>CM055903.1:48470376-49687876 GCA_029582155.1 Panopea generosa | reverse complement strand
TGTTACCGAATACATAAGTGCTTGGACCGAGGTATTACATTTGATCGTATGTTCGATAATTTCGATATATTTAACCAACTCTTGGAAGTTGGTTTTGTAATTATTCTTACCTGGAAAAAGAACTTTTTAAATATACGTATGTCATCTGGGAGATGACTTTTTGTGAAATAAAAAAAACTTATGATTCAACTTGACTATTCAATTTTGTATTTGAATGTGTTTACGTTAGCTCGGCGCTAGTGGTTGAATTTTTTGATGGAGATATTTTTATAATTTTATAATTTTATAAAAAGTTAAAATACATCTAGATCATCTTGGAGGTTGAACTTTCTTTGAAATGCATATTTCAACTCGGAGACAGGATATCTAAAGATATAAACAGTGTAGTTTATCTTGGAGATAGGATATTCTTTGAAGTACACTATTCAACTTGGAGAATTGGGCTATTTTCACATTATGTACAGTAAATAAACGTGGGGAACTTTTTTTTTAAATATATAATTCACTTTTGAGATTGAACATTTTAAGTATATTAAATTAAACTCGGAGATTGAACTTTCTTTTAAGTACATAATATAATTGTAGATGTACTTTGTAAATAGATAATTGAATTTGAAGACTGTTTTTTTAAAAAACTACATACTCCAAGTTAAAGACAGAACTATTTCTTTTTAATATACACATTTAGATTTAGATCTTTTTTGGAACTATTTTTAAAATATAAACAGTAATTTAAACCTGGATATTGAATGTATATGTTTACCTATGTAAATTATCTGGGAGATTGTTCCACTGTCTTTGAAATAATCATTTTACTTGGAGATTGACCTTTCATTGAAACGTATATAAACTATTTATCATTTCGGAGACTGCACTATGAAATGTTATTTTACAGTTAAACATTCTAAACAAATAGAACACAATATCATCCCGTCTTATATATTTTGTTGTACCCACACAACAACAATCACTTTCCATCCGTATGCTCATAGAACGTTCCGGGCTATATCTGACACAAACTGCTGTTGTTATTAAATTGTTTACGTCCTTTTTTCAGCGGTTGTTTCACTCATAGCGGCGGGAAAATTCGCAGATGCGATTATAAAGCTACATGATCTGCTGTCTTTATTCGGAGTGAGCCCATTCAAATTTTCGTACTCACTGTTGCTCACTGGGTTCGGAGGTATCTTTGCGGCAGTTGTTGCCCTTATCGGGATTTGCGTCCAGGCTTGCTGTAAACCGGAGATGGCTTCACAAGGACAGACGTTGGGCATGCAACAGTATCCGCCAGGTGGCCAAGCCTATCAGGTCCCCATGAACAAGGACAGTTACGGCTCTCCTGCATATCCCGTGCACAACGCCCAGTATGGCGGTAACTATGGTTACAGATAGAGAAGATTTCTTTCAAAGAGCTTTGAGAGCTATGCATCTGTACACAGTTATTCAACATGTGTATATATGCATTGTGTACATAGCTTACATCATAAGAGTGTGCATATTACATAACCATATTCTAATGCAATATTGTTAATATGCCCTACTTTAAAACCATTCGTGACCGTGGTGATCCGGGTACACGGCAAATACTGATAAGGCCGTCCTTAAAAATAAATTGTTTTCCGTGCTCCTACCTACTCGCTCAAAATTGCAGCTACCCAAACTTTTTTATTGACTTTCAAAGCGTTTTTTTTCTTCATGACTTCTGTCCCTTTTTCTTTAAAATGACAATGCAAAATCAAATTTTAGCAAATTTTAGCAAAAAAAAAAAAAAAAAAAAAAAAAATAGCTACCTACCTACCCAAATGAAAAATACTGAGTCGGAGCACAGTAAACAAATATTCTTCAAAGATGGCTTAATAAATACAATTTTCGACACACATAAGCTGTTAATATATGCTCGGCTTCAAAATCTTCGATTACACGTCACAAATTTCTTTTCTTTTTTTTTTTTTGGATAGCAAAGATTTAAGTAATGCGTTGATTGGATATAAATGTAACTTAGTGTGAATAAAAATACATATATAGCAAGTTAATAGTATAGCCACCAGAGTGGTCAAATCCGGCTTTTATACCGTGTCGAGTGCTGTCATTTTACCGACTATTTGCACGTCGGGCGTTGTCAACAATTTTCGGCTTTTTACCATATTATTTTTAAAAGTATTATTTTATAAAACAAATTTATCAATTTATGTATTAAAATGGTTAAACGAACACTATTTTATAAACTTTTCATACTAAATTATATAAGTATTTGTAAACATTGTGAACATTTGAATCGGACACCGTTTACATAAGTACGCATACGCATCAATCGGCAAATATTTACATGATTTTTTTTTCTTTCAATGGGGTCTGCCGTGTGCAGTACTGATAATGTAAAGCTGTTTGTAACTCTGCAGTCTAGACGTTCTTTGAAGTGCATTAGGTGTGCTTGACAAATGTTTTCAATGCTCTTTAGCGCTTCGTTTTATAAACAGAGTTTTGTTAATTTTGTGTTAACATAAATACGCCTGCCTGTATAAAAGAAAAGTCAAATACGCTATTGTGAAACTACGTAATTGTACGTTTAGAAGTGACGTACTGCATCAGGGATGTTTTGTAATATGACAGCAGATTGACCTCTTACATAAATGTTTCAATAAATTGATGTTAATGTATTACCTGTATTGGACGATATTCTAACTATTCACCTGGATAAAAAATTAAGCACCCCACCTCAACCCCGGACATTTGGCAATGAATGACATTAGCTGTTTAGTGTACCTACATGTCTTAAGTATGGAGCTGTAGAGTTTAAAATATACGTTTTAAAGTGAATATGTTTTACTAAAAATGGCGAATTACCCTAACGTGGCATTCTGTGACGAAATCGTCAATAACGTGTATAGACGCCGCGTGCCCAGATGGCAGTCTCAACTCTCCTCCTCATGCCACCAGTAAGACGTCGGTGTAGTAATTGTGCCAGTTCTTGCAGATTTGCTACTGACGGGACTACCTTCTGTAACTTGCAGCCCAAGATGATAGAGTTTGCAATTGTGGTCGCGCTGAGATTGGGGAAAATAACCAGGGAGTGCATAACCTTTTTTCAGGTGTATATATAAAAACTAGAAGTACATCATTTTAATTAAACGTATTTTGTTGATACAAACAGCGATTATTGGGACGTTTTAACACACATGTACATTATGGTAATATTATATAATCACTGCAGGGTGAGGTCGATAACTTTCTGCTTCCTTTTTCATATCAAATTTAAGCTTCCATGCTTAAAGTTGATCTGATTTTAATAAAATTGCCTTTCCATAAACCTGTATTACTTTTGTTATGTAACAGTTCATAACGAATCTCTGCCTTTGTGCCTAGAGATGAATGGGACAATCGTCGGGTTACTAAACTAGCAATTGAATTTTTTTTGAAATTATGTGTAAAACATTTTTCAAAATGCAAAACCTTTCTCGGTGTCAGGAGAAAACAAAGAAAATACTGCTGTGTCATAATCGATGTCGTAGGAAACGCTTGCGACCCTCATATACGGGTGGAGATAAATCAAAATATGTCTGAACTGTTGTGCGATTTATCATTAGTACACATGCACATGTTGATGTGAACATTGGGAACATTTGATAAAAAAAGAATCAATCAAACACGTGTCGTTAGTACCAAATCTCATTACGATTCATATAGATGTATAAATGATCATATACATGTAGTACACATTTTTCATGTTTCCTGAAACATCAAATTTGAACTAAACTAGATTTGAGTTTGTTTGAATGTGAGCAATATCTATGGGCACGGAGAGTAACGCCTATTTTTGTTCAGTACATTGTAAATAAAGTTTTATCCTTGGCATTTCAAGATTTACAGAGATTCTTCTTTTGATGTTGGAATATACACATTACAATTGTTGACCGTTTTGCAACATGTGACTTATTGTATATACACGCCTTTTTACCTATTGATTCATAAACTCGTTAATATATTTGTTGTGTATGAACTGTTAATAATTTACGCTATTCATGCTTTTTAATAAAAATGCAATATTTTCTTATATCAATAAACAGTAATGAAAAAAAAGCCGCTCTGTGTTGTGTCATTACATGTAAAGTAAAACTTAAGTGGTTGTTTATTATAGTATCACCCTACTGAAAGGGCTCAATGGGCTTATTAGAAACCTTTAACCCTTTACTTCATATAGACGCCTTTGTAGACGTTTTTGGACACCTGATATAGAAGGCTTTTGCATTATTGGGTGAGTTATGTTTATATTAACTGACAGAGTGGAAAACATTGCAGGAAGTGTTCAGATTGCTCGTAACGAGCTTCCTGCACTGTTTTCAAAGGCATTCTGTGATTGGTGCGGGAAAACGCGTATCGATGGAGTAAAAGGTTAATATGTTGTACACAGTTACTGCCTAAAAGCTATCCTTGCCGGGTGTGAAGCTGTTGGACATTCGGTAACCCTCAGTTTAACAAGCTGCTGCTGAGTAAGCAGCCGCATCAGAAAAACCGAAGTGCTTCCACCATGATTGTAACCGTCGACGTCACGCTTCCGATGCAGACGACTTAACCTCTTGGCCACAGAAGACAGCATGTGACTATCCACGTTTTTGAAACAAACCATCTCCATGATAATACTTAAAGCTACACAGAAGTCCTTTAATGACGTAACACTTTACTAAATTACTGACAGTAATGTTTTCCTATAAACAAATTCCACCGACAGAAATATTAAATATTCGAAAGCATGTGGATATGAAAGTAAGAAATATATACGTGTGTTTCATTCCTTTGAAGTAGAACATACTCACAGTTAAACTCTAAATACATATTTAATAGGAACGTCAATAGCGTTAATCCATAAACAAGGGGCGTTCAATAAGTAATGTTTTATTGTTTATAAAACTAAAACAACAAACAATATATGGATGGTAATTAGATCATACTTTCAAAGCAATCTCCTTTAACAGAAATGGATGTTTTCAGTATTTTAATACCCACCGGAACTGAAACAGCGGATCCACATGCTTGTCGGCAAGTGTTGCCGGATTCAGCTTTAAGTTTATCTTTAAAATTTGAAACACTTTAATGTGGTTTAACGCCATTTTCAACACATGCTAGGTAAAATAATACATATCCAATATCACAAGTGGTGAAATACCTAGGAATGTTCTTTGGAAAATAACTGGCAAACTTTCACACATATTGTTTTGGACCAAGCTGGACTCGAACCCATGATCTCGACGGTGGTATGTAAGTGGCAAAAGACATGTATAACGAATACAAGTTGCTGATCGCGTTTACAAACCTTTAGGAACTTCAACCTGAATCGTAGTGCCTTGTGTCTGCGGTATGATACTCCAATGTGGCAGCACTCAGAAGACTCAAGTAGACACCGTCGCGATATGACTCTCAAATAGACACCGTCGCGATATGACAGAAACTTGCTGACTCTCAGTGGGATTGGGCCACAAGTATTCACAACAGTGGCTACGGCTCTCCACATTATATACAACATTTTTTTTTAGAAAACCTGACATGGTATAACATATGATAAAAGTATGCTCTTAATACAAAATTAAAAGAAAATAACCACAGTATTACACAATTATCTCTCAGTTAATAACCACAGCATGTAACCAATTATCTCTCAGTTAATAACCACAGTATTACACAATTATCTCTCAGTTAATAACAACAGTATGTACACATTTATCTCTCAGTTAATAACAATTGAAAAAAAAAAAAGTATACCAATTCGAGTTAATTCTTATGAAGTTAATAAAATAAGAACGGGAATTAAATAGATGCATTTAGACACCATGCATATTTATCTTACAAAAAGATAGTTTGATCAACTAAGTCAACAGTGTTGTCTTAAAAGTTACTGTTTTCTTTTGACATATCAATACTTTTCACAGCTAACTGCCCCCGTGAGACAATTATTAGCAAGGAATATCGAATTTAGCTGGGAGTCTCCCCTCCTCCCCCCCCCCCCCCCCCCCCACACACACACACACAAGGCGATACATTTGTTTTGATGAAACAAAACCTCACAATACCTGGTCAGGTATTACTATACTTTGATTAAAGCCTTTGAATTTGGAAGATGACACCTCCAAATTTGGGCTAAGTGCTATTGAAGTTAAGAACGTGGTGCTTAGCCTTTAATTCCTACAGATATTCCTGATTTTCCATGTCAGATTATTGGTACTGGTCTGTTTACCTGGATAGTAACAATTACTAGCTAGTACATGTAGCAGACCACCAAAGTAGGTATGTTACGGTTAATGGAATTTCCAGCATTAAAAACAGAGTACTGGCCTTTAGGAAAATGAAATGTATAATTGGCAGAGATAAGTAAGAAGGTTATATCTGATTGTGGGCCGTACAGTGCACAGGGATTTGCTATCTTTGCAAACGAATGAGATTTTATTTGCAAAATGATTAATACTTACCATAATAAGTAAAATGGGATATCAGAGAAATAAATCTCCATTTGCAAGAGAAAAATCTAAAAAGGTCAAAAGAAGCAAAAGGAACCCCACGACTGATTCTTAATTACTGTCACTCGAGTCGGGTTGTTTCCCTGCAAAACTGGCAATAGACAAGCAGTTGAGTTAAAATCTCCCAATATCAATAAAAAAAACATTAAGTCCAAAACAGTTATTTCCCATTGAAATAAGTCAGTCTGCAGAGATATAGCAGCAAAACAAATCTTTGTAGTTGACAAAAAAAGTGAAAGGTCAAACACTGTAGAATGTCCTGATGGGTACACAAGAGGAGCAAGTGATCCAGTGGTAGAGCTCATCATCGGAGGGTCGTGGGTTCGATCCTCCACCACGGCTATGTGTGGTGTCCTTGAGCAAGACACTTTTCCGCATATGCTTAGTACTGGTTCTAACCAGGAAGATTTCGAGCGTGTTTTGCCTAAGTTGTAAGAACTTGTTTCACAATCGAAATAAAAATAAATAAGTTTAAACTAAATAGGCAGGATTAATCAAAACAGGAATCCATTCAGAATACTATTGTTCCAGGTTCTGAAATACCATCTTTGTCAAATAGTAATCAAACAACTCCTGATTCTGAGATCAAACAGATGATCCTTTCACAACAGACTGCAAATACCTTCCACGAATACGATTCTAATGTACACAATACAAGATCAGGAAGAGTTTTAAAAACAAGTGATTGGATCTATGACAGTTACATTACAATGTTGTACCTGTCAATCATGGACAAGTCTGGAAGAAGAGGTTATGGTCAACTGTCACCCATGTACTTAATCTCATGGGAGTGATAACAAGAACATCCGGAATTAACAGAAACAAAAAGAAAAAAAAGAAACGTCTTTATCAATCAAGTGACGTTTGTCAGCATTTTAGGAGTTTGTGCAACAATTCGGTATTTTTTAAAAGAAGGGAGATGAAACACGATATCTCAACCTTTAAGACTGTAGGAGTTATTTCCCTTCCCTGACTTACCGCTGACAGTCTGTTCAATGCGATTAATCCAGTCGCTACAGTATGTATTTGTGGTAGTAATAAATAGTTCAACAGATTGGTCTATGTATTTAATTAATGTTTGGTTTGTAACTGTTTAATTATAAAATTCAATATTGGTAAATTCTACATCAGTTATGACCCCTTTTTAACTTATTTGTTCATTTTGGAAAAAACACCGGGGACACCCTTGTCTTTTGAACATATTTCTAGTCTTTTTTTTTTGTTCAGGATCACAATGAAGGACGCCCAAGTGGTAGGCATGCACTATTATGGTAGAAGCATTTTAGAAATTACTACATTGAATTAGAACCCAGTAATTCTTATGGTAGAACAGCCGTGACTGTTCTCGAGCACCCATGAAAAGTCTGTTTTTTGGAAAGGGAGACTGCAAAAGTTGGGATTAAAATAATTTCACAAAATAAAGCTAAATCAAAGTATTTCCTTAGACCTTTAGATTTTTCAACAACAAGAAGCAGACACATTGGGCCATAACAAAATTGCGCTTTTGTTTGTTTAGGGGAGGACATTTTTGCACTCTATCTGGTCCTTGTGCGGTATATATGCTGTGCTAATTAAAACTAGTATAAAGATGACAACTTTTTGACCACATTCATGCCCATAGATGAGACGAACTTAGGTTTAGGTTTCTAGATATTTTCAGGCGTACCCTTAACTTAATCAACATATCATAATTATGTGGGTTGTAAGTCTGGGTTTTTGTTTTATTTTCAAGATTTGTCTTCACTATAGATTGTATAGCTAAAAGTGTTGATACAGTTGTCACCAAAGAGACCCAAGTGAGGTCCTTGCATGTTGGAAAATTATATCTGGTCTGTAAACCAATTTCAAAATGTAAAGGAAAATAGAATGGGGTTTACAAATTTAAGCAGATGTCGAAAAAAAAAGATGATCAATTAGATCACTGACATAGATTAAATACACACAACATGTTGATAAGGTACAAAACACTGGTTCAATTGTGTTGCATGAGTATTTAAAAATATCACGAGGCGATACAGATATCTATCAACAAAAGCATAGATGAATGGATGGAAATGGTGAAACAATGATATGTCTGCTCTCCTTCAACATCCTTGGCAATGATATATATTGATAATGAAAACTACCTCATACCAAAAGGCACTATTAGACCATGAAGTTGACATGATTATATGATCTGGTAACTGTGAATATTATAATTTTGGCTATTTGTTTCCATGGTAACAGACAAATATTGAAAATGAAAACTTATATCTTGATACTAGTAATGAGACCTAGTCACTAATATCTGGATATCAGAAAAAAATGAGATAATAATTTCTGGTATCAAGGGCTTCATTTCTGGTATTCAAATATTAATGACTAGGCTTCATTTCTGGTATTCAAATATTAATGACTAGGCTTCATTTCTGGTATTCAAATATTAATGACTAGGCTTCATTTCTGGTATTCAAATATTAATGACTAAGCTTCATTTCTGGTATCCAGATATTTATGACTAGGCTTCATTTCTGGTATACAGATATTAATGACTAGGCTTCATTTCTTGTATCCAGATATTAATGACTAAGCTTCATTTCTTGTATCCAGATATTAATGACTAAGCTTCATTTCTGATATCCAGATATTAGTGACTAGGCTTCATTTCTGGTATCCAGATATTAGTGACTAGGCTTCATTTCTGGTATCCAGATATTAGTGACTAGGCTTCATTTCTGGTATCAAGATATTAATGACTAGGCTTCATTTCTGGTATCCAGATATCAGTGACTAGGCTTCATTTGTGGTATCCAGATATTAATGATTAGGCTTCATTTCTGGTATCCAGATATCAGTGACTAGGCTTCATTTGTGGTATCCAGATATTAATGACTAGGCTTCATTTCTTGTATCCAGATATTAATGACTAAGCTTCATTTCTGATATCCAGATATTAGTGACTAGGCTTCATTTCTGGTATCCAGATATTAGTGACTAGGCTTCATTTCTGGTATCCAGATATCAGTTACTAGGCTTCATTTCTGTTATCCAGATATTAATGACTAGGCTTCATTTCTGGTATCAAGATATTAATGACTTGGCTTCATTTCTGGTATCAAGATATCAGTGACTAGGTTTCATTTCTGGTATACAGATATTAATGACTAGGCTTCATTTCTGTTATCCAGATATTAATGACTAGGCTTCATTTCTTGTATCCAGATATTAATGACTAAGCTTCATTTCTGATATCCAGATATTAGTGACTAGGCTTCATTTCTGGTATCCAGATATTAGTGACTAGGCTTCATTTCTGGTATCCAGATATCAGTGACTAGGCTTCATTTCTGTTATCCAGATATTAATGACTAGGCTTCATTTCTGGTATCAAGATATTAATGACTTGGCTTCATTTCTGGTATCAAGATATCAGTGACTAGGCTTCATTTCTGGTATCCAGATATTAATGACTAGGCTTCATTTCTGGTATCAAGATATTAATGACTAGACTTCATTTCTGGTATCCAGATATTAATGACTAGACTTAATTTCTGGTATCCAGGTATTAGTGACTAGGCTTCATTTCTGGTATCCATATATTAATGACTTGGCTTCATTTCTGGTATCAAGATATTAATGACTAGACTTCATTTCTGGTATCAAGATATCAGTGACTAGGTTTCATTTCTGGTATACAGATATCAGTGACTAAGCTTCATTTCTGGTATCCAGATATTAATGACTTGGCTTCATTTCTTGTATCAAGATATTAGTGACTAGGCTTCATTTCTGGTATCAAGATATTAATGACGAGGCTTCATTTCTGGTATCCAAATATTAGTGACTAGACTTCATTTCTGGCATTCAGATATTAATGTTTAGGCTTCATTTCTGGTATCCAGGTATTAGTGACTAGGTTTCATTTCTGGTATCAAGATATTAGTGACTAAGTTTCATGTCTGGTATCAAGATATCAGTGACTAGGTTTCATTTCTGGTATCAAGATATTAGTGACAAGGCTTCATTTCTGGTATTCAGATATAAATGACTAGGCTTCATTTCTGGTATCAAGATGTTAATTTCTTGGCTTCATTTCTGGTATCCAGGTATTAGTGAGTAGGCTTCATTTCTGGTATCCAGATATTAATGACAAGGCTTCATTTCTGGTATCAAAATATTAGTGACCAGGCTTCATTTCTGGTATCAAGATATAAATGACTGGGCTTCATTTATGGTATCCAGGTATAAGTGACTAGATTTCATTTCTGGTATCAAGATATTAGTGACTAGGCTTCATTTCTGGTATCCAGGTATTAGTGACTAGGTTTCATTTCTGGTGTCAAGATATTAGTGACCAGGCTTCATTTCTGGTATCAAGATATTAATGACTAGGCTTCATTTATGGAATCCAGGTATAATTGACTAGATTTCATTTCTGGTATCAAAATATTAGTGACTAGTCTTCATTTCTGGTATCAAGATAATAATGAATGGGCTTCATTTATGGTATCCAGATATTAATGACTAGACTTCCTTTCTGGTAACAAGATATTAGTGACTAGGCTTCATTTCTGGTATCCAGGTATTAGTGACTAGGCTTCATTCTGGTATCCAGATATAAGTGACTAGACTTCATTTCTGGTATCAAGAAATAAGTGACTAAGCTTCATTTCTGTTATCAAGATATTAGTGACTAGTCTTCATTTCTGGTATCAAGATATTAATGACTAGGCTTCATTCCTGGTATCCAGGTATTAGTGACTAGGCTTCATTTCTGGTATCCAGATATTAGTGACTAAGCTTCATTTCTGGTATCAAGATATTAGTGACCAGGCTTCATTTCTGGTATCAAGATATATGTGACCAGGCTTCATTTATTGTATCCAGATATTAATGACTATGCTTCATTTCTGGTATCCAGGTATTAGTGACTAGGCTTCATTTCTAGTATCCAGATATAAATGACTAGGCTTCATTTCTAGTATCAAGATATTAATGACTTGGCTTTATTCCTGGTATCCACGTATTAGTGACTAGGCTTCATTTCTGGTATCAAGATATTAATGACTAAGCTTCATTTCTGGTATCAAGATATTAGTGACCAGGCTTCATTTCTGGTATCAAGATATTAATGACTAGGCTTCATTTCTGGTATCCAGATATTAATGACTAGGCTTCATTTCTGGTATCACAATATTAATGACTAGGCTTCATTCCTGGCATCAAGATATTAGTGACTAAGCTTCATTTCTGGTATCAAGATATTAATGACCAGGCTTCATTTCTGGTATCAAGATATTAATGACTAGGCTTCATTTCTGGTATTCAGATATTAGTGACTAGGCTTCATTTCTGGTATCAAAATATTAATGACTTGGTTTCATTCCTGGTATCCAGGTATTAGTGACTAGGCTTCATTTCTGGTATCAAGATATTAATGACTAAGCTTCATTTCTGGTATCAAGATATTAGTGACCAGGCTTCATTTCTGGTATCAAGATATTAATGACTAGGCTTCATTTCTGGTATCCAGATATTAATGACTAGGCTTCATTTCTTGTATCCAGATATTAATGACTAGGCTTCATTTCTGGTATCCAGATATTAATGACTAAGCTCTATTTCTGGTATCCAGATATTAATGACTATGCTTCATTTGTGGTATCCAGATATTAATGACTAGACATCATTTCTGGTATCCAGATATTAATGTCTAGGTTTCATGTCTGGTATCCAGATATTAATGACTAGGCTTCATATCCAGATATTAATTACTAGGCTTCATTTCTGGTATCCAGATATTAATGACTAGGCTTCATTTCAGGTATCCAGATATTTTTTCTATGCTTCATTTCTGGTATCCAGATATTTATGACTAGTCTTCATTTCTGGTATCCAGATATTAATGTCTCGGCTTCATTTCTGGTATCCAGATATTAATGAATAGTCTTCATTTCTGGTATCCAGATATTTTTGCTAGGCTTCATTTCTGGTATCAAAATATAAATGACTAGGCTTCATTTCTGTTATCCAGATATTAATGACTAGGCTTCATTTCTGGTATCAAGATATTAATGACTAGGCTTCATTTCTGGTATACAGATATTAATGACTAAGCTTCATTTCTGGTATCAAGATATTAGTGACCAGGCTTCATTTCTGGTATCCAGATATTAATGATTTGGCTTCATTTTTGGTATCCAGATATTAATGACTATGCTTCATTTCTGGTATCCAGATATTAATGACTAGGCATCATTTCTGGTATCCAGATATTAATGTCTAGGTTTCATGTCTGGTATCCAGATATTAATGACTAGGCTTCATTTCTGGTATCCAAATATTAATGTCTAGGTTTCATGTCTGGTATCCAAATATTAATGACTAGGCTTCATATCCAGATATTAATGACTAGGCTTCATTTCTGGTATCAAGATATTAGTGACTAGGCTTCATTTCTGGTATCAAATTATTAATGACTTGGCTTCATTCCTGGTATCCAGGT
Source organism: Panopea generosa (assembly GCA_029582155.1). NCBI lineage: Eukaryota > Metazoa > Mollusca > Bivalvia > Adapedonta > Hiatellidae > Panopea > Panopea generosa. The sequence continues at coordinate 49,674,886 of CM055903.1, read as the reverse complement.
ATTAGTGACTAGGCTTCATTTCTGGTATCAAGATATTAATGACTAAGCTTCATTTCTGGTATCCAGATATTAATGACTAGGCATCATGTCTGGTATCCAGATATTAATGTCTAGGTTTCATGTCTGGTATCCAGATATTAATGACTAGGCTTCATTTCTGGTATCAAGATATTAGTGACTAGGCTTCATTTCTGGTATCAAATTATTAATGACTTGGCTTCATTCCTGGTATCCAGGTATTAGTGACTAGGCTTCATTTCTGGTATCAAGATATTAATGACTAAGCTTCATTTCTGGTATCAAGATATTAGTGACCAGGCTTCATTTCTGGTATCAAGATATTAATGACTAGTCTTCATTTCTGGTATCACTATATTAATGACTAGGCTTCATTCCTGGCATCAAGATATTAGTGACTAAGCTTCATTTCTGGTATCAAGATATTAATGACTAGGCTTCATTTCTGGTATCCAGATATTAGTGACTAGGCTTCATTTCCGGCATCCAGATATTAATGATTAGGCTTCATATCAAAATATTAATGACTAGGTTTCATGTCTGGTATTCAGATATTAATGATTTGGCTTCATATCCAGATATTAATTACTAGGCTTCATTTCTGGTATCCAGATATTATTGACTAGTCTTCATTTCTTGTATCCAGATATTAATGACTAGGCTTCATTTCTGGTATTCAGATATTAATGACTAGTCTTCATTTCTTGTATCCAGATATTAATGACTAGGCTTCATTCTGGTATCCAGATATAAATGACTAAGATCTATTTCTGGTATCAAGATATTAGTGACCAGGCTTCATTTCTGGTATCAAGATATTAATGACTAGTCTTCATTTCTGGTATCACTATATTAATGACTAGGCTTCATTCCTGGCATCAAGATATTAGTGACTAAGCTTCATTTCTGGTATCAAGATATTAATGACCAGGCTTCATTTCTGGTATCAAGATATTAATGACTAGGCTTCATTTATGGTATCCAGATATAAGTGACTATGCTTCATTTCTGGAATCAAGATATTAATGACTAGGCTTCATTTCTGGTATCCAGGTATTAGTGACTAGGCTTCATTTCCGGCATCCAGATATTAATGATTAGGCTTCATATCAAGATATTAATGACTAGGTTTCATGTCTGGTATTCAGATATTAATGACTTGGCTTCATATCCAGATATTAATTACTAGGCTTCATTTCTGGTATCCAGATATTATTGACTAGTCTTCATTTCTTGTATCCAGATATTAATGACTAGGCTTCATTTCTGGTATTCAGATATTAATGACTAGTCTTCATTTCTTGTATCCAGATATTAATGACTAGGCTTCATTCTGGTATCCAGATATTAATGACTATGCTTCATTTGTGGTATCCAGATATTAATGACTATGCATCATTTCTGGTATCCAGATATTAATGTCTAGGTTTCATGTCTGGTATCCAGATGTTAATGACTAGGCTTCATATCCAGATATTAATGACTAGGCTTCATTTCTGGTATTCGGATATTAATGACTAGGCTTCATTTCTGGTATCCAGATATTAATGACTAAGCTCTATTTCTGGTATCCAGATATTAATGACTAGACATCATTTCTGGTATCCAGATATTAATGTCTAGGTTTCATATCTGGTATCCAGATATTAATGACTAGGCTTCATATCCAGATATTAATTACTAGGCTTCATTTCTGGTATCCAGATATTTTTTCTAGGCTTCATTTCTGGTATCAAGATATTAATGACTACGCTTCATTTCTGGTGTCCAGATATTTATGACTAGTCTTCATTTCTGGTATCCAGATATTAATGTCTCGGCTTCATTTCTGGTATCCAGATATTAATGAATAGTCTTCATTTCTGGTATCCAGATATTTTTGCTAGGCTTCATTTCTGGTATCAAAATATAAATGACTAGGCTTCATTTCTGTTATCCAGATATTAATGACTAGGCTTCATTTCTGGTATCAAGGGCTTCATTTCTGGTATCCAGATATTAATGACTAAGCTTCATTTCTGGTATTAAGATATTAGTGACCAGGCTTCATTTCTGGTATCCAGATATTAATGATTTGGCTTCATTTCTGGTATTCAGATATTAATGACTATGCTTTATTTGTGGTATCCAGATATTAATGACTAGGCTTCATTCTGGTATCCAGATATTAATGACTAAGCTCTATTTCTGGTATCCAGATATTAATGACTATGCTTCATTTGTGGTATCCAGATATTAATGACTAGGCATCTTTTCTGGTATCCAGATATTAATGTCTAGGTTTCATGTCTGGTATCCAGATATTAATGACTAGGCTTCATATCCAGATATTAATGACTAGGCTTCATTTCTGGTATCCAGATATTAATGACTAGGCTTCATTTCTGGTATTCAGATATTAATGACTAGGCTTCATTTCTGGTATCCAGATATTAATGACTAAGCTCTATTTCTGGTATCCAGATATTAATGACTATGCTTCATTTGTGGTTTCCAGATATTAATGACTAGACATCATTTCTGGTATCAAGATATTAATGTCTAGGTTTCATGTCTGGTATCCAGATATTAATGACTAGGCTTCATATCCAGATATTAATTACTAGGCTTCATTTCTTGTATCCAGATATTAATGACTAGGCTTCATTTCTGGTATCCAGATATTTTTTCTAGGCTTCATTTCTGGTATCAAGATATTAATGACTACGCTTCATTTCTGGTATCCAGATATTTATGACTAGTCTTCATTTCTGGTATCCAGATATTAATGTCTCGGCTTCATTTCTGGTATCCAGATATTAATGAATAGTCTTCATTTCTGGTATCCAGATATTTTTGCTAGGCTTCATTTTTGGTATCAAAATATAAATGACTAGGCTTTATTTCTGTTATCCAGATATTAATGACTAGGCTTCATTTCTGGTATCCAGATATTTTTTCTAGGCTTCATTTCTGGTATCAAGATATTAATGACTACGCTTCATTTCTGGTATCCAGATATTTATGACTAGTCTTCATTTCTGGTATCCAGATATTAATGTCTCGGCTTCATTTCTGGTATCCAGATATTAATGAATAGTCTTCATTTCTGGTATCCAGATATTTTTGCTAGGCTTCATTTTTGGTATCAAAATATAAATGACTAGGCTTTATTTCTGTTATCCAGATATTAATGACTAGGCTTCATTTCTGGTATCCAGGTATTAGTGACTAGGTTTCATTTCTGGTATACAGATATTAATGACTAAGCTTCATTTCTGGTATCAAGATATTAGTGACCAGGCTTCATTTCTGATATCCAGATATTAATGATTTGGCTTCATTTCTGGTATCCAGATATTTATGACTAGGTTTCATTTCTGGTATATAGATATTAATGACTAGCCTTCATTTATGGTATCCAGTTATTAATGACTAGGCTTCATTTCTGTTATCCAGATATTAATGACTAGGCTTCATTTCTGGTATCCAGATATTAATGACTAAGCTTCATTTCTGGTATCCAGATATTTATGACTAGCTTTCATTTCTGGTATTCAGATATTAATGACTTGGCTTCATTTCTGGTATCCAGATATTTATGACAAGGCTTCATTTCTGTTATCCAGATATTAGTGACTAGGCTTCATTTCTTGTATCCAGGTATTAGTGACTAGACTTCATTTCTGAAATGTTCATTCTGAGGTCTTCCTCCACCAATAAAACTGGATATGCCATATATAACCTGAAATGTTCATCCTAAGGTCTTCCTCCACCAATAAAACTGGATATGCCATATATAACCTGAAATGTTCATCCTGAGGTCTTCCTCAACCAATAAAACTGGATATGCCATATATAACCTGAAGTGTTCATTCTGAGGTCTTCCTCCACCAATAAAACTGGACATGCCATATATAACCTGAAATGTTCATTCTGAGGTCTTCCTCCACCAATAAAACTAGATATGCCATATAACCTGAAATGTTCATTCTGAGATCTTCCTCCACCAATACAACTGGATATGCCAAATATAACCTGAAATGTTCATTCTGAGGTCTTCCTCCACCAATAAAACTGGATATGCCATATATAACCTGAAATGTTCATCCTGAGTTCTCCTCCACCAATAAAACTTGATATGCCATATTTAACCTGAAATGTTCATTCTGAGGTCTTCCTCCACCAATAAAACTGGACATGCCATATATAATCTGAAATGTTCATCCTGAGGTCTTCCTCCACCAATAAAACTGGATATGCCATATATAACCTGAAATGTTCATTCTGAGGTCTTCCTCCACCAATGAAACTTGATATGCCATATATAACCTGAAAAGTGTTGGAAATGGTGTTAATCCCCATTTAAAATTTAAGTTCTCATTTTTACATTTTTATCCAGAATAAGAGATTGTTATTGTCTCATTTCTGGTATTTGGTAAAAGATAACTACGTCTCAGTACAGATAATATTGACTATAATCAGTCATTTATTTGTTTCCAAGCATTCTGGTTCCATGAACTCTTTTCTACTGCCTACAATGATAACTGTTTTCTTAACTTGATATTAGTAGGTATCAGGTCTGTTGTTTGCAATATGGTAGTTTGTTCTCATTTCTGTTATCTACATTATGACTACTCTCATTTCTGTTATCTACATTATGCCTACTCTCATTTCTGTTATCTACATTAGGACTACTCTCATTTCTGTTATCTACATTATGACTACTCTCATTTCTGTTATCTTACAAGTATGTTATATTGTATATATCTTAGCCATTTTAACTATACCAATCACATTCCTAGCACCCGTTTTATGTGGATAAAAAATGTAAAAGATGCGGTATGAATAACGTTTGGGAATATCAGGATTTTCCTAAGCATAAGTGGCTTAATGCTACAATAAAACAGAAGCTGACAGATCTATTTTTGAAGGACTGGTATTCAAATATACAAAATTCAAGCAAATGTAAAATCTATAGACTATTTAAACATAATTTGAATTTCAAAAATATTGCCACATGTCAAACGATATTCGTACTCGTTAATTCAAGATCAAAGAGATGTCAATTATTTTCAATTAACAGAGTGATAATCTGTCAGCAGGAAAGGACGCGGAAAGCACAAGTGGGCGGAGTCAAATTTGCGCCACTGAACACCTGCACAATTCTCTTGTCCCAAATTTTTAAATTTGTTTTGTAATATTTTTAATCAATAAACTGATAATAATTATTCATAAGTTATAAAAAAAATGAAATTCAAAGCAATATCAATATTTTCATATAATTATATTTCTTTATTACATTAAACCCCATACAATTATCCCATAAAAATAGTGAATTGAACAGATGTTGAATTATATTTGTACCAATCTAGTTAATAAATTGATGACGTCAGGTTTAGTGAAAAGTTTTGTTGTTTTCCCCTTTGGAAGTTACAGAATACACAATAATACATCAAAGGCTTTGTAAACTACGTTTATTTAATTATATAAATAATAGGATATAAAGCATGTTAGACATGTTTAAAACTTTGTGTGCTTTTTGCACTATGTTCAGGATGATAGGCATCAGAAATACTGTTCTCGACTGGCCTTTGTTGACAATCGCAAAGTTAGCGGGAAACTCGGATGAAACCTGAAAAATAAAATTATTTTTTCTATGACTTAATACAAACCGCACCCCTGTTTCAGACCTTAAAAAATTGGGAAAAAACTGTGTTTTATACTTGGAGATTTACGGTATGTATTTTTGTTATTACTCATATTGTCTTGCATACCATGAATTGAGTGAATAAACTATTGAATTGAATTGTTATAATAGTTTGTCTCATTTCTGTTTTTCCAATTATGATAGTTTGTCTCATTTCTATTTTTTTTCCAATTATGAGTTTGATCTCAGTTTTGTTATCTCTTTTATGGTAGTTTGTTCTCATTTCTGTAATCTACATAATGACAGTTTGTTTCTCTGGTACAATAGTTAGCTCCTCATATTCCTAATATGATAGCTTGTTCTGTTATTTCTGTAATCATCATGGTAGCATGTTTTCCTTTCTGTTATGGTAGTTCAGTCTCACTTCTGTTATGGTAGTTCAGTCTCACTTCTGTTATGCCCGCTATGGCAGGTTGATCTCAGTTCAGACATCATAGTCCAGACATCAAATTGATACTGGATAGTCTCATTTCTGTTGTAATGTCGCTCTCTTTCTCACTTCCTGAAAAAAGTAAAGTATATACATATTTGTTTAAATGTGTTCAAATCAAATACATGTAAATATTTATGTATTGTTAGACCCTAGTTAAAAGTCAAGTCTTAAAGAATCACCATATGCTGGGTTATACCAGATCTTGCTTTTGCAACTTGGACTAGAATTCTTTAAACTTTAACAAGCAATTATTAAAAATATGAAACTTCCCATCTGACTTGGTATGACCCAAATCTGGAATTGAACCAGCAACTCCATGATCCTAAAGTATTCCTGCGAGTGTAAAAATGAAAGTAGAATGGTTTGTAAAAATGGAATTCTATTGGATTAAACAAATTTTACGGAACATACACATTTAGACAATTTATGTCATCCCTGAGGACCACTTTTTTAAAGGTGTTTAAAGCCACTGTCACACATTACTGGCTAAATATAATGTTACGTTCAGTTTAAATGATGAAGAATGAATCTGAGTAGAACCATGTTACTTCTGTAAGGAACTGGCATTATTTATCTCGAACCTCGACGGTGAGAGGTAACTAATCTTGAGACAGCACCTTAAACAATGGCGGACTGCTTAACAAATCTAACCATTTTGTTGCCTCTGCCTGTCCCTTATGTCATAATAAATTAATTGCTAGATTTTCATGCCCATCAAATCCCAATTTTTTTTCTTGAGAAAATTTCTAAAAATTCAAAAAAAAATAAAAAAAATTCCAGTTTGGTGTCCCATCATCTTCACAAATCGAAATCTCCTTTTCCCAATTATATCTATTTAAAAATTCATAAAAATCCAACCAGTGGTTCTTGACAAGTCAATTAAGGAAAATATGGACAACAGACAGACAAAAGGATGGACAGATGATCACATCTACAGGTCCGACTGATGATCTAAGTATGAATGAAACCACAGAGTGAACAAATGACCATGAGAAACAATCCATTATGAAAATGAAGTTTAGTTCTGTGTTTCCCATTAATTATTCCACAATTGTTCTACTCTTTACGGTAGAAAATAATTATTTCCTGCTTCTCAAGTGGTTGTATATTGCAGGGATCATAACCAACTACCATTATCATGATGATTTATAAAGCTGTGGACACAAACATGACTGCCATAGGAAAAGACCTCTTCATTCAAACTTCAACAAATACTAACTGTTTTCCTTAAACAAATTACAAAATGAATAGATGATGAATAGATGAATGAATGAATGGATGGATGGATGGATGGATGGATGGATGGATGGATGGATGGATGGATGGATGGATGGATGGATGGATGGATGGATGGATGGATGGATGGATGGATGGATGGATGGATGGATGGATGGATGGATGGATGAATGAATGAATGAATGAATGAATGAATGAATGAATGAATGAATGAATGAATGAATGAATGAATGAATGAATGAATGAAGTTGACCACACCTGCTAGACTGCCTTAACACGAACATAAGAAGCAAGTCTGTTTTTCAGAATACACAAGGATTTCTTGCTAACATCTTGATTAAAAAGCCAAGTGAAATAATTATGTAACTTAATTCTTCCATGATCCATATTTAATCAGATTTGCATTCTGGGGATAATCAGACTTTCATTCTGGGGAAGTATATTCCTGGGTTCAATCCTCTGCCACGGCTGTACATGGTGTCCTTGAGCAAGACACTTTTACATATGCTTAGTACTGATTCTACCCAGAAAGAATTCGAGAATAATCTGTCTCAGTTGCAAAATCGAAACAAAATAAAGAAATTTGAACTAATAAAATGCCACTTTACAGAGCATCCAACATGAAATTCTACTAGCACAAGGTTACTGTACATACTACCTGTAATTGACTTAATGAACACCCAAATATATACTATAAATATAACTCTACTGTGATATGACCACACATGTTTCCTGTGCATTCCAACTTTCTGTCGTAATTTGGCCTAATTAAAACCGTAATCAGGATCCAACTGTAAAGTAGTACCAGTTAGCTACTAACGATGCATGGAACGTCTAAGTAGCCAATGAAAAAGCACTTAACAAAGTTCTGCACGCAGAAGCAAAATAACGTATCTCTCAAGTAAGATACTACTAATTATGCTATTTTAACATCAAGTCCTTATAAAATAATTTGCTTTAAAGTGTGTAAGTGAGCACTTTTTATAATATTAAGTAATACAAATATGATTGGTCAAATCTCTCTGTCTCTTTCTGTTTCATTTAATACTACTGTTGGTGTTACTGATGTCAATAAAGTGAACTCTGATTTAACGGTTATGGATTTATGTGTTTGTTTATGAAATTAACAACTTCACAGCAATATATCATTGATACCACTTAAGTTTTGGAATTCACATTTGATGTTTATCAGACACGACACATTCCTGATTTATAAATTCTATAATTAAGGAGTATTTTGACAAGTGTAAATAAGCGGACACAGTTTGGAAATGGCACTATTAATAGATTTGGGAAAATGTTTGTATTTCACAACCGTGTTAATACTGATGATTTCGGAAGGAAAATCAGAATCGGAACCAACGGGTATGAACCACTGCATGAATAATGTGGAACAGAAATCTCAAGTTTTTGAAACGGACTGTATGCCCTGTGATGTTACTGTGCACACCCAATGTCCGGCTGGCACACAGAAGTTGACTACAGGTGAAGGTACAGTTGGTTGTACAGATATATATTATCCACTCTGGAAGAATGGTACATACCCTGGAGATGGCTGCAAACATACATGTCAGAAGACAATATCAATTTATTCCTGCTGCAAGGGCCACTGGGGACCAATGTGTAATGGTATGTATATTAACTAGTACATCTAAAAAGACTCAGAAGTAAAACAATGCCTGTTCATTGTCTCCCAAGCCTGATTTTTAAACTGGGTAGGTAGGTAGGATTTTTTTTGCAATATCAAAAAATATAATTGTTAAACAAATGCAGTCAATGCCATACACTTAACATGCAATTACCTAGATGAAAAAAAAAACGACATATTGTTTCCAAAATTTAAAAAAGAAAGATTTTGAGGTGGCAGCTTTTTTGATGGATATGCAAACAAACAATATATCTTTAGTTTGGCCTTACGTTGTTGACAACTAAATAAGTAGAGACTATCTGATTGGCTCCGGACTATCACATAAGCTGTATCACATTAAGCACAGACTATCACGGATATCCAGATTTAGATATTATGGCCTTATGTTGTTGACAACTAGATAAGTAGAGACTATCTGATTGGCTCCGGACTATCACATTAGCTGTATCACATTAAGCACAGACTATCATGGACATCCATATTTAGAGATCATGAATTACTACCATGTGTAGATTATACTATCAATCATATATGGAGATAACTATTAGTGAACAATCAGACATAAATGTAGAAACCAGACTACGGCGAGCGGGCCTAGCTACAATGCAAACCCTATGCATAGACACAAAATCGAGGCATCTACTAACCCATAGTATTCATGTAAACCATGACTTATATACTATGGTTTTACATGCAACACATCTGGACTGGTCGGACACTTTACATATATGAACTGATAGCTTTATATGAGTAGGATCCAGGTAAGGATTCATGATTATTCACATGCTACATGTATATAATGAACAGACATAGAAATCTGTTTAATCCAAGATAATTGAAATCACAACAACAGAATTCAAAAATTATATATGCCTGGCTACTCTGTACTGAATTATTATTATGATTGACTATTGTGTACAAACTAAATAATAAACAACTACCAGGTACAGACTATGGTTGACCACAATAATATCTACAATGACAGATATGCTATAATTTATATTACATTACCTGCTGTATTTCAACAGGAAACTCTGACATATTTTCCTGAACACATGGCAAGCAGAAACGTTTACTGTAGAATATACTACATTCCTGAAATCAGAACAAGAAGTTTGTACTTGTCAAACTAAACCAAAGGTAACCTAATGCAACATAACCACCAGTGTGTTAATATAGTCAAATAAACACATGATGGGTGTACGTGCTGAAACACATGACAGGAATAGGAAAAGATATAAATAATTAAAAAATTTACTTTCGAGTACTGTTACATAAAAGTCAGTGTGACCCTAAGTTAAAGGAATTATATTGGCAAGTGACACAAACAGGCTGTTAATTCAGACTTCTCCTGTATGCAGTGTGCACAAAATAATGCTTATGTATTGACGTATAACCTTTATTTTCTTGAAAGTTATCAAATTAACAGTAATTGAATATTGGCCAAAACTTAAATACGTCCCGCAATAAAGTATTGCACAATGTTTACATTGAACTCCCTTAACTTCCCGAACAAAGCCTCGAAAACGAGATCGCTGTTATCCTATGTTTGATCAGAAACCCGAAAGCGGTTCATTGAAAATGGCGAATGTAAACAAAAACGTGGCTTCAGAAACCCGATGTTTGTAATAAAGAGGTTATGCAATTAGACACTTTAGACGCGTATATCTCTAAGTTATAAGTGTATATTCAAGCTGAGCATGTGTATTTAGGACAGGGAATTGACGGTAATATACCAATATAATCCCTTTAAAGTTATCAATCCCCATCTGATAATTTATACTATTAAACAAAACTTACAATATAAAATGCTATTTGAAATTCCCAGGTTAAAGATATAAGATCTGTTTTAAGTACCCTATTGCATACATTTACACAAGACTTGTGCCTTGAACCGCATTGTGATCCAGATTAAAGACATCAACATATTAATTTTTACTTTTATTGCAAAATACTTGACATAAACTGCAAAATACTTGACATAAACTGCAAAATACTTGACATAAACAGCATTGTGACTCTTGTTTAAAGACAAACACATCTGAGAATTACCACAGTTGGCATGTACATCAAAGCACCACAGCGTGGTCTAGTGGTAGAACATCCGCCTCCCATGCGGAAGGTCGTGGGTTTGATTCCCAGCAAGGTCATACTGAAGATTTGAAAAATAGTACTAGAAGCTTTCTTGCTTGGTGCTCAGCATTTAGAGGATAAGTCTCGGTCTACTTGACCCATGTATCTGCGGCATGATATTCCAGTGTGGCAGCACTCATAATACTGTCTCATGTAGACACCATTGCGATATGACCGAAAAACTGTTGAAAGCAACACTAAACACCACACAGCAACAGCAACATACATCAATAATTGTGGCACACACAGCCATCTTTTCAGAAGTTTATAATAGTACAGATAATTACCACTGCTGCACATACAGACTTGCGGCATAAACCGCAGTGTGATCCCAGACTTATGATACCAGAGTCAGATGAGAATGGATCCTTCATTATATAGGTGTCCTCCAGCAATCTAAAATTATAACAACTCATGCTGTATTATATTTGTTAACAAGAGCTGTCAGAGGGACAGCATGCTAGACTATTTCAATGCTATTCTAAAACAACAGCTTTTTCAGGAAATAAGTACCAAATTGAAGACAATTAAAACTCAGGGGTGGTAAAATTAAACTATAATTATTGCTTATTGGATAAATAAATTAATATAATTGTTCAGCAGCACATATAGGCCTATGCACTAACTTCACCTCAAAGGGCAATATATCAGTACAGTTCATGAAAATGGATCTATAGTTGAAATAATCTTGTATCAGCATGCACAGTTTATCACAGCTGAATACCCTTTCATGAAAATGGTAAAGTTATCTAAAAAAAAAGAAAAAAAGAATTAAACTTTACAAAAAAAAAAGAGAAACAAATTAAAAAAAAAACAAATGAAAAATGTTTACCCCTTAGGGCGGGCCAATTTTGCCCCAAGGGTCATGGTTTTGAACAAATTTGAGGGAGGACTACAAACTGACCCTATTTGTCAAATATCTTAGATCAAGGCCTTGTACAAACTACAAACTTTAATCTGCTAAAAACAAAATTTCCATGTCTAAAATTGAAACAATTCTGCTAAAATGCAAGAGTTATGATTCTTGTCTTTCAGTTTCCTAGAGGATGTTGAACACACATGTGAAGTTTCAGGACAAAATCAAAAACTTTAACCTCTAAAAATCTCTTACCAAATTTTCTAAGTCCAAAAGGGCCATTGAAATAATGCAACCCAGAGTTATGGTTCTTATCTCTGTGTATTCCATTGGTGATACTGAACACCCATGTGAAGTTTCATTCATATCCAATGAGTGGTTGCATAGATATTTCACCAGATAACAAACTTTAACCTGAATAATTTAGTCCAAAAAGGCCCATAACTCTACCAAAATGAAACCCAGAGTTATGGTTCTTGTCTCTGTGAATTCCATTGATGATGCTGAACATACATGTGAAGTTTCATTCATATCCAATGAGTGGTTGCATAGATATTTCACCTGATAACAAACTTTAACCTGAAAAATTAAGTCCAAAAAGGGCCATAACTCTGCCAAAATGCAACCCAGAGTTATGGTTCTAATGTCTGTGAGATCCATTGATGATGCTGAACACATATGTGAAGTTTCATTCATATCAAATAAGTGATTGCATAGATATCTTTCCTGATAAAAAACTTTAACCTGAAAAACCAACGCCGATGCAGGGGCGAGTACAATAGCCCTCCTATTCTACGAATAGTCGAGCAAAAAATGACCTTCCTTACATTTTTTCCATCCAAGCTTGAATCTCCATTATGATCTTTGCTTCAGTCATGTCTATTTAAAAGTGTTATTAATCTTGAAAAAAATTCAACAGTTAAAAATGTTTGGGCTTATTGGCCATAAGAAGTGTCGCACAAGAACAAAATTTGGTTACCATGAGCCATCGTACAATGGTTGAACCTCATATATTGAGCACTGCAAATGTGTTGCAATTTCACAAAAAGGTCAGGAGCATTAGCCAATGAGCATGTGAAATCCAACATATCACATACATTGTATATCAGCAAAAACAAATAATAAGTATTGTGTTTGTGTCCATAATCTTAAAAAATAAAATTAAACAAGACAACTGCTGCACAGCTGCTTTGAAAAAATGGTAAAGAGAATTACACATATTTTGTTAATTTAACTGCCATAAATAAATACATCAATATTCACAACTGCTTGTTATGTAGGTCTTCTGTTTACATACTTGAGTTTTATTGCTTATTAAATAATTATGTTTGAGTCAACAACAAATACCGATATTAAAACATACAGTTATTACTCAGGGTCAAGGTAACTTCCCACATGAAATGACTCGGAACATATGCTTAAAATATTTAAACATCTGATAACTCGGTAGTATTAATTAGTTCTGGATAGGCAGACTTATTCTTGACAACCTGCACTGCTTAGTATGTTACAGTGTAAAAATGTTGATAAACTGTTTTCTTTAAATTTTTGGTTCACTGTATAACTGTTACATGGTTTGATATAATAGTAAACCAAAATGCTGTTCAAAGAAATTGGCTTCTGAGATGGGTGTGCAATGCCAAGGTAGTTTGCTATGGTTAATCTTTTGTTTCTATTAGTACATATTCTCAGTTTATGCGTCTTCAACACATATTTTAAAACATCTAAGTGGCAGACTGTTCAAAGGTAGAATCCAACACTTTGTGCACATATATATGTCTTAACCTTCGGCTGGGAAGGGAACTGAGAAAGAATTGTCTTCCTTTTTTCTTTCTTTGTTGGGCCCTATTAGCTCATTCATTAGCGTGTCAAACTATCAATCAAGGGGTCATGAGTTTGAATCCTCGCCCGGCCACAATCTCTGTGACGGTTGATATACAACATTGTGTCTCATTATCATTAATCTCTCACTGCTGATTCAAGTGGAAAAGTTATATGTTACTTGTGGAGATGGGATGTGCTCAAGTACTGGTTAACCTTCCAGGATCATAGGAAACAGTGGTTAGGTTAACTGATCGTCTGTTAGTCCTTGATGGCATAAAAATGACGCTAAATATTTAATCAATCAATCAATGTTCCATTACTTCCAAGGATCATTATTACTGAAAGCCTCGTTTCCATGGTTAACAGAGAAGTTCTGTGAGATCTTTTACGCGCACTGGGTATGACTCTCCAAGTCCACAGGACCAATTGCTTTAATTCCCCTCCAAAGGATTGCATGCTTTCACAGTACCAGTGACTTAATTGTTTATATGTCTCTGACAGTAACTTGCCCAAATAAGGTACTAAGGTTGTGCATTTGAAAAAAACATCTACATGTTATTCCCAACAATCAATTTCTCATTATTACTGGGAGGTGTTTTTGGGGAACAGAAAAGAAATAGTAAAAAATGAAATATGGTTTAAAAACAACAAAGCTATGTATACATATATTTTCATTTAAAAATAACTACATTTCTAATGTTACAAACAAGACTTGTTTAGAACATTACTGTGGCCAGACCAGCTGTAAACTGTTTGAGGCAGACACTGGCTTTAGCATAACTTGGGAGGCTATTCCAATTTCTGATTGTTCTAGGGAAGAATGAGTTCTGATGATAAAGGGTTTGAGAAAATGAAAAAAGGAAATTTAGGTATTTTATTGGAATTAGATGGTGGTGATCTACAGAAACTAGGTTGTTTGTTATTTTATGAAGTAAGATTAGTGGAGGCAGTTAAAATTTGAAACATTTGGGTGACATGGTATCCAGACAAAAGCCCCTTGGTATTCTAATCCGTAGGGGTCCAGCACTAAATAGTTTCTAGTGATTCCCATTGCTGTGCCAGCTGCGGCCACCATAAACAAAGAGGACTGGGTTGAAGAGGCGAAAATGTAGCGGGACACACTTTATTCCTATTTTCTACCTTTTAACTATCCAACCTCTTCTTACTGTCTATCCTTTCAATATCTTTTCTTGATCTTGCACCACCTGTTGCGTAATAGTCAAATGTGACTGCATTGACGTACAATGTAGATGTAGATGTCAAAAATTGTACACATGGACAAAAGCCCCTTGGTAGATTTTAGAATGTGGACAAAAGCCCCTTGGTTGATTTTAGGAGGTTGACAATAGCCCCTTGGTCTATTTTGGAAGGTGGACAAAAGCCCCTTGGTAGAGTTGAAAAGATACCGGTAGACAAAAGCCCCTTGATTCTTTTGAAACAGTGTACAAAAGCATCAATTGTTTGAAATTAATTAGTAATTAAAGATAAAAATTTGCCAACAATTTATTTCATTTGATATTATTTGATCAATTAAATGTTGTGTTTGAAATTTATTAGTGATTAGTTGCAATTAATGAAAGTGTGTCCCAAATATATTTCAATTCATGTAAGTTGCCCTTAATTTTATGATCAATAGACCATAACCGGTTCTCACCTATCCATAAGTGTCCGTCTTCTTGCTGTATATTTGATTATCACACCTGGTTAATTGGCATGCCATTTAACACTACACTAAATTAAGGTTGACTAAACCACTACCTGCTTTCAACACAAAATGAAGATAGACACACCGGTAGGTTGACAAAACCACTGTCACCTGCTTCTTTGATTATTTGTTTGTATGCTTTGTTATAAATTTAAGGGTGTTGTTTTCTTTTGATGTTACATTGTCTATATGAAAATGTTTAATTAGAATCACTCAAAATAATGACAACTATGTGAATAGTCAGAAATTATTGCATATATGAAAAAGCAGAATAGGGTTCTTGAACAGTTGAAGTGTCAAATTGACACTATAACGATGTGTCAAGTGGCAAAACAGTACAATATAGAAATGAACTAAAATACTTACACAACTGATTTTGCGAAAGGTGGTTTAGTACCATAATACTGATATTTCACTTTTAATTTGCATATAAAACAATAAAATTCTCTGTTTTCTTCTGTTTCCATCACAAAAAAGTCTATGTCACGGTGCGCTCTTGTAAATTTGAAGCTACAAGCGCTTATTGATATAGAGTGCCGGTATATCTGAAATTTCAAGCCGTACATACGCTTTAGATCTATATATAGTTTCAAAATAAATATTGTGTGATGTTGGCGTTATAAAAGACATAGAACTAAACTAAAACCGAAATGATGTATCATTGTTTAGTTATTTATTACAAAACTTAGGTTCAAATAAAAAATGTAATCTGCGCATGTTCGGCTCTGGAGTGAGAAAATAGCTTTTATTTTCCCGCGAAAAACTCCGTCACACGTGCAACCTGAGGAGAGTAAAAAATTTTGGGTGGGGCAAAGTATATGCTGGCCCGACCTGAACATTGTATTCCCGACTCCTACGCCTATGCTGGAAGTAATAAGAAGTTCTCGATGCAGAAGATACACATTCAGTGGCGTAGCTGACCCTAAAATGATGTGCAAGTCCACATGTTGATTTTAGGATGCATTTCCTGAGTTGTGTGGGCATTTCCAATATAAAGGTGGTGGGAGCCAAACAGTGCGCAAGTCCGGGCGTTGTAGCATAAATGCAGCTCCGCCATTGACTTACATGTTCCGAATCCAATAAAATAAGTATATCAATATTTTTTGGTTACTTCATATCGAGGGCTCAGCGCAACACTATTGTAACTCCGTTTTTTCCAAAAATCGTTTTTTTGCATAAATTACTGAAGTTTTACAATGTGCATCTTGTGTTAAAATTTGGTCCTGATATTTTAAATAATTTTGAAAATATTCACTTTTGGTGAAAATATTGTATCTCAAATACACTAATTCTTTAGCGCAAAACTATTGTAACTTGAGTTACAATAGTTTTGCACCAAATAATATCTTGGAGAACTTTATTTATATCGGTGCAAAACTATTGTAACTTGAATTTAAATTTTATTAAACCCAGTTATCCTGTATAACCACACTTTTATTTAGTCCAAGAATATTGCAATACATTAGTTTCAAATGATAGTTCAAAAAAATCTAGCAAGATTTTGAAGAAATACAGGTATAGAGACTTTTTTTTTTTTTTTTTTTTTTTTTTTTTTTTAATAATCTTTAAAAACATTTTAATTTGATAATAAAGTAATTTTAGTCAGATGAGTATGTTAAATGTTTTATTGATTTGGACATTAGTGACAATGAAATCGATGATTAATAATTTATTGTGCTATAAAAGAGTCATTTGTTGATATTTTGTTTAAAAATCTGATTATTAAAATTTGCAGTGAATTGTTTGGTTTGCATTTGTTTTATAATAAAAAGGCCATCCAATCGAACAATATTACTCAACATACTTTTAATGTATACCAATTATAACTTTACTTAACCAATATATCCGTTTTGAAAACTTCCAAAATGAGATATTATTCTAATTACCTAAGTACACTCAGTATTATTCTTTTTAATATATCAGTACTAGAAGTCAACATTATCTAATTATTTTAAAATGGCTGTTAAAGAACCAAAACAATATATTTTAGATATCAATAAACCTTGGTTTCTCAGAATTAATTTGATGTGTGTAGAGGGTACAGCTGGTACTGTGGTTGGTATTGTGGGTGTAGAAGGTACAGCTGGTAGTATAGGGGGTATAATGGGTGTAGAGGGTATATCTGGTACTATAGTTGGTAGTGTGGTTGCATAAGGTATATCTGGTAGTGTAGTGAGTATGGTGGATGTACATCTGGTACTATAGTTGGTTGTGTGGGTGTGGAGGTACATCTGTTACTATAGTTGGTTGTGTGGGTGTAGAGGGTACATCTTGTAGTGTAGTGGGTATTGTGGATGTACCCTCTGGTACTATAGTTAGTTGTGTGGGTGTAGAGGGTACATCTGGTAGTGTAGAGGGTATGTAGGATGTAGAGGGTACATCTGGTACTATAGTTGGTTGTGTGGGTGTAAATGATACATCTGGTACTGTATTGGTATTGTGGATGCAGAGGATACAGCTGGTAGTGTAGTGGGTATGGAGGGTGTAGAGGGTACAGCTGGTAATGTAGTTGGTATGGTGGGTGTTGAGGGTACAGCTGGTACTATAGTTGGTAGTGTGGGTGTAGAGGGTACATCTTGTAGTGTAGTGGGTATGGTAGATGTACATCTGGTACTATAGTTGGTTTTGTTGGTGTGGAGGGTACATCTGGTAGTGAAGAGGGTATGGTGGATGTAGAGGACACATCTGGAACTATAGTTGGTTGTGTGGGTGTAGAGGGTACATCTGGTACTGTAGTTGGTATGGTGGATGTAGATGATACAGCTGGTAGTGTAGTGGGTATGGTGGGTGTTGAGAGTACAGCTGGTGGTGCAGATGGTATCATGGGTGTAGACTTTACAGCTGGTAGTGTAGTTGATATGTAGGGTGCATAGGGTACAGCTGGTAATGTAGTTGATATTGTTGGTGTAGAGGGTACAGCTGGTAGCATTGTTTGTGTTGTGAGTGTAGAACGTACAGCTGGTAGTGCAGTTGGTATGGTGGGTTGAGAGGGTATGGCTCGTAGCATAGATGATGTAGTGGGTGTGGATGGTACAACTGGAAGCATAGTTGGTATAGTGGGTGTTAAGGGTACAACTTGAAGCATAGTTGGTATGGTGGGTGTTGAGGGTACAGCTGGTAGTGTAGTTAATATGGTGGGTGTTGAGGGTACAGCTGGTAGTGTAGTTGGTATGGTAGGTGTAGCGGGTATGGCTTGTAGCATAGATGATATAGTGGGTGTGGATGATACAACTGGAAGCATAGTTGGTATGGTGGGTGTTGAGGGTACAACTTGAAGCATAGTTGGTATGGTGGGTGTTGAAGGTACAGCTGGTAGTGTAGTTATTATGGTGGGTGTTGAGGGTACAGCTAGTAGTGTAGTTGGTATGGTGGGTGAAGAGAGTACAGCTGGTAGTGTAGATGGTATCGTAGTCGTAGACAGTACAGCTGGTTGTATAGTTAATATGGTGGGTGTAGACGATAGGGAACAGCTGGTAGTGTAGTTGGTAATGTGAGTATAAAGGGAACAGCTGGTAGTGTAGTTGATATTGTGAGTATACAGGGTATAGTTGGTAATGTGAGTATAAAGGGTACAGCTGGTAGTGTAGTTTGTAATGCGAGTATAAAGGGTACAGCTGGTAGTGTAGATGGTAATGTGAGTATGGAGGGTATAGTTGGTAGTGTAGTTGGTAATGTGAGTATAAAGGGTACAGCTGGTAGTGTAGATGGTAATGTGAGTATGGAGGGTATAGTTGGTAGTGTAGTTGGTAATGTGAGTATAAAGGGAACAGCTGGTAGTGTAGTTGATATTGTGAGTATGGAGGGTATAGTTGGTAGTGTAGTTGGTAATATGAGTATAAAGGGTACAGCTGGTAGTGTAGTTGGTAATGTGAGTTTGAAGGGTAAAGCTGGTAGTGTAGTTGGTATTATGAGTATGGAGGGTATAGCTGGTAGTGTAGTTTGTATTCTTGGTGTGGAGGGTACAGCTGGTTGTGTAGTTGGTAATGTGAATATAAAGTGTACAGCTATTAGTGTAGTTGGTATGGTGGGTATTGATATTAAAGATAGTAGTTAAGTTGGTATGTAGGTTGTATAGGGTACAGCTGGTAGTATAGTTGGTATTATGGGTGTAAAGGGAACAATGGGTGATTAAAATGGTTGATATGGTATAGTGGATGTAGTTAGTACAGGGAGTAGTTATATGGATGCAGAGTGGACATTGAGTAGTAGTGTTGCAGTTGGTATAATGAATGTAATGGTTGCAATGGGTAGTGATGTTGATATTTAGGGGGTTGTGAGTAGTGAAATAAGTAAAGAATTATAGAGGATATAGAAGGAACAGTGAAGAGTTGAGATGGTATGGTGGATGTAGTGTCCATGAAACAGATGGTAACGATGTTGGTATGGTGCAGTGGGTAAAGTGGGTAGTGATGTTGATATAATGTGGATTGTGAGTAATGAAGTTGGTATGTGGATGTTTAGGGCACAGTGGGTAGTGATGTTGGTATTGTTGATGTAAAAGGCACAGTATGTAGTTGAGTCTGAATGGTGGGTATAGAGGGTACAGTAAGTAATGGGGTTCTGGTTGGTATTATAGATAATGGTTGGTAGAGAGAATACATTACCAATACATGTGTATACTGAAGTAATGTAGAGGGAACATTGGAGTTCATAAAGTGAATGTAGATGTAACAGTGGATAATTGGTACTGGATTGGTGGGTGTAATGGTTCAGTGGTTAATTAGGTCAGTATGATGGATGTAGTGGATGCAATGGGTAGTGGGGTTGGTATGGTGGATGTTGAAGGTACAGTGGATAGTTGAGTTGGTATGACGATGGCGTGGATACATGTAATGAATATAAAGGATCAGTGTCTTATGGATTTGGTTTGGCTGATGTTGAGGATGTAGTTGAAGATGGTGCTAGTATACTAGATGTAGAGTGTAAAGTTGATGATGTTGTTATGGTGGTTGTATAGGGTACAGTGGGTATAATGATGTTAGTTTGTGGGTGTAAAGGGTACAGTACCATGGTGGTGGAGTTGGTACATGTTTGAAGACTAAAAGGTGTTATTAATTTGGTATGATGGATTTTGAAGGTGCAGTTGGAATCAGTATGACAAATGTAGATGGTACAGTTGTAAGTGATGTTGGTATAGTGGGCCCATGGGGCACAGTACCCACTTACTGCTTGTTTAAATTTAAACGATAACTTTTTCCAAATTTTTAACTAAATAAAACACAGGTTTATTTTTTTCTATTTGTCTGTCTATAAATGAGGTTTTAACCAAAACAATCATGTAGTATGCAATTTGATCTCAACTGCCTATTGCACCCTACGTAAAAATTCATCAATATTTTTTATAAGACTGAAAATAACAGTTTTATTATCTTGTTTGATATTTACTGGTTATTAATATTAAAATGTCGCATCCTTAAACATGACAGTTAGTTACTTTTAAGTTGTGGTCCAGATAGTATCTGCATACTATATAAATTTACACAATATAAATACTAATTTGGAAATATAATTTTATATATTAACTTATATTAACATAATTTGATACTTTCATAACTAAAATATTATGCTTTACAATGTTAATGAAATAGGTTAATTGTTTGTTAACATGAGAACTATCAAAATTATTGTATTTATAGGCTAAAACATAAATAATACAGCTTTATATACTTTTGTATATGTTTTTCTTTATTTCCAATACTTCTTATATGTTTGTGTTAAACTTTAATAGAATTAAAATTGATTTTGGATTAATAACAACATAATTTTAAACAGTTTTATATTGAGTTACAATATTTTTAAACTTAGAAATTAATTATTTATCTCGTAAAACTTGGTGCAAAACTATTGTAACTTGAGTTACAATAGTTTTGCACCGAATATAAATTCAGTTTTATTGAATTTTCAACGCAACACTATTGTAACTCAAACTTTTACGAATAAATCAAGTAATACTAAAGTTTTAATTGATAATACTTGTTAATAATGTAAGTGATGCAGTTTTCATTTGAATTTTGAAAACTATTTGCAAAAATATCTAAAGACGAAAATAAAAAACAGTTTTTTCCTTCTCCTGAACAATTTGCAAAAACCTAGTTACAATAGTTTTGCGCCAAGCCCTCGAATTATATTCAGTTTAAAATGTTCAGTGGAATTTCATGTTTGAGCGAGGATGGGCGTGATAGGGGACCTTGGTTAGCACACCGGGTGTCTGAAGATAGAATTTGCTGAAACTCTGCAGTTATCAAGGTTCTAGGTTCATTCTGCATATTCATTTGTTGGTGTATTTTTTTTTAAATCTGTATGTTAATTTGTTGTTTTTGTACATGTAGAGTGAACCTGGAATCTTCCTTCCTGTTGGCGTTGAATAACCTTTAATGTGTTGGTACACCATAAACCCTATTCATTCATTCAGTTGGGGGTATGTGGCTGTTCTTAGATATAAAAGGCCTTTACTCAACTTTATGTTCGTCACATTTTTTTTCATTTTCAGTGTGGGGGTGGTGGTGCATATAGTATCATACGCTGTCCGTATGTCCAAAAATTTATATTTGGTTTTATATCAACAAAACCCAGGTCAAGTTTGACAAAAGACAGAACCGGCACATATTAATTAGATGATCTGGACTTTGATTGGCTGACGGTTTCTGACCTCTAAAGTCTTTATTGATTCCTGATTTTAAAGAAACTTCACCAAGCTTTACTGATTTTTTTTTCAAATTCCCAGAGTATTTTAGAAATAAGGCTATATTTAGCACCGTTTAACAGCAAACAAGTTTAATATCTGATTCCCATGCTTTGTTGCGTGTTGTGTGCTAATTTGAGGTTGAGCCAGTATCCAGAAAAAATATGTTGGCTAACGTTAACCGAACTGAATGCAGTTCTGGGATTTGCTACACTATTTGTAATTTTGGACGGATTATCAAAACTTGATTATGAAATTAAGTTTACATTAAATCAATGCATCAATAATTAAACCTAATATTTCATAATGATGCTTACATGGATCTAAACGACTTTCTAAAGTCGCTTAGATATGTGGGCTGTCCGGACGTGAAGCTTACTCATATTAGAAATAAACACATCTCAACATATTGTTGATATGAAATTTATTTTTATACTAAAATACAAACATAGAACATATTGTATACAAATTCTATAACTTCTATTTTAGATAACAAAACAAACATAATTTTGATTACGTTGTTAACCTGATCTATGTTTTTTTCTCGTATTTACATTTAGCATAGTTATACGTATTGTTATTTTCAGTTTTGAGTCACTTATATATTTTTATCAAAAACATATATATATATGCAGTGCTGCCATGATTCTAAACTTCCGTGATATATTTTTATTGTAAAGCATGTGTGTGCATGTGTGCGTGATACTTGAATGTGTATTGCAATGTCACCAAGCTTATCTAATTTTTTTATTCAAATTCCCAGAATACTTTTGAAAAGGATTCGATGAAAACATCCTGTTTTTATAGATAAAACATCCTGTTTTATAGAAAAAACATCCTGTTTTTAGATGGGAGTAATGATTTATAATGTGAATATTTTCCATATAATTTATATACAACATGTGCAGATTTGACTGATTTTATTTAATTCAAGTTCTTACAAATTATACAAATTAAGCTCAAAGTCTTCCTGTGTATAACCAGTTTTAAGCATATGCGGAAAAGGTGTCTTGCTCAAGGAAACCATGCATGGCCGTGTGGAGGATCGAACCCACCACCTTCCGATCCTGGGTTCCACTGCCACTACTACAACTGCCATCACAACAACTACAATATTAACTGCCACTACCAATGACACTTTCACTTCCACTTCACCTACCTATACTTGGTATTATTACCATTATCATTATCACAAACACTATCACCACTACTTCTACCATCAAACAATATCATAATCACAGCTGCCACTACCATTACCACTACCATTAAATAGACATAAAGAATTAACCGATTCATTTGGCATGAAGAATGTATCATTTAAAACTAAGAAATTGAAATTAAGAATAAAACAGTTTACAAATTATATACAATGATAATCAAGTATTTAGAATCGGGCATTTGGCATGAATGTTTGAACAAATCATTCAGGATTAAGAAATTGGAATAAAAAATTAAACATTAAGCATATTCAATTGAACATTTGGATTTTATCATCATAATACATTTAAGAAAGATACTAAATATGACTATATGAACTATTGCTGTGTTTGTATGCCTTTGATAACATCAATGTTCTAAATAAATGTTCAACTAATAATTAGCAAATTGTCACAATTTGTTATCATAGACGTTGGTAAATGCTTAATCTATTACTTAAATGTTTTGAATTTCACCCTCAAAGAATTGATTTTTTTTGTGAATCTATATGCATGAACACACATTGCATTACATTTGCATGTATCAACTCATTTTATTTACTAAAAAGTAGGTTTAGACAGTTTTTTTTTTTCGGCCATTTTTATAGCCGTTATTGGGTCATATTCCCAATGGCAAATAGTATCTTTTTTTACCAATCGAATGGTAAAAATTCCCAATTGAAAGCTTCAAAAATGTAAATTGAAACTTGCCATACTTCTTTGATAAAATAAAGAAAGTTTTCCCCATTCTGAATTTAGTATGACATTGATTATTTAATTAAATGGCCTGATAAGCAAGTGAACATTTTTTATAAATATATAAATATATTAAATGCAAAAAAATTTCCCAATGTTAATGAAAATGCCGCTAAAATTCCCAATTCCAAGGGTATGGGTCATCTTCCCAAAATGGTGACAAAAAACAATAGAGTATAGATCTAATAAATAAGATATCTTTGTGCTTTTTTTATTTGTTGTCATTTGGTGATTATTTGTAAAACCCCCGATTTTTTGGACTTGATATTAAAAAAAAAAGTATCCAAAATCAATACCTCCAAATGGGCAAAATAGGTTCTGAAATGTAGTAAAACGCAAGAAATGGCATCATCGCCCAATGTTTTTTTGGGTGAGCATACCACCAGACCCCCTCCCTAACCCCTAGAATCGGCCTCCCTGTTATTTTAAGGTCTAACTACGGGCCTGCTGTTTATACTGGTCATACCTAATACCGCGAGACTAAAAAAAATTAATTCAACCATGTAAAGAATGGCATCAATACTTAACAGTATTAAGATGACTTATGTTTGCTGAGTAAAAAACAGTTGCTGATACAAAATGCAAACAAATGCAAACGCTAATGGAAGTTGGAGCTTTGTGCATGTGTTCCTAGATTGTTATTTTACGGGCATTTGCGGTTAATAGGTATATCACGGTATAAGGTATACAAGGGATATATGTCTCTGATAAAAATGATCAAATTCGGCACTTATGTCCGGTATTTTTAAGGACAATATCCATAGATCTCTAAAATTAGGCCTTTGATCCCTGGCTCCTGTTTCACCAACATATACTTAAATACTTAAAAACTTAAATATAAGAAAAGCAGCCATGTGACCATGATTTTAGACTGGTTCCAGTAAAACTGCATATGGTGTCATTGATATTGATTATATAATAGATAAATAACCAGTCAAAACTTAGTTAAGTTTTTAGGTATTTAAGTTAAATGTTGGTGAAACAGAAGCCAGGATCTCTGAAAATAAGGCTTTTGTTCTCCAGATGTCTGAAAATAAATGGCCATGTTCTCCAGATCTCCAAAACCCCTGGGAGGGCCTCATTGCTGTGACAACTTACTGTAGTAGAAACGGTTTAGAAATGATATCTGCAGTTTGTTTTTGATGGATTACAACAAAATTTATTTTCTTTCAATCTGTCTACAATTTTGAAGCTCTTGCTTTTTGTCAGTGGATCATCATGTAGCCTGTGGGCTGCTGACACTAAACTTGAGTCAAACTTGCTGAAATTTGCGATAGCCAAACTTGCTGAAATTTGCGATAGCTGCCATCTACGATATAGTTACAAAGCGGAGGCATCTGTGTCCTTTGGATGCATTTCAAGTTGGATTGAACATACCGGTAGATATAAAAAAAAAATTAATAAAAAAAAAAAATTTGAAAAAGTCAGATGGGGCAAGGGTTTAACCAAGGTCCATTACTTCTGCTTAAAACATTAAGCCACTGTACCAAAAGTATTAAATCAAAATATGTTAAAAATATACTAAATTAATAAAGGTGTCGCCCGAAATGTTTGTCTGTGTCGTGGCCTGCCACAGTCTTTGTAATGGTTGTGGGTTCAGAGGTACCCTGCCTCAAAACAAATGGTGCAATTTGACACATATTTGAAGACATTTTTTATGGTTTTGAGACAGAATTGTAATTAGAAAAATATTATTAAAATGACTTAAACGGAAGGTATATCACAGAGTTTGGAAGTTTATCCATAAATCAGGGGCATATCCAGGATTTCAGTTTAGACAGTGGGGGCAACACACAATCTGTTGGGCACACATGTTTCTCAGTAGAAATACAGTGAACTAAAATAAAATGGGGGGTGGGGGGGGGTGGTATGCTCTTTTTTAAAAGATTAGATCTGCCATTATAAATAAACAACATGTATATCTAGGCTAAGAACTTATATAGAGAAGCAAAAGCAACTGATGAGATGATATGAACGTTTGCATATTCACGCAAAATGTCACAAAATCTAGTTTTCAAATAGATCTATTCCGACTTCCATTCATTTCAGAAATTTTACAAATCAAGATCTACAAACATGACCATTCACAGCAAATTGTGTTTAAAATAGGTGAAGTTCATATCTGCTTATGACCAAATCAAACAGTGCGATGATAGGGTTTTATCATAAAAAAACCTTCATCCTTTTGAACATTCTGAATTTCATTTGACAGTTTGTTAGCAATTTACCCAAAAAAGACTAGCACATATATAATGATTGATTGATTGATTGATTGAATATTTAGTATCATTTTTATGCCATTGAGGGCTAACAGATGATCAGTTAACCTAACCATTTTTACCTGGGATTAACCAGTATTCGAGCACACCCCATCTCCGCAAGTAGCTGATAACTTTCCCACTTGAATCAGTGGTGAGAGACTAATGATAATGAGACACAATGCCGTATATCAATCATCACGGAGACTGTTGCCGGGCGGGGATTCGAACTCACATCCCCTGGATTGATAGTCAGAAGCGTAACCGACTGAGCTAATCGGGCCCGGCACAAATATAATGAAAACAACATTTGACACCTTTCAGTATGCTTTTGATTTGCTCTGCTGGAGAATTTTTAATCTGCATTTTGGGTGTTGCCATTTTTCTCATATTTTCGAAAGAGGCTTAAAAACTGAATATAATAAAAAAAAGAATGCACAATGATATTATATAATGAAAATCTCACAAATTTAATATCTTAATACCTCTCCCATCACCTGCACCCCCAGGCAGAGACCCACCTGCACCCCCAGGCAGAGACATGAAACTCTGCCCCAGGTTGAGACATTATGGGGATTTTCCTCTCTTCAGAGACCTTGTTATGGCCCTTTGCATTTTCTGATTTAAAAATCTTGCATCCCTGTCACTAGTCTTAAAAACTCACGAGTTTTGAACAATTTTAAATAATAACATTAAAAATACTTCTCACATTTGTTTGAGTGAAGGGCCTAGCTTTTTACAAATAAACAAACAATTTCTAGTTCACCTTGCTTTAATGAAGTATTTATGTTCTGGTTTATTGTTTATATTGCAGAATGTCCTGGAGGAGCCAACACACCCTGTAATGGACATGGAGTATGTGATGATTCCATTAATGGTACAGGCACATGCTCATGTGAGGTAAATCTAAAAAAATTGTGTTTTCTTTCTCTTGTAACATTGCTGACACAAATAAACAATTGTTTCAAGTGGATTCTGTTTTGAATTTAATGCTATTATATCAGTTCAACATTCACAAGATGTTTTTTGTACAATTTTGCAATATTTACATTTTTAGCTTGTCTTTTTGACAAAAACGAAGATCTATTGTCATGACCCTGGCATCATCTGTATCGTCGTCATCGTCTGCCGGTTAAAGTTTTATGTTAAGCTCAGCTTTTTCTCTGTTTCTGAACAAACAACTCATGTTATGGTGACTAAACTTCATAAACACATTCATATCATGTTATACAAACAATGTATATGGCTAATTAACCTAAATTTACATACTTTGGGCTCTAAAACCTTGGGTTAAAGTTTTTTATTTAGCTCGGGTTTGGTTAAAGTAATATGTTTAGCTCAGCTTTTTCTCTATTTCTGAACAAACTACTCATGTTTTGGTGACTAAACTTTATATTATGTTGTAGAAACAATGTATATAGCTAACTTACATAAATTTCCATACTTTGGACTTTTTGTTTAGCTAGTTTTTCAGTAATACTATCAATTTCTGTAAGCTGATCACCATCAGCTTAAAAAAAGTACATCACTGACCTTGACCTATTTAATGAGCTTTCCTGCCCAAGCACAACCAAGACCCCCACCCTGCTGCCCATTTTTTTTTTTTTTTTTTAAATTTGTTTTGTATTAAATCAAATACTCTGCCCCATTTCAACTTTGTTACTGACCCAAATACCCTCACCCCTACCCCCCCCCCCCCCCACCAACCATTTTTTTTAAATTCTTTTTATTTTACAGTTATACATTAATTCTGTAAACTGATCACCATCAACTAAAAAACCTTATACCGCTGACTTTAACCTATTTCCTCTCCCCCCCCCCCCCCCCCCCCGCACCATGCTGCCCATTTTTTTTTTTTAAATTTGAGACTGCAGGGTGGTCTAGTGGTAGAGCGTCCGCCTTGCATGCGGAAGGTCATGGGTTCAATCCCCAGCCAGGTTATACCAAAGACTTTAAAAATGGTACTAGAAGCTTCTTCGTTTAACGCTCAGCATTTAGAGGAGAGTTCTATTAAATTTGTTTTGTATTAAATCAAATACTCTGCCACATTTCAACTTTGTTACTGACCCCAAGACCCCCCCCCCCCCCCCCCCCCCCCCCCCCCCCTCCGGTGCCCATTCTTATTCTTCTTTTTTTTAAAATTTGATTTGTACTAAATACTCTGCCCCATTTCAACTTTGTTACCGACCCAAAGATCCTCACCCCCTCCAATTGTTTTCTTAAAATTTTGTTATGTATTGAATCCTTCTGTCCAGTATTTCATGTCCGGCCTGTAACTTTGTCATGCATAGATGGATTTTGTTAATACTTGCTACAAATGATCAACATAACATGACAACGTGTCACAGGTAAGACCCACACCCGTACCTCAAAGGTCACACTTTTAGTCTGTGCGAGATTTCCTGTCCAACATGTAACTTTGTCATGCATAAATGGATTTACCTCTACTTCAAAGGTCAAGGTCACACTTTGAGTTTGTTTGACAACACTTTGAGTCTGTGTGAGATTTTGTGTCCGGCCTGTAACTTTGTCATGCATAGATGGATTTGTTAATACTTACATCAAATGATCAATATAACATAAGGATGTGTTGCGGGTTACACCCAGACTTCCACTTCAAAGGTCAAGGTCACAAGGTTTGATGACACTTTTAGTCTGATTGAGATTTTTTGTACGGTCTATAACTTCGTCACCTATTGATTAATTTCAAAAACACTTAGCTCAATTCATCAGCAAGGCATGATGAAGTGTCATGCGTTAGACCCACATGCATACCTCAAAGGTCAAGGTCACACTTTGAGTTTGGTCATGGTCACACTTTGAGTTTGTTTGATAACACTGAGCCTGTGTGAGATTTCGTGTCCTGCCTGTAACTTTGTCATGCATAGATGGAATTTATAAATATTTGCTACAAATAATCAACATAACATGACATAATATGTCACACTTAAACCAGACTCCAACTTCAAAGGTCAAGGTCACAATTTAACTTTGTTTGATAACACTTTCATTCTGTTTGAGATTTAGTGTCCGGTTTGTAACTTTGTCACCTTTGGATACATTTTAAAAACACTTGGCTCAGTTGATCAACATGATATAATTGAATGTCTCATGTAAGACCAAGAACCTCAAAGGTCAAGGTCACACTTTGAGTTTTTATGACAACACTTTGAGTCTGTTTGAAATTTTAAGTCTGTCTTGTAGCTTTATCATACATGGATGGATTTCAAAAAACACTTGGCTCAATTTATCAATTGATCAACATGTCATGATGATGTGTTGCGTTAAGACCCATTACCTCACTTCAAGGTCACACTTTCAGTTTGTTTGATATTTCATGTCTGGTCTGTAACTTTGTCTTACATGGAGGGATTTTAAAATAGCTTGACACAAGTGATCAGCATGCCATGATGATGTGTCACCTGCATTTACCCGTTGGAATACCCAAACCATCACATCAGATGTCAAGGTCAAGCTTACACAAAGGTTAAGGTCATGCTGTAATGTAAAAAAACATGAAATTGCATGTCTAGTCTGAAAGGTCAGTCCATTACTCTTGATATTTATGGATACATCGCTACCTATTATAACATAATTATATTGTTATTTTCACAGACCATTTGAGGGTGGGGGATGCAACACTTTCCGGTGACATTTCTTGTTTTGGTGTTTTTTTTTAAATCTGTTTTATTTTTTTCAGTAATAGTATTGATTTTTTAAACTGATCACCATCATGTTTAGTTTAAACATATTTTATTCACAAATAGTATACAATTACATTGAAAATATCACATATTAGTTAACACATGTGTATACAATTATGAAAGGGATTCAGAAGAAAGCTTACAGCTTTTGTGAATCTGTCTCCCAAAATCAATCTATTAAATATGTGACAGTATTACAATTATATATATATATATATATATATCAATGAATGATAGTATAAGGATCTGTAGATGTTCCTACATATTATATATAGAGATATAATTTTCTTAATAGAATATGTCAAGAAACTTAACATCATGTTTAAAAAGTTTACTTCACTGACTTTGACCTACGTAATAGATTTGGAATAAAGACGAGCTATATATACTATATACTATACTCCTATATATACCTTTATCACTGGTTTTGATGAAACTTCAGAGAAGTATCAATTCCAGTGTGCATGACATTATTGTGATCCTTATATGATAATACCTGTCCATAGACTTTTTACAAGAATAGTGTCCTCTTAAGGTTTTGAGAGTGAATGGTCCTTTCTGAACCTCATCAGATAATATATGGGAAACCTCAATATTAAGTGCAGTTGTGTCCGTTGAGTCTGCTTGGGGAGAGCTCGACATAGTTGTCATAATGGCGGTTCGGTGTATGTGTGTGCATCCTTCTGTCCAATCTTGTCCAGGCTATAGCTAATTCATGCATTGAGGAATTTTAAAGTAACTTGGCACAAATAGTGTTCACCATAATGAGATGAAGGTCAATAGCTCAAAGGTCAAGATAAAACACTTAGAGCTTTAAGGTCAGATATATGTACACAATTCCACGTTTGCTCATTATCTTGTAAACCACTTAAAAAGATTTTAGAATAACATAGCACAAACATTCACCATCATCAGGTGATGTGTAGCACACAAGACTCATGTCTGTGTCTTAAAGGTCAATGCCACACTCGGAGGTTCAAGGTCAGAAATAGGTACAGTTTTGCCCAGTTCACCATAATAAGACAATTCATCACAGGTTGGTACAGGTGGATTGTAGCCCCTTGGCCTTTTCAGGATTCGCAGAGGAAGCATTGTTCACTGAATTCCCTCTTATGAATTGTCCAAGGATTTTGTCAGGAAGTATCATTATAAATTGATATTGTTGTGCCGTATTCTCAGGATGTTCTTGTTTGATCCTCGAGCGTCAAGCGAGGAAGCTTCTAGTACCATTTTTAAAGTCTTTGGTATGACCCAGTCAGGGATTGAACCCACGACCTTCTGCATGCGAGGCGGACGCTCTACCACTAGACCACGCCGCGGTCTAATCTAAGTAGAACATTTGTCCTTTCGCAAGTATTAACTGACGAGCTTCTCGCAAAGTTTTTGTACTGACAAAAAATAAAGTGGTTAGAGGTAAGTGGTCATTAATTAACAGTGCCTTAGACCACTTGGTCACAATGTTTATTCAATATACCTTTGATTAAATGTACGTCCCCCCTTATAAATGCCTCTGACTATAAAAATAAATGACTTGACACTCGGAAAGCTGGTCTTTAACTTACATATAAATTACATATAAATTTCCAGTCTGGTTTAAACTATTTAAAGCTGAATGACTGTCACATCACTGACAGTTTCATGCTTTAATGCATTTTACACACATTTTACACACATTTTACACACATTTTATACAAACTTAGATTTTGCTTTCAAGGGCCCAAACAACACTCTTCCCCCTAGAGCGTTTTACTTGTGGATATACAGTATACATATATGTTTTCAATTGTTGTTTGTAGTTGATAACTTGATAGTATATTAATATTTAGGTCACAATAATTATTCAAGATTTGTAAGTTTGTGCAAGCTGAAGACAGTTACTTCTGTTGTAATGAGATGTTAAAACTTAAGAATCATTGATGTTTTTTTGCAGGCTGGTTGGTCAGGATCTGTGTGTGAATTTTGTATAAACACAAACAACGCCTCTGCCAATTGTTCCGAAGGTAAAAATCAATTTTTTTTATTTCTCTATATTTTGGAGTAAAAATTGAATGTATAATGAATACAAAGAAGTTTTATGGTATCATATGTGGTTATGTCCCTTCAATTTGAAGCATGGTGGAGGTTCATTAAGTGTCTGCTCAGTTGTCTTAAAATCATAGAATTGATACTCTTTTTTTTTAGAAGCCTGAGAATCTGTATAACTTATGAGTTTATATTAATTACACTAAATATTGAAATTAAAAGCTAAAAGTTGAAGAGCCGGGCCCAATTAGCTCAGTCGGTTAGCGTCTGACAATCCAGGGGTCATGTGTTTGAATCCCCGAGCGGCAACAGTCTCCGTGATGATTGATATACGACATTGTGTCTCATAAACATTCGTCTCTTACCACTGATTCAAGTGGGAAAGTTATCAGTTACTTGCGGAGACGGGGTGTGCTAGAGTACTGGTTAATCCCAGGAAACAGTGGTTAAGTTAACTGATTGTCTGTTAGTCCTCGATGGCATAAAAATTACGCTAAATACTCAATCAATCAATAAAAGCTTAAATAAATCACACTATTCCAGTATAACTTGAATGATTCAATCGCTATTTTGTTTATTAGTTGTCAAGATTTTGTTGTAAATATTTTGTCAATACTCACTTTTGTTAATATATATGTAATAGAGGACCACAGGGAAGATTGGGGATTGTTTCTAATTATGTTTCCTCTTTTAATAAAGACTTTATTATTATTTTCATAATTGTTATTATAACTTCAGTTTTAGGACTAAAGATAATGTAACATTTCTCAATAACTGATTAGGACTTTCTGGATTCATCTTGTATTTTCCAGTTCCAGACCTTCATCTTTGTAGTAATGTTTCATGTCCCAACAACTCCAAGTGTAATGTGATTGACAAGGAACCAGTCTGTATGTGTAATTGGCCGTTTGTTAACAAAGAAGACAATGTAAATAATGGAACCGCCGAAAAATGTTTAAGTATGTAAAATGTTGTTACATTGATGAACTGTTCTTGTGACACTTTATGGTGAGAGACAACTGCTTAGTTGTACTGTTCAATAACAGATAATGTACAGAAACTCATTTCAATTGATCAAGCATCTAAAAGAATTTTCATGTTCATCAACTGAGCATTACTGTTGTCATTATACTTGTATATGCCTGCTAGTCTTTATATCAAGACCATCCTTGAAAGAAATTGTTAGCTGTGCTGTAAGTAGGTAGCTATTTTTTCTCCAGAAATTGATTTTTAACTCTTCTTATGGCATTGGTAAAATTTATCCGTCATCCATTAAAATTTTCTTGTAGACATGATAGCATCTCCATTTTTCAACAAATCTTAACCAAACTTGCACAGCAGTTATATAATTACAAGATCTTGGACGAATTTTTGAACCAGTGTGATTCGACTACAAATAAGAAAGGAAATTTTAAAAAACATTTTCTCTGAAAGTTCAAGTCATAGACCTTATGTATTTTACATCAAGCATTGTAGAGAGGTCCCCTAAATAGGTGATGGCAGGACTGTGGTGTCAAATTTGGGGCCACCACAGGGGTCACTGTTTTACATAGTTAAATTGGGAAAATGTTAAAATTTTGTGTAGACACAATAAAAACTTCCATTTTTCATTGAATCTTAACCAAACTTGCACAGCAGTTATATAACCGAAAGATATCAAACAAATTTTTAAATCAGTATGATTTGACCACAAGTGCCTATGCCAGAGAGGACTTATAAGCACATTTTAAAGGAAACTTTAAAAAGCATTTTCATTAAAAGTTCAAGCCATAGATCTAAGATATTGTACATGTAGCATTGTATGGAAGTCCCCGTAAAGAGTTGTTGAAGTCAGGGCCCCAGGGTCAAATTTGTGTCCGCTACAGGGGTCACTGTTTTACATAATTATTTGTATAGGGAAAATGTTAGTTTTCATGTAAGCACAATAGTTACCCTATTTCTCATTGACCAAACTTGCAGTTATATATCCACAAGATCTTGGACAAATTCTTGAACCTGCATGATTCAACCACAAATGTCCCAGCCACAGGGTTTATTAGTACATTTTAAAGGAAACTTTGTCTGAAAGTTAAAGCCTTAGACCTTGAGTATTTTACATGTAGCACTGTTTGGAGGTCCCCTAAAAGGGATATTGAAGTCAGGTCATATTTGAAGCTGCCACAGTGATTCCTGTTTTACATAGAACTATATAGGTAAATTGTTAAAATTTTCTTGTAGACATCATAGCACCCCCATTTTTAGCTCAACTGGCCAAAGGTCAGCAGCACTTATGTAATGGTAAATTGCTTGTCCTCTGTAGTCTGTCTGTTAATATTTTTCTTGTGCATGAGATAGTACCTCCATTTTTCAACAAAATCATGACTAAACTTGCACAGGTAATTAAGTAACCACAAGTCAATATCTCAGACAAGTTCTTAAATCAGCATGATTTGACCACAACTGCTAAGCATATTTTAAGCAATAAGACAAGCCATATACCTTAGAATGGCTTAGATATATATATTTGTAAGATGTTCCCCTTAAAGGGTTAATAGCACTCCTATTTTAGCTTATGCCATTGTTAATTGTCCAACCATCTGTTAACCTTTTTCTTGTAGACACGATACCACGCACATTTTTCAAGGAATCTTAACCAAACTTGCACAATTGTTATATAACCACAGAGTGGGGGTGGGGGGGGGTGGGGATTTTATGTTTCCATAAGAGCGATTCTTGTTTTTTAGAGGCCATCAGGTTGAGTCTGGTATCAACTCTGCCATTGTGTTAATGACTTATAGGCAATGAAATCGCAAGTAACTCGGCTGTTTTGTAATTGCTATAGCATTTGCAATTCAGGGCTTGAAATTTCTGATAAAAGCTACTTGTCCTCCCTTTGCAACATTTTTAATTAAATACTTAAAATCAAAGAAATATTAAGGTCAGTTTCTTAAATCTTACTCGTCCTGACCAAATGTTCACTTGTAATGGCGAACGGACGAGTGGAATTTTCCAGCCCTGCAATTTAAAAGTGCAACGATGAGTTCAGTGGGAAAACATTTACCCAAGTAAAACAGTTTGTTTTGATTGGTAACAGATTGACTTCTTTAACCCTTTACTCCATAGATACGCCTTTTCCCGCATCAATCACAAAAGGCCTTTGAAAACAGTCATAACGAGCAATCTGAACACTTCCTGCATTGTTTTCCACTGTGTCAGTTAATATAAACATAATTCACCCAATAATTCAAAAGCCTTCTATATTGGGTGTCCAAAGGCGTCTATATGAAGTAAAGGGTTAAAAAGACTCCAAAGGTCAGTAAGCTGGTTTAATAGGGTTGATATTTAATAGGTGTAGGGTATGGCAGTCTGATTGGTAAAATCAAATTTTTGAGTCAATAAACTTGCATGTTGGTGCAAGGAAGTAGCTGCTATAGGTCTCACTGCACAGTTGAATTTTGTTCTTTGTTCTATATAAAATAAGGTCTAGGATTTCACTGGTAAAAAAATAATAATATAACCAAATAAAATAATAACCAAAGTACATAGGCCTATTTTTTAAGAGTAAGAATCTTGTTATCGTGGCAAAAAAGGGGCGTAACTGTGTAGTGAGACGTTAAGAAAGAGAGTGTGTGCCACTTTGTCGACAAAAATTTGACTCATGACAACTTTAGATAATTATCTGAACAAAAAGTGCATTTATAAGTTTATCTATGTAGATTTTAAGTACTGATGGCTTCAGACAAACTTCATATTTTTAGCAAAAATGGCCACTTTTCACCACTAAAAGATGAAATTTTGTCCCATTACATTTCCATAGCTCATGGATTGTAAAATTTCAGTTTCTGAATGGTTTTCTTTTAAAATGCCCCTCTATTGTGTAAGGGTGTGTACATAGTCTAAATTGCTTAATATTTTAGTGTACTATGTTTTTTTTCATAATAAATTCAGTGTTTTAAACATGTCCTTATATGGAAATTGCTATTTAAACATTAAAGTTAAATCAATTGCCAGTTTCAATATAGGCTAGGTGTTTCTTTGTACTCTAAATATTTAGAAATAAGAAGAAACTCATGTGCAGTTTTCGCTTAATAGTCCAGAAGCATTTGGTGATATTGCGCATAATCATTCGCTAAAATGGATGAGTTATCGTAAAAATTTTAAGGCAATAACCTGTACAAGAAACTGAAATAAGATACCAAAAAATACAAAATCATACAATTCTCCGACATACTCGACAAAATTACAAAATAAAATCACAAGCGACATGTCACGACAACTCGCGAAGCATTATTAGCTACTCGAACTTGTTCATTATTCTCAACCGAGATTATGTTGACTCTTTAGAAATGAAGTGGGTGGGGTACATTTCTAACATGGTCAATATGAAAAAATATGCTTGAAATGGTGTAAATAAATGTCTGTAATAGGCAATCTGAACATTTTACATAGTGTAAACATGCCCACAAGGTTTGATCATGCAATTGTAGCCTTTCCAAGAAGACAGAAAGTGATTCTAGGCTTGAAAGATACAATTGTAAACAGAAACAATGACTGTTTTTAACCTTCCTGGAAATATCTGACAATTTGTCAATACCATAAACATTGCTAAGTTGGTAGAAACAATCCCTAGTGCCTATATTGCCATACACTAATGTGCACTTCTTTTCACAGCATCACTGCTTGAGAAGTAAAACAACTGATTGATACAAATCCAATTTATTTTCCTTACATTTTCATCAATATATGGCCATAATATTGTCAAATATTTGACAAAATCCACTGATTTCTAATGAAATGGCACCGTTTAACACTCAAATTCACCAGATTTACTGTGTCTTGAGAATATTCTGACAGAAAAAATTGATCTGTGTCATTGTGGCACTTTTTTAAAGCTTTTGATCATATTTTTCTTAAGGTCTCACTACACAGTTGAATTTTGTTCTTTGTTCTAAATAAAATAAGGTCTAGGATTTAACTGGTAAAAAAACAATTCCACATAGAATTTTTTTTAAAAGTATCTTTTTTTCATAGCAGGAGTGTATACACACATAAAAATGCAAAATAACTGGTAGGTTGACCACGTTGGTGTTTTTTTAAAGAGGGTGCAGTGACACCCTGAGCTTTTTTGAAAAAAGAAGTCCTCAAATGCTCATAAATACATGCATATGTTGAAATCCTATAAAAGTCACATTTTTAACACCAGTGATGTCTTATTGCAGTATATGCTATGCCAAGTTTTGCTCTACTCATCTGCAGCAAGAAATCACATCCACTATGAACCATTTTGAAAATATTTCAAAACCCAAATACATAGGCCTAATTTTAAAGAGTAAAAATCTTGCTACCGTGGCAGAAAAGGGGCATAACTGTGTAGTGAGACGTTAATGTTTGTTTATGTAATTCATTTACATAAAAAATACATGTCTAGAATACATTTGGACTTTTCCATTTGAACATACATCCAACCCATGGACGGCAAAAAAAGTTAAACTTCTATAGTAGGAGGGATATTTTCAAGAAAATATCTGGATGGGGTTTGAATGTTTTTAACTTCTAAAGGTGGAATCATCATTTTCGAATTGATAAAGTTTTGTTAATTTTAAGACCGCAGCATGGTCGCGTGGTAGAGCGTCCGCCTCGCATGCGGAAGGTCGTGGATTCAATCCCCGGCCGGGTCATACCAAAGACTTTAAAAATGGTACTAGATACTTCCTTGCTTGATGCTCAGAATTTAGAGGAGAGTTCTAGGAATGGTCGGCCCGTTGTCGGGTATAATGTGACTGGGTGGGGTATCATACCATGTGTCTGCAGCATGATACTCCAGTGTGACAGTGCTTAGAATACTGTCTCAAGTAGACACCCTCGTGATATGACTGAAAAGTTGTTGAAAGCAACGCTAAACACCATACAACAACAACAATTGTTAATTTTAAGCATTTATTTCATCACGATGGTTTATAACTTGAACAACAGTACGGTATGTGTCTAAAAAGTATTTTGTTCTTTCAGAAGTGGATTTCTGTTCTATTCCACCTTTTTGTGATGCAAATGCAACATGCACACCTGCACATAATCCAGAAAAGCTTGATATGGCGAAGAACTGTACTTGCAATGAGGGTTACTATGGTGATGGATATCAATGTGAAATTTCTGACCCCTGCCAAACTGACTATGGGGGCTGTGATAAGGCATCTACACAGTGTGTCTACATTTCGCCAGGCCAAGTAAATACGCTTCCAATTCTAGCATCTTTTTTTTATAATTTATG
Organism: Panopea generosa; assembly: GCA_029582155.1. NCBI lineage: Eukaryota > Metazoa > Mollusca > Bivalvia > Adapedonta > Hiatellidae > Panopea > Panopea generosa. The sequence goes on along the minus strand of CM055903.1, from coordinate 49,636,479 downwards.
TATTTTTCATGTAGTTTAACCTGGGCTTGAATGGTTCAAAGCATGTGCAATTTCTATTTTCTACTTTGGTCCTGCCATTCGAAAATGGTGATTTGGGCATTAAGTGTTACCTCTGTCTGTGTGTCCAATCAATAATCTATAGTTTTACTTAACATTTAGTGTGTATCTATATAATTATATAATACAGGTCGGGATCTATATTTGTCAACGTTGCTCAAATTTTACAGCAGTTATAGTCCGCTCTGACTGCATTTTTTGTAAACTTAGTTTCTGATCAATAATGGGGACATAGGTGTCAACAGACACATTTCTTGGTTAATGGGACATTAAAATAGTACATTGGTTTGCATGTATTGCATGTCTCGATAAGTCAATCAAATATGTCTTAAAATAGAAGTCTTGAAACATCATCTGAGCAATAAAAATTATTCTGTTTCTAATTTTAGTAAACAGGAGTACATGTGATCACTATCAACCAATGAAAAATGGTTTCATGTATCATTAGGCAATTTAACATGGTTAGGCAAGATATGGCACTCAATAAATCAAATGGTTTAACAGGCAACAACCAGCTGGCTAGTCACTATCAGAAAAATGTTGTAGTATCCAAACTGCAAAATATTGTATCAAAACTATTATTTTAAACTGCCTATCTGGGTTGTGTATTAGATGCTGTTGTACAGTTCATGCACTGTTTAAATTCCTAGATCATGTATTGAGTCGTTCAATAAAAACCCACTTTGTAGATATTTTACTGGTGGAAGCTGAAAATTAGTACAGCAAACTGATGGCTATCTTTTTGCCGTGTTAGTATTTGAATATTGGTGAATTGATGGATAATATTTGGAACACTTCGTAAGTTTTAATTGAAAGTATTGTATCATAATAGTAAAAGGATGTTTTATTGGAAATAATGGCCATTTTCAGGGACAAAGCACTGACCAATTGCCAGGACTAGTTCTTTAACCCTTTACTCCATAGATAAGCATTTTCCCACACCAATCACAGAATGCGTTTGAAAACAGTGCAGGAAGAGTTCAGATTGCTCGTAACGAGCAATCTGAACACTTCCTGCACTGTTTTCCACTCTGTCAGTTAATATAAACATAATTCACCCATGACTGATATGTGGTGAATTAATACTTTCTATATTAGAGGTGTCCAAAGGCGTCTATATGAAGTAAAGGGTTAAAATACCTAGTGTTTAAACACCATACATCTTACAGATAGAAATGTGACATGTGAAGTGAAATATATGTAGGAAGCCATTTTTATGACTTTATTTAAAAAAAATTGTCAAGTCTTATTTGAATTTTGTTGACTTCAGTAATTGTTACAAACAAAACCATTTTACTCGGAGAGTTCCGTGATATTTTGTTTTCAGAGTAAGTGTGTATGTCTTATTGGATACCAAGAGTATGTACCCAAGCTTGGCTGCTCTCTGATTGATGTTTGCCAGTTAAACAGCTCTCTTTGCCATCCACGGGCCATCTGCAAAACCGTTCAACCAAATCTACCAGAGTAAGTACTGACGAGAAAGATGCCCTGTTGCAAAATTGCAACCTTTGTATTACAGAGACAATACTGCACTGACTAAACTGACCTGTCAGAGACTGCTGTTTGTGTTGACTGTCCAAACAGGCTACATCCACAGTGACACTGATATATTCTCCCAACAACTTTTCATAGAAACTCATGTGAATGTTTGTCAGAATATTTATACTTGTATGACACAACTTTACATTGGGCGCCAGAGTGTAATAAAATGCGAAAACCATATATTCAGGGCATGGCCCTCAAACTTTGCGTTTTTATCACACTGTTATATCAAATGACCTTAAAAATTATCCAATCTGCCTATAAAATCTCATCATAGGCAGACCCCAAATTCAAGGATTGAATGAAAACACTGATGACTAAAAAGCTATCTTTTTACATTCACATTATAAAATCTATTTACATATATAATCAAAGAAATATAGAGAAGGAAAAGCAACTGATTTAGATTTTGTTTTCAAAGAATTCTCTCGTAAACCCGTTTTAACTTCAATTCATCTTGGGAATATAAATTAACATGTTACTTTGGAGAATTCTCAACTAAGCCAGGCTATTCCCATGCAGCAATTCATATTTAAAACTGTAGAAGAACTTCTGATTACAAAGCTTGTATTATGCAACTAAAAAAATCGCAATGAAAGAGTACAGTTGATATTTCGTACTACAATATTTTTAATTCATGATCAAAACTTTATAAATAATCTAAGGTTACAATTTACAGACAGCTTACATTTTATTTACATGAAAGCAGTTCTGAATGATTCATTTGCCAAATACACATGTTATTTCATGAACATTTAGTCGTAAGATAAAATGTTATGAAATAATGGAACGTTATTTTCAGGTGCACATGTAAAGAAGGATACAGAGGTGACGGCCATGTTTGTTATGGTAACATTCTACAGGTATTTTCTAGTTAACTACTTGTGCTGTTGATTTCAACATCCGTAGATATCAACTTTTTATCAGCATTGTAAAGCAAAATAATTGATATGTAAAAACTTTAACTACCCTAATTATACAATTTCAGATTACAACTATTATATAAAGCCTCATTAATATTCCGAAACAGTCGTTTTTAGCTCGACTATTCGGATAATAAAGAGAGCTATTCTACTCACCCAGACATCTGCATCACACCTTGGTTAAAGTTTTGTGTGCAAGTACCATCAAGTCAATATCTCACCAACCACTCTTTGTATTTGATTGAAACTTTACAAAAGCCTCTCCAGTCACCAACTCTACTACAATAAATAAGTTAGATAACTCTTGCATGAATATAATGCAAATTATTGCCGTTCTTTGACTTAGAATTTTAAATTAAAGATTTGCATGCAAGTACTGTCAAGTCCATATTACACCAACCGCTCAATGTATTTGATTGAAACTTTACATATGGCTTTGTAGTCATGAAATCCACTGAATTAATCAAGTTGGATAACTCTTGCTGGGTTTATTTGCAAATAAAGGCCTTTGGTTTACTTAGAAATTGTATAAGTCAGCAGTCACTGCATGTATTTGATTGAAACTTCATACAAGATATTGCAGTTATAAGACCTACTTAATTTGGTCAATTTTGTAAGTAATCAAATTTGTACTTCTGTGACAAATATTCGAATAGTCAAGCCCGCTGTCCCTCCAACAGATCTTGTTAGTTTTAATTTAAGTCAGTTTTACTATTCCAGACGTTAGAATACATGTTTATTTGATTACTGAGAGACTTTGCAAACGAAAAAATAAACATAAAGCACATTATTAGTACATTATTAAGAAAGGGTTTTGTTTACAAATCAATGTTCGTCTCTTTCCCATAAACACCTTTGGCAGAAAACATGGAGTTACGAAGCTTGTTTGGAAATGCGTCGGTTGGTGATATATGATCAATTCATTTTAGAGAGAAACATAGTATGGGGAACTGTTACTAAGGGGATGTGGTTAGAAATTATATAACTGCTTGTGGTTAGATAGTTTTTAAGAACATCCTGTTTATTCCCCTCAGTGTATTAATGAACTGGAACCTGTAAGCTAATTTATTGAACGTAAGCGACGAAATGTTCATATAAAATTAAAAATACTTCTACTTTTATAGTAACTGTACTAAAGGAACCACTCTTGGTACCCTCAATATTGACTGGGATAGAGTGATTTTTGATGTAATAGTGCGTGCAATAGTATCACATCTATATGCAAGGGAGGATCCTGAGCAAGAGTTACTTGACCAAACTAGTATTCCGTACTCATTGTTTTTCAGTGCGTGTAAGTAATATAATGTGTACTACGTTCAATAGTTTTATTGCAGAAATCATTGTATACTTTTTTTAAAAAGAAAACCAAATAACAATATATAATATTAGTAAAGCCATAACTTTTCTAATCTTGGTAATGAACCCCTTATCAAACGGTCTAAATCCGCACACTACTGCTGCAGTATTTATTCATTTGCGTACTTCAAACACTGGCGGAGGTACAGTCAGAAAGCAACTGAGTCGTTACGGAATTACATAAATGTAAACAAAAGTTAAAGCTTGGTCCGCTCGTCTAAGAAATACACATTTCAATCGAAGTTATTTATTTTCTCGCTTTTTTTAAAAACAGTCACTAAGGGGTCTTCAAGAATGGTTTTAGCAATACTATAAAACACATATAATAAAAGTCATTTTTATCAAAAAGTGTGCATTTCGGAAGTTTAGTGAGGCTTTAAATAATGTTTATACATAATATTATGTTGGTTATAATGTTGGGTATGTATATATCCCCCAAAATTATGGAATTCTGTTTCCAAAGCATAACCCCATCACGAAAGTTTCTACAACCTGAGTGTTTTCATTTTTAAAATCTTATTTGTTACCATAGAAAATAAATTAGCCAAAATTATGCAATTCCCAAACAGTATGCCTTAGTACCTTTTGCTATGAGAAAATTTTTCAACTTTTCAAACAAATAGCCAAATTCACTAAATTCTCTGTTTCTGGAGTACAAATCTAAAAGCTAGTTCTAGTAGAGCCTTTTACATTTTTCTGTATGTGTTCCATTACCATGGAAACAAATAAACAAAACTACAAATTCTCTGTTTCTGGAGTACAAATCATAGTGGTCTGGTTACAAGTGCCTTTTTGCTACGCTGAAGTTTTTGTTTTCAAGTCCCAGAACTTGAAACATCTAAGTGAAATACCCGATAGCAGGGAATATTGATGACTACATCTTCTTGTTGAAATATTTCTGATTCAGTACATATAAATGTATACATTTTTTTTTATCTGATTCAATATAAACTGTTTTATGAACAGTTACCATGACTACTGATTAGGCTAAAGCCTCTCTCAACAATTGGATTTCTTGTGTTATTTTACATTTACAGTTAATTGCTCCTTTAGATACTTTTACATTTCATTACAGACTATAAAGGACATAAACGAGCTTAACCCAGATTTGAAAGGTCAGCTGACCTTGATCCAGACGGCATTGTCCAAGTACTACTTTGAAGAGATTACCAAGCATGGTCCTTTCACTGTATTTATACCAACTAACGAGGGATTTAGATCAACTAATACAGCCAATGTAAGCATCGCATGGTTTCAAAACACATTATTTTCAGAAGGTCATACCTATATTAACCCTTTACTTCATATGGACGCCTTTGAATACCTCTGATATAGACGCCTTTGGACACCTCTAATATCGAAGGCTTTTGAATTATTGGGTGAATTATGTTTATGTTAACTTACAGAGTGGAAAACAGTGCAGGAAATGTTCAGATTGCTCGTTACAAGCAATCTTAACTCTTCCTGCACTGTTTTCAAAGGCCTTCTGTGATTGGTGCGGGAAAATGTGTATCAATGGAGTAAAGGGTTAAGATGAAACCTAAATGTGGGGTTACATGCTGCAGCAGCAAGAAAAAAAGTTATTCTGTCACATTATGTTTGTTCTAACTTAGGCTCCATGGAGATTCAAAACCCTGTAAGATAAACAACCTAAATATTGCTTTCCATTTAAGTATACTTTGAAATACTTACCTGGACTGGTCCTACATTAGTTTTGTAACTCCAGTGGTATTACCAGTGTAATTGAAGGTTAGAACACAACAGAAGATAGTAAATATAGAAGCAGGCTCACAATATTGTTATTTAAATTTTGTGTGTCTGCCACTATAATGATCCAAGTGTAATATTTTTTGATATTGATTTTAGTTTTCATACATTGTGAATAAATAAAAACTATATGTGTAATTTCTTTGTTATTCAACTACTCACACACTTCTTTCACATACTATGATATTATTTTTTAAAACATAGTTTGATAATTTTGTAAAAATATTTTTTTATTGCTGGTTTAGAGAGGTCTCACCTATTTTGCCAATGTTTTTTTTTTTAGATCTTAGCAGTAAAACTGTATATATAAATCAAACAATATATATGCTGGATATACTGTTCAATAACTTATATTGTTTTTTGTCTCTGTAGTGTCAAATTCTTTCATTTGATAAAGTCTCTTATTGGCCAGTATCAGGTTATGCTAAAACATTGACAAATAAAAGGGAAAATGCCAACCTGTGTAATAACAATTTTTCTTAAATAAGATAAACTACATTATCTTTGAATGGGACCTTCCTCTTTGTGATGCAATAAACTTTATGTCATTTACTGAACTGAAAGTTACCTATAGGCGATGTATCTTTAATGTGTTACAAATAAAATAATAAAAACTGTATGTGTTTGGTATAATGCACCTTGTGACATAATTATCTCTGTAAGTTGGCTTCACTTTTCACCTACATCAACGTCTCACTACACAGTTACGCCCCTTTTTTCTCACGGTAGCAAGATTCTTACTCTTAAAAAATAGGCCTATGTACTTTGGTTATGAAATATTTTCAAAATGGTTCATAGTGGCTGTGATTTCTTGCTGCAGATGAGTAGAGCAAAAGTTGGCATAGCATAAACTGCAATAAGACATCACTTGTGTTAAAAATATGACTTTTATAGGATTTCAACATATGCATGTATTTATGAGCATTTGAGGACTTCTTTTTTCAAAAAAGCTCAGGGTGTCACTGCACCCTCTTTAAAAAAAACATCAACATGGTCAACCTACCAGCTATTGTGCATTTTTATGTGTATATACATTCCTGCTATGAAAAAAAAATACTTTAAAAAAAATTCTATGTGGAATTGTTTTTTTACCAGTTAAATCCTAGACCTTATTTTATATAGAACAAAGAACAAAATTCAACTGTGTAGTGAGACCTACAGAAATATTACAGCTTATTCATTTTCTTCCTATTGCTCTGTAATATTTTGAATGTTTTATGTGGGCATATGAATAAGGATCACTATAGTTTGGTGTGACAGATAGAAGCACCTCCTTCGCTTTTTTATGCTTCCTGAAAAATTAATCAAAATACAATAAAAATTATGTTTACCAGCAAGAACCCTTTATTTTTGAAATGAAGTATTGAAATAACAAAACTATGACCTTTCATTGCAGTATGTATGACGTGTTATCAATTTTGTTCTGTTTCATTAAACTTTTTAAAAGAAACAAATAAACATTTAAAGTTTTATTGATCAGTGCAAAGAATAATGAAATTAACTGTTTGTGTTATGGTTTTTAAGTTTCAGAAGTGGTTACAGAATGGTATGAAGGTGCGTCAAGTGTTGAGACAACATATCGTGGTTGGAACTTTGAAAATGGACGAGCTTCTCAATCAAACTGTATTCCACACGCTACAGGGGACACCAGCTGAACTTCTCGTTAATAATGTAAGATACAAGATATATCAAACTTCCTGCGATTTTCCCTTCAACTACATGTGATTTTCCCTTCAGCTACCTGCAATTTTCCCTTCAGCTACATGTGATTTTCTCTTCAACTACCAGCGATTTTCCCTTCAACTACATGTGATTTTCGTGGTATGTAAAAATGTGACAACAAGAATTTATCAGTGAATTATTTTCGATAATTTCACTGTCAAAAACTCAGCTTACCACTGATGGCCATAGTAATCACTGGATGAAATGAAAATGATATTTGGCTATAATCAACAATTTCCATAAACTTGATATTCGTAGAATGGTCAATGGGCATTAAGTGTTATCACTGTGCGTCAAACCATGTGTCCATCTGCATCAAAGACCCTGCATCAAATGGTTTCTAGTAAATAACTTCTAAAAATGTCTGCACATTTAACTAATATTTGATGGTAAGCTGTAAATGTCAAGTTTAATATTTCTCAACATTGGTCAAATTTTATAGCACAGTAATTTTTGCCCCTTTTTTAACCTTTTTGTAAAATCTATTAATGTATAACCTAATGGACACATTTATTGTTTTTATACTTTCCCAAAGAGGGGAAGCATATTGTCGCTGCTTCGTCCATGCGTGCGTGCGTCCATCCGTGCGTCACAAATTCTTGTCAGGGCTATTTCTCTACAACCTCTTGTTGGAATTTTATGAAACTTGCTAGGATGCATCATTACCAAGTGCAGATGTGCATATTGTCTCTGTGTTCCGGTTCGATGATTTTTCACGGAGTTATGGCTCTTTGATTCTGTTTTGTGACCAAATTCTTGTCCAGGCTATTTCTCTACAACCTCTGGTTGGAATTTTATGAAACTGGCTATGATGCATCATTATCAAGTGCAGATGCGCATACTGTCTTTCTGTTTGGGTTCAATGATTTTTCACAGAGTTATGGCCCTTTGATTATTTTTGTGACCATATAATTGTCCCTGCTATTTTTCTACAATTCCATGTTGGAATTTTATGAAACTTGCTAGGATGCATCATTACCAAGTGCAGATGTGTATAATGTCTATGTGTTCTGGTTCAGTGATTTTTCACAGAGTTATGGCCCTTTGATTGAGTCTGTTATCAAATTATTGTCCGTGCTATTTCTCTACAACCCCATGTTGGAATTTTGTGAAACATGCTAGGATGCATCATTACCAAGTGCAGATGCGCATATTGTCTATGTGTTCAGTTTTATGTTTTTTCACGGAGTTATGGCCCTTTGATTGAGTCTGTGACAAAATTATTGTCCAGGCTATTTCTCTACAACCCCATGTTGGAATTTTGTGAAACTTGCTAGGATGCATCATTACCAAGTGCAGATGCGCATATTGTCTTTGTGTCCTGGTTTGATGATTTTTCATGGAGTTATGGCCCTTTGATTCTGTTTGTGACCAAATTCTTGTCCCGGCTATCTCTCTACAACCTCAGGTTGGAATTTTATGAAACTGGCTATGATGCATCATTATCAAGTGCAGATGTGCATACTGTCTTTCTGTTTTGGTTCAATGATTTTTCGCAGAGTTATGGCCCTTTGATTCTATTTGTGACCATATAATTGTCCGTGCTATTTTTCTACAATTCAATGTTGGAATTTTATGAAACTTGCTAGGATTTATCATTACCAAGTGCAGATGTGCATATTGTCTATGTGTTCTGGTTCAGTGATTTTTCAGTGTATATTGTCGTCATGACGCTATTTCCCTACAACCTCTGGTTTTAATTCTGTAAAACTAGCTAGGATCTGCGCATATTGTCAATTTCTTCCGGTTAAATGATTTGCAAATTAGTTCTGTGAAGTTCAGAGCCACATATTGTTCCTGGTATACAGTTTGGTATTCTTCAACCAAGTAGCCCGTACAAAGGCAAACACTCACTTGGGGAGCATCCATCGGTTCCACCGATATTTTCTTGTTTTACTCTATTTTGAAATGTTATAGAGGATTATACAACTCCATTGCAGGCTTGCTGTAACTGTTGCAGTAAATACTACATCTAACCCATTTTCCTTATTTAGGAACTTGCGCTTAACCCTGCAATTATATACCATGTGCAAGACATAAGGTTATTTTTATCAGTAATATAAACAAACTATGATTTTTAAGTTAAGCATATAAAAAGCTTTTGGTACTTATAATACCATTATAATGAACAGTAGTAGCTGTTTATTTTTAATCATATTTATAATTGAAATTATGATTAAAATCTGCTTTAATATTACTTTACACTTTGGTAAAACTTCATTTCAGAGAGGAGATATTTTCAAGTTTCGACTTCATGGTGCCAACAGAAAGGGAAGGATAATGCTGGGTGATGAAGTGGCATCTAACGGAATTGTACACATAATCAACAAACTTATGCTTAATTCCCCTGATAATATTGGACATGAAGAGGTAATTAAGTGACTGGTAGTCCCTGATAGTATTGGACATGAATAAGTGATTAAGTGACTGGTAGTCCCTGATAATATTGGACATGAAGAGGTAATTAAGTGACTGGTAGTCCCCGATAATATTGGACGTGAAGAGGTAATTAAGTGACTGGTAGTCCCTGATAGTATTGGACATGAATAAGTAATTAAGTGACTAGTAGTCCCTGATAGTATTGGACATGAAGAGGCAATTAAGTGACTGGTAGTCCCTGATAGTATTGGACATAAAGAGGCAATTAAGTGACTGGTAGTCACTGATAGTATTGGACATGAAAAGGCAATTAAGTGACTGGTAGTCCCCAATAGTATTGGACATGAAGAGGTAATTAAGTGACTGGTAGTCCCCGATAGTATTGTATTGGACATGAAAAGGCAATTAAGTGACTGGTAGTCTCTGATAGTATTGGACATGAAGAGGTAATTAAGTGACTGGTAGTCCCTGATAGTATTGGACGTGAATAGGTAATTAAGTAACTAATAGTCCCTGATAGTATTGGACATGAAGAGGCAATTAAGTGACTGGTAGTCCCTGATAGTATTGGACATAAAGAGGTAATTAAGTGACTGGTAGTCCCTGATAGTATTGTATTGGACATGAAAAGGCAATTAAGTGACTGGTAGTCTCTGATAGTATTGGACATGAAGAGGTAATTAAGTGACTGGTAGTCCCTGATAGTATTGGACGTGAATAGGTAATTAAGTAACTAGTAGTCCCTGATAGTATTGGACATGAAGAGGCAATTAAGTGACTGGTAGTCCCTTATAGTATTGTATTGGACATGAAAAGGCAATTAAGTGACTGGTAGTCTCTGATAGTATTGGACATGAAGAGGTAATTAAGTGACTGGTAGTCCCTGATAGTATTGTATTGGACATGAAAAGGCAATTAAGTGACTGGTAGTCTCTGATAGTATTGGACATGAAGAGGTAATTAAGTGACTGGTAGTCCCCGATAGTATTGTATTGGACATGAAAAGGCAATTAAGTGACTGGTAGTCTCTGATAGTATTGGACATGAAGAGGTAATTAAGTGACTGGTAGTCCCCGATAGTATTGTATTGGACATGAAAAGGCAATTAAGTGACTGGTAGTCTCTGATAGTATTGGACATGAAGAGGTAATTAAGTGACTGGTAGTCCCTGATAGTATTGGACATGAAGAGGTAATTACGTGACTGGTAGTCCCTGATAGTAATGGACATGAAGAGGCAATAAAGTGACTGGTAGACCCTGATAGTATTTGACATGAAGAGGCAATTACGTGACTGGTAGACCCTGATAGTATTTGACATGAAGAGGCAATTAAATGACTGGTAGTCCCTGATAGTATTGGACATGAAGAGGTAATTAATTGACTGGTAGTCCCTGATAGTATTGTATTGGACATGAAAAGGCAATTAAGTGACTGGTAGTCTCTGATAGTATTGGACATGAAGAGGTAATTAAGTGACTGGTAGTCCCTGATAGTATTGGACATGAAGAGGCAATTACGTGACTAGTAGTCCCTTATAGTATTGGACATGAAGAGTAATTAAGTGACTGGTAGTCCCTGATAGTATTAGACATAAAGAGGTAATTAAGTGACTGGTAGTCCCTAATAGTATAAACTGGAAGTCCCTGATAGAATTGGACATGAAGAGGCAATTAAGGTACTGGTAGTATATAACAGGATAAATAGTCATATCTGCAGTCATTTGCTTGTTTATCAGAGGTTGCCATCGTTTTTGCTATGTGCTTATCTTTTGCCAAATAGATAAGCATGTTTACATATAATAAAAATTTGTGTGTTAGTGGCTCTGACAGTTAACAGTGTCAGTTTATTTGTCATATCAGTTCATTATTTCTTGTAAAATCCGTTACAGACAGGTAAAAATTCTTTGTGTCTCTGCATGTTTCACAAGATTTAACATCAGTTTCCTTTGCATTAGTTTCTTAAATTTGAAGAGAGTATGTACTCGGGAACAGGATCATTGGACATTATTTGCTTTCCAATTTAACTGGCATACATAAGCATTTGGCGGATAAAGAGCTATTACATTTTATATGCTTTTTCAATTGAGTTCACGCTTTAGATCATCGTCGAATATCCATGCGTATCTCCATTCATCACCTGTGGGATATTACATTAGCTTTGCGTCATTTCTACCAAGCCACAATGAAACTATATGATTGGTTCCTTCACGAGTTCATGATGGGAACATTATCCAATTACAATGCTAGTGCCATGCAAACGCCCTTTTGATAAGACGTTAACATTAACTGTATTTTGTACTGTTTCTGTTTAGATAAAATGACACAGAGCAGTTTCTCACAGGTGATAGATGGAGAGTATCAGAATGACACCCATGTGTATCCGACAATGTCTATAGACAAAATAATTTACTTCTTCACTCACTCACTCACTCACTCACTCACTCACTCACTCACTCACTCACTCACTCACTCACTCACTCACTCACTCGTTCATTTCAGATGTCCTCACTTGTTCATTTCAGATGTCAGTTTACCAACAAATAGAAACCGATGGTCGTTATAATAGACTACAAACACTCCTGTCGGTAAGTGATGTTACAATAGACTACAAACACTCCTGTCGGTAAGTGATGTTACAATAGACTACAAACGCTCCTGATGGTAAGTGATGTTACAGTAGACTACAAACACTCCTGTCGGTAAGTGATGTTACAATAGACTACAAACACTCCTGTCGGTAAGTGATGTTACAATAGACTACAAACACTCCTGACGGTAAGTAATGTTACAATAGACTACAAACACTCCCATCGGTTAGTGATGTTACAATAAACTACAAACACTCCTGTCGGTAAGTGATGTTACAATAGACTACAAACATTCCTGATGGTAAGTGATATTACAATAGACTACAAACAATCTGACGGTAAGTGATGTTACAATAGACTACAAACACTCCTGATGGTAAGTGATGTTACAATAGACTACAAACACTCCTGACGGTAAGTGATGTTACAATAGATTACAAACACTCCTGACGGTAAATGATATTACAATAGACTACAAACACTCCTGACGGTAAGTGATGTTACAATAGACTACAACACTCCTGACGGTTAGTGATGTTACAATAGACTACAAACATTCCTGACGGTAAGTGATGTTACAATAGACTACAAACACTCCTGACGGTAATTAATGTTACAATAGACTACAAACACTCCTGACGGTAAGTGATGTTACAATAGACTACAAACACTCCTGGCGGTAAGTGATGTTACAATAGACTACAAACACTTCTGATGGTAAGTGATGTTACAATAGACTACAAACACTCCTGACGGTAATTGATGTTACAATAGACTACAAACACTCCTGACGGTAAGTGATGTTACAATAGACTACAAACACTCCTGGCGGTAAGTGATGTTACAATAGACTACAAACACTTCTGATGGTAAGTGATGTTACAATAGACTACAAACACTCTGACAGTAAGTGATGTTACAATAGACTACAAACACTCCTGACGGTAAATGATATTACAATAAACTACAAACACTCCTGACGGTAAGTGATGTTACAATAGACTACAAACACTCCTGATGGTAAGTGATATTACAATAGACTACAAACACTCTGACAATAAGTGATGTTACAATAAACTACAAACACTCCTGACGGTAAATGATATTACAATAGACTATATAAACACTCCTGACGGTAAGTGATGTTACAATAGACTACAAACACTCCTGACGGTAAGTGATGTTACAATAGACTACAAACACTCCTGACGGTAAGTGATATTACAATAAACTACAAACATTCCTGAGGGTAAGTGATGTTACAATAGACTACAAACACTCCTGACGGTAAGTAATGTTACAATAGACTACAAACACTCCTGACGGTAAGTGATATTACAATAGACTACAAACACTCCTGACGGTAAGTGATGTTACAATAGACTACAAACACTCCTGATGGTAAGTGATGTTACAATAGACTACAAACACTCTGACAGTAAGTGATGTTACAATAGACTACAAACACTCCTGACGGTAAGTGATATTACAATAGACTACAAACACTCCTGACGGTAAGTGATGTTACAATAGACTACAAACACTCTGACGGTAAGTGATGTTACAATAGACTACAAACACTCCTGACGGTAAGTGATGTTACAATAGACTACAACACTCCTGATGGTAAGTGATATAACAATAGACTACAAACACTCCTGATGGTAAGTAATGTTACAATAGACTACAAACATTCCTGAGAGTAAGTGATGTTACAGTAGACTACAAACACTCCTGTCGGTAAGTGATATAACAATAGACTACAAACATTCCTGACGGTAAGTGATGTTACAATAGACTACCAACACTCCTGACAGTAAGTGATGTTATTGTTTTAGTTTTTAGTTTTTATGTAAAGTCAAATGATATCTTTTTAATGAGGTTTTTCAACATTTTCAACACATTGCAGGTTTTATATGGTTCTGTTCTTTTTCTAGTAACTGGGAAACTTTCTCAAATGAAGGTTTTGGATGAAGCTGGGGTCGAACCAACGATCTCATGGGCGAAAGGTAAGAAGTCATCAGACTACAGTGCCTTCGACCTACTCAGTTAATGACTTCTGCGGATGATTTCCTTTTAAATCAAATCTACTAATAAACAATACATTTATATAACAAGTTTATGTGTTAGTATTAGGTATGAAATGTAATAAAACCAGTTATTATAAAGAATATTTTCCAATCAAACACTTGAAATTTTAAATTTGTTTCTTTTGCTAAAAAAATACTTGTTTTCAAGTTGACTTAGAGCTTGTAATTGGTTCAAATGAAATTCAACCAACTTATATCAGCAGGTTCATAATGTTTGAAATAAACAACTTGCTCTTGCAATTGGCTTTTTTCTATTACAATAAAATATTATTGATTTCTAATGAAAAAGGCAATTTAAATATTTTAATAAAACATTGAATTCAATTTTTAAATTTAGTGGTATTTAACTTTAATAAATCCAATCTTGTAAGTGTCAGCTGTTTCTTTCCTTTATTTAGGCAGCTGGTAGCGAGATGATGGATTTATTGACATCTGACAATGTCACTATGTTTGCGCCCAACAATGCTGCTGTAGATGCCCTGCCTGCGGGCTCCTTCGATTATCTGCAGTCACCAGAGGTGAGAAGTGTTATATTGAATATAGAACTTATGTATATTGACGTTGATCATGAATCTAGTATAAACAACTTGGACAAATTAAAGTGTTCCAAGGTAGAACCAGTTTACCACCAAATCAGATGAGGTATATGAAATATGCATATAATAACCAGTCACACGGGTATCTGTAAAAGTCGTAGTTGAGAGAAATTTAAATTTTTTTTCCATCCCATTTAAATGAAACTTGTAATTCAGTTTTACAACTGTATGTAGTCTGAAAGAAAATCATGTTCCTTTGTGATCATTTTTTAAAATAAATAATCGATTCCAGACCTGTGTATCCATAGGTTTATGTCTCTATACATTGAACTCCAGTCAAGGATATTTTAATGTATTTATTTTGCTATCAATATTAGAATTGGGGTGGGGGTGCAATAAAGAAGAAAATTGTAATGTGAGCAACCTCATCTTCTGACCACAAAATCTATATTACAGAAGCAAAGTCTATATAACAGAAGCAAAATCCTTATTACATACTAACATCCATATCATAATTGCAAAATCCATATTGCAGAAGCAGAAGCAAAATCCATATTAATTTACAGAAGCAAAGTCTATATAACAGAAACAAAATCCATATAACAGAAGCAAAACCCATATCACTGAAGCAAAGTTTATATAACAGAAGCAAAATCCATATAATAGAAGCAAAATCCATATCCAAGAAGCAAAATCCTTATTACAGAATACAGAAGCAAAAGAGATGTGGCAGATATTTTGAATTGTTTGGTAACATTGCTGTTTCATGATTTGTTTTTATTGATTGTATGCTAAAGGTTATATGCTTTTTGTATCAGTTTTATATTGCTAATGCTATTTTCTTATTTCAGGGAAAAGGAAAATTGATCTCTATTTTGAAGCATCATATCTTTAAAGGAAAAGTAAGATTTTGTATTGCATTTTCTACCCTCTTGAAATAAAAAAATGTTTGTCCATTTGGGCATTGTAGAAATATTGCATTCCACAATGGCTGGCTTTGAGATGATTGTAGTATTCTGATAACATTTGCATAATTTTGTTGATTATGAAACAAGTTCATTGCTAATATAACCACTCTTTTTTGGCTTTAATTTATTCTTTCTGAGTTAACTTTGAAAGGAAACAGGAACCAGTGATACCATTCTCTTCGTATTCACACACTACCCTTCCATTTGGTATTCTTTGTTAAGGATTAAAAGCCGAATTTTGAGTTTTCATTTGGTGATGAAAAACATTAGGCCCCTTTAATGTTTGTGAACAATAAACTAGCCTAATATTTTTCATCACCTAATGAAAACTGAAAATTCGACTTTTAATTCTTGTATTTACATTATATTCTCCAGCTATTTTAGATAAAACGTTTACGTTTTTTTTGCCATTTTGATATTTAAAAAGCAAATTATGTGCATTAAACTACAAAGCCAATGTCATGAATGTAATGGCAACGTTGTCAACATACTGAACAAGTGCACACATTTGTAGGACAACTTACGGCAAATGTCACGTTAAACTTACGGCAACGTGGCATCTCACCAGCAAAACAAAATCGTGCAACCAATGAAATGCAAACTGATCCTTTTTAGCTCCTCCCAGCTGAAAGTGTTTTTCATTGGGAAATGAAATGCAGTAAATCTATCCAGTTCATTTAGTTCGATTGCAGTGGGAATGTAAATAATCAGATTTGTTTCTAACAATGCTTATACAGTCAAACCTGTCTTAAGAGACCACTTAAGGGAAATCTGAAAAGTGGTCTCTTAAGGCAGGTGGTCTCTTATTGGGGTAAAAAAAATAATTTTGTCTTATATAATGCATGTATGTTTCCGTCATTTTAGAGCTTTCATCCGCTGTTCTAATGTTAGACATTTTCTCCTTGCTGAAGATATGGCAACGTTGATAGAATATCGCAGTATGAAACCACAATATTAAAACCCAGTCAGATAAACCTTGATATTCATTGTCTTACGTTTACTCATTTTTGTCATAAAAAACTTTCAAACTGTCCATGAAAACAATGATAAACTGTCTTGTCCTTAGTTTACAAATTAATTTAATCAAAAAGCCGATCAAATAATCAAACGTAATTATAATTTTTAATCATAATAAAAAATATAAAAACGAACGGCACACCGTCCAATCTCAATTTTCCAATTTAACCTGATCAAAAAGTCCGATCAATCTTATTTACTATTTTTTGTCGTAATAAAACAAACAGCAAACAAACCTCAAACTGTCCAATCTTTAATTCCAATTTTATTTAAGTAATTGACGATCCTTTAATCGTAATAAAACAAATAGCAAACATGTCAATTTATTCCACCCAAACAATGATCAAACGTTGATATATAATTGGGGTTAAAGTGTTTTAACTCTATAACTTGTTATCGAACAATTATCGGCTTTTACCACGAGACACTGCAGTATTTGGCCTCGGGTTATTTTTAGCATGTTACCTTGGAGATTGACAATTTTACACTAGCACATTTGTCACGTACACAAAACATGATGCTGAAATTTCACACCTAGTGTATTCGTGGTCGTATGGTAAGAGATATTTGTTGAAATTTGATGGATTTTAAGCGGTTGCTGGTCACAGAGAGCAAGTGGTCGCTTATTGCATGTGTAATTATGAATGAAATTCGTTGGGGGGGATTTAATGTGGTCGCTTACATCAGGCGGTCGCTTATAACAAGTGGTCGCTACTGCAAGTTTGACTGTATATACTAGTTTCCATCATTTCCCGTAGGATGTGCCCCCAAACATGTCCTGATTATATAAATATTCATCCGTTATTTTCAGATTGAAATAGCAGAACTAATCAACATGCCGAGGATGTCGTCTCTATCTAATGTTGCTGTTGAATTGTCGGTCACTGAAACTGTAAGTTAAACGTGTTTCATATGATTTGTTTCATGTGTGTAAACAGACAGATATTGATTTTGATAGATTTCAAATAGTCTGTTTTGGTGAATATAAGAATTACCATTGACAATTGTGAGTTAAATACCTGCCTTTGAATGTTAAAAAACATCACAATTCTCCCGGTTTATCAAATGAAAGTTGTTTTAAACCTCAGACAAGTTAGAAAACAAGTGAGTTTTGCATTTCCAGTAGAGTGATGCAGACCCATATGGGGCTTCTTTATATTAGATTGTGGGTTATAAAAAAAATTTCTAATGGAACAAAGTCCTAATATATAAATTCAGTCCATATGGCACTTTAGCTAGCATATATAGAGTTTAATCAACTGCTATTTTTGGTTACTGAAAAATATTTCAGGAATGGTAGGCATGAGTGATGTCAGTTATGAGTGATCCTGCCAATTTACGAATAACAAGATATTGATTTTTCAGTAAAGGATAACAACAGTTGAATGAATTGTCTATTATATTTCTTATATTAAAGTTTACATTTAATTTTTCATCAATTTACTACTTTACAATGCCCAGATGCATAGATTTAACCCATAATATACAATTCATACACATTATTATGATGTCAGTCTACACATATAATGACATTGATGACGTCCATACTCTCGGTGTTTTCTCATGGAATTACAGTAGAACTTCCGTGTCCTCAGTGTTCCCTCAAGGAGTTACAGTAGAACTTCCATATATCCTCAGTGTTCCCTCAAGGAGTTACAGTAGAAGGTCCATATCCTCAATGTTATCTCAAGGAGGCACAGTAGAACATCCATATCCTCAGTGTTCCCTCAAGGAGTTACAGTAGAACATCCATATCCCCAGCAGAACTTCCATTGACTCAGTGTTCCCTCAAAGAGTTACAGTAGAACTTCCATATCCTCAGTGTTCCCTCAAGGAGATACAGTAGAACTTCCATATATCCTCAGTGTTCCCTCAAGGAGTTACAGTAGAACATCCATATCCTCAGTGTTCCCTCATGGAGTCACAATAGAACTTCCATATATCCTCAGTATTCCCTAAAGGAGTTGTAGTAGAAGTTCCATATATCCTCAGTGTTCCTTCAAGGAGTTACAGTAGAACGTCCATATTCTCAATGTTACCTCAAGGAGTTACAGTAGAACATGCATATTCTGAGTGTTACCTCAAGGAGTTACAGTAGAACATCCATATGCTCAGTAGAACTTCCATTGCCTCAGTGTTCCCTCGAGGAGTTAAGTAGAACTTCCATATCCCCAGTGTTCCCTCAAGGAGGTACAGTAGAACTTCCATATCCCCAGTGTTCCCTCAAGGAGGTACAGTAGAACTTCCATATCCTCAGTGTTCCCTCAAGGAGGTACAGTAGAACATCCATTCCCCTAGTGTTCGCTCAAGGAGGTACAGTAGAACTTTCATATCCCCAGTGTTCCCTTAAGGAGTTACAGTAGAACTTCCATATCCCTAGTGTTCCCTCAAGGAGGTACAGTAGAATTTCCATATATCTTCAGTGTTACCTCAAGGAGGTACAGTAGAACTTCCATATATCTTCAGTGTTACCTCAAGGAGTTACAGTAGAACTTCCATATCCTTAGTTTACAGTACAGTACAGTACAGTACTTCATTGGCTGAAACACAGATGGCTGGAACACCACACATAGCTCAAACCACTTACATGTAGCTGATCCCAGCGGAATTCCTATTTTGATGTATAAACATGTACACATATGGGATGCTGTTGAACAATACTTGGCTTGAACAACCCTTAACTCAAACTATTTTGTCCAGTCTCTTTGTGTTCGAGTTATTGAAGTTTACTGTAGTTCAATACTGGTAAAAATTCTGAGTAGTTAAAAATATTTCATAAAAGTCAGCGAATTCTTTATTCAAGATAACTGGGTAATTCACCATTAGGAATGTAATTATGTCTTATCTCTGTGAAAACTGCTGTGTACTTTCAGGTAGATGATGATGATATATGTTCCAAGGTGTTGAAATTAATTGTTTCAGATTTCTTTGAAACACATCAGAAGCTTTGATAACATTTCAGAAATAATTTAATCTTGATTCCAGATATAGTTTAACACATATGCAATGGGACAGAATAGCTTATCCATTTGTGTTATCAACAGATGTACGAGTTACGTCCCTTCTTCTATAGAAATTTACATTTGAAGAATGAACTGGTTGATGAATCTAGTATTTTTTTAAAAGGCAATTTAACTTAAGTTAATCAGCAAGTTTTTTTTAGCCATGATAAATGGTATGTTTATTATTCAAACAACAATAAGTAAATATCTTGCATTAACAAATATTTTTGAGTACTTTTGAGTCATCTAATTGTTCAATTGACTCATTCATCATTCATTCATCATACATTCATTCATCATTCATTCATCATTTATTCATTCATCATTCATTCATTCATTCATTCATTCATTCATTCATTCATTCATTCATTCATTCATTCACTCATTCATTCATTTATTCATTCATTCAGTCATTCATTCAGTCATTCATTCATCATGCATTCATTCGTCATTCATTCATCATTCATTCATCATTTATTCATTCATCATTCATTCATTCATTCATCATTCATTCATCATTCGTTCATCATGCATTCATTCGTCATTCATTCATCATACATTCATCATTCATTCATTCATTCATTCATTCATTCATCATTTATTCATTCATCATTCATTCTTCATGCATTCATCCATCATTCATTCATTCATCATTCATTCATCATTCATTCATTCATTCATCATTCATTTATCATTCATTCATCATTTATTCATCATTTATTCATTCATTCTTTCCAAAAATAAAAGTCATATTAATCAGCGGCAGTTATGTTTAATAAGACGAAAATAAAAGCACATGTATGTAAAACTGGTGCATAGAACCGATGACCGATGAATTGTTCTTGGTGACAGGAAAATCAAGGATGAGAGTAAGAATTCATACCAACTACATACTCGTACACTACATATTGATACCAGTAAATTAAAAAATGATACGGGTTATTTGTTGAAAGGTCATGAGGTTAACGTACATGTTAAACATGCAGAGTAAGAGAAATTTTGCTAGTTACATGGATGTTCATATCTCATGAATATTCAACAAATGAAGTTTATTTCTTATATATCATATATCAATAATGCATCACAATATCCTGTTTCACATTTATCTAGCATCGATAAAGTTGATGAACATAACGGCGAAAATTACGCTTTTTGTTTGCCGACCAATGCTTCATGATGTAAAAAAAAAAAATGCTCAGGGTGTTTTTTGCTTACAATCAATAACAAATATCAAACAAGATTGATTTTATCCAAAATTAATTCCAAAGCTATAAATCAGGGGACTGTGTGTATCTCAGGGAAAATGAACGTTAAAATTTTAAACAGTTTTATTGATGTTAAAGTTGTATCACAAATCTAAATATAAACTGATACAAACATAAGTGTTGAACATCAAACCAAGTCAACACATCTAATTATGTTTATGGTTTTAAATTTAATATTGAATTAATTTTGAGCTCTACTGGCCAAAGGTCAGCAGAGCTTATGTTATGGTAAATTGTCTGTTGTCCGTCCATTAACCTTTTTCTTGTAAACCCGATAGCACCTTCATTTTTCATTGAATCTTAACCAAACTTGCACAGCTGTTATATAACCATAAGAACTCGGATGAGTTCTTGAACCAGCGTCATTTGACCACAAATGCCCCCGCCACAGAACTCATAAGCACATTTTAAGTGAAATTTTAAAAAACATTTTCTCTGAAAGTTTACCCAGGCCGGGTCATACCAAAAACTTTTTAAAAAATGGTACTAGAAGCTTCCTCGCTTGACGCTCAGCATTTAGAGGAGAGTTCTAGGTCTGGTCAGCCCGGTGTCAGTATAATGTGACTGGGTGGGGTATCATACTAGTGTCTGCGGCATGATACTCCAGTGTGACAGCGCTCAGAATACTGTCTCAAGTAGACACCGTCGCGATATGACTGAAAAATTTTTGAAAGCGATGCTAAACACCATACTACAATTATGAAAGTTTAAGGCCAAGACCTTAGATATTTTCCATGTAGCAATGAATGGGGGTCCCCTAAAAGATTTGTTGAAGTCAGGTCCCTTGGGACAAATTTGGGGCTGCCACAGGGATCACTGTTTTACATAGAGTTATATAGGGAAAATGTTGTAGACGTGATAGTACCTTCATTTTTCCTTGAATCTTAACCAAACTTGCACAGCAGTTACACGAGGTATGTCCCAAAAGTAATAGGACGACCCTGTCATTTGTATTGAGGGCGTTACATGCAAACCAATGGTATCAATGGATAGATCGACACATCTTCTATTGTCATGAAACATCAAATCAACTTTCAGTCATTATTAAGTTCATGCAAAAGTCACCATAGTAACGCGAGTTTAGAAGTATGGGGGACTTTGAAATAAGACGCCATTTAAAAAAACAACATTGCCTTGAAAAGCAGACAGCTTCCTCAATATCGCAACAAATGTTATAAAACAACAGTGGATGTAATTTCAGATCATATGCAAATGTCGTTTAAAAATTCGACGTTACCGATAAACATTTGAATATTGTGTGCACTTTCAAAATAACAAGTGCAAATTTGAATAGTAAAAAAATTGGACAAGATCGCAGATGAGTTTTTGTCATTCGACCACAAATGCCCCCACCACAGGGCTTATATTTAAGCACATTTTAAGCAAAATTTAAAAAAACATTTTCTCTGAAAGTTTAAGGCCTAGACCTTAGATATTTTACATGTACCATTGCATGGAGGTGCTGTAAAAGATTTGTTGAAGTCGGATAACTGGGGTGAAATTTGGGACCGCTACTGGTGTCACCCTATTACATAGAGTTATAAAGGGAAAATGTTGTAGACGCGATAGCACCTTTGTTTTTCATTGCATCTTAACCAGAAGTGCATGTCTCTATATGTAGAACAGTACAAAATTAATTGGTGTGTGAGACGTAAAGGGTCAGTCAAACAAATTATGTTATGCTCAGGTGATGCCAAATATGTGCACAAGGCACGTGCTGCAAATAATGTTTAATCCAGTTTCACTTTGTTCAAATTTGTTGAAGGGTCAAGTACAGCTAAATCAACACATCAACATCACCCAGGCTGATATTGTGGCCAGTAATGGTTTCTTGTTTGACATCGATGGAGTACTGGTTCCCAGTGGTGTATCTACCCTTCCAAGTCGCTGCGACAAGTTTGAGATTAAAGAAATCAAGGTAGATATACAGCAATGTTTTTAGCTCACCTGAGCAAAGCTCAAGGTGAGCTGTTCTGATTGCCTGTTGTCTGTTGTCCGTCTGTTAACTTTTTTGTGTGCACTCTAGCACCTGCATTTTTCATTGGATCTTCACTAAACTTATATAGTAGTTGTATAACCATAATATCTCGGACAAGTTCTTGAACTGGCCAATTCAAGTTATTACTGTCAGAGTTAAGGCATTTTTTTTTATTTGATCCTCATCACACTTATACAGTAGTTATATAACCATAATATCTAGGACATGTTCTTGAACTGGTCAAATCAGATTGATAATATCAGACTTACGTCCCTTGAAACGCTAAAAAATGCAGTATTTTACCTTGTGTGCACTCTAACATGCACATTTTTCATTTGATTCTCATCAAACATGCACAGTAGTTAAATAATCATAATATCTTGGCCAAGTTTTTGAAATGGCGAAATCGGGTAATTAATGTTTGAGTTATGACCCTTAAATAATTGTCCAAAATTCCATTATTTGACCTTATGTGCACTCTAGCTGCCTCATTTTTCATTTTGGTACTCATCAAACTTACACAGTAGATATATAACCAAAAGACCTCAGTAACTTCGAAATCTAGGCTGGTCCAACTATAAACAGTATCTGTCCTTGAAAAGAATAATATATATATAATGATATATTTACTTTTATTTCTCCAATAGAAGGTTTATTTTTTATTTGATTTGTACCAGACTTGTACAGGATGTATATATCTAACATACCTTAGTCCAAATCAACTGTTTTATCAATAGTCCTTGACTGGTAAAAGATATTTGACATTTTTAGCTTGACTATTCATAAAATAAGATTTTTATCAGGTAAGATATCTATGCAACCACTCATTGGATGTAAATGAAACTTCACAAATGTGTTCAGCATCATTATTGGAATACACAGAGAAAAGAACCAAAACTCTGGGTTGCTTTTTGGTCGAGTTATGGCCCTTTTAGACTCGGGTTTTCAGGTTAAAGTTTTTTATCAGGTGAGATATCTAAGCAACCACGCTTTTGATATGTGTTCATCATCATCAACATAACACAAAAAGACAAAATCATAACTCTGGGTTGCATTTTGGCAGAATTATGGCCCTTTTGGACTTTGAGAATTTGGTTAAATTTTTTGATTCATCAACCTATCATTGGCTATGAATGTTTACATGTGTGTTCAGCATCATCTAGGAAACTCGTAGAGACAAGAACCATAACTCTTGTTTGCATTTAGGCAGAATTATTTCCGTTTTAGACTTCTTTTTTTAGCAGGTTAAAGTTTCATGAACTGGTACCGATATATTGTCCAATGGTGTGAAGTAAGTGCATAGGCCTATATTGTATATATATAAAATTGAACAACTTGGAATGTAGAAGGATATCCAGCATTAATAAACTGTATGTGTTGGTACAAGACTATAGATTAATTTACAAGAACTGGTATATTACCATGTGATTTGAAGGTAGTCCATATATTACATATGTAAAACATTGATTAACTACTCTTGAAACAGAAGGTCATCTTAACTAAAGCTTCCAGTATATTTTAAATTCTGGCTTGAATTATTTCCGGTAGTGTTTAATTAGTATTTCTTGATATGCTCGACCAGCTTATATTAATCAAGTCATGCAATTGAAGTATTTGGGGTTATTATATGTACATATGCCTTCAGTTAGGTAAAGGTACACCTATCGGGTTATTTGTCACCAATGGTCAATGATTTTATAAAGGAATTTTAAGTTTGAATGACAAATGTAACAAATGACAAATGCTGTATTAAATAATATCAAGGCAATGTGAACCATCCATTCACTTTGTTGTTTACAAAAAATCATAAATGTTGATAATGAAAATAAATATTGTTGAATTACTTGCTAATTTATTTTTAACAGACAAGCAATAATTGTAGCTTACTGTAATCTTATCAACCCTTTTTTATTATTATACCCCTGACAAGCATCACTTGAAAAGTACTGGATGGAATTTCATCAAACGTCATACAATGGTAGAATATAATGAGAGGAAGTGCAGTGTACAAGAAACATAACTCTATTCTTGCTAGTTACAGAGTTATTGCCCTTTGATATTTTTTCTTGTCCGGAGCATTACTTGAAAAGTACCAGATGGAATTTCATCAAGCTTCATACAATGGTAGAATATAATGAGAGGAAGTGCAGTGTACAAGAAACATAAGTCTATTCTTGCTAATTACAGAGTTATTGCCCTTTGATATATTTCCCTTGTCCGGAGCATTACTTTTAAAGTACTGGATGGAATTTCATCAAACTTCATACAATGGTAGAATATAATGACAGGAAGTGCAGTGTACAGGAAACATAACTCTATTCTTGCTAATTACAGAGTTATTGCCCTTTGATATATTTCCCTTGTCCGGAGCATAACTTTAAAACTATTGGATATAATTTAATAAAACTTCATACAATGGTAAACCATTTTCTGTCATGGCGGCGTTCGGGGGTATTCATCACCTTCAATGATAGCTCTAGTTGTCTTCCATTTTGTGCTTATTTCCTGAAAAAAGCTGTTGTTTTAGAACAGCATTGCTATTAGTCATGCGCGCTGTCCCTCTGACAGCTCTTGTTTTTCTTTTGTGTTTTTTATTTATTTTCTTTTAATGTTTAACCAATATTTGGAATGAATATTATAATTTTTTTGTTTAATTTATTTATTTTTTCGATTCATGAAATAAAAGAATTGATGTTTACATTTGTAACCATGTTCAGTAGAGTGATGTGAGACCTGCACCGATCTCTTGTAGCAGGCACAAAACTTCATACACAACAAACACATGACTCACACAAGTCATATTATGTTTAGAATTATAAAATATTAAAACAAATGTTAACTTGTTAAACAAATTTTCACTAACCTGAGAAGAGGTACAGACATTTCCATTCATAAATATTAGCAATGGAAGAGTCCTGTTATAAAATGTAGTACTTAGCAAGGTTTTCATTTAATTTTGAAGAAGGAGTGTGAAAGGAAAAAGTAGAAGTTGGGTCTGGGGGGCCGCCATAAAAATAAACGGTAGAAAGGTGTTTAAGAAAAATAGCCAGGGGAAAACCCGGGCCCCCTGGCTTCTAATGACAGTCCTGACTTGGAGGTTATTATATGGGCGAGCAGTGTTTATGGTGAAAACAGACCCTGAGAGTGATAATGGCCAGAGGGCTTTGAAGGCTTTTGGTCATTATCACTCCCCGGGGCTGTTATCATTACAAGGCACTGATTGCCTATTTAATTCAACCTCTTTATTACACATGTTACTAAAATTTAAAGAAAAAATCACTTCATATGCAGGTCTATTTTGTTTTTGAATTCTTTGTCAATTCGTCATAAATTAGTTTTGTTTTCAAGACTGCTGCGTGCAGTTCGACTTTTCTTTTTTCTTACTTTCAACAAAAATCAGTGTGACCTCATATATGTTTTTTTTTTTTTTTCTGTATATGACTGTAGATGTTATTTTGATTTGACAAATTATATTTTTGTGCAAACTTTCTTTCCCCATAAGATTGAACAGGGCAGTTATCAAAACAAAAATAGGATTCTTGGTCACAGTGATAATGCCCTGCTTATGGGAATTATACATTTAATTCATTGTGAGCTTATTTTAGTAGCGATAATATATGAAATTTAATATAAATTTGTTACTATATTTAGTGTTGAAAAACGTTTGATAATCATAAAATTATAAACTATATAATGTATACTAATTTATTTTAGGTTGATTGCGAAGGAAGGTCAAAGCTCTTACAAAACCTCTATTATCAAGTCCATTTCCTGGGTAGAACCAGTACTGAGCGTAGTTTTTGAGAAACCATCAGGTTAAGTTGGGGATCGAACCTTCAGTCTCTAGCATTAGTAACCAACATTCTATCCTCTACACAACATATTCAACTAACATGTATAACATTTTAGGGTCCGTGTCGAGACTGCAGGGAGGAGGCGAGATGTTTTGTTCCTGATGTTTTAACTGTAAGTTACCAATTCTTAATGCACAAGGGGTGATCAAAATATACATGGACTTTTGTAATATCTTTTCATCGGTATGCTCCATTTATTGCATATTTCAACATGAGGTAGTGTAATATATCTTGAATAAATGTACAAAATTTCATTCTACTATCACTAGTAGGTAAAAAGTTACACAATATAGTCATCTACGCGATCGCAGAGCAGTTGGACAACATCCTTGACAGCAAGGAGTTGCTTAAGCAGTTGTAACATCGAAATGTTCATGATTATTTGAAGTAACTTCCCTCTGCCTGCACACAATGGTGATCTCAATGGACCCATCTATTGTATATGGCACAGTACCCATCTTCATAGTATTGCTGTAAAATCATCTGAGTGGATGAGCGTAGTTCTGTCATTGATGTTAAACAACTTCCTTTCAACGATGATTGTACCTTAAATTTTAATGTTTACCTTACTAGATATAAAAAACAATGTTGGGCAAAGTAGTTATAAAACATATAAGAATTGTCTGTTAGCTCTCAATGGCATAGAAATGGCACTAAATAGTCGAACATTCAATCATCTTATTGCTGCAGAATCATCTAAGTGGACAAGCGTAGTTCTGTCCTTGATGTTAACGCCTACATTTCAATGGTGATTTTACCTGAAATTTAATGTTTACATTACTAGATCTTCAGTACAACTACTGGGCAATATTGAATAATTGACTTGACGCAGGTTGTCAATCAAACAAGTTGATAATCCAATCAGTGATTGATATTGGTTGCTACCCTGCCATTTTCCCTAGCCAAGCAAACCATCTCTATGTAAACATTACATTGTATTACACTGTATTTATTTGGACAAACAATGCCACGGGCCACGTATGTTTAACATATGTTGGACAAAACATATGTTAACCCTATGTTTTACATGTGTTTTGATTAACATTAATTTCAAATCATAAGTTTAACATACAAAAATTAAATATCATTATCAGAAACGCATGTAAACATGCATTAACAGAAACATACATTATATGGATGTTAAACATGTTTGTCATACATTCAGATCATATGTTTAACATATGTTGAAAATTCATAAATAATTATAATGCTAAAATCTCTCACAACACATGGCACACATTTGTTTTTTTTGCACCTAGCACTTTCAGTGTGCTATCCAAATAAGGGAACTCCGAATGTGGAAACTTCAGAATCGAAAAAAAAAGGAATTTTTGGTTTCCAAAACACTGATAGAAAAGACGTTACTATATATGTTCATTAGAATGATGATAATTAGAAATAAAGAAATGATTATATATGCTCATTGTTATAATGATAATTAGGAAATAAAGGAAATTATATAATTGTTCATTATAATGATGACAGTTAAGAAATAAAGGAAATGATTGTATATGCTCATTATAATGATGATATTTAGGAAATAAAGGAAATTATTATATATGCTCATTATAATGATGATAATTAGGAAATAAAGGAAATGATTATAATTGTTAATTTTAATGATGACAATTAGGAAATAAAGGAAATGATTATATATGCTCATTATAATGATGATAATTAGGAAATAAAGGAAATGATTATAATTGTTAATTTTAATGATGATAATTATACCCCCAACAAACAAGGTTTTGAGGGGGTATATTGGAGTCACTCTGAGGTCGGTCTGTCGGTCTGTCGGTCTGTCCGTTGCAATTTTCCTTGTCCGGAGCATCACTTGAAAAGTACTGGATGGAATTTCATCAAACGTCATTCAATGGTAGAATATAATGAGAGGAAGTGCAGTGTACAAGAAACATAACTCTATTCTTGCTAATTACAGAGTTATTGCCCTTTGATATTTTTTTCTTGTCTGGAGCATAACTTGAAAAGTACCAGATGGAATTTCATCAAGCTTCATACAATGGTAGAATATAATGAGAGGAAGTGCAGTGTACAGGAAACAAAACTCTATTCTTGCTAATTACAGAGTTATTGCCCTTTGATATATTTCCCTTTGATATTTTTTCTTGTCCGGAGCATAACTTGAAAAGTACCGGATGGAATTTCATCAAGCTTCATACAATGGTAGAATATAATGAGATGAAGTGCAGTGTATAGGAAACATAACTCTATTCTTGCTAATTGCAGAGTTATTGCCCTTTGATATATTTCCCTTGTCCGGAGCATTACTTTTAAAGTACTGGATGGAATTTCATCAAACTTCATACAGTGGTAGAATATAATGACAGGAAGTGCAGTGTACAAGAAACATAACTCTATTCTTGCTCATTACAGAGTTATTGCCCTTTGATATATTTCCCTTGTCTGGAGCATTACTTTTCAAGTACTGGATGGAATTTCATCAAACTTCATACAATGGTAGAATATAATGAGAGGAAGTGCAGTGTACAAGAAACATAACTCTATAATTGCTAATTACAGAGTTATTGCCCTTTGATATTTTTTCTTGTCTGGAGCATAACTTGAAAAGTACCTGATGGAATTTCATCAAGCTTCATACAATGGTAGAATATAATGAGAGGAAGTGCAGTGTACAAGAAACATAACTCTTTTCTTGGTAATTACAGAGTTATTGCCCTTTGATATATTTCCCTTGTCCGGAGCATTACTTTTGAAGTACTGGATGGAATTTCATCAAATTCATACAATGGTAGAATATAATGAGAGGAAGTGCAGTGTACAAGAAACATAACTCTATTCTTGCTAATTACAGAGTTATTGCCCTTTATATTTCCCTTGTCTGGTGCAGTACTTTTAAAGTACTTTTAAAGCCATCAGTGATAACAGTTTAATAAAGTTCATGAAAGAACCAAGTTGATGAATACATGGAGTTCGAGCAAAGCAGGTTCGATATTGTATTCCTAGTGCTCTTGTTTGTTTCTTATCCATAAAATTGTTGTCCTTCAACATAACTCGAAAAAGTATAACATTTATTGATTGCCATGAAAGCTTTTACACTGCACAATAATTAAAAAGACCGTTTTTAATATTAACAAAACCATAAAAAAATTAACAATACAAAAAACTCAATCCATAACATTCTCTTTTATTAAGAATTTTTTTTGTCTGGAGCATAACTTTAAAACTATTGGATATAATTTAATAAAACTTCATACAATGGTTAACCATTTTCTGTCATGGCGGCGTTCGGGGGGTATTCATCACCTTCAGTGATAGGTCTAGTAAGGAAATAAAGGAAATGATTATATATGCTCATTATAACGATGATAATTAGGAAATAAAGGAAATGACTATATGCTCATTATAATGATGATAATTATGAAATAAAGGAAATTATCATATATACTCATTATAATGATGATAATTATGAAATAAAGGCAATGATTAAATATGCTCATTATAACGATGATAATTAGGAAATAAAGGAAATAACTTTAAATGCTCATTATAATGATGATAATTAGGAAATAAAGGAAATTATTTTATATGCTAATGTCATTATAATGATGATAATTAGGAAATAAAGGAAATTATTATATATGCTCATTATAATGATGATAATTAGGAAATAAAGGAAATGATTATATATATTCATTATAATGATGTACTTAAAAAAATAATGAATTGAGAGACAGATCAGTCATGACCTCACAAGTGCACTAAAAGACGTATGCTTCCTCAACAAAAATATATGTTGAATACATTAATAAAAAGGAAAATGGAAAGAATGCATAGACATTAAACAAAAACTCGATATCACGTAAAGCCCATATGCAAACATTCATTTTTATGGTTGAAAATAACTTGTTTTAACCATCAGGGTATATGACACTTAAAAGCATCAACTATTTGATCAACACATGATACACAGCAGGAGAAAGTAAACAGGAAGGAATTCAGTAACTTCACATTCAAACTTTTGTGTTTAATTTCTCAAAATGAAAACAGGCTTGGGTCTTAAATGCATACTTATGTATATATATACACAAGACAATTTTGTATTTTAAAGACTATATATATATAACAAATAACTTTAGATGACGTGTAGAAATGTGTTCATTTGATAAGCCTTAACACTCAAGAGAATGTCTGAATTCATAACTTGCTGTGAAATATCATGGTTTTGATCAAGCTTGGAATGTAGTTGCTCAATAAATTTGGTGTAAAAATTATCTCTACTTAGAACTGTAATTGTATGGGCGAAGTGGCACAATAATAAACATGGAAAAAAGCCCCCGCACCCAACCCATAACACTTGTACAGATTGGCCACGCCAACTCACCCAAAAAACCATACACTGACTTCTTATCATAGTAAAATATACTTAAATTAACAGCTTTTTATTCCGTGCCGTATAGCGGAGAATGGATATAGGATGCCATACCCTTCCATTATTTTGTGTATGCATTGTCTCCCCTAAAATCTTTGAAGGAATTCTATGAAACTTGGATCAAATGATCACCACCTCAAGATAATGTGCAAAATTCATATTCCAAATATAAATATATTCAAGTTTTCATTTCAAATGTTTTCAGCCATGATTTCATGTCTGCTCTGTATTTCCTAAACTTTGAATGATTTTCATGAAACTTGTCAGATGTTCACCTCCTTGAGAAAAGATCCAGAACCCACATTTCAACCATGTTGGTTCAAGGTTATAGTTCAAGGCCAGATGTTTCAGCTTTGGCTTTGCCATTATTTCTTGTTTGCTCTGTATTTCATAAACCTATTAAGTCCATAAATTAATTACTAACTTATCATCCAAATTTTTTTTTAAAAATATATATATATATTTATTTTATTATAAATCATATAAAATAAAAAAATTTTTTTTTATTTATTATGATTATTTTTTTATAAAAATAAAAAGGGTCAGGCAGCATGTTAATTAGGGGGGGCGGGTGGGGATGATAATTTTTTTTTTTATTTTAAAGGATTTTCATGAAACTTGTGAGATACTCACCTCTTTGATACAACATGCAAAACCTACATTCCAACTATGTTGGTTCAAGATCAAGGTCACTATTCAATGTAAAATGTTTTCAGCATAGATTTAGCCATGATTTCATGTTTGCTCTGTATCTCCTTAACCCTTTGAAATATTTTGTTGAAACTTGGTTCAGACATTCACCTCCTTGAGATGACATACAAACTCCATATTGCAACCATGTTGGTCATAGTTCAAGGCAAGTTCTTTCAAACTTTATTTCATGTCTTCTGTATGTCCTTAGACACCCCTTGAAAGCTTTTCCTGTAAGTTAAGTAAAGTGCTCACCTCATTGAGACGATTTGCAGAGCCCACATTCCAACAATGACAGGTCAAGGTCAGGGTTACAGTTCAAGGTCGTCTTGTTTCCGCTCTAAATCTCTAAAACTCCTTGATGGTTTTTCATGAAACCTCAATCAAATGTTCACCTCATTAAGATGATGCGCATAACTTTCTTCTAAACACATTACTGATGTCACCATGTTCAAACAGAAAATCATTTCATGAATGGTAGCATTTTAAGATCAAGTTACACTTAAAAGTAAAACCCTGCTTGGATATGGCTGTCTCTCAAACGACTTTGTCAACTTACTTCATATTATGTAATAGTATAAAAACTCGAGAATTAACACAAGCAATATTTACCAGCATCTCGTAATGCGACAGGGGATATAGTTGTCGTTCAGACCGCCTCTTGTTATTTGTGTTGTACCTGGACTTGTTTGATACAATTATTTAACTGTGAGTGCACTTAGATGGTGTAGAATTATAGTATTTAAAAATGTTTCCGAAAATACATGTATTTTTTTTTTTAATCGAAAGGGTTTGTCATTATATAAAAAAAAGTTATTTAACTGTTTGGTGTAAAAACAACCATGTGTCCCTTCAGGATTACAGCATACTGTTGTGTCAAATTTATAAACATGTTTCAAACAATAAATTTATATGAAATTACATATTGCAAAATCTAATTTGCCGGGATTTTTTTTTGTTAAGGAAAAGATTTTAACTTTTAATTGTTTCTTTTTCATTTAATTCAAACAATTTTTTATTGAAAATATTTTTATTTTCTCTTTATGTTCTAAAAAGCTCTACCCCTGTGTAGTTCCTTCTTCTTTTTTTTTATCTTTATTTCATCTTTTGGTCCAAGTTTGATTTTCTATTTTTGTTCTTCTATCCATTACAAGTTCCAGTATATATCATTACCTGATTAAATATTTTATAACATTGTCCTGATTTGTTCTTTTATTGTTTTTTTTTTTTCAGAATACAACAATTGATTGTCAGTATTACGCCCAAAATGCCCAGTTTAGATACGTCAAACAAACTGGATGCGCCCCAATCTGTAACAGGACATATACTGTAAGTAAACAAACACCATTACTGTAAAACTTAGATTCTTTAGTTGACGTCTTTCCTTCATGCAACTTGCAGGACTGTGTCGGCATGTTAAACCACAATGTCCACTATTGAAAGTTGAAAACAGAAATTTCCCCACCCACCATGTTAAACAGACGCATCAATATTTTAACTGGGTTTATTTCACCATTCATATGTTTTAATGAATATATGATTTACCTGAAGTCTGTAATATTTAGTGCATACATGATTATTTACTAATAATTTTACTGTCATGTAACGATCTGCAATGTACAGTTAATATGTAAGTATGTCCTCAACACAAATTTTTATACCATTGGTACTGTGTGTGATTGAGATTGTCGTTATTATTGTTAATAAGGAGACATGAAAGGTTGGGAATAAATAATCTGGTTTTACGAAGAATCATGGAAAATGCCTAAGTACCAGCACCCTTAGTGTGCTAACCCATTAGTTTCTCTAAATTGTAAACAAATGTGTAATTTCCATGGCTGTGTTTAGGTATATAAGATGAAATATTCAAACCGTGCCTGTCAATTATTGGCTTGCGGGTCACATTGATGACATCGGCAAATAATGGAGACCCTGGTGCTAACGACTGTGTTATTCGTATTGATACTGGTATACATTGTTTGGCTTTCAGTCAATAAATTATTACTGACACATTTACAAGAAACTTAAAAATTAGTTTCACCTGCAACAAAGTATGCTTTGGATCTAGTGTTATTCTATAACTACTGGTTTAGTAATCTTATACCTGAGCTACATGTATATACAGCACAGTGCTGAATCAAAAAGGGTACTAAAATTATGCCCTAAGACAAATTGTTGAAATTTAGTGATATGGTTTTCTTCACATATTGGTACCATTTTCAGCATCATTTGGCTATTTTAATACCTCTTATGGCCCCCTCCTGTGGCAACAACAGCTATGACATGTTGCCCTAATGGACACAATGTATCGCTGAAGATACTGCGGTTGAATATTCACCTATGTCGTATGGCCCCCTCCTGTGGCAACAACAGCCATAACAATCATGTCACCCTCGTGGACACAATGTATCGCTGAAGATATTGCTGTGGAATATTCACCAAAGTCATATGGCCCCCTCCTGTGGCAACTAAAGCCATGAAATGTCGCCCTCATGGACACAATGTATCGCTGAAGATATTGCGAGGGAATATTCACCCATGTCGTATTGCCCCCTCCTGCGGCAACAACAGCCATGAAATGTCGCCCTCATGGACACAATGTATCGCTGAAGATACTGCGGTAGAATATTCACCCATGTCATATGGCTCCCTCCTGTGGCAACAACAGCCATGGCATGTCGCCCTCATGGACACAATGTATCGCTGAAGATACTGCGAGGGAATATTCACCCATGTCGTATTGCCCCCTCCTGTGGCAACAACAGCCATGAAATGTCGCCCTCATGGACAAAATGTAATGCTGAAGATACTGCGAGGGAATATTCACCCATGTCGTATGGCTCCCTCCTGTGGCAACAACAGCCATGACATATCACCCTCATAGACACAATGTATTGCTGAAGATGCTTCGAGGGAATATTTACCCATGTCATATGACCCCCTCCTGTGGCAACAACAGCCATGACATGTCGCCGTCGTGGACACAATGTATCGCTGAAGATAATGCGGTGGAATATTCACCCATGTCATATGGCCCCCTCCTGTGGCAACAACAGCCATGACATGTCACCCTCGTGGACACAATGTATCACTGAAGATACTGCGGTAGAATATTCACCCATGTCGTATGGCACCCTCCTGTGGCAACAACAGCCATGACATGTCGCCCTTGTTGACATTATGTATCGCTGAATATACTGTGGTGGAATATTCACCCATGTCGTATGACCCCCTCCTGTGGCAACAACAGCCATGACATGTCGCTCTCGTGGACACAATGTATCGCTGAAGATACTGCGGTGGAATATTCACCCATGTTGTATGGCTCCCTCCTGTGGCAACAACAGCCATGACATGTCGCCCCCGTGGACACAATGTATCGCTGAAGATACTGTGGTGGAAAATTCACCCATGTCTGAATCATGGCTTCCTCCAGTTGACCACCATTCTGCTGTTTGGTGTAGCTGTTGTTGCCGCTAGAATGGGCCATATGAGGCCTTGAAATCACTGAATCGCGCTGTTCCTGATTTTTTGACTTTGTGTTTAATATGGGGTGGCTATGATTAATCAATTGTTGAAATTTAAATACTTCTTTAATTTCAATGAAAATTTCTGAGAATATCTCAAATAGAATGTATAAAAAGATATTTTAATACATTCTATTTGAGATATTATATAACATAAATAAGACGAGTTTGTTGGTTTGCTTTCAATTCTAAATGAAACACTGGTGGTCGGTTAAAATTGTTTATCACAGTGACTGTGTTTTATACAACAGATAATAAAGAGGTAGCAGAAAGACCAAGGTCCTCCCTTCATTTACGTGGAATGGGGTCAGGGCCCTTTGAAGGAGGGGACTTTGCTTTGAGGGCCTGTTTCTCATTGTATTCATGTTGCTTCATACCTGTGGCTATGCAGAAAAAATCATAGTACATGTATATAACCAGGGGCGTAGTGTGACATATTTGGAAGTTACTCAGGCGAGGAGTATGAGGCGGAATCCCACTTACGCTGGTGAAGGTGCGGAGCCCCTACCTGGATTTCTATTTAGAAATAGAAGTTTAAGTGATGTCTTTTCAAACATTTCAGCTTTATATGGGTTAGAACACATTTGTGGTGGTATTGTCCCTACCTCCAGTCCTTCTCCGATTAAATTTTTATTGCTTGTACATGTATCTTTGATTTCAAATGTTACACAACAGAGCAACTGAGTATGCCACACTACACATCTGAGATAACAAATTAAAAAGAAGGGACATAAGCCTAACCAGTAGCAGGTTTCTTAGTATGCTTAACCAGGAAATTTCCCCCTAAAAGTAATTTATTTTTGTTTTTGAGAAATTTTCAGCAAAATAAACGATATAAGTATATTCCTGGGCAGGGGGGATTCGGCCCCATAAATGGCCAAACCAAGGGCCTGTAGGCCAACTGCTACTCTTTTTAATTGTGTTTTACAGTTGCTGATACAAAAATTGATCTTGGTAGGATAACTCACTCATTTTAATCATTTTCAAAACTTAAGAAACAGTTATCAATCATTCCAGGAGTAGTATCCTTTATCCTGTCTGAGACTGACGGCATGATTTAAATCTCAAAGGACAAATGTTTGTGTAACTTTGAATAAAGTGTCAGTATTTATTTGTATGGCACTCAAAAATTGTTTTGTTTGGAACATGTTCTTTCGAGCTATCTGGGTCATCCAATGTGAAATAGCTTTTAAGATAAATTGAGATTGTCTTAATGATAATTGATGTAACAGATTCTGCCATGTTGGTGATAGTGTTGGATCTGATCACTTAAAAACTGGTAAAACCAAGCGGTTCTCCTCCAACTGCTGTCCCTCACAAATACAATAAGCAGAGAACTGTAATGACTTTTTGTTGTTCTTCTATTAAAAAAACAAACATTGTCAGGTCATACAAAAATCAGGTCTATATAATTGGTTTGTTTCGTTGAATAATCAGCATCATTTTTATGCCAGCGAGGGCTAAATGCCGAACAGCTAACCTAACCACTCTTCCCTAGGATCCTGTAACGTTCACCAGTGCTCAACACAACCACATCTGCATATAATTGTTAAGTAACTAATAACTGTCCCACTTGACTCAGCAGTGAGAGATGAATGACAATGAGACACAATGTCATATCACAGAGTGTGGCTGAAGGGGAATGTGAAAGAGTTTACTATGTGAAAGGTGTACAAAGAGTTTACTATGTGAAAGGTGTATAAAGAGTTTACTATGTAAAAGATGTACAAAGAGTTCACTATGTGAAAGGTGTATAAAGAGTTTACTATGTAAAAGATGTGCAAGGAGTTTACTATGTGAAAGGTGTACAAAGAGTTTACTATGTGAAAGGTGTATAAAGAGTTTACTATGTAAAAGATGTACAAAGAGTTTACTATGTGAAAAGTGTACAAAGAATTTACTATGTGAAAGGTGTACAAAGAGTTCACTATGTGAAAGGTGTATAAAGAGTTGACTATGTGAAAGATGTACAAAGAGTTTACTATGTGAAAGGTGTATAAAGAGTTTACTATGTAGAAGATGTACAAAAAGTTTACTATGTGAAAGGTGTATAAAGAGTTTACTATGTGAAAGGTGTACAAAGAGTTTACTATGTGAAAGGTGTACGAAGAGTTTACTATGTGAAAGGTGTACAAAGAGTTAACAACGTGAAAGGTGTACAAAGAGTTTACTATGTAAAAGGTGTACAAAGAGTTGACTACGTGAAAGGTGTACAAAGAGTTTAGTACGTGAAAGGTGTACAAAAAGTTCACTATGTGAAAGGTGTACAAAGAGTTTACTACGTGAAAGGTGTACAAAGAGTTTACTATGTGAAAGGTGTACAAAGAGTTTCAGTACGTGAAAGGTGTATAAAGAGTTTACTATGTAAAAGATGTATAAAGAGTTTACTATGTAAAAGGTGTATAAAGAGTTTACTATGTGAAAGGTGTATAAGGAGTACACTATGTGAAAGGTGTATAAAGAGTTTACTATGTAATAGGTGTACAAAGAGTTCACTATGTGAAAGGTGTATAAAGAGTTTACTATGTAAAAGATGTACAAAGAGTTTACTACGTGAAAGGTGTATAAAGAGTTTAATATGTAAAAGGTGTACAAAGAGTTTACTACGTGAAAGGTGTATAAAGAGTTTACTATGTAAAAGGTGTACAAAGAGTTTACTACATGAAAGGTGTATGAAGAGTTTACTTTGTAAAAGGTGTATAAAGAGTTTACTATGTGAAAGGTGTATGAAGAGTTTACTATGTAAAAGGTGTACAAAGAGTTTAGTACGTGAAAGGTGTATGAAGAGTTTACTATGTAAAAGGTGTACAAAGAGTTTACTACGTGAAAGGTGTATAAAGAGTTTACTATGTAAAAGGTGTACAAAGAGTTTACTACGTGAAAGGTGTATAAAGAGTTTACTATGTGAAAGGTGTATAAAGAGTTTACTATGTAAAAGGTGTACAAAGAGTTTACTACGTGAAAGGTGTATAAAGAGTTTACTATGTGAAAGGTTTATAAAGAGTTTACTATGTAAAAGATGTACAAAGAGTTTACTATGTAAAAGACGTACAAAGAGTTTACTATGTGAAAGGTGTATAAAGAGTTCACTATGTGAAAGGTGTACAAAGAGTTTACTATTTGAAAAGTGTATAAGGAGTTCACAGTCTGAAAGGTGTATAAAGAGTTTACTATGTGAAAGATGTACAAAGAGTTCACTATGTGAAAGGTGTATAAAGAGTTTACTATGTAAAAGATGTACAAAGAGTTTACTATGTGAAAGGTGTATAAAGAGTTTACTATGTAAAAGATGTATAAAGAGTTTACTATGTGAAAGGTGTATAAAGAGTTTACTATGTAAAAGGTGTACAAAGAGTTTACTATGTAAAAGGTGTATAAAGAGTTTACTTTGTGAACGATGTACAAAGAATTCACTATGTTAAAGGTGTACAAAGAGTTTACTATGTGAAAGGTGTATAAAGAGTTTACTATGTGAAAGGTGTATAAAGAGTTTACTATGTAAAAGATGTACAAAGAGTTCACTATGTGAAAGGTGTACAAAGAGTTTACTACGTGAAAGGTGTATAAAGAGTTTACTATGTAAAAGGTGTACAAAGAGTTTACTACGTGAAAGGTGTATAAAGAGTTTACTATGTGAAAGGTGTATAAAGAGTTTACTATGTAAAAGGTGTACAAAGAGTTTACTACGTGAAAGGTGTATAAAGAGTTTACTATGTGAAAGGTTTATAAAGAGTTTACTATGTAAAAGATGTACAAAGAGTTTACTATGTAAAAGACGTACAAAGAGTTTACTATGTGAAAGGTGTATAAAGAGTTCACTATGTGAAAGGTGTACAAAGAGTTTACTATTTGAAAAGTGTATAAGGAGTTCACAGTCTGAAAGGTGTATAAAGAGTTTACTATGTGAAAGATGTACAAAGAGTTCACTATGTGAAAGGTGTATAAAGAGTTTACTATGTAAAAGATGTACAAAGAGTTTACTATGTGAAAGGTGTATAAAGAGTTTACTATGTAAAAGATGTATAAAGAGTTTACTATGTGAAAGGTGTATAAAGAGTTTACTATGTAAAAGGTGTACAAAGAGTTTACTATGTAAAAGGTGTATAAAGAGTTTACTTTGTGAACGATGTACAAAGAATTCACTATGTTAAAGGTGTACAAAGAGTTTACTATGTGAAAGGTGTATAAAGAGTTTACTATGTGAAAGGTGTATAAAGAGTTTACTATGTAAAAGATGTACAAAGAGTTCACTATGTGAAAGGTGTATAAAGAGTTTACTATGTAAAAGATGTACAAAGAGTTCACTATGTGAAAGGTGTATAAAGAGTTTACTATGTGAAAGATGTACACAGAGTTTACTATGTAAAAGGTGTATAAAGAGTTTACTATGTGAAAGGTTTATAAAGAGTTTACTATGTAAAAGATATATAAAGAATTTACTATGTAAAAGGTGTATAAAGAAATTACTATGTAAAAGGTATATAAAGAGTTTACTATGTAAAAGGTGTACAAAGAGTTTACTATGTGAAAGGTGTGTAAAGAGTTTACTATGTAAAAGATGTATAAAGAGTTTACTATGTAAAAGATGTATAAAAAGTTTACTATGTAAAAGATGTATAAAGAGTTTACTATGTGAAAGGTTTATAAAGAGTTAACTATATAAAAGATGTATAAAGAATTAACTATGTAAAAGGTGTATAAAGAGTTTACTATGTAAAAGATGTATAAAGAATTTACTATGTAAAAGGTGTATAAAGAGTTTACTATGTAAAAGGTGTATAAAGAGTTTACTATGTGAACGATGTACAAAGAATTCACTATGTGAAAGGTGTACAAAGAGTTTACTATGTTAAAGATGTATAAAGAGTACTATGTGAAAGGTCTATAAAGAGTTTACTATGTAAAAGATGTACAAAGAGTTCACTATGTGAAAGGTGTATAAAGAGTTTACTATGTAAAAGATGTACAAAGAGTTCACTATGTGAAAGGTGTATAAAGAGTTTACTATGTGAAAGATGTACACAGAGTTTACTATGTAAAAGGTGTATAAAGAGTTTACTACGTGAAAGGTGTATAAAGAGTTTACTATGTAAAAGATGTATAAAGAATTTACTATGTAAAAGGTGTATAAAGAGTTTACTATGTAAAAGGTATATATATAGAGTTTACTATGTAAAAGGTGTATAAAGAGTTTACTATGTGAAAGGTGTGTAAAGAGTTTACTATGTAAAAGATGTATAAAGAATTTACTATGTAAAAGATGTATAAAGAGTTTACTATGTGAAAGGTTTATAAAGAGTTTACTATATAAAAGATGTATAAAGAATTAACTATGTAAAAGGTGTATAAAGAGTTTACTATGTAAAAGATGTATAAAGAATTTACTATGTAAAAGGTGTATAAAGAGTTTACTATGTTAAAGGTTTATAAAGAGTTTACTATGTAAAAGATGTATAAAGAGTTTACTATGTAAAAGATGTATAAAGAATTTACTATGTGAAAGGTGTACAAAGAGTTAACTACGTGAAAGGTGTACAAAGAGTTTTTATGTTGAAAGTGTATAAAGAGTTGTGAAAGGTATACTGAGAGTTTACTGTGTGAAACGTGTACAAAGATTTATTGTGTAAAAGGTGTATAAAGAGTTTACTATGTGAAAGGTGTACAAAGAATTTACTATATGAAAGATGTATAAAGAATTTACTATGTGAAAGGTGTACAAAGAATTTACTATGTGAAAGGTGTACAAATAGTTTACTATGTAAAAGGTTTATAAAGAGTTTACTATGTGAAACGTGTACAAAGAATTTACTATATGAAAGATGTATAAAGAGTTTACTGTGTGAAAAGTTTATAAAGAGTATACTATGTGAAAGATGTACAAAGAATTTACTATATGAAAGATGTATAAAGAGTTAACTATGTGAAAGGTGTACAAAGAGTTTACTATGTGAAAGGTGTACAAAGAGTTTACTACGTGAAAGGTGTACAAAGAGTTTACTATGTAAAAGGTGTACAAAGAATTTACTATATGAAAGATGTATAAAGAGTTTACTATGTGAAAGGTGTACAAAGAGTTTACTATGTGAAAAGTGTACAAAGAATTTACTATGTAAAAGGTGTACAAAGAGTTTACTACGTGAAAGGTGTATAAAGAGTTTACTATGTGAAAGTTGTACTAAGAGTTTACTACGTGAAAGGTGTATAAAGAGTTTACTATGTGAAAGGTGTACAAAGAGTTTACTATGTGAAAGGTGTACAAAGAGTTTACTATGTAAAAGGTGTATAAAGAGTTTACTATGTGAAAGGTGTACAAAGAGTTACTATGTAAAAGGTGTATAAAGAGTTTACTATATGAAAGATGTATAAAGAGTTTACTATGTGAAAGGTGTACAAAGAGTTTACTATGTGAAAGGTGTACAAAGAATTTACTCTATGAAAGATGTATAAAGAGTTTACTATGTGAAAAGTGTACAAAGAGTTTACTATGTAAAAGGTGTATAAAGAGTTTACTATGTAAAAGGTGTTTAAAGAGTTTACTATGTGAAAGGTGTATAAGGAGTTTACTATGTGAAAGGTGTACAAAGAATTTACTATGTGAAAGATGTATAAAGAGTTTACTATGTAAAAGGTATATAAGGAGTTTACTATGTAAAAGATGTATACAGAGTTTACAGTGTGAAAAGTGTACAAAGAGTTTTCTATGTAAAATGTGTATAAAGAATTGTCTATGTGAAAGGTGTATAAAGAGTTCACTATGTAAAAGATGTATAAAGAATTCACTATGTAAAAGGTGTATAAAGAGTTTACTATGTTAATCTTTGATAAGTATTATTTAACAGTTGTTATGAGGAAAAATATGTTTGTATTGGTTATCTTATAGCACCTCAAAATTTACACATGACAACAGGTGTGTAAAATACTTTATTTGAGAAATTTTACCAGTTATAGAAGGACACTGGTTCAACTCAGATTCATTCTGAGGTCTTCCTCCACCAATAATACTGGATATGATACATACATAATTCTTTCTTTTTTTTAAAGATACAGAGGGTGTAAGTTTTACCATAACCATAATTTATGATAATGTTATAAAAGTCCTAGATGTATGATATAAAAGAATATTTCCAATTTTTGCAGATGAGGCAGTGCTGTGATGGATTCTATGGTTTTGATTGTCTCCCCTGCCCAGGTGGTTACAAGAATCCATGTAATGGACATGGAAAGGTGAGATTAATTGATTGTCTCCCCTGTCCAGTTGGTTACCAGACCCCATGTTGTGGACATGGAAAGGTGAGATTAATTGACTGTCTCTCCTGCCTAGGCGGTATCCAGAACCATGTAATGGACATTGAAAGGTGAGATTAATTGAGTGTCTTCCCTGCCCAGATAGTTACCAGACCCCATGTTAAGGACATGAAAAGATGAGATTAATTGATTATCTCCCCTTCTCAAATGATTACCAGAACCATGTAATGGCCATGGAAAGGTGAGATTAATTGATTGTCTCCCCTGACCAGGTGGTTAAAAGAACAATGTAATGGACATGGAAAGGTGATATTGATTGTCTCTCCTGCTCAAGTGATTACCAGAACCAATGTAATGGACATAGAAAAGTGAGATTAATTGATTGTCTCCCCTGCCCAGGTGGTTACAAGAACCATGTAATGGACATGGAAATATGAGATTAATTGATTATCTCCCCTGCTCAAATGATTACCAGAACCCATGTTATGGACATGGAAGGGTGAGGTTAATTGATTGTCTCCCCTGCCCAGGTGGTAACAAGAACCATGTAATGGACATGGAAATGTGCGATTAATTGATGGTCTCCCTTGCCCAGGTGGTTACCAGAACCATGTAATGGATATGGAAAGGTGAGATTAATTGATTGTCTCCCCTGCCCATGTGGTTACCAGAACCATGTAATTGACATGGAAATGTGAGATTAATTGATAGTCTCCCTTGTCCATGTTACCAGAACCATGTAATTGACATGGAAAGGTGAGATTAATTGATTGTCTCTTCTGCCCAGGTGGTTACAAGAACCATGTAATGGACATGGAACTATGAGATTAATTGATTGTCTCCCCTGCTCAAATGATTACCAGATTCCATGTTATGGACATAGAAAGGTGAGATTATTTGATTGGCTCCTCTGCCCATGTGGTTACAAGAACAATGTAATAGACATAAAAATGTGAGATTAACTGATTGTCTCCCCTGCTCAAGTGATTACCAGAACCCATGTAATGTACATGGAAAGGTGAGAATAATTGATTGTCTCCCCTGCCCAGGTGGTTACAAGAACCATGTAATGGATATAGAAACATGATATTAATTGATTGTCTCCCCTGCTCAAGTGATTACCAGAACCCATGTAATGGACATGGAAAGGTGACATTAATTGATTGTCTCCCCTGCCCAGGCAGTAACAAAAACCATGTAATGGACATGGAAAGGTGAGATTAATTGATGGTCTCTCCTGCCAAGGTGGTTACAAGAACCATGTCATGGACATGGAAAGGTGAGATCAATTGATTGTCTCCCCTGTTCAGGTGGTCACCAGATACATGTAATGGACATGGAAAGGTGAGATTAATTGATTGTCTCCCCTGCTCAGGTGGTTACCAGAACCATGTAATGGATATGGAAAGGTGAGATTAATTGATTGTCTCTTCTGCTCTGGTGGTTACCAGAACCATGTTATGGACTTGGAAAGGTGAGATTAATTGATTGTCTCCCCTGCATAGGTGGTCAATACCAGAATCATGTTATTGACATGGAAATGTGAGATTAATTGTTTGTCTCCCCTGCCCAGCTGGTTACCAGAACCCATGTAATGAACATGGAAAGGTGAGATTATTTGATTGTCTCCCTTGTCCAGGTGGTGGTAACTGTGCCCCAGTTCCATTGCTTTCAGTCAAAATTTGTCTTAAGAGTATTATAATGAATTACATGGTAAATATGCCCATATCAGTTGCTTTCAGCCACAAGTTTTCTTATAGGTGTTTTAAAGAATTAAATG
Source organism: Panopea generosa (assembly GCA_029582155.1). Taxonomy (NCBI): domain Eukaryota; kingdom Metazoa; phylum Mollusca; class Bivalvia; order Adapedonta; family Hiatellidae; genus Panopea; species Panopea generosa. The sequence continues at coordinate 49,591,781 of CM055903.1, read as the reverse complement.
TGCCCAGTTCAGCTTATTTTAACCAAAAGTTCTAAAAATGATGTTATTAAGAATATTTTGAAGAACTCAATGGTTAACCACAGTGCTCCAAAAATTTCTAAAAAAATTGTATTTCAAAGAAATTAATTGTTGTTGTGCCAAACTCAGTACTTCTTAAAGTGGGATGGTAGTGCAAAGTCTTGGCCATGCACATCAGATGTCCTGGTTTCGATCATATGATAGCCTCTCAGACAACACACTACTGATTCTACCCAGAAAAGGGACTTGAGAATGATTCATATAAGCTCTGAGGTTACTTCACAATTGAGTTATAATAAACTCAATGTTTTCACAAATATCAAATGTTAAAGTGTATATGGAGATGTTAATCACGACTCTATTCTTGCAGTGTGCTGATGGCTATTACAAGGAGGGCATGTGTCAGTGTGATGAAAACTTCAGTGGTGTTGGCTGTGAAAGATGTGCCAAAGACAACTATTTTGGTCCAAACTGCACCCAAGGTTTGACTTCATTCTACCCCACCCATTTTACTACTTACTTGAATTAAGCCTATAAACAGAGTGCTTGTGCAGTAATATGTTTGATCAGTGAATTTTCTGGAGAATGTCTCGTAGCATTAAGATTGTCTTCGTTCTTATATTAGACAATAAGACATATCAGGAGAGATATCATTGATGCATGTGATATTTTATTTACAGTTGACATCTGATTTATTTACAAGCTTTATGAGTGGTCTTTTTTTAGATTATCTGAGCAAAGTTTGTCTGAGCTATTCCTGTACGCAGCTCGATGTTGTCCGGCAACCAGCGGAATCCTTCTTTGAAGCTACTCAGCAGATTTAATTGAAACTTTGTAGAAATGTTCCTTAGGTGCCCAGTCAGATTTGTGTTTGTTTATAAAACTTGTAAAACTTAATTTGCAAGTACTTTCAGGGAAAGATGCATCCTTTTTTTTATTTGTAGACAAAGGGACATTAAGTGATGCACCTAACTGTTAGCTCATGCATGCGTAATTGGTTTCTGAAGAATAACTTCTGAAATGGTCATGTGTTTAATTGATAATTGGTTTGAAGTTGTATAATTACAAATTACAGGTAAAGTTTGAAAGTGTCAATGACAGTCAACTTTTACAGGAGTTATGGCCCCTTTTTAACTTAATAGTTGGTAAAATTTACCAACATAATAGCAGGAGGACCTATGGACACATTTCTAGTTTTGGTAAAATATTTAAGATGACCACCACTTGGTCGCAAAGTTTACGTTGATTTATATAGGGGAATGAATGTATAAAGATGACAACTGGACTAAATCTGCATTCTATATTCTCATAAAACATTGTTCATTGGGTGCTACAATGTACTACTTTTTTGTTGCACTCACAACGACCTCCTTGCCCAAAGATCTGACAGTTTGTGCACCGCGTAAATGTATGGATGACATCAAGATTTAGGTTTAATTTCACGTGGTTATTGGTTTATAATATTGAATGGACGATGTTTTTAGTTTCACATGGCAATTCCTTGTTTTCAGTTTCACGTGGCTATTTTACATAATTACAATGTTTCTGTTACTTTCTAAGGATGGTCTGTTACTTGAGTTGAAGATAATCATTTTATATCTGTACCATAGTGCTCTTTTTTGATAGCCATTAGTAACAAATTACATTACAGAAGTTAATGACAGTATTCCGTCGGCAAATTATGCAAATGAAGTAAAATGAGGCATATTGATATTGCTCCCAATCATTAAAGAATCTGCATGTTTATTGAAAACATATTAGTTTTTTAGTCAAATAAAACTGATTGGCAGTGATGTATGGACGGGGCTTAATATCATATGCACCGAGACTGAGTTTCAATTTATTGTCTTCTCCTGGAAGAGTCCCTTCCTTGTTCTATTGAGAACCGCCAGTAATGGATTTTCTGAATGATTATCTACGGTATTTCTAAAAAAAAAAATAGAATAAGTTCCAAATACAGTATTTGTGTTAAAAATAGAACTGAATGGAACAAACTGGGAAGCTGTGTTGTAAATGAATACCCAAATTAGATTATTTACAACTGAATGAGTCTGTGCATGCAATAGATGGAAGAGAATGGCTAGGGGTAGTTGCTACATAATTAAACTTTAAATTTTAGGTACAATAACTGATGTTTAAAGCTTGGATCTTAAAATTGTTTATTAGTCGGCAACCTGTTGAGAAAATTATCTTACGTGTTTTTTAATATTTTTTGATAAGTAAATAACGTCACATCTCTTACTGTGTAATTTATATAAAATTTATATCCAATATAATTGAGCAGTAAATTGTAAAATTAAAAAATAGATCATGTGGTATATTTGTTCCTCTTTATCCATTGCTATCTATAATGTCATTGAAATATGTGCCTATCACATGAATAATATTTGGGCCTTAAAAAGGGGTATGTTTTAGTAACCCCACCGCAGTTTAAACAAAATGATGTCAACCTTACTAAAATTTTGTGGTCTATTTCCACCCCAACCTCATGTTTTTATCATACAAATAGCCATAAGTAGTTGTGTATACTTATCCAAGAAATATTTTTCTCACCTTTCATAGAATGTTTCACAAAAATTCTTATTATTTTAATTATACACCTCTAAGTTAATAAGGTAAAACGGGTCATATCAAAATTAACAGAGCAAAACGGCTCAAAACAAAAGTATAGAAGGCAAAACAGGGCATTGCAAAAGTAAAGAGGGCAAAACAGGTCATAGCAAAAGCAGGTCATTGCAAAAGTGAAAAAGGTGAAACAGGTCATAGTAAGAATAAAGAAGCAAAGACAACTCATAGTAAAATGAAAATAAGCATGACAGGTCATAGCAAAATTAAAGTAGGCAAGACAGGTCATAGCAAAATTAAAGTAGGCAAAACTGGTCATAGCAAAAAAAAAAGAAGGCAAGACAGGTCATAGCAAAAAAAAAAAGAAGGAAAAACAGGCCATAGAAAAGTGAAAAAAGCAAAACAGGTCATAGCAAAAGTAAAGAAGGCAAAACTGATATAGCAAAAGTGAAGAGGGCAATACAGGTCATAACAAAAAAAAAAAGAAGGCAAGACAGGTCATAGCAAAAATAAAGAAGGAAAAACAGGCCATAACAAAGTGAAAAAAAGCAAAACAGGTCATAGCAAAAGTAAATAGGGCAAAACTGAAATAGCAAAAGTGAAGAGGACAATACAGGTCATAACAAAACTAAAGAAGACAAGACAGGTCATAACAAAACTGAAGAAGACAAGACAGGTCATAGCAAAACTAAAGAAGACAAGACAGGTCATAGCAAAACTAAAGAAGACAAGACAGGTCATAGCAAAACTAAAGAAGACAAGACAGGTCATAGCAAAACTAAAGAAGACAAGACAGGTCATAGCAAAACTAAAGAAGACAAGACAGGTCATAGCAAAACTAAAGTATGCAATACAGGACGTAGCAAAACTAAAGAAGACAAGACAGGTCATAGCAAAACTAAAGAAGACAAGACAGGTCATAGCAAAACTAAAGAAGACAAGACAGGTCATAGCAAAACTAAAGTATGCAATACAGGACGTAGCAAAACTAAAGAAGACAAGACAGGTCATAGCAAAACTAAAGAAGACAAGACAGGTCATAGCAAAACTAAAGAAGACAAGACAGGTCATAGCAAAACTAAAGTATGCAATACAGGACGTAGCAAAACTAAAGAAGACAAGACAGGTCATAGCAAAACTAAAGAAGACAAGACAGGTCATAGCAAAACTAAAGAAGACAAGACAGGTCATAGCAAAACTAAAGAAGACAAGACAGGTCATAGCAAAACTAAGAAGACAAGACAGGTCATAGCAAAACTAAAGTATGCAATACAGGACGTAGCAAAACTAAAGAAGGCAAGACAGGTCATAGCAAAACTAAAGTAGGCAAGACAGGTCATAGCAAAACTAAAGTATGCAATACAGGACGTAGCAAAACTAAAGAAGGCAAGACAGGTCATAGCAAAACTAAAGTAGGCAAGACAGGTCATAGCAAAACTAAAGAAGACAAGACAGGTCATAGCAAAACTAAAGAAGGCAAGACAGGTCATAGCAAAACTAAAGAAGACAAGACAGGTCATAGCAAAACTAAAGTATGCAATACAGGACGTAGCAAAACTAAAGAAGGCAAGACAGGTCATAGCAAAACTAAAGAAGGCAAGACAGGTCATAGCAAAACTAAAGTATGCAATACAGGACGTAGCAAAACTAAAGAAGGCAAGACAGGTCATAGCAAAACTAAAGTAGGCAAGACAGGTCATAGCAAAACTAAAGTATGCAATACAGGACGTAGCAAAACTAAAGAAGGCAAGACAGGTCATAGCAAAAATAAAGAAGACAAGACAGGTCATAGCAAAACTAAAGTATGCAATACAGGACGTAGCAAAACTAAAGAAGGCAAGACAGGTCATAGCAAAACTAAAGAAGGCAAGACAGGTCATAGCAAAACTAAAGAAGGCAAGACAGGTCATAGCAAAACTAAAGAAGGCAAGACAGGTCATAGCAAAAGTGAAAAAACAAAAACAGGTCATAGCAAAAGTAAAGTGGGCAAAACTGGTCATAGCAACATAAAGAAGGCAAGACAGGTCATAGCAAAAATAAAGAAGACCAGTCAAAGCAAAAATAAAGAAGACAAGACAGGTCATAGCAAAAATAAAGAAGGCAATACAGGTCATAGCTAAATTAGAGTAGACAAGATAGGTCATAGCAAGATTTAAAAAAAAAAGCAAAACAGGTCATAGCAAAACTGGTTGTAGCAAAAATAAAGAGGGGAAAAAAAGTCATAGCAAAATTAAAGTATACAAAGCAGGACATCACATAAGTGTAGAAAGCAAAATGGATCATTGCAAAAGTAAAGTAGGCAAAGCAGGTCACAGCAAAAGATTAAAAGGAAAGACAAGTCAAAGCAAAAGTGAAAAAAGCAAAACAGGTCATAGCAAAAGTAAAGTGGGCAAAACTGGTCATCAAAACAGGTCATAGCAAAAGTAAAGTAGGCAAAACAGGTCATGGCAAAACTAAAGAAGGCAAGACAGGTCATAGCAAAAGTGAAAAAAAGCAAAACAGATCATAGCAAAAGTAAAGGTGGCAAAACTGGTCATAGCAAAAATAAAGAAGACATGACAGGTCATAGCAAAAATAAAAAAGGCAAGACAGGTCATAGCAAAAGTGAAGAGGGCAATACAGGTCATAGCAAAAGTGAAGAGGGCAATACAGGTCATAGCAAAAGTAAAGGTGGCAAAACTGGTCATAGCAAAAATAAAGAAGGCATGACAGGTCATAGCAAAAAAAGCAAACATGTCATAGCAAAAGTAAAGTGGGCAAAACTGGTCATCAAAACAGGTCATAGCAAAATAAAAGTAAGCAAGAAGGTAATAGCCAAAAAAGAAGCCAAGACAGGTCATAGCAAAATTAAAATAGGCAAGACAAGTCATAGAAAAATTAAAGAAGGCTAGACAGGTCATAGCAAAATTAAAGTAAGCAAGACAGGTCATAGCAAAATTAAAGTAGGTAAGACAAGTCATAAAAAAATTAAAGAGAGCAAGACAGGTCATACCAAACATAATGTAGGCAAGACAGGCAAAAGGAAAGAAGGCAAAACTGGTCATAGCAAAAAAAAAGAAGGCAAAACAGGTCATGGCAAAATCAAAGTAAGAAAAACAGGTCATAGCAAAAGTAAACAGGGCAAAACAGATCATGGCAAAATTAAAGAAGGCAATACAGGTCATAGCAAAAGTGAAAAAAACAAAACAGGTCATAGCAAAAGTGAAGAGGGCAATACAGGTCATAGCAAAAATAAAGTAGGCAAGATAGGTCATAACAAAAATAAAGAAGGCAAGACAGGCCATAGCAAAAATAAAGAGAGCAAGACAGGTCATAGCAAAAATAAACAAGGCAAGACACACCATAGCAAAAATAAAGAGGGCAAGACTGGTCAAAGCAAAAATAAAGAAGGCAAGACAGGCCATAGCAAAGTGAAAAAAGTAAAACAGGTCATAGCAAAAATAATGAGGGCAAAACTGGCTGTAACAAAAGTGAAGAGGGCAATACAGGTCATAGCAAAATTTAGGAAGGCAAGACAGGTCACAAAAGTAAAGAAGGCAAGCTCGGTCATAGCAAAAATTAAGAAGGCAAGACAAGTTATAGCAAAAATAAAGAAAGCAAGACAGGTCATAGCAAAAATAAACTAGGCAAGACACACCATAGCAAAAATAAAGAGGGCAAGACTGGTCAAAGCAAAAATAAAGAAGGCAAGACAGGCCATAGCAAAGTGAAAAAAGTAAAACAGGTCATAGCAAAAGTAATGAGGGCAAAACTGGTTGTAGCAAAAGTGAAGAGGGCAATACAGGTCATAGCAAAATTTAGGAAGGCAAGACAGGTCATAGCAAAAATAAAGAAGGCAAGACAGGTCATAAAAGTAACGAAGGCAAGCTCGGTCATAGCAAAAATTAAGAAGGCAAGACAAGTCATAGCAAAAGTGAAAAAAGCAAAACAGGTCATAGAAAATGTAAAGTGGGCAAAACTGGTGGTCATAGCAAAAATAAAGAAGGCAAGACACATCATAGCAAAAATAAAGAGGGTAAGACCGGTCATCGCAAAAGTAAAGAAGGCAAGACAGGACATAGGAAAGTGAAAAAAAGCAAGCGGGTCATAGCAAAAGTAAACAGGGTAAAACAGTTTATGGCAAAATTAATGATGGCAATACAGGTCATAGTAAAAGTGGAAAAAAGCAAAACTGGTCGTAGCAAAAGTAAAGAGAGTGAAACAGGTCATGGTAAAATTAAAGTAGGAAAAACAGGTCATAACAAAAGTAAAACGGGCATAACAGATCATGGCAAAATTAAAGTAGGATAAACAGGTCATAACAAAAGTAAAACGGGCATAACAGGTCATGGCAAAATTAAAGTAGGAAAAACAGGCCATAGCAAAAGTAAAGAGTGCAAAACAGGTCATAGCAAAAGTAAAGAGGGCAAAACAGGTCATGGCAAAATTAAAGTAGGAAAAACAGGCCATAACAAAAGTAAAGAGGGCAAAACATGTCATAGCATAAGTAAAGAGGGCAAAACAGCTCATAGTGAAAGTTAAAAAAAGTTTAAACCATTCATATCAAAAGTAAAGAAGGCAAAACAGGTCATAGCACTAGTAAAGTAGGCAAAACAGGTCATAGCAAAAGTAAAGAAGTTAAAACAAGTTGTAGTAAAAGTAAAGAAGGCAAAACAGGTCATGGCAAAAAGGTCCATTTTACAAACAAATAAAGAAAGGTCAGTGACCCATGACTGCAACATAATTATAATGAAGACTCCTTCTTTCTGAAGAAAAGGTCAACTCAGACAATAGCCAGGGAGCACCAGTTCTATAACAACATTTAGCATGAAAGGAAATCTATCACATTGCATTAATACAGGAATATATAATACCATATCTTAAATAAGCTGGTCTTGTATAATCCGGATCATTAATAACTCGTTATTTACAGAGTGTCTAGTTATTTATGGAACCAGTTTGATACCATTTCACACTTCTCTTATGTTGTCATGGAAATAAATTTTATTTATGGAATAATGACATGCTCTCCTGCTTTTTATTCTGTCTGGAGTACTGCTACCACTTAGATTGTCACTTTTAAAAGGACATAAGACAAAATACTTAATAACATTAATAACATTATGAAACAAAATGGACTTGGAAGAAAGGTTCTGGATGATAGTAGACCTGATAACTGATTATATCGCATGTACTGTATACTTTGCAAGTTTATGATGGCCGTCTTGAATACTATAGGGTTAATTGTATTGTAATTTTGAAATTTGCAACCGTATTTAAAGTTTTTGATGGTTGCAATGTTTTTAAAACAAATTTGTGATCATTAAAAACCTCAAATGCGATCGCAGATTTCAAAATTACAGTATGATTAACCCTATTCTAACACACTTGCATATTTTATCCTTAAAATTTGCCTGCTAAACCAAGTTACTTGATCGACTAGTGTTCAAGTTTAATTAACTGTTTAGGTGAATGACGCGTACATCAGCAATTGCTCGCCATAAAAGTTGCAAATTATGGCCCTTGTTTGACTTAGAAATACTGGTTAAAGTTTTGCGTGCAAATACCATCAAGTCCATATCTCATCAACCACTCTATGTATTTGACTGAAACTTCACACAAGACTCCAGTTATCTAACCAACTAAATTAATCAAGTGGGATAACTCTTGCCAGATATGTTTACATATTGTGGACCTTGTTTGATTTAAAAATTCTGGTTAAAGTCTATATTTCAGCAGCCACTGCATAAATTGGATTAAAACAAATACAAACCATTTAAATAGCTATGTTACCTAAGTTTCCATAATTTAGGCTCTAAAACTGTAAGTAAAGTTTTTTGCTTATCTCTGGCTTGGTTTTTTTTTTTTAAAATCTATTTTATTTTTCAGTCACTAGTATTGATTCTGCAAACTATTCACCTGCATCAGGTTAAAAAAGGTTTTACAATAGTGACCTTGACCAACTAGGTTGACTTTAAAAAGGCAAGCCTCTACACCTGCTTGTGGTGCTCTTGTTTGTTTTAACCACAGCAGCTACAAACACATCTCCTACACCCGCTTGTGGTGCTCTTGTTTGTATTTATCACAGCAGCTACAAACACATCTCCTGCACCTTCGTGTGGTGCTCTTGTTTGTATTAATCACAGCAGCTACAAACACATCTCCTACACCCACTTGTGGAGCTCTTGTTTAGATTTATCACAACAGCTACAAACACATCTACACCTGCTTCTGGTACTCTTGTTTGTATTTATCAAATCAGCTACAAACACATCTCCTACACCCGCTTCTGGTGCTCTTGTTTGTATTAACCACAGCAGCTACAAACACATCTCCTACACCCGCTTCTGGTGCTCTTGTTTGTATTTATCACAGCAGCTACAAACACATCTCCTGCACCTTCGTGTGGTGCTCTTGTTTGTATTAATCACAGCAGCTACAAACACATCTCCTACACCCACTTGTGGAGCTCTTGTTTAGATTTATCACAACAGCTACAAACACATCTACACCTGCTTCTGGTACTCTTGTTTGTATTTATCAAATCAGCTACAAACACATCTCCTACACCCGCTTCTGGTGCTCTTGTTTGTATTTATCACAGCAATTACAAACACATCTCCTACAACTGCTTGTGGTGCTCTTGTTTGTATTTATCACAGCAGCTACAAACATATCTCCTACACCCGCTTGTGGTGCTCTTGTTTGTATTTATCACAGCAGCTACAAACACATATCCTACACCCGCTTGTGGTGCTCTTGTTTGTATTTATCACAGCAGCTACAAATACATCTCCTACACCTGCTTCTGGTACTCTTGTTTGTATATCACAGCAGCTACAAACACATTTCCTACACCCGCTTGTGGTGCTCTTGTTTGTATTTATCACAGCAGCTACAAACACATCTCCTACACCCGCTTGTGGTGCTCTTGTTTGTATTTATCACAGCAGCTACAAATACATCTCCTACACCTGCTTCTGGTTCTCTTGTTTGTATATCACAGCAGCTACAAACACATCTCCTACACCCGCTTGTGGTGCTCTTGTTTGTATTTATCACAACAGCTACAAACACATCCCCTACACCCGCTTGTGGTGCTCTTGTTTGTATTTATCACAGCAGCTACAAACACATCTCCTACACCTGCTTGTGGTGCTCTTGTTTGTATTTATAATAGTAGCTACAAATACATATCCTACACCTGCTTGTGGTGCTCTTGTTTGTATTTATCACAGCAGCTACAAATACATCTCCTACACCCACTTGTGGTGCTCTTGTTTGTATTTATTACAGCAACTACAAACATATCTCCTACACCAACTTCTGGTACTCTTGTTTGTTTATCACAGCAGCTACAAACACATCTCCTACATCCGCTTGTGGTGCTCTTGTTTGTATTTACCACAGCAGCTACAAACACATCTCCTACACCTACTGGTGGTGCTCTTGTTTGGATTTATCACAGCAGCTACAAACACATCTCTTACACCCGCTTCTGGTGCTCCTGTTTAGATTTATCACAACAGCTACAAACACATCTACACTTGCTTTTGGTACTCTTGTTTGTATATCACAGCTACTACAAACACATCTCATACACCTGCTTGTGGTACTCTTGTTTGTATTTATCACAGCAGCTACAAACACATCTCCTACACCTGCTTGTGGTGTTCTTGTTTGTATTTATCACAGCAGCTACAAACACATCTCCTACACCCACTTGTGGTGCTCTTGTTTGTATTTATCACAGCAGCTACAAACACATCTCCTACACCCGCTTCTGGTACTCTTGTTTGTATTTACCACAGCAGCTACAAACACATCTCCTACACCTGCTTGTGGTGCTCTTGTTTAGATTGATCACAACAGCTACAAACACATCTCCTACACCTGCTTGTGGTGCTCTTGATTGTATTTATCACAGCAGCTACAAACACATCTCCTACCCCCACTTCTGGTACTCTTGTTTGTATATCACAGCAGCTAAAAACACATCTCCTACACCCGCTTGTGGTGCTCTTGTTTGTATTTATCACAGCAGCTACAAACACATCTCCTACACCCGCTTCTGGTGCTCTTGTTTGTATTTATCACAGAAGCTACAATTACATCTCCTACACCCGCTTCTGGTGCTCTTGTTTGTATTTACCTTTGCAGCTACAAACACATCTCCTACACCTGCTTGTGGTGCTCTTGTTTAGATTTATCACAACAGCTACAAACACATCTCCTACACCTGCTTGTGGTGTTCTTGTTTGTATTTATCACAGCAGCTACAAACACATCTTCTACACCCGCTTCTGGTACTCTTGTTTGTATATCACAGCAGCTACAAACACATCTCCTACACCTGCTTGTGGTGCTCTTGTTTGTATTTATCACAGCAGCTACAAACACATCTCTTACACCTGCTTGTGGTGTTCTTGTTTGTATTTATCACAGCAGCTACAAACATCTCCTGCACCTTCCTGTGGTGCTCTTGTTTGTATTTATAATAGTAGCTACAAATACATATCCTACACCTGCTTGTGGTGCTCTTGTTTGTATTTATCACAGCAGCTACAAACACATCTCCTACACCTGCTTGTGGTGCTCTTGTTTGTATTTATCACAGCAGCTACAAACACATCTCCTACACCTGCTTGTGGTGTTCTTGTTTGGAGTTATCACAACAGCTACAAACACATCTCCTACAAAGCTTCAAACCTTTTGTTCGTAATTGATAATTTAAAGACAGTATAGTTACCATTTCATTTGTCAGCCTCTCCTTTAGTTTTATGAGACTCGTATTTCTTCACAAATAAGTAGTAAACAATATACCATTTCCGAACATGTTCTCCGGCATCACTTGATCTTTAAATATTCCTGTAATGCCTCTGTGGCATGCAACATCACACATTTTGAGATGTTAAAGACTATTTTATGACTTTGAATTGTAATTCAATCCTAAAAGATAGAAAAGTGTCTTATATTGTTATTGATGATTTTTTTAATCTATATATTGGTTTAACCAGCATAAAAAAAGGATTTGAGTGAATTTGATTGGAGCAAGGCTCAACATTATTTTGTTTTTGTTGTATTGACTTGCTGTCCATTTTGATATTGGAGAACTGCTCCAGTGAATTAGTCTTACCTTCGTCATGGGATTTTTACAGATGGCCAGATTTGGAAATGCTTTCTAAGGATACACAAATGTAGGAAATAATAGATGAAGATTTAGGGATACCTGTAATCCTCATACAAAACAGTATTTGTATTTAGTGGTGAACATTCTGGAGTTCACTGAACAAAATTATGAGATATAACATATATTACAGGGTGTGAAGAAAAGTTGAAGACACGACTTATTTACAGCTATTTAATTGACAAATTGACAACTACTATAGGGTGTAAAGAAAAGTTGAAGACACAACTTATTTACAGCTATTTAATTGACAAATTAACAACTACAGTGTGTAAAGAAAAGTTGTAAACACAACTTATTAACAGCTACATGTATTTAATTGACAAATTGACAACGACAGTTTGTAAAAAAAAGTTGTAGACACAACTTAAAAATTGACAACAACTACAGGGTGTAAATAAAGATTGTAGACACAACCTATTTACAGCTATTTAATTGACAAATTGACAACAACTACAGGGTGTAAAGAAAAGTTATAGACACAACGTTTTTACAGCTATTTAATTGACAACTACTGGATGTAAATAAAAGTTGAAGACACAACTTATTTACAGCTATTTAATTGACAACTACAGTGTGTAATGAAAAGTTGTAGACACAACTTATTTACAGCAGCTATTTAAATGACAAATTGACAACTACAGTATGCAATGAAAAGTTGTAAACACAACTTATTTACAGCTATTTAATTGACAAACTGACAACTACAGGGTGTAAAGAAAAATTGTAGACAGCCATTATTTAGAACTACAGGGTGTAAAGAAAAGTTGTAGACATGAATCATACACAACTATTTAATTGATTATCCATTTATGACAAGTGAAAATACATGTATTAACTAGGTTATTATTTAAAAGGTGCACATTACAATGTTAAATTATTCTCATGTTTGTTCATGGAACATACTAGGACATCTATGAATGTATAATCATTTGAAGATATTAATTTCCAAGTAATAATTTCTAAAACTCCATATTAATGAAATTAATTTTTTTTATCAAACCAATAAAACCTAATGAAAATAAAATATTTGTTACCCTTTATGTCATATGTGACAGTGTATATGTTAGATATGATGCCTTTCACCCATTTACAAGAGTTATGCCCCTTCTCAAAATAAAAACAAAATTATGGATCTTCACCCTTAACCTTTAACTTTAATTTCATGTATGTATCATATAGATATGTCATATGTGACATTGTATATGTTAGATATGATGCCTTTCACCCATTTACAAGAGTTATGCCCCTTCTCAAAATAAAAACAAAATTATGGATCTTCACTCTTAACCTTTAACTTTAATTTCATGTATGTATCATATAGATATGTCATATGTGACATTGTATATGTTAGATATGATGCCTTTCACCCATTTACAAGAGTTATGCCCCTTCTCAAAATAAAAACAAAATTATGGATCTTCACCCTAAACCTTTAACTTTAGTTTCATGTATGTATCATATAGATATGTCATATGTGGCACTGTATATGTTAAATATGATGCCTTTCACTCATTTACAAGAGTTATGTCCCTTCTCAAAATAAAAACAAAAATATGGATCTTCACCTTAAACCTTTAACTTTAGTTTCATGTATGTATCATATAGATATGTCATATGTGACAGTGTATATGTTAAATATGATGCCTTTCATCCATTTACAAGAGTTATGTCCCTTCTCAAAATAAAAACAAAAATATGAATCTTCACCTTTAACCTTTAACTTTAATTTCATGTATGTATCATATAGAGATATCATTTACAGAGAGTTGAATGAAAACTGATCAAAATACTTTTAAGAATACACGTATCGCCCAAAATAACAAAGTTCTGGGTTTTTTCTTAAAAATCAGAGCAAGATCATACATCATGATGACATCATTTTGAATCTCAAAAAGGGGTCCTCCGTGGCTGAGTGATCTAGAGTGATCTAAGGCGCCATCTCAAGATCACTTACCTCTAAAGGCTGAGGTCAAAGGTTCAAGTTCCGCTTGGTACAAAAAAGATTTATGTGAGAAAGTTGCCAGTTACTTGCTGATGGACAGTGGTACTACTCAGATTATTTCTGAGGTGTTCTTCCACAAGTAAAACTGTATATCTCATAATATTATACAATTATTATCGTGACTAAATTGCCCCCAAAATGATGTCATTGATTTCATTGTATGTCATTTTCATTGTTTATTTCATTGCCAATTGTGTCTTCAGATTGACTAAAATTGCGCAACACATGTATGTAAGCCTAAGCCTGGAATTAATAATTGACATGTCTTGATAATTAGTTATATTAGGGATGTCTACAAAACTTTCTAAACACCTTGTATATTTTACTCATCCTGGTACCTGCAGATAGTTACAAATATAAATAGTATGAATTAGGATTGAATGTATTAGCTGTCTATGATAACAAGTTACTCCATTAACAAAGTTAATGCAGGGATCATTTAGCTTCAATTTTTCACTCTAAAAGAGAAAATTAGAGATTAAAATCCCATATGTCAGAAATTTTTGAGATAAATGTAAAATTTAATGTGAGAATTTACGTAATGATTAATCAGTATATTTACTGTTTGCCTTGTACATAAAATGTATTAATAGCTCTCATTACATAGTTGCGCCCCTTTTTAGTGATGGTAATATAACTTGTGTGCTAAAAAATGTCCTATGTAGTTTCGATAAGATATTTTCAAAATGATTCATACTAGGAATTGCGATTTCTTAGCATAGCATATATAGAGGATCTTATGAGTGATGATTTATTATTGAATTTATTAAACAAGTTGGAAAACATATAGTATGCGAGGCTCTTCTGAGCATTATATCATTTTCCCCAATGAGCTCAAGATAAATTCAATAATAAATGAGCACGAATGTAAGATTCATTTTATCCCATGACTGGGAAAAGTTTACATTTACCATTTATTTAACTGATCTTCTCTATAAGGAACAAGAAAAATATCAGGCATACTTGTTTACGTGAGTCATCATATTATGACTTAATGTCTCAAAATAACGTCATTTAACCATGACGCATCAACGTCATTTATATATTCGGGCAAGTTCGAAAGTACTTCAGCAATTTACATAAGAGAGCGATGAATCAGAAGTGATATTACACCAGGTTAATATAAAAAATATGACATGGGTTTATTAAAAATTCTTCACCTTAAAGTATGTGATAAATTACAATAAAACATCATTGGTGAAAGAAATGTGACTTTTATTAGATTTTTAAAAACGGATGTATTCAAGAGCCTTTGAGAAAACTCCTCCTGAGAGACAACTGTTTTGGTGGAAATATTAGGCTCATTAAACGTTCAATAATTATTTCAATTTAATTCATTACTTTATTTTCCAAAGATCATTTTCAAGACATTCAAATTAATCGTATAATTGACATCATATTTTTTATGTCATGTCACAGATGGTTCCAATGTCTTGACAGGGCAAGAATTTGATCTCGGCCTCAAGGGAGACAGAAATAAATAACAATGGTAGATTAACAGATAAGCTTATCTTTGACATGAGGAAAAACTGTAAGGCCTTGTATGAAACAGAACAAATGTGCTACCGATGAATATGGTCTCGAGAAACAAAACAAAGTTATACGCAAGAAGCTGCCAGCATTAATATTTACAAGTTGCCAAAATATTCTATGTTCTCGACAGAATTGGGTTGTTATTTAATTCTAAGAATTATATGTCTGTGTTTCTAAGATTTATGAGATAAAAAAACCTTTTAGCTACTGGTACCTGGCTCGGTAACTACAGTCAAACCTGTCTAAGTAGCCAATCAATGGAAGAAGCAAAAGTGACCTTTTAAGACAGGTTGTTGCTTTATACAGGTTAATTCACTCTGAGAGCATAGAAATGGGAAATTGCACAGGTTTGACTGTATTTATGACCAATGGGGTAAACTGCTCAGTGTTATTTTCAGACCTGACGATGCCTTCTTTAAGCTGTTACTCTTCATGAGTCGCCATTGTAACTCTATTAAAGAAGTATCACTCAGATGCCTTCAACAGGGAGGGGTTCAGTGAAAATTTTATTAACATGATTTCATATAGATAAGGAATGCTCAAAGATTCTGATATTACATGGCGCCTCTGCTTATGGACACTAGATTATTAAATACTATGCTATAACTGGGGCTGTAGTACAGTGGATACAGTGTTGGCTGCTCATGATTGAGCGGGTTGCAGGTTTGATCCTTGGCTCGGCCTGATGGCCACTTGAAAAACAACACCCAGTTCTGGTTCTACCCAGCTAACGAAATAGAAAGCAGTTCATACATCAGCTTACTTTACAATTTGGCTAAAATAAATTTTGCGAACTAAATCGCATGAAAGCAGCTCATGAGAAATAACTGACATTACATTGATAGGCTCCATAAAGATAACTGGAATGGTTTTCTTCAAATGAAAGTCAGTCTAATTATATTGCTTTAGTTCATAGAGACTATAAAATATTGTATTAAATGACTTCTCTGATTCTAGAGCTCGGTTTTTTACATGAAGCACACTTTATGGTAATAAAGCAGTCAAAATTGTGTAGAAATGATTGTTGGTTGGTTGTTTGGTGTTTAGTGTTGCTCTCAACAATTTTTTAGTTATATCGCCGCAGTGTCTACTTGAGACAGTATTCTAAGTGCTGCCACACTGGAGTATCATGCTGCAGACACATGGTATAATACCCAACCCAGTCACATTATACTGACACCAGGCCGACCAGATCTAGAATTATCCTTTAAATGCTGAGCACCAAGCAAGGAAGCTTCTAGTACCATTTTTCAAATCTTTGGTATGACCTAGCTAGAGACCGAACCAACCACCTTCCTCATGTGGTTGTGTAGAAATGGTAACTCACATATAAAATTTTGGATCCATTTTAAGGTGTCATTTTTTTTACATGGATTATAGAAGATAATTGCTGATAGTTATTGAAATTAGGAATTATATATGAGGATATAGGTTTGTTGAGACAAAGAATTGTATTTTCCAACAGCTATATCCAACAGCTAATATATTTTGAGATGAAGAAATGTATTTCCCAACCAGTATTACAAGTTGCATGAAATGGACAAACTCTCTCACATAAAGTTTTTAGACCGAGCTCGCCTTGAACCCACTACCTCAGTGGTGAGAGGTAAGTTATCATGACAGAGCCTTGGACCACTCACCTATGGAGAATATTAAGAAAAGAGATAATATTTCAAGATGAGTTGGGGAAATGTATATGATGAAATATATTTGTCAAGATGAGGAAATCTATATAACAAAGTGATGATCCCACTTGACATAATGCTGTGGAGTGGTGCAAAAAAATGGGAGGAAAAGTGTAGGTAATATTTTTGCAGATAACTTCCTTGATATTTCATGAAAATTCACAAAACAATGACAAAGGTCGTCTTTGTATTGAGATGAATAGCATAAAGTCACGTGTTCATCACTATGTGTTATATAGAGGAAAATATTTGTTGAGATGAGGAAAGATATTTTTGACCAAGTAATATCTGTCAAGATGAGATCATGTTTCAACACTTTATTGGGACTGCTAAATGACTGAGGCAATACATATCAGTATACACAAGGACTGCTTGCTTGTCAAACTGATCCATAGATAGTAATTTGCTATATTTAAGTTTCTCCCTAGGGAATTCTGGGATAGATTAGTTTATGAGGATTTCTGATGCAGTTACTTCACAATAGTGGGAGTACGATCAGACTGAGGCTGTTTTTATTGGGTATTTTGGAGTTGAAATCTAATTACTTTCTCTTTCTTTAATGTATTGTATATGTCAAGTAAAAATGTGAAGAAGAAAAGCGGAGGGGAAAAAACATTACCAAAATATCTATTATAGTATAATTGGTACAGGAATGATACATTTTGAAATATTTTTATAATATTTATTATACCCCTTGGAGAAAAAGTTGTCACTGTTTCGATTGGTCTGTTGGTCTGTCAGCTACCTGTGGAGCAAACTTCTTTCACAGTTTTTGAGTGATAGGCTTGAACTTTTGCATTCATCATTAACATCAAGTGCAGCTGTGCATAATTTTGTGATGCTGCCTTATTTCCTTGCAAAGTTACTGCCCTTGCACTATATTTACCATATAGCAATTCTTATGGCATGCACTACTTCCACAATTCTTATGGCATGCACTACTTCCACAATTCTTATGGCATGCAATACTTCCACAATTCTTATGGCATGCACTACTTCCACAATTCTTATGGCATGCACTACTTCCACAATTCTTATGGCATGCACTACTTCCACAATTCTTATGTCATGCACTACTTCCACAATTCTTATGGCATGCGCTACTTCCACAATTCTTATGGCATGCGCTACTTCCACAATTCTTATGTCATGCACTACTTCCACAATTCTTATGGCATGCACTACTTCCACAATTCTTATGGCATGCGCTACTTACACAATTCTTATGACATGCGCTACTTCCACAATTCTTATGGCATGCACTACTTCCACAATTCTTATGGCATGCACTACTTCCACAATTCTTATGGCATGCGCTACTTCCACAATTCTTATGGCATGCGCTACTTCCACAATTCTTATGGCATGCGCTACTTCCACAATTCTTATTGCATGCACTACTTCCACAATTCTTATGGCATGCACTACTTCCACAATTCTTATGGTATGCGCTACTTACACAATTCTTATGACATGCGCTACTTACACAATTCTTATGGCATGCACTACTTCCACAATTCTTATGGCATGCACTACTTCCACAATTTTTTGGTGATTGACTTGAAGCTTCAAAATAATGCATGATCAACGTCTGATTTAGATGTGCGTGACATAAATTTTGTGCTGATGACTGGGACGGGGATCGAACCAACGATCTCTCACATGCAATGAGGATGCTGTACCACTAGACCACAGCTGGGATCACTTACAGATGTCAGTAAAGTTTAATGGTGATAAAGGAAGGGATCCAGAGTTAAACCAGGCTCGACTTTTGCCAGTAACGGGTAAACATTCTCACTTATAGAATTTTGGACAATAAGAATTGGCACCGCGAAAAAAGCTGCATTACCCTCCAATAGGGAAGTAGATGATATAACTTTCACATTTAAACTGACATGTACATCCTTCTGTAAAAAAAAACTCAGTTTCTTAGAAAAATGATCCTAATCTGCCTGAAGTTTTATCAAGTAATATAAATACAATAAAACAGAAATATAACACCTTCAAAAGCAATCAACAGTTGTTATGTCATCATAGAAAAAACAAAATAAAGCAACTTGGTTTCATTCCATGAGCACTTAAGAAAAATGTACTTTCGTAATTTTTTTTTATTAATATACAGTAATTAAGTTAACAGTTCTCTGTGGGATGTCAAGGTAGGCTGAAGATTTATCAGAACAACCGCTGTGACATAATGGTGCTGACGAGAAGATCTGGTTAACTACTTAGAATATAAAAATAAACTCATGTGTTAGGGTAATGTTAAAGGCTGAAATGTGTAAATGTGTAAATCAAAACAAATGATACACAGGGTATTCAATTTATTCATTTGACATCCATTGTTAAAGAGATTCTTTGAATCTTTCCAAATTGTAGCTTGATATTTGGGGGGAAGCATAAATTTATAGTCACCGCTTCGTCCATGCTTGCGTCCGTTTGTCCCCAAGTTCTTGTCCAAGCTATTTCTCTACAACCTCTGGTTGGAATTTTATGAAACTTGCTAGGATGCATCATTGCTAAATGCAAATGCGCATAATTGTCTTTGTGTTCCGGTTCCATGATATTTCACGGAGTTAGGGCCGTTTGATTCTGTCTGTGACCAAATTCTTGTCCTCGCTATTTCTCTGCAACCCCATGTTGGAATTTTATAAAATTTGCCAGGATGCATCACTACCAAGTGGAAATGTGCATATTGTCTTTGTGTTCTGGTTTCGATGATTTTTCATGGAGTTTAGCCCTTTCATTGAGTCTGTGACCTAATTCTTGTCTGGGTTATGTCTCTACAACTCCAGGTTGGAATTTTATGAAACTTGCTATGTTTGTGTTCCGGTTCGATGATTTTTTCATGAGTTATGGCCCTTTCATTCTGTCTGTGACCGAATTCTTCTATGCTGTTTTTCTCTACAACCCCATGTTGGAATTTTATGAAACTTGCTAGGATGCATCATTACCAAGTGGAGATTTGCATATTGTCTTCATGGCGCTATTTCGCTACAACCTCTGGTTTTAATTTTGCAAAACTAGCTAAGATATACACATATTATCATTTTGTTCTGGTTCAATGATTTGCGAGTGAGTTCTGTCAAGTAAAGAGCCACATATTGTTCCTGCTATACAGTTTGGTATTGAATACCTAGTACACAGTATCATGTTTTGCTAATACAAAAAGTTATACATAAACATTTTCCAGATAACGACTTCTTCATGCAACTACATAATTATATATAGACTATGTATATACATGTATATACACCCAATCATCATATTAGTACTTGATCAGTACATTTGCTTTTGATATAAATATGTAAGCACACAGAAACTAAAGTGGTGCAATGTTTGTTAAACTAGCACATGTATTAATATGCCATATGTAACAACTGAATCTTTATTATGAAATCAATACTTATATCCATCATTGTACGGTGTTCCATTTGGACCATCGCGTTTTTTATTTTTGAACCACGAAAGTCTAAAGTCGAAACTATGATGGTGAAAATAAGAAACTACGATGATGAAAACATGAAATCACAAAACTATGATTGTGAAAACCGATGTAATTTCGCGTTTTCACCATCGTGGTTTCGACTTTCACCATCGTACTTTCAACTTTCAACTTTCATCATCGTAGTTTCGACTTTCACCATCGTACTTTGGACTTTCATCATCATACTTCCAATTTCACCAACGTGGTTTCGACTTTCACCATCATAGTTACAACTTTCACCATAGTAGTTCCGAATTCCATCATCATTGGCTTCGACTTTCGCCATCATAGTTTCGACTTTCGACTTTCATCATCATACTTTCGACTTTCATCATCTTTTTTTCAACTTTCACCGTCATAGTTTCGACTTTCACCATCATAGTTTAGACTTTAGACTTTCATCATCATACTTTCGACTTTCATCATCGTAGTTTCAACTTTCACCATCGCAGTTTCAACTTTCATCATCATAGTTTCGACTTTCACCATTGTACTTTCGACTTTCATCATCGTACTTTCGACTTTCATCATCGTATTTTACGACTTCCATCATCGTACTTTCGACTTTCACCATCGTGATTTTGACTTTCATCATCATGGTTTCGGCTTTCACCGTCGTAGTTTCTACCTTCGACTTCCTGTTGCGCATATGCAGTGCGATCTCAATACACCAATTACAATGGATGGCAGTATCTCAAGATATTTTGAAAGGGGATACTCCTTCAAAGAAATTATGGTGATGGTTGATGTATCAACGGGTATTTGAATCAATATTTATAAAAGCATACCTTCATCAGACTTGTTGATAAAACATGTGTGTGTGAATGACATGCGCAACAGGAAGTTGAAGGTCGATGAAAGTCGAAACTATGATGGTGAAAATCGAAACCCTGATGGTGAAAGTCGAAACTACGCATTTTCACAAGCGTAGTTTTGTGATTTCGTGTTTTCATCATCGTAGTTTCGTATTTTCACCATCGTGATTTCGACTTTCATCATCGTGGTTTCAACTTTCGACTTTCACCATCGTAGTTTAGGTTTTCATCGTAAATTAGACTTTCATCATCGTGGTTTCAAGCATCGTTGTTTGGGGGGGAAAAATAAAAATACGATGGTCCAAACGGAATACCGTAATCATTGAATGTATATTTGTAATAACAATTTGCTGAATGTTTGATCACGAGTCCTAATGACCTATTTCAAAGTATGTTGTACAATGTATTATATAACGAAATAAAAAATAATGTATTGACTTCTCTTTAGAACCCTCACAGTTACTTCCCCCATTCAGTATCATTACCATATGGTACAGAGTCAAACACTCACTTGGGGGAGCATCCATCGGTTCCACCAATATTTTCTTATTTATAAATATAGTTTAAGAAAAATATCGTATTTGTGTGATAAGCATGATAGGTGCATTAAAATCAGATCATTTGTTGGGAAAAAATAAATGTTTTAGTCCATTTTGTTTACGAGAACATGCAAGTTTTCTAGGCCCAGGTTTTATTTTTACAAATTAGATGGTCGTTCGATGGACAGAGAGACTGCCCTTATTTTACCCAAAATCAATTGTATTAATCCTTTACTCCATAGATACATGTTTTCCCGCACCAGTCACAGAAGGCCTTTGAAAACAGTGAAGGAAGAATTCAGATTGCTTGTAACGGGCAATCTGAAAACTTCCTGCACTGTTTTCCACTCTGTCAGTTAATGTCAACAATAATTCAAAAGCCTTCTATATTAGGTGTCCAAAGGCTTCTATATTAGAGGTGTCCAAAGGCGTCTAAATGAAGTAAAGGGTTAAACTAATGTACTAACCTCAGTGGTAGAATGTCAGACTCACATGCGGAAGGTTCTGCCCCCGGCTGGGTGATACCAAAGAGTTGAAAAATTGTACTAAAAGCTTCCTCACTTGGTGCTCAGCATTTAGAGGATAGTTCTAGGTCTGGTTGGCTTGGTGTCTGTATAATGTGACTGGGTGGGGTATCATACCAGTGTCTGTGGCAGGTGACTCCATGCAAATACTCTCTCAAATAGAAACATTGTCCAGTTATGACTGACAATATTGTTGAAAGAAACACTAAACACCATACAACAACAACAATTACTGGCTTACTGACCTCCTTTACTTGCGAGTTTTCCATTTAAACCTATTCTACGCCTTAACAGCCATTATGGGTCTATGACGTTTAATACGGCAGTGAATGGGTGATTTATGTCGGAATTTCCTAGAGATACGGGTTATAGAAGATGGGGTCGAAGCAACATTTCTAGATATTTTAGGTTTTATGTCACAGAGGTTACCGGGTACTGTGAATCATACACAGCACTATGGGGCTGATCATTACGCTAATGGTGAAACTAATAACTGGACTAATACTGCTGTACATGTAGCCAATAGACAGGTTGTCTTCTGTAACACATATCCTGTACTGTAGCCTGTAGACAGCTGTCTTGTGTAACACATACCCTGTAATAACAAATTTTGTTGAGATTTGTTTTAAGTGGTTAATATTCAGACTTGATTTTTTTTCTTTCATTTGTTGATATGGCATTTTGAATATTGATAGCATTACAACATAGACATAGTAATCTGGGTTGGATTACTGTAACTCTAGTACTGATGTGATGGTGGTGGTGGAAGGGGGTAAGGAAAGATTACTCTTGTGGAGATTGGTAATTGATGTATGGTAACTGTAAGGACAGATAACTCTTGTAGATATTGGTAATTAGAGATGTATGTATAAACTGATTAAGCTATTGTGAAACTACGTCATTCTATTTACATTTGAACTCGTCCAAAACAGGTAACATATTAATACTAAATCTATTGTATAATGTTTGTAACAGATGAATGTGCTGTCATCCCCAATACAGGAAGTTCCATCTAAAAATAGAATGAGTAGTTTCAAAATAGCGTATTTGGTTTATATGGTAACGGTAAGAAAAGATGACTAGTAAAGATTGATAATTTGTCATTTTGTCAAGAGTTAATGTCAAATTCACCTCAAAGTCATGCAATCCTTAAAACATCAGTATACTGTTGGCTCATGATATAACCTGAATATCTATCTATTATGCAGCTTTTCTGAGACCTCCATATTTAAAATGGCTATTTCCAACAAGATTTGTTAAAAATTTAGGTTATAATGATTGAAGAATTGATTGAAAAATCTGAATAAAATCGTAGTATTTTTATAAGCTGGTATGTTATTTTGACCACGTCTTTGTGCATCAATTACAACTAAATATTACAGACTGACATGATAATATCTATTTATGGTTATAACTAACCTCACTTTTAATTGACAAACAATCCTCTGCCCCGTTTATCACACAGAAATTGCGATTAACTAAGTGTCACATTTTCACATGAAGACATTTGTTTCCATTTTAATCTGATTACATCTGTATTGTCAATAGGGGACTATAATATAGATTTATCTGATATGAATAACGTGTAATTTGTTTGTAATGAATAACGTGCAGTTTGTTTGAAATAAATAACGTGCAATTTGTGCGAAATGAATAACATGCAATTTGTGTGAAATGAATATAAGGTGTTGATTACAAGATGTGCATGTCAAAATTGTGGAAGCATAATGTCAATAGTCATTTTTCTCCAAATAATCAATACATGCGATTGAAAAATATAGCATCAGAATAGAAAAAATAAAACATTGGAATAAAGAAAATATAATATCGGAATAGAGAAATTAAAACGTCAGAATAGAAAAATATAACATTAGAATAGAAAAATTTAACAGCAGAATGGAAAAAATAGTTGTCATTTATTACACACTATATTGAGAGAAACAGAAAGATATTTGCATTAATTTCCACAGATGATGTCTTTCTCTCCGCTTTGGCCATTTTTCGTAATGTGACATTTAAAACACATGTTTATTGTGATAATCACTAAACGTAAAAAGATGGGGGGAGGAGGGTGGGGGGTCACTATACAATGTCCATGGTAAAGTGCCCCGCCTTCCCCAAATCAATTTTTTTTAAAAATTAATTGATTTAAAATTTAACTGACTGTAATGATGAATCTCTTTTAGAATCACAAATGCTAGAACAAATTATGGTCACATAACACAATCATAATGTGATAGCAAATGAACTTGGAGAGATGAGTTGGGGTGGGGGTCACTATACAATGGCCATGGGGGTCAAAATACTATAAGATAACGGAACTGCAGATTTCTGAAAGTGCAAATTAAAGGCTTCTTGATTATAGTCAAAGTCACAGAATCACGAATATTGCCGTCATTACAATTAAGTCGTAAACATTATAGAAAGCATGCAGTAATTTAGACAATATCCCATGGTAGAAATGGAATTGATGCCTGCTGGCTCATCATTATATGAAAATTTATGTCCTGTTTGATATTGAGCCTGTTTTTTAGATTATGTTCATTACAATTATTTGGAAGCTATAAATAAAGTGACAATTTACAGCAGTAGATAAATGCAAAGACAGGATTTAATAGGCATGGTTTCCTCTTATCCATTGCTGTAATCTATTTTGTAATTTAAAAATATTGATGATCTGATGGGATATTGTTTCTATGGGATCTGAAATGAAATTAAATGAGAAACGGGACAGAATGGCATGTGAACATGCTATTTCATTACCTTGCCAGGCTCCCGGACTCTGGTTTCTATGCTGGTTAGAAAGAAGTAGTCCTAGACCAACGTCACAAAGCCATAATTAAATAATTCCTGGGTTTTCATCCGGACTCCGGTTTCTATGTTGGTTAGAAAGAAGTAGTCCTAGACCCACACGTCACAAGGCCATAATTAAATAATTCCTGGATTTTCATCCGGACTCCCGTTTCTATGTTGGTTAGAAAGAAGTAGTTCTAGACCCACACGTCACAAGGCCATAATTAAATAATTCCTGGATTTTCATCCGGACCCCGGTTTCTATGTTGGTTAGAAAGAAGTAGTCCTAGACCCACACATCACAAGGCCATAATTAAATAATTCCTGGATTTTCATCCCGACTCTGGTTTCTATGCTGGTTATAAAGAAGTAGTCCTAGACCCACACATCACAAGGCCATAATTAAATAACTCCTGGATTTTTATCCCAGACTCTGGTCTCTATGTTGGTTGTAAAGATGTAATCCTAGACCCACATGTCACAAGGCCATAATTAAATAGCTCCTGGATTTTCATCCCGGACTCTGGTTTCTATGTTGGTTATAAAGAATAAGTCCTAGACCCACACGTCACAAAGCCATAATTAATTAATTCCTGGATTTTCATCCCGGACTCCGGTCTCTATGTTGGTTATAAAGATGTAATCCTAGACCCACACGTCACAAGGCCATAATTAAATAACTCCTGGATTTTCATCCCGGACTCTGGTTTCTATGTTGGTTATAAAGAAGAAGTCCTAGACCCACACGTCACAAAGCCATAATTAATTAATTCCTGGATTTTCATCCCGGACTCCGGTCTCTATGTTGGTTATAAAGATGTAATCCTAGACTCACACGTCACAAAGCCATAATTAATTAATTCCTGGATTTTCATCCCGGACTCCGGTCTCTATGTTGGTTATAAAGATGTAATCCTAGACCCACGTCACAAAGCCATCATTAATTAATTCCTGGATTTTCATCCCGGACTCCGGTCTCAATGTTGGTTATAAAGATGTAATCATAGACCCACACATCACAAGGCCATAATTAAATAACTCCTGGATTTTCATCCCGGACTCTGGTCTCTATGCTGGTTATAAAGATGTAATCCTAGACCCACACGTCACCAAGCCATAATTAAATAATTCCTGGATTTTCATCCCGGACTCTGGTCTCTATGTTGGTTATAAAGAAGTAGACCTAGACCCACGCGTCACAAAGCCATAATTAAATAACTCCTGGATTTTCATCCCGGACTCCGGTCTCTGTGTTGGTTATAAAGATGTAATCCTAGATCCACGTCACAAAACCATAATTAATTAATTCCAGGATTTTCATCCCGGACTCCGGTCTCAATGTTGGTCATAAAGAAGTAGTCCTAGACCCACACGTCACAAAGCCATAATTAAATAACTCCTGGATTTTTATCCCGGACTCTGGTCTCTATGTTGGTTATAAAGATGTAATCCTAGACCCACACGTCACAAGGCCATAATTAAATAACTCCTGGATTTTCATCCCGGACTCTGGTTTCTATGTTGGTTATAAAGAAGAAGTCCTAGACCCACACGTCACAAAGCCATAATTAATTAATTCCTGGATTTTCATCCCGGACTCCGGTCTCTATGTTGGTTATAAAGATGTAATCCTAGACCCACACGTCACAAGGCCATAATTAAATAACTCCTGGATTTTCATCCCGGACTCTGGTTTCTATGTTGGTTATAAAGAAGAAGTCCTAGACCCACACGTCACAAAGCCATAATTAATTAATTCCTGGATTTTCATCCTGGACTCCGGTCTCTATGTTGGTTTTAAAGATGTAATCCTAGACTCACACGTCACAAAGCCATAATTAATTAATTCCTGGATTTTCATCCCGGACTCCGGTCTCTATGTTGGTTATAAAGATGTAATCCTAGACCCACGTCACAAAGCCATCATTAATTAATTCCTGGATTTTCATCCCGGACTCCGGTCTCAATGTTGGTTATAAAGATGTAATCCTAGACCCACACATCACAAGGCCATAATTAAATAACTCCTGGATTTTCATCCCGGACTCTGGTCTCTATGCTGGTTATAAAGATGTCATCATAGACCCACACGTCACCAAGCCATAATTAAATAATTCCTGGATTTTCATCCCGGACTCTGGTCTCTATGTTGGTTAGAAAGAAGTAGTTCTAGACCCACATGTCACAAGGCCATAATTAAATAATTCCTGGATTTTCATCCGGACCCCGGTTTCTATGTTGGTTAGAAAGAAGTAGTCCTAGACCCACACATCACAAGGCCATAATTAAATAACTCCTGGATTTTCATCCCGGACTCCGGTCTCAATGTTGGTCATAAAGAAGTAGTCCTAGACCCACACGTCACAAAGCCATAATTAAATAACTCCTGGATTTTCATCCCGGACTCTGGTCTCTATGTTGGTTATAAAGATGTAATCCTAGACCCACGTCACAAAGCCATAATTAATTAATTCCTGGATTTTCATCCCGGACTCCGGTCTCTGTGTTGGTTATAAAGATGTAATCCTAGACCCACACGTCACAAAGCCATAATTAAATAACTCCTGGATTTTCATCGCGGACTCCGGTCTCTATGTTGGTTATAAAGATGTAATCCTAGACCCACGTCACAAAGCCATAATTAATTAATTCCTGGATTTTCATCCCGGACTCTGGTCTCTATGTTGGTTATGAAGATGTAATCCTAGACCCACACGTCAAAAAGCCATAATTAATTAATTCCTGGATTTTCATCCCGGACTCCGGTCTCTATGTTGATTATAAAGATGTAATCCTAGACCCATGTCACAAAGCCATAATTAATTAATTCCTGGATTTTCATCCCGGACTCCGGTCTCTATGTTGGTTATAAAGATGTAATCCTAGACCCACACGTCACAAAGCCATAATTAATTAATTCCTGGATTTTCATCCCGGACTCTGGTCTCTATGTTGGTTATAAAGAAGTAGTCTAGACCCACGTCATAAGGCCATAATTAATTAATTCCTGGATTTTCATCCTGGATTCTGGTTTCTATGATGGTTATAAAGAAGTAGTCCTAGACCCACACGTCACAAAGCCATAATTAAATAACTCCTGGATTTTCATCCCGGACTCCGGTCTCTATGTTGGTTATAAAGATGTAATCCTAGACCCACGCGTCACAAAGCCATAATTATATAACTCCTGGATTTTCATCCTGGACTCTGGTCTCTATGTTGGTTATAAAGATGTAATCCTAGACCCACACGTCACAAAGCCATAATTAAATAACTCCTGGATTTTCATCCCGGACTCTGGTCTCTATGTTGGTTATAAAGATGTAATCCTAGACCCACGTCACAAAGCCATAATTAATTAATTCCTGGATTTTCATCCCGGACTCTGGTCTCTATGATGGTTATAAAGAAGTAGTCCTAGACCCACACGTCACAAAGCCATAATTAAATAACTCCTGGATTTTCATCCCGGACTCCGGTCTCTATGTTGGTTATAAAGATGTAATCCTAGACTCACGTCACGAAGCCATAATTAAATAACTCCTGGATTTTCATCCTGGACTCTGGTCTCGATGTTGGTTATAAAGATGTAATCCTAGACCCACACGTCACAAAGCCATAATTAAATAACTTCTGGATTTTCATCCCGGATTCTGGTCTCTTTGTTGGTTATAAAGATGTAATCCTAGACCCACGCGTCACAAAGCCATAATTAATTAATTCCTGGATTTTCATCCCAGACTCTGGTTTCTATGCTGGTTATTAAGAAATAGTCCTAGACCCACACATCACAAAGCTGTAATAAATTAATTCCTGGATTTTCATCCCGGACTCCGGTCTCTATGTTGGTTATAAAGATGTCATCCTAGACCCACACGTCACAAAGCCATAATTAAATAACTCCTGGATTTTCATCCCGGACTCTGGTCTCTATGTTGGTTATAAAGATGTAATCCTAGACCCACGTCACAAAGCCTTAATTAAATAACTCCTGGATTTTCATCCCAGACTCCGGTCTCTATGTTGGTTATAAAGAAGAAGTCCTAGACCCAAACGTCACAAAGCCATAATTAATTAATTCCTGGATTTTCATCCCGGACTCCGGTCTCTATGTTGGTTATAAAGATGTAATCCTAGACCCACGTCACAAAGCCATAATTAATTAATTCCTGGATTTTCATCCCGGACTCTGGTCTCTATGTTGGTTATAAAGAAGTAGTCTAGACCCACGTCATAAGGCCATAATTAATTAATTCCTGGATTTTCATCCCGGACTCCGGTCTCTATGTTGGTTATAAAGATGTAATCCTACACCCACACGTCACAAAGCCATAATTAATTAATTCCTGGATTTTCATCCCGGACTCCGGTCTCTATGTTGGTAATAAAGATGTAATCCTAGACCCACACGTCACAAGGCCATAATCAATTAATTCCTGGATTTTCAGCCCGGACTCTGGTTTCTATGTTGGTTATAAAGAAGTAGTCCTAGACCCACACGTCACAAAGCCATAATTAATTAATTCCTGGATTTTCATCCGGACTCTGGTCTCTTTGTTGATTATAAAGATGTAATCCTAGACCCACACGTCACAAGGCCATAATTAAATAACTCCTGGATTTTCATCCCGGACTCTGGTTTCTATGTTGGTTATAAAGAAGTAGTCCTAGACCCACACGTCACAAAGCCATAATAAATTAATTCCTGGATTTTCATCCGGACTCTGGTTTCAATGTTGGTTATAAAGATGTAATCCTAGACCCACACGTCACAAGGCCATAATTAAATAACTCCTGGATTTTCATCCCGGACTCTGGTTTCTATGTTGGTTATAAAGAAGTAGTCCTAGACCCACACGTCACAAAGCCATAATTAATTAATTCCTGGATTTTCATCCCGGACTCCGATCTCTATGTTGGTTATAAAGATGTAATCCTAGACCCACACATCACAAGGCCATAATTAATTAATTCCTGGAATTTCATCCCGGACTCTGGTCTTTATGTTGGTTATAAAGATGTAATCCTAGACCCACACGTCACAAAGCCATAATTAATTAATTCCTGGATTTTCATCCCGGACTCTGGTTTCTATGCTGGTTATTAAGAAATAGTCCTAGACCCACACATCACAAAGCTGTAATAAATTAATTCCTGGATTTTCATCCCGGACTCCGGTCTCTATGTTGGTTATAAAGATGTCATCCTAGACCCACACGTCACAAAGCCATAATTAATTAATTCCTGGATTTTCATCCTGGACTCTGGTCTCTATGTTGGTTATAAAGATGTAATCCTAGACCCACGTCACAAAGCCTTAATTAAATAACTCCTGGATTTTCATCCCAGACTCTGGTTTCTATGTTGGTTATAAAGAAGAAGTCCTAGACCCAAACGTCACAAAGCCATAATTAATTAATTCCTGGATTTTCATCCCGGACTCCGGTCTCTATGTTGGTTATAAAGATGTAATCCTAGACCCACGTCACAAAGCCATAATTAATTAATTCCTGGATTTTCATCCAGGACTCCGGTCTCAATGTTGGTCATAAAGAAGTAGTCCTAGACCGACGTTACAAGGCCATAATTAATTAATTCCTGGATTTTCATCCTGGACTCTGGTCTCGATGTTGGTTATAAAGATGTAATCCTAGACCCACAAGTCACAAAGCCATAATTAATTAATTCCTGGATTTTCATCCCGGACTCCGGTCTCTATGTTGGTTATAAAGATGTAATCCTAGACCCACGTCACAAAGCCATAATTAATTAATTCCTGGATTTTCATCCCTGACTCTGGTCTCTATGTTGGTTATAAAGATGTAATCCTAGACCCATGTCACAAAGCCATAATTAATTAACTCCTGGATTTTCATCCCAGACTCTGGTCTCTATGTTGGTTATAAAGATGTAATCCTAGACCCACGTCACAAAGCCATAATTAAATAACTCCTGGATTTTCATCCCGGACTCTAGTCTCTATGTTGGTTAGAAAGAAGTAATCCTAGACCCACACTTCACTAGGCCATAATTAAATAATTCCTGGATTTTCATCCGGACTCTGGTTTCTATGTTGGTTTTAAAGAAGTAGTCCTAGACCAACACGTCACAAAGCCATAATTAAATAATTCCTGGGTTTTCATCCCGGACTCTGGTTTCTATGCTGGTTATAAAGAAGTAGTCCTAGACCCACACGTCACAAGGCCATAATTAAATAACTCCTGGATTTTCATCCCGGACTCTGGTCTCTATGTTGGTTATAAAGATGTAATCCTAGACCCACGTCACAAGGCCATAATTAAATAACTCCTGGATTTTCATCCCGATCTCTGATCTCTATGTTGGTTAGAAAGATGTAATCCTAGACCCACACGTCACCAAGCCATAATTAATTAATTCCTGGATTTTCATCCTGGACTCTGGTCTCTATGTTGATTAGAAAGAAGTAGTCCTAGACCCACACGTCACAAGGCCATAATTAAATAATTCCTGGATTTTCATCCGGACGCTGGTTTCTATGCTGGTTATAAAGAAGTAGTCCTAGACCCACACGTCACAAAGCCATAATTAATTAATTCCTGGATTTTCATCCCGGACTCTGGTCTCTATGTTGGTTAGAAAGAAGTAGTATTAGACCCACACGTCACAAGGCCATAATTAAATAATTCCTGGATTTTCATCCGGACTCTGGTTTCTATGCTGGTTATAAAGAAGTAGTCCTAGATCTACACGTGACAAAGCCACAATTAATTAATTCCTGGATTTTCATCCCGGACTCTGGTCTCTATGTTGATTATAAAGATGTAATCCTAGACCCACGTCACAAAGCCATAATTAATTAATTCCTGGATTTTCATCCCGGACTCCGGTCTCTATGTTGGTTATAAAGATGTAATCCTAGACCCACACGTCACAAGGCCATAATTAATTAATTCCTGGATTTTCATCCCGGACTCCGGTCTCTATGTTGGTTATAAAGATGTAATCCTAGACCCACACGTCACAAAGCCATAATTAATTAATTCCTGGATTTTCATCCCGGACTCCGGTCTTTATGTTGGTTATAAAGATGTAATCCTAGACCCACACGGGATTTTCATCCCGGACTCCGGTCTCTATGTTGGTTATAAAGATGTCATCCTAGACCCACACGTCACAAAGCCATAATTAATTAATTCCTGGATTTTCATCCCGGACTCCAGTTTCTTTGTTGGTTATTAAGATGTGATCCTAAACCCACACGTCACAAAGCCATAATTAATTAATTCCTGGATTTTCATCCCGGACTCCGGTCTCTATGTTAGTTATAAAGATCTAATCCTAGACCCACGTCACAAAGCCATAATTAATTAATTCCTGGGTTTTCATCCCGGACTCCGGTCTCTATGTTGGTTATGAAGATGTAATCCTAGACCCACACGTCACAAAGCCATAATTAATTAATTCCTGGATTTTCATCCCGGACTCTGGTCTCTATGTTGGTTATAAAGATGTAATCCTAGACCCACGCGTCACAAAGCCATAATTAATTAACTCCTGGATTTTCATCCCGGACTCTGGTCTCTATGTTGGTTATAAAGATGTAATCCTAGACTCACACGTCACAAAGCCATAATTAATTAACTCCTGGATTTTCATCCCGGACTCTGGTCTCTATGTTGGTTATAAAGATGTAATCCTAGATTCACACGTCACAAAGCCATAATTAATTAATTCCTGGATTTTCATCCCGGACTCCGGTCTCTATGTTGGTTATAAAGATGTAATCCTAGACTCACACGTCACAAAGCCATAATTAATTAATTCCTGGATTTTCATCCCGGACTCTGGTCTCTATGTTGGTTATAAAGATGTAATCCTAGACCCACGTCACAAAGCCATAATTAAATAACTCCTGGATTTTCATCCCGGACTGGTTTCTATGTTGGTTATAAAGAAGTAGTCCTAGACCCACATGTCACAAAGCCATAATTAATTAATTCCTGGATTTTCATCGCGGACTCTGGTCTCAATGTTGGTCATAAAGAAGTAGTCTAGACCCACGTCATAAGGCCATAATTAATTAATTAATTCCTGGATTTATCCAAATTTGTTTTAGGATAGATACTGTGGTGCAAATTTTTATTTTTGTCATGATGTCATGGTAAATTGTCCATCGTTGTCTGCCTGGCTTTTCTTGTAGATGTGATAGCACCTTCATTTTTCATTAAATCTTAACCAAACTTGCACAGCAGTTATATGACCATAAGATCTCGGACAAGTTCTTGAACCAGCGTGATTCGATCACAGTGCTTTAATAATAAACACATTTTAAGAGAAACTTTATAGAACATTTTTCTCAAAGTTCAAGGCCTGGACCTTAGATACTTTACATGCAGCATTGCATGGGGGTCCCCTAAAAGATTTGTTGAAGTCGGTCCCTGAGGTCAAATTTGGGGCTGCCACAGAAGTCACTGTTTTACATACATGTGATATTTTCAGGACCCCAACCTGTGAATTTAGTGATTTTTTCCTGTGAGATTCATGCCTAAAACTTTGAGTTTTTTTTAACGTATATTTTAGCACTCGAAATTCAGTCATATAAAAATTGACATATGTGGATAAATGGATTTAATTATGAGCATCATAATGATGTTTAAAATTAAGACTGTGTATAATTAAGTAACTTACAACATCTAACTGGAAAAGAAGTTTCAAAAACAAATATTTTCTTTATTTGTATCATACTTTATTTTCATGATTTATGTCATTTTTCTACTTATTTCTACATTGTTTCTATAACATTTCAATTCCATACTTTGAGTTTAATTAAATAATTCCTGGGTTTTCATCCCGGACTCTGGTTTCTATGTTGGTTATAAAGAAGTAGTCCTAGACCCACACGTCACAAGGCCATAATTAAATAATTCCTGGGTTTTCATCCCGGACTCTGGTTTCTATGTTGGTTATAAAGAAGTAGTCCTAGACCCACACATCACAAGGCAATAATTAAATAATTCCTGGGTTTTCATCCCGGACTCCGGTTTCTATGCTGGTTATAAAGAAGTAGTCCTAGACCCACACATCACAAGGCCATAATTAAATAATTCCTGGGTTTTCATCCGGACTCCGGTTTCTGTGTTGGTTAGAAAGAAGTAGTCCTAGACCCACACGTCACAAGACCATAATTAAATAATTCCTGGATTTTCATCCCGGACTCCGGTCTCTATGTTGGTTATAAAGAAGTTGTCCTAGACCCACACGTCACAAGACCATAATTAAATAATTCCTGGATTTTCATCCCAGACTCTGGTCTATATGTTGGTTATAAAGAAGTAGTCCTAGACCCACACGTCACAAGACCATAATTAAATAATTCCTGGGTTTTCATCCGAACTCCGGTTTCTGTGTTGGTTTTAAAGAAGTAGTCCTAGACCCACACATCACAAGGCCATAATTAAATAATTCCTGGGTTTTCATCCGGACTCCGGTTTCTGTGTTGGTTAGAAAGAAGTAGTCCTAGACCCACACGTCACAAGGCCATAATTAAATAATTCCTGGATTTTCATCCCAGACTCTGGTCTCTATGTTGGTTATAAAGAAGTAGTCCTAGACCCACACGTCACAAGACCATAATTAAATAATTCCTGGATTTTCATCCCGGACTCTGGTCTCTATGTTGGTTATAAAGAAGTAGTCCTAGACCCACACGTCACAAGGCCATAATTAAATAATTCCTGGATTTTCATCCCGGACTCTGGTCTCTATGTTGGTTATAAAGAAGTAGTCCTAGTCAATGTTGGTCATAAAGAAGTAGTCTAGACCCACGTCATAAGGCCATAATTAATTAATTAATTCCTGGATTTTCATCCAAATTTGTTTCAGGATAGATATTGTGGTGCAAATTTTTATTTTTGTCATTTTTGTCATTATGTCATAGTAAATTGTCCATCGTTGTCTGCCCGGCTTTTCTTGTGGATGTGATAGCACCTTCATTTTTCATTAAATCTTAACCAAACTTGCACAGCAGTTGTATGACCATAAGATCTCGGACAAGTTATTGAACCAGCGTGATTCGATCACAGTGCTTTAATAATAAACACATTTTAAGAGAAACTTTATAGAACATTTTTCTCAAAGTTCAAGGCCTGGACCTTAGATACTTTACATGCAGCATTGCATGGGGGTCCCCTAAAAGATTTGTTGAAGTCGGTCCCTGAGGTCAAATTTGGGGCTGCCACAGAAGTCACTGTTTTACATACATGTGATATTTTCAGGACCCCAACCTGTGAATTTAGTGATTTTTTCCTGTGAGATTCATGCCTAAAACTTTGAGTTTTTTTTAACGTATATTTTAGCACTTGAAATTCAGTCATATAAAAATTGACATATGTGGATAAATGGATTTAATTATGAGCATCATAATGATGTTTAAAATTAAGACTGTGTATAATTAAGTAACTTACAACATCTAACAGGAAAAGAAGTTTCAAAAACAAATATTTTCTTTATTTGTATCATACTTTATTTTCATGATTTATGTCATTTTTCTACTTATTTCTACATTGTTTCTATAACATTTCAATTCCATACTTTGAGTTTAATTACACACACCAAGGTCCTGTATAGAATAGTATAGTTTAAAAAAGACACAGTCTTGTTCAGTTTGATACTTTTGACTGATTATTGATTTTGACACTCAAAAGATTGAATATTTTCACTATTCAAAACTGATAGTTCTGTTGTTGGGGGGAGGGGGGGATATTCTTCAGTCTCTTCCTCAACCTGGATGATAGACAATACTGGTCTGAATCATTGGCACAGCTTCATAACTGAAAAATATAAATGATCATAAAATAAATATTTGTTTTTATCTGCAATTTTTTAACTTGCGGTTTCACATACCGGTTAGCTTTTGGAAGTGACAGGATACATTGCAGGCGGAAACTGATATTGATTATTTTTATTCATAATCATTTGTAATATTAAATAGAAATAATTTTATGTACATGTATTTTCATTTTTTCCATGTTTAGCATTTCCAGCATCCACTTCAATATGAATATTTTTTCATCCTGGTCTTGTGCATTCACCAAAAAAAAATATACACACCTTCCAAAACAGGCACCTTATGTCTAGTTTCTGGACACAGGGATCAAAGAACACATCGTCACTACTGTAATCACCTTTCCAACAACCTGGTAAAATATAAATAAATAAATCGTCTGAGTAAATGCAATGTATATATTGCTTTAAAAATATGAAAACAAAACTTCAAAGACTGACCTACGAACACCAAACATCAATTCAAATATTAAAATACAATACAAATTTTTTCTATTTGTAAACTTACCAACAATTGTTCGCGGAACCTCCATCTACCAAACACTCATTTTCTATGTGATCTGCTGAGACAAATGTGTTTCCTTTAAGTCATAAACCCGCTTCAATTATAAAGATTGTCTTCCAGTTGTAATCCTTTAATTACATAATCAGTTAACACCTACATCCCCAAGGCATACTGTTGAGGACACATGTTTTGTTTTGCAAATTACCAGGTGTGCGTCATTCGGTTTACTCGTATTTGTTCCCTAAAAACAATAAGCATAAACAAGCTAAAAGGCGGGCGTATCTGTAAAATTCGGAAAATAGTGGTCAATTTCTCTACTTCTTTTGAAATATGGTTTTACCGTGAGATTTTGATAACGACCCCTGAGACCATGAATTGGTAAAAAACTGTGAGGTTTTGTCTCACGCCATGAGGTATCACATGATTGGTTTTACATAGTGTTATAGGGAAAATGTTGTTGACGTGATATTACCTTCATTGAATCTTAACCAAGTCTGCACAGCAGTAATATAACCACATGATCTCCGATGAGTTCTTGAACCAGCGTCATTCGACCACAAATGCTCCCACAACAGAGCTTATAAAAAACATATTCTCTTAAATTTCAAGGCCTAGACCTTAGATATTTTACATATAGCATTGCATGGAGGTCCCTTAAAAGATTTGTTGAAGTCGGGTCCCTGGGGTCAAATTTGGGGCTGCCACAGAGGTCACCGTTTTACAAAGAGTTATATAGGGAAAATGTTGTAGATGGAATAGCACCTTCATTTTTCATTTAATCTTAACCACAAGATTTCAGACGCGTTTTTGAACCAGCGTAGCATCTGTTTCCAGTAGAGCACTTCAGGTCCTCTTGGGCCTCTTGTTCAGATATTAAAACAGAAATGTTGCTGTTGAAATGAAAGAAAATCATTTAAAAATGAAAGGTTTAAAGTATGACACCGCTTTGGCAAATTACTGTTGTGTTATAAATAAACACAAAAATTTTTTTTATTTTTTTTATAATAAAATATGTTGGGGCAGGTCAAACATGGGGATGGGTAGGAATGAAAATCAAGAAGTTCATTTATTATGGCCTTATGAGAAAATAGATGTTAATCTTACATCAAGATTATATGATAATAAAAGAACAATTGAAGTTTCCAGGAGGTGGAATAATGAGTATATTAAACTTTAACTTGGTTGAGACTGTTGTGTGTCCACCGTCTATTCCTCAAATGTTTTAACTTTTATGTTTTATAACCTCTGGCATCTGAAGTTTTTATTGGCTCTTGATAAAACATAATAGCTTAATAACCATAAGATCTCAAAACAAGTTAATAACCTTTGAATTGTCAACAGTTGCATTATTTATTCCCCGTTTGCATTCTCGTGTCAAGATCGAGTTTTCAGCAACTCTTTACGAAATTACATAAAAGTTATATATCTTTATAATGTGGGCAAATTTTATAATCTGGCTAAATTCAATAATTATTCCCTGAATTATCATAAATGGCTTTATTTTGTGTGGTCTCCAATTATGCCACCAGTGAGCAATTTAAGTCAATTTTGGCTTTCATGTTATTAAATAGTTTAGCTAATATATAAATAGGAAATATAATTATAGAACATGTGTTTCTGGCCCCAGCTAGCTCAGTTGGTAACACATCTGATTGTCAATCCGGGGATTAAACGTTTTAATTCCTGCCTAGCTAGTCATGATCTTTGTCCTGCGGCAATAAATATCCTGCTTCTGAATATGTGGGGAAGCAGTCTGTGACTTGCAGAGATGAGATGTGTCTAGTACCTTGGCTTATCATCAAATAGATACCAGGAAGGATGGTTAGGTGAGCTAACCACCAGCAACAGTTTTGTAACACTTTTAAAACATATCTATTTTTATTTTAATTTGTTGCTTTTGAGTTGGTAAATGGGCACTATTTTATAAATAGGAGGCATATAGAGTCACAACTTTTGCAACTCATAACAGCACACACTGCCACACTCCAACAGTTTGCATCAGAAATTTTAGCTCTACTGGCTAAAAGGTCAGAAGGGCTCATGTGAAGGTGCATTGTCTGTTGTCTGTTAGCAGCACTCTCTCGGTGAAACAAAACTTGCCTTGGATGTTTCTATTGCATAGAAGATTATACCAAAAGAAAATTTAATCTGAAATTCAAGATGGCCACCATTGCTTAAAATAGTCAAAAACTTAAAAAATCATCTTCTCATGAACCGCCCAAAGATTTTTAAAATATTTATGCAGTAATGATAACCAGCTATATTTCTATAAGATTTGTTCTTATGGTGTCCCTGGGGCTTAAAGTGGCCTGGCCCCGAGGGTTTAATTGGGGGACACATGTCATTAAACATTAATATATATTTTTAAATGGAACTGATGTTGCCTAAATTTTCACAGAAGCACTGTTTGGTCAAAGAGGTTCAGATTTGTAAAATTGACTGGATTCCATTGTCTTAAGGGGTTAGGAGGGGTCCTATAAAGGTGAAAGTTTTCTTAACAACCAGTCAGTCAAATGTGTTCATATTTGGCATAATTATCGCTTTGTGCATTGGTTTGAATGAAAATAAGAATTATGGGGCTAATATTTATAGGGGCCCTGTATGGGAATTTAGAATTTTACATAGGGATACTATGGGAAAATAGAAAATCCCCTTTTGTGGCAAAATTATTATTCAATTTGAGTTCTGAGGCATCATATTTATTATATTTAAAACATTGTCTAGTCTTAGCAAATTAGAATTGGTTCAATAAGAAGTATGGAATTTCCAAAAGGGCCCAAATGACAACAAAAGGGTTGAAATTGAGAAATTTCAGAAAAATGCTATGGCCACCATGAGCAAGTAGAGCCCCTCTTGGGTTACTTGTTAATTTAGCTCCCCATCATTTATTAAGCACCATTGTTAGTTTTCATATCACCGGAGATCTAAACATGAATCCATGTGCCGTATTAAACAGTACTTTATAGTCAGTAATCATGCTTTAATAATATCAACAAATATCACCCTGTTGCAGGCTTCATCATTTTATAGGGTGATGTTATGAAGGAATATTTACAGACTGATAAAAAGCATTAATTTTATATTGTTGAATGTTGCGCAACATTAACTGCAGCAATTGTCGTAGATAAAAGCTGTGTATTTTTTCTTTTCTGATTATGAAAACATGTAAATGTCTACCCATGAAGATGATTTTATGTTTGTCAACCTTTGTTATATTTAGGATTGGTTAAACTTTGTTATTGCTACAAGGGAGTCCCTGTTTGTAATAATTGTAAAACTCCATCCAGTATTTATAACAAGAGAAACATGACATAGATAACATCCAGTAGTGTAACGATCATAAGAGTTTGTTCTAATCATGACCAATTTCATTTCTTGCTGCAGATGAGTAGAGCAAAGTTTGGCATAAAAATATCACTGATATTACGGTAAAAAAAAAGTTTACTTTATATAGACGCCTTTGGACACCTAATATAGACGCCTTTGGACACCTAATATAGATGCCTTTGGACACCTCTAATATAGATGCCATTGGACACCTCTAATATAGACGCCATTGGACACCTCTAATATAGACGCCTTTGGACACCTCTAATATAGGAGGCTTTTGAATTATTGGGTGAATTATGCTTATATTGAATTAGAATGAGAATTTGTTTCAAGTTTACCGCTCCAGTTGAAATATTGATTTTGTCTCGTTTTGGTGGATTTGATATACCAAACCATTTGGCTTTTATTTATTAATGATAATGAGATGCTTTTCATCTATTTTAAAAATATATATAATTTTT
Organism: Panopea generosa; assembly: GCA_029582155.1. Taxonomy (NCBI): domain Eukaryota; kingdom Metazoa; phylum Mollusca; class Bivalvia; order Adapedonta; family Hiatellidae; genus Panopea; species Panopea generosa. Next base: position 49,551,534 of record CM055903.1, on the reverse strand, counting down.
TTTAAGACATTTATAGCTTTGTTCTTGATATACTCCCTTTAAAGGGAAATGTTACACTAATTTGAAAAGAGAGACATACACCAGTTATTCCCCTTTGATGGCTCACTAATTATTGATTTCTTTTCTATGATCCCCTCTGTTGTTGCCAGAATGTTCAGTAGATGGGAACTCTCTATATGGTAACAGTGTTCAAAAATTTGGTTGAACATACACATATAATTCAATAGTTATGGCATAGGGCTATTCTTAAAAATATGTTTGCTGTGCTCCAACTCAATATTGTTCTTGGGAATTTCGTTTAAATTGTGATATTGTCATTTTAAAAAAAACATGGACAGAAATAATTTTTTTTTAAAGCTTTAAATGTCGATAAAAAAATATGGGTTGCTGCAGTTTTTTGTGAGCAGACATTTTTTTAAGGACCGCTTAATGCATTGCTTAAACACATACATGTATGCAAAATAGACTATTTTAGGCAGTATACATACAAAACATGACTGATTATGACTGTCTAGGAGAAAGATAAAGATTAGGAAAATATATAAAAATGTGACTGATTTAGAACCATGTAGGAGAAAGTAACTGATTGGGTAAAATATATAAAAAAAATTGACTGATTAGGACCATGTAGGAGAAAGTGACTGATTAGGAATACATAGATGAAAGTGACTAATTAGGAATATATATATATATACAAAAGTGACAGATAAGGACCATATAGAAGAAAGTGACTGAATAGGAATACATAGAAGAAAGTGACTAATTAGGAATATATATATATATATATAAAAGTAACTGACAAGGACCATATAGGACAAAGTGACTGATTAGGAATATATAATATATATATATCAAAGTGACTGTGATTAGGACCATATAAGAGAAAGTAACTTATACGGAATTTATATACAAAAGTGACTCTTAAGGACCATATAGAAGAAAGTGACTGATTAGGACTATAAAGAAGAAAGTGACTAATTAGGAATATTCATACAAATGTGACTGATATAGGAGAAAGTGACTTATTTGGACCATATAGAAGAAAGTGACTGATTAGGAATATATAGAAGAAAGTGACAAATAAAGAATATATATACAAAAGTGACTGATAAGGACCATATAGAAGAAAGTGACTGATTAGGACCATAAAGAAGAAAGTGACTATTTAGGAATATTTAGAAGTGACTGATAAGGACCATATAGAAGAAAGTGACTGATTAGGAATATAAATACAAAAGAGACTGATAAGGACAATATAGAAGAAAATGACTGATTAGGACCATATAGGAGAAAGTGACTGATTTGGACCATATAGAAGAAAGTGACTGATTAGGACCATAAAGAAGAAAGTGACTATTTAGGAATATTTAGAAGAAAGTGACTGATAAGGACCATAAAGAAGAATGTGACTGATTAGGACCATATATACAAAAGTGACTGATAAGGACCATATAGAAGAAAGTGACTGATTAGGACCATAAAGAAGAAAGTGACTATTTAGGAATATTTAGAAGAAAGTGACTGATAAGGACCATATAGGAGAAAGTGACTGATTAGGAATATATATACAAAAGTGACTGATAAGGACCATATAGAAGAAAGTGACTGATTAGGAATATATTGAAGAAAGTGATTGATTAAGACTAAATATGAAAAAGTGACTGATTAGGACCATTATAAAGTGAGTAATTAGGAATATATATACAAAATTGACCGATTAGGACCATATAGGAGAAAATGGCTGATTAGGACCATATAGGAGAAAACTGCTAATTAGGAATATATACATATATACAGAAGTGACTGATTAGGACCATGTAGGAGAAAATGACTGATTAGGACCATATAGACAAAAGTGACTGATATGGAATATATATAAAAAAAAACATGACTGATTAGGAAATTGCAAAAATATGTAAACCAGGATAATGTTTTATTTTAACAATGTTTAAATGCAAAATAATATTTCACAGAGATGCTTTTCTCAGGACTGAACTAGATTTCATTGTGACTGTTACTTTTGACAGCCAAAGACTTTTAAAAAAATGGTACTAGAAGTTTCCTCACTCAACGCTGAGCATTTAGAGGTGAGTTCTAGGTCTGGTCGGCCCGGTGTCAGTATAATGTGACTGGGAGGGGTATCATACCATGTGTCTGCTGCATGATACTCCAGCGTGACAGCACTACGAATACTGTCTCTAGTAGACACAGTCGCGATATGACTGAAAAATTGTTAAAAGCGATGCTAAACACCATACAACAACAACTTTTGACAGCAGGTTTCAAAGCGTCATAAATAATTTAAATAACTACCGATCATTGTTTGTTTTCATAAAACAATTAAATGGGATATATGAGCTGAAGTATGTGGAATTAATTAGTTACACGAGACTTAATTTGTGTTTTTACAGCAAACAGCTGTAAAGGACAATAAATCAATAAAATAGAATTACTGGGCGCCACAAATTAGCATGATATCAATGAGTTGGTTGATGAGAGGTCTATTATATGTAATTTTAATTTAGGGAATATAATAAACAACAAAGTTAACATAAACAATAAAAGTGTACACAAAAAGTGTTAAATCAATATTTCTTACTTCAATTAAATAGATGTGGTATATAAATTCATGTTGAAATTTCTAAAAAACAAAAAGATATGAAATAAATTCTTTCTCTTTTCTTTTTTCTTTCAATCATCCTCCTAATCAATTGTGAAGGAAATCACTTTTTTTAGCTCAGAAAGAGACATTTATTTGCGATACATTTTAGATTATTACCATAAGTCTAAAATCAATATTTTTTACTGAAATGTTGACTTTTATAACCAGGTGTGCATATTACTGTTGAAAATTAAAAAGTGAAATAAAATAAAATATTTCTACTTCAGTTTCCGTTATTCTGTATTCGGTTGACAATGGATATATTTATATTTGCAGAAAGAAAATTTTACGCATACACAAAAATTGTAAAAGCAAGATTTCGTACTGAAATAATGACTTTAATGAACCAAGTGTGCAAAAATGAGTGTTGAAAATTAAAAAAAAATAATAGTGAAATAAGATAAAATCTTTCTACTTTAGTTTCTGTTATTCTTTATTCAGTTGACAAGAGGTAACCAGTTTTGTATCTACAGAAAGAAAATTTAATTTGAAACAAATTTTCACACACACACACACACACACACACACACACACACACACACACAAACACACACACACACACACCAAAAGTGTAAAAGCGTACAGGATCTAGGTGTGTAACACGCAGTTCCAATAGCTTATTAGTCAAATTGTCAGTTATAAATGATAATTACCTGTATATTGTATCGGACAAGACATTAATCTTTATTGCCATATCTTTATAAAGTAAACGGGTTAAAAAAAAAAGCAGTCTTTCAACTGAATTATATATTTTAAAAAAAAAAATTTAATTGCTAGATTATCATCCAAAGTTTTCTTAAAAACGGGTAGGTGGTGGGGAGAATTTTATTTTTTATTTTTTTTATGAAAAAAAAACATGCTTGGGGCAGCATGAAAATTATGGGGTAGGCTGAGATGATAATCTAGCAATTAATTTATTAAGGCCTTAACTTCAATTATCTGTTCAGTAAAAAATCATCCATCTTCAAGTTATATTACATATTTGAAAGAAATTTTAATATCCAAGTTAATTTGAATATAATCTACATAAAAAACTTCCTTCTCCATAATGACCTAAATGTATATATTTAAAAATAATTATAAAAATCAATCTCCAAGTTAAATTAGATACATGACTGTATTTTAAAAAAGAAGTTCAATTCCAAAGTTTATTTATTGTACATATTGTGAAAAAAATTCAATCTCCAAGTTTAATTATGTATTTAAAAGTAAGAGCAATCTCCAAGATGACATAAATTGAAAAAAAGTAAAAACATACAAGGTGTGTTAAAAAAAACTTTTGTAATATTTTCAACATTAAATATAGCACATGATATAAATGATTCAGTCATAAAAAGTATATTTCCTCAATGCAATTGCCAAATTATCGCAATATATATTGATGAATATTTCCAGGACAGATACAAACATGTTATGTTATCAAATAAAATAAATGTCAAAAATATCTATAAAGAACCCTATGCTTTATTGTTGTTTATACGAGTGTTACATTTCTAAAGTCTTTCGGTATACAATGTCATTATCAGCATATAAAATAACGTACACATCAATCATAATAATAATTATTCTTCACATATTCAAAGAATTACTGCTCCCTATACTACTGACTGCAGTGGCTACTTTCGAAATCCGGAGCCAATAGGGCTGACATGTCAAGGGTAATAACCATATCTCAGACAAGTCTTTGAAATGATCAAATCAAATAATTAATGTAGATGCTATGGTCCTTGAATCATAAAAAATTGTGTTATTTGACTTTGTGTGCTGTCTTGCACCCACGATTATCTTTTGATCCCTACCAAACTTACACAATAGTTAAAAATGATATATAATAATACATAAAATCTTAGATATATTCTTTAACTGACCAAATCAGATTATTAATATTAGAGTTTAGGCCCTTGAATCATCAAAAAATGAACTATTTGATCTTATATATATAATTATTCTGTAGCACCAGCATTTTTATTTGACTTTAACTAAACCTACAAAGTAGTTATAATATATATGATTTCTCAGACAATTTATTAAACTGATTGAATCTTAATGTCTGAGTGCCTCTTTTGGTCTGCTTTGCCATAGTTGAGCGATTTAAAGTCGTTGTGGCCCTCGTGTACTTTTGCAATGCCTAAAAATACATGAAAAAAATTCTATTTTCATCAAAAACAAGGTGTTGGTTTGTTTTTTTTCAACATTGTAAATCTAGATCACCACTTCAGTGGAACTGCACATTTTCTTATCCAAGTATCAAACATACTTGTGTTTTTTTATGAAAGTAGTTGCCATAATATTTACCTTATCTACTCGATAAGATACTTTCCAACTGCAACACCCAGTGGAACATTTGAAACATCAAAGGCTGCTCTATTTTGGTTATCACCAATACATTTGCATCACTGCTGTAGACTCCTGGGTTGAACTTGAACGTTGATAGGGTGATTGACAAAATCGTGCTCGAAGAATTAGTTATGAGCAATCTAATCACATGGAATGGAATTGTTGAACCAGTGTGGCAAAACAGCTCCCTTTGAAAGCGTATGTGCTGGGAACAGTATGGATTAGTTATAGAAACTTTCCAAGATTAATAAACACTTGTTTTACATTATATTTTGTTGAGTGTAGCAAGAGTTTTACCAACACTTGTATGTTCCCTGAATTCTCAGTTACCCTGGTATGTTTCTTGTTGTGATAAATTGGTGACACTTGTTATTTTGCATGTGTTGAGTGCACTCCGAGTTTTCCGTTTGACCAACACTTGTTGTGTTGCAATTGCTGTATGTGCACCCAGAGCTCTCAGTTTTGCCAACACTTGTAGTGTTGCACTTGCTGTGTGTTGTTTCCTGAATTTCAGTTACATTTGCATATTTCTTTATTTAAAGAAAATAATTATACTACAAAATAGATTGAAATATGTGTGTGGGGTTGAATGTTTAAAATTTAAATTATGTAATGGAACTCACCAAAAACAACAATCATTTGTTGATTGCCAAATGATTTGTTGAATGAGGGATTGTAAAATTGGTTGTTCCACAAATATGAGGTCAAAATCAATTTTGTAGAACAATATTGATCTCATTGGTTTGTAAATTCAAACATTTCTTCTGATTTATTTCGTGTTAATGATCATCAGTTAAACAACTAAAGTTAAAAAATATCTAAAGGTCCTAACACCCCATACAGCCCTTATATAAATACCATTTTATAAATAACCAAAATCATCAGAGATGGACATGGATGTTCCTTAAAAGAAAATAATTTATAAAAAATCTTTTCATATTAAAAAGGAATTATATAGAGAAGAAGACATTTTAAATCCTCTAAGATTACATACACCCTTACATTTTATGTACAATAAATCAGTTGCCTGTAAATTATGAATGCTTAAATTACCAAATAATTAATCCTTCGTGTGCTGTTTTGTCAACATTTAGTCAGGAATTGCAAGTTTCCTATCCTTCTGTATAAGTCCATGGTATTAAGGACAAAACATAAAAACTAATAGTTCAAGTTATTTGTTGATCTGCAAAAAAAATCTGTTTTTAGTTGGTTTCCCATACTTGATCATACATATAATTGGTTTACATGACAGTTTCTGAACGCTTCACTTGATGTTCTCTGTGCATTTTTGTCTGAGCAGTTATCTGTGCCAGAGAGATTCTCGGCAAAGTTTAAAATACATATTTATCAAATGTTGTTATGTGTGTTTGCAGACAATAGATTAGTTTCATCGCTATCTTGCCTTATTGTTTTCTTTGGCACCAGTCAATTTCTTTATTCTCTACAAGGTATAGGATGGACTGTGAGAAAGTGGTTTGGCCGTGTAATTACTGGTCTATCTTTTGAATATCGGTGTCTTTTTTATGCCATTGAGGGCTAACAGACGATCAGTTATAACCTATCCTGTATTTCCTGGAATCCTGGAAAGTTAACCAGTATTCAAGCAAATTCATCTCCGCAAGTAACTGATAATTTTCCAACTTGAATCAATGGCGAGAGACGCATGATAATGAGATGCAATGTCATTTATCAATCGTCATGAAGACTAGATTTGAACTCATTACTCACGGTTTGATAGCCACACACACGCTACTGACTTAGCTAACTGGGACCACCTACTAGCCTATGCATTTAATATTGCAATATCTTTATAGCTTGAGTAGTAGTTTTTATTTATAGTTCATATTTATAAGCATTATGGGAAGAAAATCTATAAATAAATATGGCCATTTTAGAGGTGTAACCCCACCATTGATTTTTGTTCTTTATTCTATAGTAAATAACAAAAGTTTGAAGGCTTGTCATTCATAGAGGGTCCCAAATGAAAGAAGTGAAACCTACATTTTACTGTTTGTCAAACTCTGCACTATCAAAATATGATGAGAAAAGTAGGGGTCATGTGTCATATAAGAGATTTTTTTTCTGCTCAGTGTGTACACTGGTGACAAAGTGAAAGTAGACTTCCGAAATCATGAATTCATACCCCAATTTCCAAGCATCATTTTTTTTTTCTAAATTCACAATTCAAACATGACAATGCTATCAAAATGTTCAAAATACATCAATAATGCCATTCAAATAAAAAAATGAGCATTAAAAATAGGAAAATGCATTTTTAAAGAAGAAGAATTGAGGATTATTTACAACCGCCATTATGCGACTACCCCACGGAAGCACTTCCTTTTTGCAATGGTGGCACTATGCCTATAAGGAAACTCTTTTTTTTTTAATTTCATAATTACCTCATTTTTGCTAAGTTCTACCAATTTGAAGTAATACTGCCAAGTTGCAGGCATTAAATACTGAAACTTTTGTCAAAATACCACTTTTTACATGATCATTATATACAGGCGCGAGATGTTCACCGACATGCAATTTTGATGTGTTTGACTAATTTTACCAAAAAAAATTTTTTTTTATCTAATTCCATTAAAATTTTTACACCAAAACAGTCTCATGATACACTGAAGACATTATCTTACCAAAATACATTATTCAATACAATGTACATGCTAAAAATTGCACATTTAAAATCATCCAAAATAAAAAATCTTCAAAATTTTGTGATTTTTCATGAAATTTCAATGTAAATATGCACATATATGCTTTATTTGAGGCATACACTTGCCAAAATGTGTTTTTTTATGAAGCAAATGTCTCCAATTTGTCATTTAATACTATGAGAGTGTAAAAAAGAGGTTATTTTACCTACAATTAACATTTTGGAAAATCACCCCCATTTCACTCAAGTCTCTCTTATAGGTGTAACCCCACCATTGATTTTTGTTCTTTATTCTATAGTAAATAACAAAAGTTTGAAGGCTTGTCATTCATAGAGGGTCCCAAATGAAAGAAGTGAAACCTACATTTTACTGTTTGTCAACCTCTGCACTATCAAAATATGATGAGAAAAGTAGGGGTCATGTGTCATATAAGAGATTTTTTTTCTGCTCAGTGTGTACACTGGTGACAAAGTGAAAGTAGACTTCCGAAATCATGAATTCATACCCCAATTTCCAAGCATCATTTTTTTTTTCTAAATTCACAATTCAAACATGACAATGCTATCAAAATGTTCAAAATACATCAATAATGCCATTCAAATAAAAAAATGAGCATTAAAAATAGGAAAATGCATTTTTAAAGAAGAAGAATTGAGGATTATTTACAACCGCCATTATGCGACTACCCCACGGAAGCACTTCCTTTTTGAAATGGTGGCACTATGCCTAGATAGTAAAATTATGTTACTTAACTTTACGTGTAAACCAACCGTTGATTTTTGTTCATTATTCTAAAGTAAATAAAAAAGTTTGCATGCTTGTTATTCATAAATAGACCTAAATGAAAGAAATGAAACTTACATGTTATTGTTTGTCAACTTCTGCGCTACCAAAATATGATGATAAAAGTAGGGATTATGACATGTGTCATCCAAGAGATTTGTTTCTATTCAGTGTGTACTCTGTTGGCAAAGTGAAAATAGATGTCAAAAATCGTGTATTCATATTCCAGTTTCCAAGCTTCAATTTTGACAATGACAATGCTTTCAAAATGTTCAAAGTACATCAATAATGCCATTCAAATAAGGAAAATGCACGTTTGAATAATAAAATACACAGATTATTTATAACTGCCATTATGTGACCACCCCACAGAAGTATTTCCTGTTTCTAATGGTCACCAGGTCACTATGCCTTTAGGATGACTAATTTTTAGCATGTCTGTATGAAGAATAAAATAACTGAAGAGTTGTTGTCATGACCTTGGTGTCAACATTGTCAATTTTGTCATAGTCCAGTTAAAGTATTAAGTTTAGCTCAGCATTTTTTCTCTTGACATTGCAGCGTAATGAGAACAAAACACAAGTTAACCGAGATTACTTAAGTTTATTACAAGTCCAATATCCTAACTAATCGCAAGTAACATAATCTAGCTTAACTTTATTTAATTTGACAAAAGTTTGTTTTAACCCAAAGTTGTGCCTAGAATATATCTATTGACATATATGTTTAGACCAAGCGTGGTCTGTGTTTTTGTGTTGTTATATTTAAGTTTTCATACAAGTTTAATTTATTATACAAATCCAATTTATTTGTATACAAGTTCTTACAAATCCAATTTTGAATTCAGTTTGGTTACATTAAACTTTCATATCAGGTACGTTATATAAACAAACAAAATTATTTCAGTATTATTATACCCCCGACAAACGAAGTTTTGAGGGGGTATATTTGAGTCACCCTGAGGTCGGTCTGTCAGTCTGTCGGTCGGTCTGTCCGTTGCAATTTTCCTTGTCCGGAGCATAACTTGAAAAGTACTGGATGGAATTTCATCAAACGTCATACAATGGTAGAATATAATGAGAGGAAGTGCAGTGTACAAGAAACATAACTCTATTCCTGCTAATTACAGAGTTATTGCCCTTTGATATTTTTTTTTGTCCGGAGCATAACTTGAAAAGTACCGGATGGAATTTCATCAAGCTTCATACAATGGTAGAATATAATGAGAGGAAGTGCAGTGTACAGAAAACATAACTCTATTCTTGCTAATTACAGAGTTATTGCCCTTTGATATATTTCCCTTTGATATTTTTTCTTGTCTGGAGCATAACTTGAAAAGTACCTGATGGAATTTCATCAAGCTTCATACAATGGTAGAATATAATGAGAGGAAGTGCAGTGTACAGGAAACATAACTCTATTCTTGCTAATTACAGAGTTATTGCCCTTTGATATATTTCCCTTGTCCGGAGCATTACTTTTAAAGTACTGGATGGAATTTCATCAAACTTCATACAATGGTAGAATATAATGACAGGAAGTGCAGTGTACAAGAAACATAACTCTATTCTTGCTAATTACAGAGTTATTGCCCTTTGATATATTTCCCTTGTCCAGAGCATTACTTTTAAAGTACTGGATGGAATTTCATCAAACTTCATACAATGGTAGAATATAATGACAGGAAGTGCAGTGTACAAGAAACATAACTCTATTCTTGCTAATTACAGAGTTATTGCCCTTTGATATATTTCCCTTGTCTGGAGCATTACTTTTAAAGTACTGGATGGAATTTCATCAAACTTCATACAATGGTAGAATATAATGAGAGGAAGTGCAATGTACAAGAAACATAACTCTATTCTTGCTAATTACAGAGTGATTGCCCTTTGATATTTTTTCTTGTCCGGAGCATAACCTGAAAAGTACTGGATGGAATTTCATCAAGCTTCATACAATGGTAGAATATAATGAGAGGAAGTGCAGTGTACAAGAAACATAACTCTATTCTTGCTAATTACAGAGTCATTGCCCTTTGATATATTTCCCTTGTCCGGAGCATTATTTTTAAAGTACTGAATGGAATTTCATCAAACTTCATACAATGGTAGAATATAATGACAGGAAGTGCAGTGTACAGGAAACATAACTTTATTCTTGCTAATTACAGAGTTATTGCCCTTTGATATATTTCCCTTGTCCGGAGCATTACTTTTAAAGTACTGGATTGAATTTCATCAAACTTCATACAATGGTAAAATATAATGACAGGAAGTGCAGTGTACAAGAAACATAACTCTATTCTTGCTAATTACAGAGTTATTGCCCTTTGATATATTTCCCTTGTCTGGTGCAGTACTTTTTAAGCCATCAGTGATAACAGTTTAATAAAGTTCATGAAAGAACCAAGTTGATGAATACATGGAGTTCGAGCAAAGCAGGTTCGATATTGTATTCCTAGTGCTCTTGTTTGTTTCTTATCTATAAAATTGTTGTCCCTCAACATAACTCAAAAAAAGTATAACATTTATTGATTGCCATGAAAGCTTGTACACTGCACAATAATTAAAAAGACCATTTTTATCCATAAAATAGTTGTCCCTCAACATAACTCTAAAAAGTATAACATTTATTGATTGCCATGAAAGCTTGTACACTACACAATAATTAAAAAGACCGTTTTTAATTTTAACAAAACCATAAAAAAATTAACAATACAAACAAATCAATCCAAAACATTCTCTTTTATTAAGAATTTTTTTTGTCTGGAGCATAACTTTAAAACTATTGGATATAATTTAATAAAACTTCATACAATGGTTCATGGCGGCGTTCGGGGGTATTCATCACTACAGTGATAGGTCTAGTTTTCGTACTCTTAACATGCATAAAAATAAGATAGTTTGTCGTCACCTATGATGACCTACTTATGAACTATGTGTTTTTTGCTGAGGTTTTTAAGATTTTGTTTGCTCTGCTTTTCATTAATTGCCACCACCCGCTATAGCAACTTAATTCTCATAGTCTATACCAAATAAAATTATTTAAAACTCAAGGTATTTTGAAATGTTAACTTTAAGGTTTACAAAAAAGTGCATAGTACAGTAATAGTATTCAAAATATATATTGCCCTTAAATCATTGAAAAAATCCCAAAAAGAAAAAAAATGAACTCACTTGGGGTGCTCTTCTTTAACCATTTGCTCTATAAGCATTTTCTTGGACTCTTCCAAATTGAAAGCATTAATTCACACCGCATCAGCAATGGCTGAATTATGTTTATATTAACTGACAGAGTGGAAAACAGTGCAGGAAATGTACAGATTGCTCGTTATGAGCAATCTAAACTCTTCCTGCACTGTTTTCAAATAACTGGAATTGGTGCGGGAAAACGCGTATCTATGGAGTAAAGGGTTAACATGAACCTTTCTTTGATAGGGTAGGAATCCTTCATGGCCGAGTGGGCTAAGATGCTGTCTCAAGAGCATCTACCTCTCACTGCAGAGTTGTGGGTTTGACTCCAGTTAAGTCCAGAAACTTTGTATCAGATTCCTACTGATAGCTTTCTCTACCAATAAGCTGGGTACCATCACATAAATTGATATGTTAAAAATCATGTTAAACCTTAGTCTTTGATCTGTTTTGGTTAATCAACATTATGAAGTGCTGGCAACTTATGTAACAAAATTTCATTTGATAAAGTGAAATATTGTTGAAATAAAAAACATGAGCTCTCTGTATTTGATTTAGTTTGCCCCTGACTCTGTGTTTTCTTCTCCAGCTAAACGTCTCTAGACGCCTTTTTTCTTAATATTATATATTGTTAGCTCATTAGGATTGAAAAAATTTTGTTATTTGAGGACTTATTTGTTGGATTTGGTTGGTCTTGTTATTTGAGAACTTATTTGTTGGATTTAGTTGGTCTTGTTATTTAAGGACTTATTTGTTGGATTAATTTTGTCTTGTTATTTGAGAACTTATTTGTTGGATTAAGAAAGTCTTGTTTAAAATAATTTGAGGACTTATTTATTGGATTTAGTTGGTCTTGTTATTTGAGGACTTATTTGTTGGATTTAGTTGGTCTTGTTATTTGAGAACTTATTTGTTGGATTAAGAAAGTCTTGTTATTTGAGGACTTATTTGTTGGATTAAGAAAGTCTTGTTATTTGAGGACTTATTTGTTTGATTAAGAAAGTCTTGTTATTTGAGGACTTATTTGTTGGATTTAGAAAGTTTTGTTATTTGAGGACTTATTTGTTTGATTAAGAAAATCTTGTTATATGAGGACTTATTTGTTGGATTTGGTTGGTCTTGTTATTTGAAAACTTATTTGTTGGATTTAGTTGGTCTTGTTATTTGAGGACTTATTTGTTGGATTTATTTTGTCTTGTTATTTGAGAACTTATTTGTTGGATTAAGAAAGTCTTGTTTAAAATAATTTGAGGACTTATTTGTTGGATTTAGTTGGTCTTGTTATTTGAGGACTTATTTGTTGGATTTAGTTGGTCTTGTTATTTGAGAACTTATTTGTTGGATTAAGAAAGTCTTGTTATTTGAGGACTTATTTGTTTGATTAAGAAAGTCTTGTTATTTGAGGACTTATTTGTTGGATTAAGAAAGTCTTGTTATTTGAGGACTTATTTGTTTGATTAAGAAAATCTTGTTATTTGAGGACTTATTTGTTGGATTTGGTTGGTCTTGTTATTTGAGAACTTATTTGTTGGATTTAGTTGGTCTTGTTATTTGAGGACTTATTTGTTGGATTTATTTTGTCTTGTTATTTGAGAACTTATTTGTTGGATTAAGAAAGTCTTGTTTAAAATAATTTGAGGACTTATTTATTGGATTTAGTTGGTCTTGTTATTTGATGACTTATTTGTTGGATTTAGTTGGTCTTGTTATTTGAGAACTCATTTGTTGGATTTATTTTGTCTTGTTATTTGAGAACTTATTTGTTGGATTAAGAAAGTCTTGTTATTTGAGGACTTATTTGTTGGATTAAAAAAGTCTTGTTATTTGAGGACTTATTTGTTGGATTAAGAAAGTCTTGTTATTTGAGAACTTATTTGTTGGATTTAGAAAATCTTGTTATTGGCGAACTTATTTGTTGGATTTAGAAACTCTTGTTATTTGAGGACTTATTTGTTGGATTAAAAAATCTTGTTATTTGAGAACTTATTTGTTGGATTAAGAAAGTCTTGTTATTTGAGGACTTATTTATTGGATTTAGTTGGTCTTGTTATTTGAGGACTAATATGTTTGATTAAGAAAGTTTTGTTATTTGAGGACTTATTTGTTGGATTAAGAAAATCTTTTTATTTGAGGACTTATTTGTTGGATTAAGAAAGTCTTGTTATTTGGGAACTTATTTGTTGGATTAAGAAAGTCTTCTTATTTGAGAACTTATTTGTTGGATTAAGAAAGTCTTGATATTTGAGGACTTATTTGTTGGATTAAGAAAGTCTTGTTATTTGAGGACTTATTTGTTGGATCTAGAAAGTCTTGTTATTTGAGAACTTATTTGTTTGATTAAGAAAATCTTGTTATTTGAGGACTTATTTGTTGGATTTAGTTGGTCTTGTTATTTGAGGACTTATTTGTTGGATTAAGAAAGTCTTGTTATTTGAGAACTTATTTGTTGGATTAAGAAAGTCTTGTTATTTGAGGACTTATTTGTTTGATTAAGAAAGTCTTGTTATTTGAGGACTTATTTGTTGGATCTAGAAAGTCTTGTTATTTGAGAACTTATTTGTTTGATTAAGAAAATCTTGTTATTTGAGGACTTATTTGTTGGATTTGGTTGGTCTTGTTATTTGAGGACTTATTTGTTGGATCTAGAAAGTCTTGTTATTTGAGGACTTATTTGTTGGAATTATTTTGTTTTGTTATTTGAGAACTTATTTGTTGGATTAAGAAAGTCTTGTTTAAAATAATTTGAGGACTTATTTATTGGATTTAGTTGGTCTTGTTATTTGAGGACTTATTTGTTGGATTTAGTTGGTCTTGTTATTTGAGAACTTATTTGTTGGATTAAGAAAGTCTTGTTATTTGAAGACTTATTTGTTGGATTAAGAAAGTCTTGTTATTTGAGGACTTATTTGTTGGATTAAGAAAGTCTTGTTATTTGAGAACTTATTTGTTGGATTTAGAAAGTCTTGTTATTGGCGAACTTATATGTTGGATTTAGAAACTCTTGTTATTTGAGGACTTATTTGTTGGATTAAGAAATCTTGTTATTTGAGAACTTATTTGTTGGATTAAGAAAGTCTTGTTATTTGAGGACTTATTTATTGGATTTAGTTGGTCTTGTTATTTGAGGACTAATTTGTTTGATTAAGAAAGTCTTGTTATTTGAGGACTTATTTGTTGGATTAAGAAAATCTTTTTATTTGAGGACTTAATTGTTGGATTAAGAAAGTCTTGTTATTTGAGAACTTTTTTGTTGGATTAAGAAAGTCTTGTTATTTGAGAACTTATTTGTTGGATTATGAAAGTCTTGTTATTTGAGGACTTATTTGTTTGATTAAGAAAGTCTTGTTATTTGAGGACTTATTTGTTGGATCTAGAAAGTCTTGTTATTTGAGGACTTATTTGTTGGATTAAGAAAGTCTTGTTATTTGAGAACTTATTTGTTAGATTTAGAAAGTTTTGTTATTTGAGGACTTATTTGTTGGATTTAGAAACTCTTGTTATTTGAGGACTTGCTTGTTTGATTTAGAAACTCTTGTAATTTCATAACTTTGTTTTGTTGAATTTAGAAACTCTTGTAATTTCATAACTTGTTTAATTTGGATTTAGAAAATATTCTTATTGGCGAATTTATTTGTTGGTTTTAGAACATTCTTGTAATTTCACAACTTGTACAGTTGGATTTAGATAATTGTATGATTTCATTACTTATCTGAAGGATTTGGAAAATCTTTGAAATTCGAGAACTTGTTTTGTTGAATTAACACTGTTCTTGTAATTTGAGAACTTGACAGATGTAGTGGTTGAGGAAAAAACTTGGGAATAGATTGCTCAGTTGAAATAACGCTGTTTCTGTAGTTCTGTTGATTGTTCTATGTCGAATAAACTTGGACGAATTGGAGAATTTTGTAATGGTTAAATAGCCAATTTTTTGGATAAATTAGAACTCTGAAATTATGCAGAGTCTGTTTGCAGGATTAGGAGATAAAATACAACAGAAAACTAGTGCATATTCCCTGCCAGTCTGCACATTTTTATGTGCTTTCTGAGATGATCCATAGATAACTCATCAACAAAAATATATTATTTTCTTGGCAGTCAGAGTAAGGTTTGCTTTGCAAAAGGACATTTATCTTCATGGCATTTTGAGAATGTTTCTGTTTTCAGTTTTTAATCTTTTCTACATTGCACCCAGTTTCAGAACACCTTGAAGTACAGGCAAATTTATAATTGAATTGCCATCTCTATGAAGCACCATATTTTCTGGAAGCGTGTACATTGTTTTAGTTTCTTAAACAAGCACAAATTCAATTACGTCACAGTACAAATGAAAAATGTGTGTGGATGAGATGATTCCCAAATGATTTGACTGGTGTTCGTGATTCCTATCATTAAAAGCAATTGCCAAAACTTTTCCAAATTTACATTTATAAATTCGGTGCTCTCCTGTGTGCCATATCACATCACAGAGCTTTTGATGTGTACAATATTCATGTATGCAGTAAATTCATATCAAGATGTTCTGGACATATTCAGTCGGTGGAATCCTGTGTGTGTTGTTTGTGGCTAGCTGACTGGAAATGGACCATACTATACTGAACAGAACAGCTCACTTGTCACTTTTGTATTTTCAATATCTTCATCAGATTAACAGACAATAAATGTATTGATTTAACATAGCCAGATTGTGAAATTCTATACAATTACTCATCTGTTTGGCATGAAATATTTATTTTGCATGTGTAGCTTAAAATTTTTCAAATACCCCTCGTACGCCATTTGAGTTTATAGAGATATACCTTGTTTCAGATAACTTCTTTAATTAGGCCATAATAAATTTATTGCTAAAAAATCATCAAAATTTTTCTTAAAAAGGAGGAGTGTTGGAGGGGAAAGGATTTTTTTTTTATGAAGATAAAAAGGGTTTGGACGGCATGAAAATTAGAATTAGAATTAGAAAATTAATGTATTTTGGCCAAATCAACTGATTGTTACAAAGCAAAGTGCAGTTCCCCCTAAAAATGACATGCATTCAGTACAGCATTGGTAGACATTCAGAATTTTCAAATGATTCTCCCAAACATTGCAATTAGCTGAGTTTATGTGAACAATACCAGCTCAGTTGAAACTATTAATTAAAGTGTTTGAGAAAAGTATCAGACTTAATTATCTACTAAATGATATGGATAGCACCAGAGGTGTCTGCAACATATCTGGATTGTTTGTTTGCATGGCGTTTGAGATTTTATTCAATAATATTTCATTTACTTAACCAAGGTGACATTACACCTAATCATCATTCCTGAGGTTGGGTTTGTCTAGTGCTTGTAAGCCTCCTGTCAGTTAGCAAGTACCTGACAAACCCTAGTTGTCTAGACTAAGTGCTTGCTACCCTCCTGGCAGTCAGCATGTACCTGACAAACCCAAGTTGTCTAGTGCTTGTAAGCCTCCTGTCAGTTAGCATGTACCTGCCAAACCCTAGTTGTCTAGTGTTTGTAAGTCTCCTGGCAGTAAGCAAATACCTGACACACCCTAGTTGTCTAGTGCTTGCTAGCCTCCTGGCAGTAAGCAAATACCTGACAAACCCAAGTAGTCTAGTGCTTGTAAGCCTCCTGGCAGTTAGCATGTACCTGACAAACCCTAGTTGTCTAGTGCTTGTAAGCCTCCTGTCAGTTAGCAAGTACCTGACAAACCCTAGTTGTCTAGTGCTTGTAAGCCTCCTGTCATTTAGCAAGTACCTGACAAATCCTAGTTGTCTAGTGCTTGTAAGCCTCCTGTCAGTTAGCAAGTACCTGACAAACCCTAGTTGTCTAGTGCTTGTAAGCCTCCTGGCAGTTAGCAAGAACCTGACAAACCCTAGTTGTCTAGGGCTTGTAAGTCTCCAGGCAGTTAGCAGGTACCTGACAAACCCTAGTTGTTAAGTGCATGTAAGCCTCCTGGCAGTTAGCAAGTACCTGACAAACCCTAGTTGTTTAGTGCTTGTAAGTCTCATGGCAGTCAGCAAGTACCTGACAAACCCTAGTTGTCTAGTGCGTGTAAGTCTCCTGGCAGTTAGCAAGTACCTGGCAAACCCTAGCTGTGTAGTGCTTGTAAATCTCCTGGCAGTTAGCAAGTACCTGACAAACCCTAGTTGTCTAATGCTTGTAAGCCTCCTGGCAGTAAGCAAGTACCTGACAAACCTTAGTTGTCTTGTGCTTGTAAGTCTCCTTGCAGTTAGCAAGTACCTGACAAACACTAGTTGTTTAGTGCTTGTAAGCCTCCTGTCAGTTAGCAAGTACCTGGCAAACCCTAGTTGTCTAGTGTGTGTAAGCTTCCTGGCAGTTGGCAAGTACCTGACAAACCCTAGTTGTCTAGTGTGTTTAAGCTTCCTGGCAGTTAGCAAGTACCTGACAAACACTAGTTGTCTAGTGTTTGTAAGCCTCCTGGCAGTTAGCAAGTACCTGACAAACCCTAGTTGTCTAGTGTGTGTAAGCTTCCTGGCAGTTAGCAAGTACCTGACAAACACTAGTTGTCTAGTGTGTGTAAGCTTCCTGGCAGTTAGCAAGTACCTGACAAATCCTAGTTGTCTAGTGCTTGTAAGCCTCCTGTCAGTTAGCAAGTACCTGACAAACTCTTGTTGTCTAGACTTAAGTGCTTGCTAGCCTCCTGGCAGTTAGCAAGTACCTGACAAACCCTAGTTGTCTAGTGCTTATAAGCCTTCTGGCAGTTAGCAAGTACCTGACAAACCCTAGTTGTCTAGTGCTTGTAAGCCTCCTGGCAGATAGCAAGTACCTGACAAACCTTAGTTGTCTAGGGCTTGTAAGCCTCCTGGCAGTTAGCAAGTACCTGACAAACCCAAGTTGTCTAGGGCTTGTAAGTCTCCTGGCAGTTAGCAAGTACCTGACAAACCCAAGTTGTCTAGGGCTTGTAAGCCTCCTAACAGTTAGCAAGTACCTGACAAACCCTAGTTGTCTAGTGCTTTCTAGCCTCATGGTAGTTAGCAAGTATCTGACAAACCCTAGTTGTCTAGGACTTGTAAGCCTCCTGGCAGTCAGCAAGTACCTGACAAACCCTAGTTGTCTAGACTTAGTGCTTGCTAGCCTCCTGGCAGTTAGCAAGTACCCGACAAACATTAGTTGTCTAGGGATTGTAAGCCTCCTGGCAGTTAGCAAGTACCTGACAAATCCTAGTTGTCTAGGGCTTGTAAGCCTCCTGGCAGTTAGCAAGTAACTGACAAACAGTAGTAATCTAGAATAAGTGCTTACTAGCCTCCTAGCAGTCAGCAAGTTCCTGACAAACCCAAGTTGTCTAGTGCTTGCTACCTCCTGGCTCTTATCTAAGGAAGTCACCATTTCCCTTTATATTCAGATGGGGGAGATTCATAACCTAGAAACAGTTGATTGCCAATCATCAAAAAGACTGGCTGGACGTGAATTCGAACTCATGAATCATGGATTACTTGAATACAATGTTAGTTTTAATTGTAGCCCCAGCTCTAATTAACATATAAACTAATCCTGATTGAACTTTTACTTAAATCTGTTAAAAACTAGTGAAATCAAACCCACCAGTGAATCAGTCCATCCAGCAATAAAGACTTGTGACAATGTGGCAGTCTCAACTTGAATTTTCTGAAATGAAAAATCTTGCCTGTGCTTATTCGCTACAAGCAACAACAACATTTTGACCAAACTTGTTGTGAATGATGTAAAGACTAAATATGTATATCCAATTTGTTTTTAGCTCTACTGGCCAAAGTCCAGAAGTGCTTATGCGATGGCATGTTGTCTGTCGTCCGTCGTAGCGTCTGTTAGCAGCACTTTCTCTGAAACCACTTAGCCAATTAAACTGAAACTTCACATGGATGTTTCTATTGCATAGGACACTATACAGAAGATTTTTTTTTTTTTCGATCTGAAATTCAAGATGGCCGCTGTTACTAAAAATAGTCTAAAACTTAAAAAATCTTCTTCTCATGAACGGCCCAACAGATTTTCATGTGTTTATGTAATAATGATGACCAACTATACTTTTGTTAGATTTGTTCAAATGATGTCCTTAAGGTTAAATATGACCCCGCCCCGAGCGTTCAATTAGGGGACACATGTCATAATAATATTTATTTTTTTTTTTAAATGGAAATGAATTTGCCTATATCTTCACAGAAGTATTGTTTGGTGAAGGAAGTTCCGATTGGTAAAAATGACTGGGTTCCACTGTCTTAAGGGGTCAGGAAGGGCCCCAAAAGGGTAAAATTTGGGAATTACTAAATTCGTTTTCTTAAGAACCGGTATGTCAGATTTGTTCATATTTTGCATAAATTATACTAAGAACAGAAAAAAATTTTAAACAGAAAATTCTCTTTTATTTTACATTTATTCTGAAACCACTAGGCCAATTAAAATGAAACTTAACATGCATGTTTCTATTGCATAGAACACTATATGAAAGATTTTTTTTTTTTTTGAATCTGAAATTCAAGATGGCCACGGTTACTAAAAATAGTCCAAAACTTAAAAAAATCTTCTTCTCATAAATGGTCCAACACATTTTCAAAATGTTTATGTAATAATGATGACCAAGTGTAGTTTTGTTAGATTTGTTCAAATGGTGTCACTAGGGTTAAAAATAACCCTGCCCCAATGTTTCTATTGCATACAAAAATTTCAAAAAGTGCTATGGTCACTATGAGTCAGTAGAGCGACCTCAGGCCCTCTTGGGCCTCTTGTTTTGATATCATTGCAGTTTTTCTTGCAGCCTTATCACCAGCCCTAAAACTTGCCAGTTTTGAACAGTTAACATTTAAGATATTTCTCATCAGTATATGAGGCGGAGACATAGTTTATTTAAATTAAAACCACTAGGAAACATTGATCGCCTGATACCGATTCATAAACACATTCCACTGGAATTGTGCTATAAAAGCCAAAAAATCTTTGGGTGAAACATGTGCCCCAAACAATGAGTGTTTTGTTACAGTTCTAGTACACGCTTTCATGATATAATTGGCTGGAATAAGATAGCTATTGATAAAATGTTTCTGTTTTGTTAGACCTGTTGCTGGGCTTTACCAATTAGATAAATACAGTTTTTAATTGATTTAATAGTAAGATTTTAATAAATAAAAATAACTGGGCAGATTATGAGTCTTCTAAATAGTCCAGGAGAGTGGAGGGCATGGTTAGTGGTAGAGCATTGAACCTAGAATCTGGGTGGGGACATGGATTTGATACTCCCCCACAGCTATTTGTGGTGTCACACCCAGTTTCATTACAATTATGAATTTTCAAAAATCTTCACATCAGTCAAACTGATTCATATTTTGTACTTAAATTAAAATATTGTTTGTTTGCTGCTTTTGGCCGACCGAAAACAAAATTATTTTATGGAGGTGGGTGGTTCAATTTTTTTTATATTTTTTTGGGTGTTCATTCAAAATATACTCAGTCATTACATGTCCTTAAAAAGATATTCTCTAACTGGTTACATAAAAAAAAGAAAAAAAAAGAATTTACCAACCTTCCTACCAACCCCACCCCTAAATGGAATCAGAAGTGGCAAACAAGCAATTTTTTACGGATGGCCTGGCATAAATTTATATTCACTCAGATCTTTCTTAAGTATCCAGTCAAGGGAATGAGCAAAAGTGGCCTTTTAAGACAGATTATTGTTCAAAACAGGTTAATTTGCTATGAAAGCATAGAAGTGGGATATAGCAAATGTGGCTGCTTAACCCTTTATATTCATATAGATGCCTTTGGACACCTCTAATATAGATCACTTTGGACACCTTATATAGAAGGCTTTTGAATTATTGGGTGAATTATGTTTATATTAGCTGACAGAGTGGAAAACAGTGCAGGAAGTGTTCAGATTGCTGGTCACCAGCAATCTGAACTCTTTCTGCACTGTTTTCAAAGGCCTTCAGTGATTGGTGCAGAAAAACATGTATCTATGGAGTAAAGGGTTAAAACAAGTGGCTGCTGAATGGAGATGAGCGCTGGCACAAGTTTGACTGTACCATGTGATGAGTGAGTTCATTTTTGTTCACTGAGACCAAAGGGATAGTGTTTATTGGATCCCTGTGTGGAAACTGACATTCACATTGAAATTCTATGTTCTGATCTATTTCAGGAAGGATTAGCTTTATCTCCATATCTGAAGCATTGTCTAGTTGAGATTTTGTCCTTAAAAAAAGGTTTTAATTTTTATAAAGAGTTAGTATTTAAAATTGTGAATAGAAAATTTTGACCTGAGATTATGTTCATCATGACCTGCATTGATTGTGTGGCATTATGGTGTATTCAGCTTATACATATACAGATGACAGGCTAATGGAGATAAATTATAGCCTTAGGCTTAACTTGATGTATAGTTGACTGTAAGTTTTATGGGCGAGATTTTAAAGTCCGTATTTAAAATACTGACCAATAGAAAAGTAGCAATGAATTGACCAATGATAGAATTGTAGTTATTCAGTCAGAGACAGATTTTAGTAGAGACAAGTCTTTCAGTTAGAACTTAGATGTGAATCTGGTAACATGTCAGTTTGGACTAGGTTTAGTTTAAACGAAAGAAAGCGAGTTTAAAATGTTAGCTTTGTGACTTTGAACTTATGCTAACTATATAAATATGTGAATAAAATTACTTATATGCAAACACCATGTTTGGTCGGTTTTGTCACAATTGTCCGTTATTAAGCACACAAAATGATTTTAAAATATACCCTTTGAATAATAGAGATCAAAATGATATTACTGTCTAGACAGTCTCAAATGACCAACCAAATTTACTGAGTGAAAAGGGTCACTAATGGTAGTTATATATACAGCCAAACAATTGAGGACATTCTTCTTTATTAATGATTCAAATATTAATGAATTGTTTGTTTTTACATGACATTTATTGTTCACATACGATACCAGTCAAAAATTAGCAAATTCATTATGTTATTTGCTACTTTTGAATGTAAATGTCATTGCTTTCTTCTATTATTGTTTTCTTATACATAATTAATAGATTGATTGAATATTTAGCGTCATCAAGGGCTAACAGACGATCAGTTAACCTAACCACTGTTTCCTGGGATCCTGAAAGGTTAACCAGTACTCAAGCACATCCCATCTCCGCAAGTAACTGATAACTTTCTCACTTGAATCAGCAGTGAGAGACGAATGATAATGAGACACAATGTTGTTTGTCAGTCATCACAGAGAGTGTTGTTGGGCAGGGATGGATGTTGTTGTATGGTGTTTAGCATCGCTTTTAACAATTTTTCAGTCATATCACAACAGTATTTTAAACGCTGCCACACTGGAATATCATGCCACAGATGCATGGTATGACACCCCACCCAGTCCCATTATACTGACATCGAGGCGAACTATCCTCTAAATACTGAGCACCAAGCCAGGCAGCTTCTAGTACCAGTTTTCAAGTTTTTGGTATGACCTGACCATAATATTTAGAAGAATTTCACTGATTTATAAACAAAAGTTCATCTCTTCTGGCTTAAACAAAACCTTAATCTTTTTTCTGTGTGTGACTGCTAACAATGTCATGTCTTGTTTGACATTTGTTTTGTCGTGTTTGACATTTGTTTTGTTGTGATTGACGTTATTTTGTCATGTTTGACATTTGTTTGTCGTGATTGACGTTGTTTTGTCATGTTTGACGTTTGTTTTGTCGTGTTTAACGACATCAAATGTAAAAGGTAAAAAGAAAACATTATCATGATTGTCATTATGTTAAATTTAGATTAATACCTCTGCTGTGACCAGTTAAAAATCAATAATTATTTTGAAACTCTTAAAAAAAACAAGTTTGTTCTAATTAGACTATTATTGATTTCGGGCAAGAGATTTTATGGTTGCAAATGTGCTGTATGGCAAAATGTCAGTATAAAAATACCCATTTGATAATAAAAATTGTTGTAATATAAAAATGTGATCTCATAATTTTATACTGAGAGGATTATTCAGACAGTCTGGACAGTAATTCATAAGAACTTTGCTGAAATTGGACTATTGGATATTTTCTGCATTTTGAAACGTGTATTTAAAAGGACACTCCAAAATAATATAACAAATTTCATTAACTGAACATTAATATGAGGGCATAATATCTGTACATGATGTTAAAAATGCATTTGAAATGCAAAATAATCTCTGAAGTTACTAAAATACTGTCTTTCAATATCTTAATGCTCATCATTTAAAAAATGGTGAAGTGGCATTTAATGTTACCCCGTCTGTCAGACTGTTCATTCATCTGCCCCTCCAAGGCCAAATTATAATCTAGTCAGTAACTACTGAAAGGGTCTTTATATTTAATCATGTTTCTTTTGTAGCTGTAATGCTATGAAATACAGGCATTTGTCAACATCAGTCAAATTCTACATGGGTTATGGCCCTTTTTTCAAATTAATTTTTGGTAAAATAATGGTTTCCGATCAGTTAATTTGGAAAGTGTCTATGTATTCAATAAATATTTAGTGTGTAGCTTTTAAATTATAATACAGGCCAAGTTGCATATTTACCAATGTTGGTCAAATTTTACAGGAGTTATGGACCTTTTTCAACTTAATCTTTGTTAAATTTGTATAAATTATAAATTCCATAGAACCTTGACACCTCTGCTATATAAAACATGGAGGAAAATACAAATTCATTTATTTACTTGGTATAATATATTTATCAATAAAAAATAAAAATGTGTCCATAGAACCTTGCTATAGCAGAGGTATCAAGGTTTTATGGACACATTTTTATTTTTATTGATAAATACGAGGGGGGATCAGAAAGTTTGTAGACTTTTGCATAACTTTTTTATTTATCATTCTCAGGGTGCCTGTGCTGCTATATTTTTGCAATAATTTTTCAAAAAATTTATAATTTTCCATCATTTAAAAGTTTATATTCTATAGTAACTATTTTTGCTTTTGCTTTTTCTACCTCTACTATTCAAACAAGCATAGCGTTGCCAAAATAGGTTTTATTTTTAAATTAAAACTATCAATGTATGCTGTATCGTATGCTTGTTTACATCCTTTAAAAAACAATTATGTGCATCTCAAAATAATGTCAATATTATAATGTTACAATAAGCAATTTTGATTGAAACAAAATGATGTTGGGGCACTTGAAAATGGATTAGCATGCGGAATACCGCAGTTCCGTAAAGTTCTGCTCCACGTTAGGTAATACTCCTGCTCAAACAAAGAAACAAAAGTATGCACGGTGAATCTAATGTTTCAAGGTCGCTAATGTTTAAATGTTACAAAAGTAATGTTTCTGAGATGGCTGGGAATCAGTCATTAAAAAAAAGAACAAATGGGAGGTCGATTTGAAGACATATTGGAATTAAAGCATGTTTTACAGAATTATGTATCCAGTTTACCATTTTCCGATTTCGTTAACATGTTCATTCAAATGTGTCGATAGTGGCAAAAACGTTTAAACAGTTTTTGTTGAATACAACATCATCATTTTGTCCTGACATAACTAACTGCTATGCTTTGAATAGCACCTTATTTTTTTAATAGTTGTTCTATTGTGCTAAAATTTTTAAAATGTCAAATATACATTTATTTAAAAAACAATAACACTATTGTGCATTGTATAATTGATATAAATAAGTTATGGCAAAAGTCTACAAACTTTCTGATCCCCCCCTCGTATATTATATCAAGCAAATAAATTAATTTGTATTTCCTGCATTTTTTCCCCATAAAAATCACATGCAATAAGTAGGCCTTTGAAATTATTTCTTGAAATAACATAGTAGTAATATTTGGGATCAGAGATCTATAAATGGTAAAACTTTGATAGAATATGCAAACATAATCTTAAGATTGTCTTGTGTCACTTAGATAGACAGTATTTTGTCTGCGTCAGGCAAACAAACTACAAGAACCTAATGTTTAAACCAAAAGTGCTTCTGTGGTTTACTTACTGTAAGCTTGCCATTCTCACCAATCTCACCCTTTATAGTATACATGATTTGGTTCTCAGTCATTACAATTTTATCATCAGCCCTTCTAAATGATATTGGAACGGTCAAAAAAAGAACAAGAGCCATTTTAATAGTCATAATTATAATATTGTTGTTTATATCTTTGATAAGTTTATTGAGAACTTGTTCAACCTTGAAACCTTGCCAATTTTAACTAACAGTATTATAGACACTCAGGGATTCCTGTAGATTGCATACTTATAAATTATGCATTGAAGGCTATATACATGCTATCTTTTGTTTAATGTCCTGCAAAACTGGACACTCATTTAAACCAAATAAAACACTGCAGATGTTGTTATCCTTAATCTCTACAATAGTTATCCTTTTAAAACTGAGCTGAGATGTAGTGTTTCGTGTTTTATATTCAGGTACTATGATACATACATGTATACTAGTTAACTCAACAAGAACTGTTCATAAAACTGAGCTGAGATGTAGTGTGATTCATGTTTTATATTCAGGTACTATGATACATATACTAGTTAACTCAACAAGAACCATTGATAAAACTGAGCTGAGATGCAGTGTGTTTCATGGTATATTCAGTTACTATGATACATATACTAGTTAACTCGGCAAGAACTGTTGATAAAACTGAGCTGAGATGTAGTGTGTTTCATGTTTTATATTCAGGTACTATGATACATATACTAGTTAACTCAACAAGAACTGTTGATAAAACTGAAATTACCCTGGCTACTTATCTCTGAATACTATGTAATGAACTTCTTGCCTTCTGTGGATCCGGGAATCGATTGAGTGATGATAAAGCATGCCATCAAGGGTGACAAAAGCGGGGCGGTAATCTAATGGATAGAGCGTTGGCTGCTCTCACCAGAGGTAGCGGGTTCAATTCCCAGCTTGACCCGATGTCTCTCATAAAACAACACTCATTACTGGTTCTACCCAGGAACTGGACTTGAGAGCGGTTTATATAAGCTCTGAGCTTTCATTGCAATCGAGCTAAAATAAATTAGTATAAACTAAAAGGTGACATATTACTTAAACATGCAAATTTGTTGAAACTCGGCAGTTTTATATTTATAAATGTTCGAGGCCCATTCCCATAATTATTAATTTTGTTGTTGTGTTTCTCCCCAATCTGTACTATGTTTTTGTTGTCTTTCTTCAAGGAGAATGTGACTAGAATTTTGCTTTCTGTTGGCAAGATATAACCTTTTTGTGTTGGTATTCATGTATTTATTCATTCATTCACTCACTCATTCATTCATTCATTCAGTCATTCATTTGCTGCCTTGATGTTTCCTGCAGTGCTTTCCTCGCCACGAATATGCAACAATTATAGCTGCTAGATTGTATTAATCATGTCTGTTATAGGTTATCATCCCGCGGGGCTAATTACTATATTAGATATAGGAATGGTTGATCAAATTGATAACATGGAAGTGCACATTATATTGAAAAATCAATTATTATCCAACAGTATAATGCAATACACTGTTTTAATTGCTTCTGACAGCATTTTCTGCTGATTCTAATATGGCATTGCCTTGTATTGCTTCTAACAGCAATGTCTTTGCTTCTAATATGAGATTGCCTTATATTGCTTCTGACAGCATTGTCTTTTCTTCTAATATGACATTGCCTAGTATTGCTTCTGACAGCAGTGTCTGTTTCTTCTTATATGACATTGCTTCTGACAGCATTGTCTGTTTCTTCTTATATGACATTGCCATGTATTGCTTCTGACAGCATTGTCTGTTTCTTTTAATATGACATTGCCTAGTATTGCTTCTGACAGCATTGTCTGCTGCTTCTTATATGACATTGCCAAGTATTGCTTCTGACAACATTGTCTGCTGCTTCTAATATGACAGTTCTTCTGACAACATTGTCTGTTTCTTCTTATATGACATTGCCTAGTATTGCTTCTGACAGCATTGTCTGTTGCTTCTTATATGACATTGCCTAGTATTGCTTCTGACAGCATTGTCTGTTGCTTCTTATATGACATTGTCATGTATTGCTTCTGACAGCATTGTCTGCTGCTTGTAATGTGAGATTGCCTAGTATTGCTTCTGACAGCATTATATTTGCTTCTAATATGACATTGCCTAGTATTGTTTCTAACAGCATTGTCTGCTGCTTGTAATGTGAGATTGCCTAGTATTGTTTCTAACATCATTGTCTGCTGCTTGTAATGTGAGATTGCCTAGAATTGATTCTGACAGCATTGTCTTTGCTTTTAATATGACATTGCCTAGTATTGTTTCTAACAGCATTGTCTACTGCTTCTAATGTGAGATTGCCTAGTATTGATTCTGACAGCATTGTCTTTGCTTCTAATATGACATTGCCTAGTATTGCTTCTGACAGCATGGTCTGTTTTTCTTATATGACATTGCTTCTGACAGCATTGTCTGTTTCTTCTTATATGACATTGCCTAGTATTGCTTCTGACAGTATTGTCTTTGCTTCTAATGTGAGATTGCCTAGTATTGCTTCTGACAGCATTATCTGTTTCTTCTCTAATATGACATTGCCTAGTATTGCTTCTGACAGCATTGACTATTTCTTCTTATATGACATTGCCCAGTATTGCTTCTGACAGCAAAGTCTGTTGCTTCTTGCCCCCTCTACACTTTGAAAAGTATAATAAAATCATATAACCCGTGTGGTTCTGGCTAAGAATAGAATCACTGTCAATCTCTGCAGAGGGGTAGGAGTCCTTATTTGATATTGCCTAGTATTGCTTCTGACAGCATTTTTTTGTTTCTTCTTATATGACATTGCCTAGTATTGCTTCTGACAGCATTGTTTGTTGCTTCTTGCCCCTTCTATACTTAGAAAAGTGGAATAAAATCATATAGCCAGTGTGGTTCTGGCTAAGAATAGAATCACTGTCAATCTCTGCAGAGTGGTAGGAGTCCTTATATGACATTACCTAGTATTGCTTCTGACAGCATTGTCTTTGCTTCTAATGTGAGATTGCCTAGTATTGATTCTGACAGCATTGTCTGCTGCTTCTTATATGACATTGCCTAGTATTGCTTCTGACAGCATTGTCTGCTGCTTCTTATATGAAGTTGCCTAGTATTGCTTCTGACAACATTGTCTGTTTATTCTAATATGACATTGCCTAGTATTGTTTCTAACAGCATTGTCTTTGCTTCTAATATGAGATTGCCTTGTATTGCTTCTGACAGCATTCTCTTTGCTTCTAATGTGAGATTGCCTAGTATTGCTTCTGACAGCATTGTCTGCTGCTTCTAATATGAGATGACCTAGTATTGCTTCTGACAGCATTCTCTTTGCTTCTAATGTGAGATTGCCTAGTATTGTTTCTGACAGCATTGTCTGCTGCTTCTAATATGACATTGCCAATATTGCTTCTGACAGCATTGTCTGTTTCTTCTTATATGACATTGCCTAGTATTGCTTCTAACAGCATTGTCTGCTGCTTCTAATATGACATTGCCTAGTATTGCTTCTGACAGCATTCTCTTTGCTTCTAATATGACATTGCCTAGTATTGCTTCTGACAGCATTGTCTGCTGCTTCTAATATGACATTGCCTACTATTGCTTCTGACAGCATGGTCTGTTTCTTCTTATATGACATTGCCTAGTATTACTTCTGACAGCATTGTCTGTTTCTTCTTATGTGACATTGCCTAGTATTGCTTCTGACAGCATGGTCTGTTGCTTCTTTCCCCTTCTACACTTAGAAAAGTTGAATAAAATCATATAGCCCGTTTGGTTCTGGCTAAGAACAGAATCACTGTCAATCTCTGCAGAGGGGTAGGAGTCCTTGGAATGGGTGTCGTGTTCATTTTATCATTTTTATACCCCCGACAAACGAAGTTTTGAGGGGGTATACTGGAGTCACCCTGAGGTTGGTCTGTCTGTCCGTTGCAATTTTCTTTGTCCGGAGCATCACTTGAAAAGTACTGGATGGAATTTCATCAAGCTTCATACAATGGTAGAATATAATGAGAGGAAGTGCAGTGTATAGGAAACATAACTCTATTCTTGCTAATTACAGAGTTATTGCCCTTTGATATATTTCCCTTTGATATTTTTTCTTGTCCGGAGCATAACTTGAAAAGTACCGGATGGAATTTCATCAAACTTCATACAATGGTAGAATATAATGAGAGGAAGTGCAGTGAACAGGAAACATAACTCTATTTTTGCTAATTACAGAGTTATTGCCCTTTGATATATTTCCCTTGTCCGGAGCATTACTTTTAAAGTACTGGATGGAATTTCATCAAACTTCATACAATTGTAGAATATAATGAGAGGAAGTGCAGTGAACAGGAAACATAACTCTATTTTTGCTAATTACAGAGTTATTGCCCTTTGATATATTTCCCTTGTCCGGAGCATTACTTTTAAAGTACTGGATGGAATTTCATCAAACTTCATACAATGGTAGAATATAATGACAGGAAGTGCAGTGTACAAGAAACATAACTCTATTCTTGCTAATTACAGAGTTATTGCCCTTTGATATATTTCCCTTGTCTGGAGCATTACTTTTAAAGTACTGGATAGAATTTCATCAAACTTCATACAATGGTAGAATATAATGAGAGGAAGTGCAGTGTACAAGAAACATAACTCTATTATTGCTAATTACAGAGTTATTGCCCTTTGATATTTTTTCTTGTCCGGAGCATAACTTGAAAAGTACATGATGGAATTTCATCAAACTTCATACAATGGTAGAATATAATGAGAGGAAGTGCAGTGTACAAGAAACATAACTCTATTCTTGCTAATTACAGAGTTATTGCCCTTTGATATATTTCCCTTGTCCGGAGCATTTCTTTTAAAGTACTGGATGGAATTTCATCAAACTTCATACAATGGTAGAATATAATGACAGGAAGTGCAGTGTACAGGAAACATAACTCTATTCTGGCTAATTACAGAGTTATTGCCCTTTGATATATTTCCCTTGTCCGGAGCATTACTTTTAAAGTACTGGATGGAATTTCATCAAACTTCATACAATGGTAGAATATAATGACAGGAAGTGCAGTGTACAAGAAACATAACTATTCTTGCTAATAACAGAGTTATTGCCCTTTGATATATTTCCCTTGTCTGGTGCAGTACTTTTAAAGTACTTTTAAAGCCATCAGTGATAACAGTTTAATAAAGTTCATGAAAGAACCAAGTTGATGATTACATGGAGTTCGAGCAAAGCAGGTTCGATATTGTATTCCTAGTGCTTTTGTTTGTTTCTTATCCATAAAATTGTTGTCCCTCAACATAACTCAAAAAAGTATAACATTTATTGATTGCCATGAAAGCTTGTACACTGCACAGTAATTAAAAAGACCGTTTTTAATTTGTCATGTTGACTATTGTGGTTAAGTTACTAAGCCCTTTGTGGTTCCAGGGAGTCATAACCATATTCATTCATTACTCACTAATTACTGACATCACAACAGTTACTGCCTCGACAGATAACTCTATCTTAGGCAGAATTATTGCCCCTTTTATGCTTATAAATGTGATGACTGTTTTAAAACACTAATATCTTAGAAAATACTATTGATGTGTTCAACCTAAAAAAAAGAAACTTATAGAAATGAGTGAGACACATTGTTTTCAGACGAGCACTCTGTTTGATAGCTCTTGTTTCAAAGATATTTTTTTTCCAATTTATTTTTCAAGCCACCTTCCCATTTCTTTTATAGACCAATCTGAAAAAGTATAGTGGGCATTTACTAGCATAGGAGAATAATATAAGAGAAATTATATAGAAGTACACCACAAACACCTGAGCAACTTATAGGACAGAATTCTGCAAAACATTACCTGCGCACCATGATATGATAATGATAATAAAGTGGTTATTGCATAGCGTGTGATTCATTTGTTTACAAACAGAATTCCAGTTTGTACACAGACTTGCTAACCTGCAATCACAAGCAGGCAGGAAAAGTAAAATGCTTGTTTCAAAAAGTAGTCATAATATTGTATCATTCTTTTTTCATTTTGTTTAACTACTTGTAACAAACACTGTAGCAGATGTGTGGTAGTCCAATGTCAGTGGATGTGTGGTTGTCTAGTGTCAGTGGATTGGTGGTGGTCCATTATCCGTGGAAGTGTGGTGGTAGAGTATCAGTGGATATGTGGTGGTTAGGTGTCAGTGGATGTGTGGTGGTCAAGTGTCAGTGGATGTGTGGTGACCGAGTGTCAGTGAATGTGAAGGTATCAAGTGTCAGTGGGTGTATGGTGGTCAATTATCTTTGGAAGTGTCAGTGGATGTGTGGTGGTAGAGTATCAGTAGATGTGTGGTGGTCGAGTGTCAGTGGATATGATTGTGGTGGTTGGGTGTCAGTGGATGTGTGGTCGAGTGTCAGTGGATGTGTAGTGGTAGAATATCAGTAGATGTGTGGTGGTAGAATGTCAGGGGATATGTGGTGGTCAGGTGTCAGTGGATGTGTGGTGGTCCAGTGTCAGAGGATGTGTTGTGGTCCAGTGTCATTGGATGTGTAGTGGTCCAGTGTCAGTGGATGTGTAGTGGTTGAGTGTAAGTGGATGTGTGGTGGTGGAGTGTCAGTGGATGTGTGGTGATAGAGTATCAGTAGATGTGTAGTTGTTAAGTGTCAGTGAATGTGTGGTGGTCAAGTGTCAGTCAGTGTGTGGTGATCCATTGTCAGTGGATGTGTGGTTGTCGAATGTCAGTGGAGGTGTGGTGGTAAAGTGTCAGTGGATGTGTGGTGGACCATTGTCAGTGGATGTGTGGTGGTCGAATGTCAGTGGATAAGTGGTGGTTGAGTGTCATTGGATTTGTGGTGGTTAAGTGTCAGTGGATGTGTAGTGGTCAAGTGTCAGTAAATGTGTGGTAGTCAAATGTCAGTGGATGTGTGGTGGTTGAGTGTCAGTGCATTTGTGGTTGTTAAGTATCAGTGGATGTGTAGTGGTCAAGTGTCAGGAGTTGTGTGGTAGTTGAATGTCAGTGGATGTGTGGTGGTCAAGTGTCAGTGGATGTGTGGTGGTCAAGTGTCAGGAGTTGTGTGGTAGTTGAATGTCAGTGGATGTGTGGTAGTTGAATGTCAGTGGATTTGTGGTGGTCAAGTTTCAGTGGATAGTGGATGTGTGGTGGTTGAATGTCAGTGGATGTGTGGTGGTCAAGTGTCAGTGGATATGTGGTGGTTGCATGTCAGTGGATGTGTGATAGTCAAATGTCAGTGGATGTATGGTGATTAAGAGTCAGCAGTTATGGGAAATGGGTTTAATCAGCGTTAATTTCATACTGAAGGTTTTAAAGATCTTCCCAGAAGCTTCCTCTGGCTTAAGCTGTTTGAGAACAATTGTAAAACTGATGAGCCTAGTGTCAGTGTAATGTGGAACTGTCAAGCTGGATGACGCTGTGAACATTTGACATGACACTTCAGAGTGGTAACCTTTGTTTTGAACTAAATTTACAGTGATTGTGAACCTAAGACAAATCCTGTCCATCGGCTTTCTGGATATAACCAGTAATAAGCATATTAGAATAAAGTGTCTTGATGAAGGATACCACAAGCGGTTATGACCGGATTGAATACTCAGCCACAGCCCTTTGATCCAAGATTCTGTGCTCTAAGTAAACACAAGACCATGTGCTCTTCAGCAAATACAGTGATACGACTCAGATATACTTACACGATGATCAGTGTATTGCAACGTGTTTAAATGTTGATATCCTCAATTTTTGCCACAGTATCCATGTGAAACAGTTACCTTGATGTTACTCTACATATTGTTTCTCATTGATATCATTAAAGTATCTTTTAACTCATTATTTTACATCAGTTGTGAAATAAGTCCTTACAATTTGGACAAATCACTCTCAAAGAATTCCACGGTAGAACTAAGCACATGCTAATAAAATGTCTTACTCAAGGATCAAACCAACTACCCACCAATATTGGGTCCGATTTCATTATTTTCTTATATACTTGTATTGGTACATTTAAAACATGTGTTTGTCGTTCTGTCCTATGGCCCATTGAACTACACTCCATTCACCTCTGTCAACATCTAGATTGTAAATAAAGGGATATGTTTAAAAAAATTATTTTCAAGCAAAAATAAATGGAATATATTAGAATGGCTATGTCTTTGTTTTGTCCAATGTATGCGTGATCGTGTGTAGGTATAATGGTTCAAGAGTCTTACAAACTTTGAGTCAGTGACAGATATGAACCGAGCACCATGCAAGGAATCCTGGGAAAGATTGGTTTGTTTCTAATTATAGAATATGGAAGTTGATCGTCAGAAACGTGATTGGTTAGTAATGACAGGATTGGAGTCCATGTTTAACAACTAACCATAATGTGTTCCGTGACTGATTAATAATTACTGTTTACATACCTAGTCTCTGTTTTGGTTTCAGGTGATATCATTTATAAGTAATATTTTCATACTATATGTTCTTACCACAAATTGTAAATCATAACAATAATTATGTTAAGTAAGTTTATGGTGGAAATTACCTACAATTGTACTTTGCTTGGTTCATTCATACAGTATCTACAGTATCGTATCATACTTTATTTTATATTATTGTATCATATTGTATTATATATTGTATAATACTTAATCATATTGTATTAAATTATTGTAATTGTGTCATATTGTATTGAATTATATTGTATAATACTAAATCAAATTGTATTATATTATTGTAATCGTATTATACTGTATCATTTTGTATTGTATTATATTGTATAATACTTAATCATATTGTATTGTATTATATTGTATAATACTTAATCATATTGTATTGTATTATATTGTATAATACTTAATCATATTGTATTGTATTATATTAATCATATTGTATTGTATTATATTATTGTAATTGTATCATATCACATCATATTGTATTGTATCATATCATATTACATTGTATCATATTATAAGGTTATTTTACAGTGTTTTGTACAATATGGAAATATATTGTACATTTATGTATTGTGGTGCAAACTATATCAGATGAGATGCATTCATCCAATATGATTTCCACTACACTATAATTTATACAATATATTCCCTTATTGTACAGAACACTGTAAAATGATCTTTTTATACTGTACTTCAATCTGAAAGAATTCATCAGAGTAAAGAAAAATCAAGATCCTTTTAAATAAACAGTTGGTGAGTTGAGAACAGCAGACAAAGGAAGTTGCAGTGATATATATTCGGATTTTCTCAATGTCTCGATTGTCATGCAAAAACATTTTATCGGTTGTTTTTTATTATCATAGAAATTACTAAATGTATTTCCTCTTTTTTAATGCCATCTTGAATTTTGAACCTTAGGCCTACAATATAAAATTTATTGGATCCAATAAACTTTCATATTGTACGGTCACATGGTAACATCTGCAGTAGGTGATTGGCTATACACTTTCAGCTATAGAATAGTATATTATATTGTATAGTAGCATAATGTATTGTGTCATATTGTATTTTATCATACTGTATAATATCATATTGTATTGTATCATACTGTATTATATCATATTGTATTGTATCATACTGTATTATTTCATATTGTATTGTATCATACTGTATTCTACCATACTATATTCTATCATACTGTATCATATTATATTGTATTTTTCATACTGTATCATATCATACTGTATAATATCAAATTGTATAATATACTATATTGTATCATACTCTGTTGTATCATGTTGTATTTATCATACTGTATCATATCATATTGTACTGTACCATACTGTATTATATCATATTGTATTGTATCATACTGTATTATATCATACTGTATTCTACCATACTGTATTCTATTATACTGTATCATATCATATTGTATAATAGCATATAGTATCATATACTATATTGTATCATGCTATGTTGTATCATATTGTATTGTATCATACTGTATTATATCATGTTGTACTCTATCATACTGTATTGTATCATAACATAATTTATCAAATTGTACTGTCTCATATCATAGTATTAATCATGTATTGTATTATACTGTATCATATACTGTATCATAATTATACTGTCTCATATCATTATATTTATCAAACAGTATTGTATCATATCATACTGTATCATATTGTATTCTATAATACAGTATTGTATCATATTGTATCATATCATATTATAATCCTAACATGTCACTGTAAATATCACTTTCAACAATTTTAATTCAGATATATCCAAATTCTCTATTGAGATCATATTCTTGTTGCTACCACTTTGAGGAACTTTGTCAGCTGACATTATTGGCGTGTTAACCGACCCAGACAGTTTATACTGATACAAATGTCTCTCAGATATGCTGTAAATGGGAGGGAATACAGCTTCCTGAACCATTCCCCAGCCTTATGGCCCAGGAAGGGATCAAACCCACATAGTCCTCATAGGAGGGTAACATTCTAACTAGACCATAGCAATTGGTAACTGCAAAAGTGTTGTATGCTAAAAAGAAAGGATTACAGCAGTCCTGGCTGAATGTACATTGTTCTTGTTTTTTGTAAAAGTTCAGAACTTAATAGTAATAATGTCAATTAAGAATGTACACCAATAGAAAAGTATAGAAGTGTATATACTGAGTGGAACAGCTAACCCGACACCTGAAGTGTATATACTGAGTGGAACAGCTAACCCGCCACCGGAAGTGTATATACTGAGCGGAACAGCTAACCCGACACCTGAAGTGTATATACTGAGCGGAACAGCTAACCTGACACCTGAAGTGTATATACTGAGTGGAACAGCTAACCCGACACCTGAAGTGTATATACTGAGTGGAACAGCTAACCCGACACCTGAAGTGTATTTACTGAGCGGAACAGCTAACCCGACACCTGAAGTGTATATACTGAGCGGAACAGCTAACCCGCCACCTGAAGTGTATATACTGAGCGGAACAGCTAACCCGACACCTGAAGTGTATATACTGAGCGGAACAGCTAACCCGACACCTGAAGTGTATATACTGAGTGGAACAGCTAACCCGACACCTGAAGTGTATATACTGAGTGGAACAGCTAACCCGCCACCTGAAGTGTATATACTGAGCGGAACAGCTAACCCGACACCTGAAGTGTATATACTGAATGGAACAGCTAACCCGCCACCTGAAGTGTATATACTGAGTGGAACAGCTAACCCGCCACCTGAAGTGTATATACTGAGTGGAACAGCTAACCCGCCACCTGAAGTGTATATACTGAGTGGAACAGCTAACCCGACACCTGAAGTGTATATACTGAGTGGAACAGCTAACCCGACACCTGAAGTGTATTTACTGAGCGGAACAGCTAACCCGACACCTGAAGTGTATATACTGAGCGGAACAGCTAACCCGCCACCTGAAGTGTATATACTGAGCGGAACAGCTAACCCGACACCTGAAGTGTATATACTGAGCGGAACAGCTAACCCGACACCTGAAGTGTATATACTGAGTGGAACAGCTAACCCGACACCTGAAGTGTATATACTGAGCGGAACAGCTAACCTGACACCTGAAGTGTATATACTGAGTGGAACAGCTAACCCGCCACCTGAAGTGTATATACTGAGCGGAACAGCTAACCCGCCACCTGAAGTGTATATACTGAGTGGAACAGCTAACCCGCCACCTGAAGTGTATATACTGAGTGGAACAGCTAACCCGCCACCTGAAGTGTATATACTGAGTGGAACAGCTAACCCGCCACCTGAAGTGTATATACTGAGTGGAACAGCTAACCCGCCACCTGACATTTTATGTATTGTCTCAAAAAGTATCAAAACAGTTTTCATGAATTTCGAACTTCAATAAGAAAAGACATCCATGCTTTATAAAAATACATAATTATCTGTTAATGTGTTAAACAACAGCTACTCCATATTTTGACGACGATATTGGAAATAAAAAACTGGCAGGTAAGCTGTTCCATTCGTTATATTACGGTATAATATAGGGACACAAAAATACAATATATGTCTATTAATGTCCTGATTTAAATGACAGATGTTGGTAGAAACTGATAAAAAAGGTAGAATAGTAGTATTCAATACTCTTTAATCATACAATTATAATAGTTCTAAAATGTTATTGTTGTAATAGTAGTGATGAAAATACCAAAAACTGCAGATAAATTGTAAAGTCACAGATTTGTTACCAGGTAATCAAAGTTCAACAGTACATAAAAGAAATATACAAAATAAATATAATTCAACAAGTTTTACACCATTGAAAAAATAGTTAATGTTTTATTTTAATGCAAGAAAAGAGACTTTGCTCAGCTAATGGCAAGAGTGTGTTGTTGTTGTTGTTGTTGTTGTTGTTAGACTCTATGTTCGCTGTACAACTTTGTCTTCACGTGTCCGTTCTCTGCATGGGTAGTTGTGACGACCATCTCTCCATGGTGCCCGGCTGCAAAAGAAGACAGGTTTATGAGTCCTACGCGTGCATGTGCAATATTTAAAGGCCAAAGTATGAGCAGCATGTTGTTGTTTATTTTAGGGATATTCAGTCACTTTTGTTCAAACTAGAAAATATATCTCTTATTTCTGTCAGTGTAAAATAAAATGTAAAATTTCGTGATTTTTTCCTCAAATATTTCAAGTCGTTATATGTATTAGTATCGAAAATTATAAAAAAGATAACTAAAAAATGTTTGTAAATATAAAAAATTACTTGTTGGCCAGAAAGAATTAAAAAATATTTGCGTTATACAAGTATTTGCACATACACATCAAGAATTCATAAAAGTCTTCTTTTATTACCAACGCTGGACATACTTTGACCAATTAGACATTTAAGCTTAAAACATATATTGTGATATTCATCTTTTATATACAAGTTTTTACAATCTTTACATAGTCATTATTGTTAAGGAGTTATAAAGAAAAATAATACTCTTATTTTATATAAAGTTTACATACATGCACAGACAATACTGTTTAGTAAATTTGTTTTATAATACACAATATTCATTATGAAAATGAAGTAAGTAGTCCAAAAAAAATATTTTGGTTCCCTAAGAATTGCACCTGTCCAGTTTTCATTGAAATTAACACTGGTTATTTTTAAAAGTAGCTGATTTATAGGAAATTAATAATCGTTTAATACAAACAGAAATTAAAGACCCTCACTCTTTGTCACTTAGCAGAATTAGAAATTAATTTTATGTCATTAGATGAGCCTGTACATGCATCTGTACAATTATATCCTCAAGGCAAATATTCCTCGAACATGTAACAGAACATAAATATGAGGACACAATTACTAAATATATACAAATCTGACTCTTGGTTGCATTTTATTGCAATCCTTGGCTATAACAGATACCGGCTCACTATGGTTTACATTGTTTCCCTTCACCCTGTGAATTTGGGGGTCACGGGAAGCACTGGGCTTGTAAATATTACCAATCAGTTAGCTCCTCAGTATAAGTGTAGTAGAGCATCAGTTACATATTTATCTTTTATGTTAGATTCTATAGCTTAGTAGAGGTTTGAGAGGTATTTATTTATAAATAAAGGGAAGCAATTGTTTGCTTGTTCTTCTTGATCTCATTGTAGAAACTGTTCACTAAAATCCATCTTCTGATAACACATTCAATGCAGCCAGGGATGTAAGTTGGTCATATCGTAATTGTGTTGAGTTTTAATTAAAAAAAATAGAAACAATCCAACTGAAATTTACTAGCCATATGCAATTAAATCATATTGAATTCATGTTTATATTACATGAAATTTATAAAAGAAAGAGCTTAAACTTAAGTGTTGAATTCAAATATTTGAATTCGGTCCCTATAAAGTAAATAGTGAATACATTTATCTATATATATTTATATACATTATAAATATTATGTATATGATATGATTTTTATGATAATGAATAATGCTGAATTCCTATGCTATGATAGTTTCAAAATACTTTGTAACAAAACAATCGATCTATACATACATGTATCAGTAATGTACTGGAAGAAAAAACAATTTCAGCAAATGCATGCTAAGCAAATATGTATATTATATATATGGTATAAACACGTAGAAAGTTGAATATAAGACCACAGTACATGCAGTATGTGTCAGTTTTTTTCTTTCGAAATCCTTGCCTAAATACATAAATAGCATGTGATGCAGAAATTAAATATTTTTTATAGATTACAATATTTATCCCTTACCCGTAAAATTAAGTGTCCTGTGGGGCACAGTTTAAATATTTGGCCTATTTGTGCCAACAGTACACATTTGTGTAGGTGTGCGCTGTAATCAGTGTAATAATGCAGTCTTGATTGGAACCTGTAGTGTTTTATATGAAAATGGAAGCCGTTCCGCAGGCTCTATGTTGAAAACATTTTTTCGGCATCTTTTAAATTTGACAGCTGTCAGAATAAATAAGATTTTTTAGCTTGTAGATTAGATGTAATTTTAAATTTTACATAATCTCTATTTTTGTGCTGTATTTTATTCTTTTTAAATCTTTATTTTTTTGAATATTTATTATGAATGATTGAGTGGGAAATTTCCCTCAAAGGTTGGTGTTAGTCCTAAAATAACAGTTTCCAAGTAAATTATTTTTTTGCAATTTTAACTGAAAATTATGCCGTATTTAAAGTATTTGGAATTTCTGGGGGTTTGGATGGAGCAGCATGTAATATGATATGTAACCGACTGAGTATTTTAATATTATCATTGGTTCCACAAAGTAAAATCACTGTCTCATTCCCAAGTTATTGCTTTTGTTTTTAAATAAAAACAGTGCAATTTGTTGTTGTTATTGTTGTTAAATGAAAAATCAAGCAAACTTAGACTGATCTAATTTTGTTTACCAAGTCTTTGTTGTCTGTTATTGAGAATGGATATAATCTTGTTAACCGAATCTTTGTCATTGATATAATCTTGTTTACCAAGTGTTTGCCGAGAGACTGCACGCTACGGTCACTGCAGTGATACGATGCTAGACAGGCAGTCTGAGAGATCGGCTGTAACAATATATTTCAATTACATCAGTGATTTCTGACCTGTTCTTTTACTTCCACACGGACACATAGAAGACTACCCTGGCCATTTATCAGACGCAATATATTGCATGTTAAGTTGGGAACGCGGCAGAAATTGACAAAGACTGTAATCAAAATTGATAGAGAGAGCTCTAGAGGCAGCAAGCTTGTCTGAGCACGATGACATCCCTTTCAAATTGTTTACTGCCCCTGCACATAGAAAATGTATCCTTCGCATTGCCTGATATCTTTACTTTACCGCACTTTAAAAGAAACACGAAATGCATTAGTGTGAAAGTGTGACGATTAAATATTATCACTGAATGTGTCATTATTGACAACTTGGATGTCCGGAGTAGAGTAAAGTGATACTTTTCTGTATTCACAAGTACTTTTAACATTCAGAGAACTGAGAACTAACGCACTGGCACTAAAATAATAGCAGGAGAGCTGAGGAAATAAAAATCTTTACAATATTGCCTTTGGCAAATTGATTGCAGGATTAAAATGAACTTTTTTCTCATTTTGACGTTTTGCGCATACTATAATAGACGGTGCACTACAGGAACAGCTGTTGTATGTGTTTTTCAAAATGATCATTAAGTAATTGGGCAATAAGATAGAAAATCATTCTCTTTCAGATTATTTTTATTTCTAAAAAAAATTTGTTTTTGTTGGAGTGTTTTTTTTAATGAAAAAAAAAAAAAACACAAAAAACGCAATTAAAAAAAATAGGAATTGAGATGAAATGAATGTGTTAAAAAAAGGAATGCTTAAAACTTTATATACTGATTTAATCTAAATGCCTGCATAAACGTTATACGACTCGTTAAGTTTATATGTATCTAGATTAGAGTAAATGTTGAGATATTCGTTTAACATGGTTGATTTGGTGTTTGCAGGAGTTTGCTGTGTTGAATAAATGTTTCAGGATGCACACCGAAGATGTGATTGTCAAAAACAAAAGCGGATTCAAAGGATCATGCAAAACACATCACACACACACACAACAAATTAAGCTTTTCACAAATATTTTTTTTCTAAATTTTGATCATCATTTGTTGTTATTGTTATGATTTTCGTTTCCTACATAAAATGAATTGGTTGTTGGACCCAAATAAGAATGTGTATATGTTGAGATAATTATCTTTCGTGGGTACTATGATGAAATAAGGATCTTTTGACTCATTTATCAGTTTAGCGTCATTTTATGCCACCGATGGCTAACATACAGTCAGTTAGCCTAACTGCTCTCTTCTGGGATCCGGGACAGTTAACCAGTACTCGAGCACACCCATCTTAATAAGTTACTGATAACTTTCCCACTTGAATTAGAGGTGAGAGACAGTGAGACACAATGTTGTATATCAATCATCACGGAGACTATGGCCGGGTAGAGATTTGGAACCAACAACCCCTGGATTGATAGTCAGACTGGCTACTGACTGACCTAACACTGGGCCCGACTGCCTGTTTATCAGAACTGAGGCTCTACCAAAGTTGTTTTACGATAGCACTCATGGTTGATTCTTTGCTTCTTGACCTTTGCGATTTTTTATTGTATATTTTGGTAAGACAATAATTTATTGTCAGTTTTAACAAGCGGTGACTTCAAACTGTGGGCAGCAAACAGATGTGTCTGGTTTGTAGAATGAGATGGGGGGGGGGGGGGGGGGGGGGGGGGGCATGTGACACTTAACAGTGACATTTCTTGTTTCAGTATGGCCTCAGAGACTCGATGTTTTTAGAGACTTCAGCTGTTATTGAAAACAATGAGACTTAGTGCTTTTTTTTTCTTTTTTTTTTACAGACTTTTTGTTTTTTAATTAAGAGAGTGTCATTAAAAACAATATGATCACATTTTAGATAAAGAAAACAACATTGAATTTTTAACAGTTGACTAATATTGTGCGAAAGTATATACATATATATTACAGACAATAGTGGAATTATAGACACCAAGTAAAATGGGGAATAAGATGCTCACCGTAAACACATACATCACAGGGTAGAAGCATGGGTAAACACATCTATAGCAATAATGAACAGTAATGTACCACATGTAGCAAATAAAACAGAAAGCACTATCTATCTCGCATAAACTGATTTTTATGATAAGTATAATATGACATAATATAAGTCTTTTTATCACTAAAAACAATAACAACATGAAAGTTGCAAAATAATAGCTTCATATCAAATAAGTGATCATTTTTTTTACAAATATATACATATAAACATCACGTTTTTACAAAGGCTATTTTATTTTATAAGGATCTATTTATAATGTGAAAATATAAATTTATTCATTTATTTGAAATAGTGAAGTTGGCATCATCATCAGTATGACTTAATTTGAATTTTCACTGAATACACAGGTCATAGCTCAATTCTTTTTGTTTCATTTCTAAATCTAGTCATATTTTGCAAAGGGGAGTAACTCAATTATTAAAGGGACATGACCACGCATACTTATCCAATTGTTCATTTTATAAATCATTTACAAAATTCGAGGTAGACTAACTTTATTTCTGTCCGGCAGTGTTTGTGAAAGGGATGAAACATGGACTTTGGTCCTTTATTCATTAAGAAATATAATTTCATTATAATATTAATTTATTAAAATAATGGAACATAACTCACAACCATTATTTTAATGTAATTCACACTGTAGCACTTAAAGATAAACCAAACGCAGTTTAATATAGTGTGATACAATAGTTAATAATATATTTACAAATATTATAACAAATACAAATCAGCAACAAAAAGTCACTCAAAAATATATCAAAAACAAAACAAAATCATGCAAAACTCACCGGTTTATATTTTATATCATTGCTTTAATTATCCTACTTTCGTTATTTGTAAGACCATAGCTATTTGTTGACACTGGATTTCCACATTATTCCAGGAAATTGAGTGTAAACAAATAGGTATTTTACGTACTTCCCTACGGAGGATAATAATATATTAAAGTTATAATTTTGGAAGAATTCCTTTTATAAAGTAATCACAAATAATCATTTTATTTGTGTGGTCTTAAAATCATTTATCGGAGGGTGGGGTTGGAGGTGAGGCCGGGATCTCGACAGTTGGGTGATCTAAGAAGCAGTCTCATTATCACTTACCTCTTAAAGTTAAAGTTTTGGTATATGAGAAAGTTTGTCTTTTATATTCAGTAAGGATAGTGGTTCTCTCTGATTTGTATTGCCAAATTAAACTGGTTTCTGTTTGCAATTATCAGTTATGGCACTAAACCCCATCCCTACTTTAGAAACAGTCTTAAAACCAGTCTTTTCCACTTTCTCCCGAGGGACCAATACTAACCATAATGAAGTTTTTGTTTATTCCATCACAAAGACCAATAGGATATGTAATTAAATGACAGTCATTACTTCTTGTATATCCATATACAGATGCATCATTTTTACAATGAGTGCTATATAATGCCTTGGTGGGAAGTCACCTGTATAAATATCAGTACGGTAATCCTTCATTCCATAAATAACTTGCAAACAAATTTTGTATAAAATTAAAGACCAAAAAGAGAGACTGAAGACACCCCCTTGTTCACTTC
The DNA here is from genome assembly GCA_029582155.1 of Panopea generosa. Classification (NCBI taxonomy): domain Eukaryota; kingdom Metazoa; phylum Mollusca; class Bivalvia; order Adapedonta; family Hiatellidae; genus Panopea; species Panopea generosa. The sequence goes on along the minus strand of CM055903.1, from coordinate 49,507,364 downwards.
CTTAGACTGCGGAGGACCCAAGACGCTGTTGATTTATTAAATTTTGTATACATGCCAGTGGCATATGTCCAAAAATTTTTTTAGCATTTACTAAGGAAAACAAAAACTAGCATTGAAATGTCTGGAAATGCTATTCTAAGTTCTGCAGTGTTTTCAAACCTTAAAATATCCTCATTGTTAATAGGTTGAAACTGTTTATAGTCATTTGAGTATGATCTGATCACAAGGAAGATTAATATACAAGATAATACACTTTAAAATTGCTGGTGTGTATCAGTGTACCTTTAAAATAATACTCAAAATCTTTTTCGATTTAGGTTTGAATAAATGTAATTCATTCAAAAATTTAAACTTATTTTTCTATTTCTAACTGATATTTTTAGAAATCACAAATTCTGGTAAAACAATTATTTCATAATGGCTTACCATTATTGTTGTCATAGTTTGATAGCACTATCAACTATTAAAACAGAAAAAGATAACAGAAATAAAATCTAAAATTAACAGTAAACACCAATACATAAATAAAGATGAAGCAACAAAAATAGAATATACAAGTAACTAAATAACATACCAATTCCATTAATATGTTAATTAATTGACACAAATTCTTACTATATTCATCACCTTTAAGTTCCCTATAATGCTCTCTTTTTTTCAAATGGAATTTGACATTTTCACAAATTATGTCAATACATTTTTATTAAAACAAAATTTACTTTTGGAATATGAACTATTATTAGCTGACAGATATTTTTTTCTAGTGTTTAATGCAAAGCTGGTATTACGCGATATGGACTAAGTATAGGTAGATAGGCTAGTTTTGTGTAAGCCCTCAAAATATGCCAGCTCTTATTATAAAAGGGACAGTACAGTATATATATATATATATATATATATATGTAAGCCATTAAAGGGGCATCACCCAGATAAATATATATATATATATATGTGTAAGCCATTAAAGGGGCATCACCCAGATAAATAGTTGTTGTTTTTTTTATAAATTTTGTATTAAGAGACAGCTAGACAGGGAGTGGGGATTGGGTAGAGTTTGGGCTCTTACTTTAATGAATATAGTTAATAAAACATTATATATACAATTATTCTCCATCCAGAAATTAGTTTACCAGTATATGATAAAAAAATCAATTAATTAATAATAACTGCTCAAACAAAACCAAAAATCAACAGAATCATTCAAGTCATAAAAACAATATAGCACAACATAGTTCTAATCTAGACAGTTCAAATAAAAATGTCAGTACATATATCTTACATAAGGCCATTGTTAAAAAAATTAATTGTTTGCTGTGCTCTAACCCAGTATTTTTTATGCGGATAAGTAGGTAGCAAATTTTTTTTTTTTGGCCAAATTTTGATTTTGCATAGTCATTTTAAAGAAAAATGGACAGAAATCATGAAATTTTTTTTAAACATTTTGAAAGTCAATAAAAAAATTTGGGTAGCTGCAATTTTGAGTTAGTAGGTAGGAGCACAACAAACACTTTATGTTTCAAGGACAGCCTAACAATAGTATATACTGTATTTCACAAAAGCACATTTAGTAAAATATTAGTTTACCATTGTAATAGTACATATATATACTGAAATAATTTGACTGAATAAAGTTTTAATTTTATTGAAAAAGGACACACAGCCATTTTGATGAACTCTCTCACCTGCCATCTGCATGACGGTTAAATTCAAGATATTGAAATTCTCCAGTAGGCATGCTTTAAAGATTTTTTCATATATTTCTAAAACCTAATATGATGCCTCTCACAGGGAGTAAGTATATCAGAAAAAATTGCTGTAAATGTCTTGAAAAATAATATCATTAGTAAAATGGTTAAAATGCATCTCATTATCATAGATAAAATCTGAATATTTTGGTAAGTCATATCCACCAAAACCTGACAAAATCAATATTTAAATTTGAGTGGTAAACTTGAAACGAAATTCCCATTCTAAAAATAGACAGCACTTAAATACTGCAAGACGACCTGATCAAATCGTCATTTGGACTCTTTCTAAGATGAAATAAGTTTTACATTTGTAAACCTAAATAATGAATCAAAATAAAATCACATGACTCATTGAATACGTCACAAAATATGTTGCAATTTTAAGCCAGAAATCTATTTTAGTCTAACTTAGGCACGTGGTCCAAGTTTGGAAATCCCTTTTCAATATATTATTTTGGCATGTTTAAATAGATATCCTTTTGGCAATACAGGGTCAGTGAGTATATATAGGCATAATATATTGGGATAAAATGTTAATAGCCAATTTTATAATTTAGAAAAGTCCTCATAGATTCCCTTTAAGTTGTATGCTAAGTTTCAGTTAGATCAAAGCAGTCATATAGTTACACATTCAAAGTTGTAAATATGTATTGATGTGTGAACTAGATCAACCTCGATAGCGGTGTGTCCCGTAAAACTTACACTACTGCCATATAAGTTTATTAATAATTAATCTTTAATTTTTTTATTTATTTTTTTTAAATATAACCATCTTTAAATTGAGCATACAATTATTACAATACTGAAAAACACATTTAATCTGTTTGATACCTCCAGATGTGAAATCATTCAAAGATGGTTTAAGAATTTAAACAAATATGGACATCTGTCAAAAAAACAGTTATATTAAAATGGTTATCCATTTTGCAAAGGCTTGGTAACAATAGTTTCTTGCTGTGTTTAAGATAATTCACTTCCCCCACCATCATGGTATTTTATAGCTTGAAACTAATGAAATCGAAGAATGTCAAGTTTGGCAAGCTGTGAGTGACTTAATTTTTTCCAGTTTGTGAGCGTTTCATACTAAAATTTATTCGTTTATTGACCTGGAATTATAGGATCTTTTACTTGAATTATTTTTATCTTACGCTGAGGTTCAATTAGATAAAGTCAATTTCAGTTTTTACTGTGCAATTTTCCCAAATTTGTCTAATAAAAATTAGATTAGTATGCGTGGAAAACTAAAAATGATGCTATGTAAAGAATTTTTGACAAAGTCTCACTAACTTCTATCAAAACATTGATGCAAGGTGACTGAATCTGAAGATTTAGATTACTGTCATTTAAATGGCAAGATTGTTGTCCTGTTTAAATTCTAGCTAACATCTGGAGGTATATGGTGTTTACACAAGCTTCTCTATTTTTGGAAGACATCTGTGTCAGCTCTCATAGTACAGCCTCATTATTGTGGTCACCTGGCAACCACTCTTCATTTGTCAAATCGCCCATCTGAAAATTAACATATTGTCTCCTTTGTATTGAAGTAAGAAATCTTACGATTGTTATTGCTGTGTCCATGCTCACTATTGTTCCCAATACGCGACCGGAACCAGCTTGGTGCTCGTGACAGTATACAGTTTGGCATGCAAAACGTTCTCTTAAAAGTGTTCCAGAACTTTTCACTAAACCAGCAGTAGAGTATGAAGTTGAATGATGATCGAAGAACGAGAAGTAAAATCGTGACATATGTAAGTATGTTGAAATGAGGAAATACCTTATCGGGTTTCAGCCTCTTTATGGTTAAAAGTAAGACGTATGGTGCCTCGCAGGTGAAGAAGACTACCACAACACTTACGAGCATCATTGTTATTTTTATTTCCTCACTTGTTATTATCGTCTGCACATTTGAGTCACTCGCAAGATGGTAACGGAGATACGTTGTTGAGCGATGAATTTCTCTTATAAGGCATCCGTTTAGAAACAATAGCGCAGAAAATGGTAAAATAGCAGATAAAAAGCAGTCTCCCCAGGAGTAAATTTGGCGGAAGAGTTCATTTTGTCCCAGTTCTGAAATTTCATGCATGTAAACAGTCTTATTGATGCATGGATGATGAAACGATGTTATGTTATATCTGAAAAATAATGGCAGACAGCACGCAAATGTGATTAGAAAGATGGAGATAATAATGATTCTCGCTCTGACCACAGTGCAGATGGACATCGCTCTTAGTGGATGACATATCGCAATATAGCGCTCAACAGCTAACATCACCGTCAACCAAACAGATGCCATCAAAAATATAGCCTGAAACACTTGGGCATAGGCCATGGCAAAAATGTATGTATAGTATTCATCTCTAGAAAACTGAGTCTCAAAACACTTCGCGCCCATTAAGATAAGAAAACACAAATCCATGATTGCAAGAGATATAAGGTAATTGTTGGTGGAAGTTGACATGTTTTTTCGACTCAGCACTATTACAGTGAGTGTGATACCCACAATCCCTATTGTACATATAATCGGCAGTAATATATGTATACAAATACGGTACGAAGGCATCACATCCATAGAGCCAGTTTCATTAGGACAGCTTTGGGGATAGCTTTCATTATAGTCGTATAAATAGCCACTGTACCCATAATCGTAATCCTCACTTCCTATTGGATAATCGTGTACCATTTTATTTTCCTCTGGTTCTAAAGTGGTACTCATTTTGTTGTCTGCTACACCAAGATTCGTATCAATGAAACTTTTCTGTGGCGTTATTGGCATGATGGTGCTGTCCGTGGTAATATTCGCAGTTTGTAATGAAATTACATTTGGCATCATTTTTTAAGAAACACTTTCTTTAATCCCCTTTATTGGCTGATTATAACAACATTTGGTACAGTATGCCTCACCTTTTGCACTGTCATCAACACTGTCTTGTCAGAACTTACAGAATAATCATATGTCACTCTTAACTGTTGAATGAATAGTCTAACATCAAAATTTGTCTAGCATTTTTTTGAAATATCTTACTGTAAAAATAGACCTTCTGTCAATATGGCATTTATTTTTCACTGAAATTCCATAAACAGCAGTCTCAAATGCTTGTTTGTGTTTTTTTTGTGTGTTGTTTTTTTTTACATAAATAATATCCCTGCTTCAGATTTCTTGACAGCTATTCAACAGTATGACATGAATTTTATGGATTTATGGATTCTGACAATAGATGCATTTAAAACCCATTCACACCAATTTATAGGTAAACTAATTCAAAACTTTGATAAAATTCACTTCTGCGAGTCAGATGTGCTGATCCAACTCATCCAGGTGCTTGTTTTTCTCTCATGTAGATAAGATCCAGTCTTTTTTTTGTCTATCTGCAAGAAATAAAGAAGATATGGTTGGTTAGATATCAGATTATATAACAGAAATGAGACAATCTGGTGGTTCAGAAACACTAGAAACCAGCTGCACTCCTAAATCCATTTGAAATTTAAGCTACTGCACTCTCAGTGGTGGTAGCAAATTCTATGCTGTATGTGAAAAATAGGTTTCCTTTCTGCATGCCATTTAACTTTTTGCCAAATGCAAAAACATGTTTTCTTTAGTTACAGCCTCTCCTGTTATATAAAACTGTAAAATTTACATTTTGATGGCCACTATATTTATCAGAAATCTACATTTGAACATGTTGATGAAATATAGGAAATTTTAATTATAGTAGTGCACTGTGAGGTGAACACTAACTGAAGACTAAAGTCTGGCTCTTCTGATTTAACAATTATGTTACGGGTTGAATTGTTACTAAAAGCTTTCCCAAATGATCAAAGGTTGGCAATTTTTCCTCTGTCATTGCATAAAATTTCTTTAAATGGCATCTTCTTAAAAGAACAAAATTGATTTAATTGAATTTGTTTGAAACGTTCTTTAAATGGTGCACTTTCAAATTTGGGTAATTTCTTTTTTATTTAAGTATTCAAGATGGTCGCAGTGGCATGAGTTTTGGCATTTACAGTCGATAACAAGTTGCTGTTTTTGCATTTACAGTCATTAATCAATTGCTGTTTTTGCATTTACAGTCAATAATAAATTGCCGTTTTTGCATTTACAGTCAATAATTAGTTGCTGTTTTTGCATATACGTTCAATAATTAGTTGCTGTTTTTGCATTTATGGTCAATAATAAGTTGCTGTTTTTGCATATACATTCAATACTAAATTGCTGTTTGTATTTACAGTCAATAATAAATTGCTGTTTGTATTTACAGTCAATAATAAGTTGCTGTTTTTGCATTTACAGTCAATACTTAGTTGCTGTGTTTGTATTTACAGTCAATAATAACTTGTTGTTTTTGCATTTACAGTTAATACTTAGTTGCTGTCATTGTATTTACAGTCAATAATAAGTTGTTGTTTTTGTATTTGAGTACTGTGCCTCATTAATATTAAGAACATATTTTGGCCAGAGAAATCAATATTTAAATCTATTGTTAAAAATGTGTGTAAAATGCCATAAAACACACTGCAAATACTGAGACATTTAGTCAGATATGTGTATAAAACCCCATAAAACACACTGCAATTACTGAGACATTTAGTCAAATATGTGTGTAAAATGCCATAAAACACACTGCAAGTACTGAGACATTTAGTCAAATATGTGTGTAAAATGCCATATAACACACTGCAAGTACTGAGACATTTAGTCAAATATGTGTGTAAAATGCCATAAAACACACTGCAAGTACTGAGACATTTAGTTAAATATGTTAGTAAATTACCATAAAACACACTGCAAGTACTGAGACATTTAGTCAGATATGTGTGTAAAATGCCATAAAACACACTGCAAGTAATGAGAAATTTAGTCAGATATGTGTGTAAAATGCCTTAAAACATACTGCAAGTAATGAGACATTTTGTCAGATATGTGTGTAAAATGCCATAAAACACACTGCAATATGAAAATTTAGTCAGATATGTGTGTAAAATGTAAAAAGTACTGAGAAAATGCATTAAAACCCACTACAAGTACTGAGACATTTAGTCAAATATGTTAGTACTTTCAGTGTGTTTTATGGTAATTTACTGAGACATTTTATCAGATATGGGTGTAAAATGCCATAAAACACACTGCAAGTAATGAAAATTTAGTCAGATACGTGTGTAAAATGCCATAAAACACACTGCAATTACTGAGACATTTAGTCAAATATGTGTGTAAAATGCCATAAAACACACTGCAATTACTGAGACATTTAGTCAGATATGTTTGTAAAATGCCATAAAACACACTACAAGTAAAGAGACATTTAGTCAAATTTAACATGTAAAAATCAGACTTGAAATCTTTATGAAATTTATAAGGCATTTAATTATTTAAGGGAGCTTTTATTTGTTGATTTACAGTATTTCCATTTTTGTAATTTACCGATCATGTTTTCAGAACTTCAGATATTTTTCTTTATTTCTTTAGCTCGTCAGGACAGAGTCCAAGGAGAATTATTGCCATGACCCTGTCGGCGTCGTCTGTAGACACCCAGGTCAAACTTAAGCATTTAAGTTTCAGATATCTATGCAACCACTCATTGAATGTGAATGAAACTTTGCATGTGTATTTACCATCATCAATGGAACACACAGAGACAAGAACCATCACTCTTGGTTCCATTTTGGCACAGTTATGGCCCTTTTTGGACTTAATTTTTCAGGTTAAAGTTTTTTATAATGTAAGATATCTATGCAACAACTCATTGGATATGAATGAAACTTCGCATGTGTGTTCACCATCATCAGTGGAACATTCACAGACAAGAACCATAACTCTGGGTTCCATTTTGGCACAGTTATGGCCCTTTTTGGACTTAGACAGCCAGGTTAAACTCTTGTGTTTAAGTTTAAGATATCTATGCAACCACTCATTGGATGTGAATGAAACTTCCTATGTGTGTTCACTATCATCAATGGAACACAGTCATGGTTCTTATCTTTGTGCGTTCCATTGATGATGGTGAACACACAGTGATAAGAACCATTACTCGGGGTTGCATTTTGGCAGAGTTATGGCCCTTTTGGACTTAATTTTTCGTCCGTAGACATCCAGGTTAAACTTTTACGTTTAGTTGCGTTTAAGTTTTAGTGTTTGCCTCCAATCTCAATCTTTGCTTGGGTGGTGAGTTTTATCCCATCGGCGAGCTTTGTTGTCTTCTGACAACTCTTGTTTAAATTAGAATCCTAATCCTGCTTTATATAATATTACATGTACTTAAATGATGCATCAAATAGATAAAACAAGAAAAAACAGGAAAATTGACATATTGTTGGTGGTAATTAGACATGTGAAAAGCACAAATAGGTATCCTGAAATGTATTAAAGAGTATTTAGCGAAAATTAAACATAATGAAACACTGTTGTGCCAGTATCTGTTCGCTTTAATTGAATTTTGTCTAACTTATATTGACTAATGAGCCTTTCAAATTGCCATATACCTTGTGTTTATTTTATATTTTTTATAAAAATCACCTGCTGTAATATATAAACGAGGTTTGGATTCTCTCAAGATGAATGTTTTATTCCCTACAGATGCAACAGTGGGAGAAAGGAAATATATATATATATATATATAATTATAACCCAGAAATATATTTGTCTAATGAAGTAACGCTTGTAGAAAATCTCCTGAGATAATTGAAGAGTCGGAGGCTACTTCCATACTGTTAACTCATTGCAAATAATTTTTTATGCATAAACAGGATTATGGGTAATTATTCAAACGGTTAAAAAGTTAGATTGATGGGAAAATAAAAGATAAATCCGGTATTCAGCTGTGCTCATAACATATATTTGATGATAGTATTTTTTCAAATTGACAAATAAAAGAAGAAAAACGTAACTTGATTTTGTTTGAATATTTTGTTTCACATTACTTCATAAAAGTACAGATTGTAAACTGCTAATTTATGCAGGTTTACTAGATACATTTAACCATAGGCAAGAAAGGAAAGCATAATAGAGGTGACTGCTTAATTGACTTACATATAGATGTGATAACTGTATACAGGGGATTGCTTAACAAAGGGATTTAGTGGTGGAAAAAATACTTACTAAAAGATACTTTATCAAAGTGAATATTTAGGTAAAAAGGCTAATGCCTAATTGAGGTGATTGCTTAATGGAAAATACTGAATTAAGGAAGCTACTTCAAGAGCCATTGCTTAAATTTAGATTGGGCTGAATTGAGATGGCTGCTTTATAGAATTGGATATCTAATAAAATTAATACGAGTGCTGAATTATGGTCCATCAATATCTCACTTAACTGGTTGCTTCCATCAATTGCAATTCAATTTTATAGAAATATTAATTTAATTTAATGTTATAAAGGATATTGCGTAATATAGTCACATGTTTCATCAACTACCCTAATTAACCAATATATTTAAGTAATATATATATATATGTACTCAAATACTTTAATATTTAAAAAAAAGAAAAGCATCTCGGTAGTCATGATATTTTAGACTGGCTAAAAAAAATGAGTTTCAGTAACATTGATTAAAGACTATTTATGCAACCAGTCAAAATAAAGTTTAAAGGGAATTTATCATGTTTTTTTTTCAAACTTTCAAAATTGGCTAAAAACATTTTTTTCCGATATAGCATGTATATACTCACTCACCCCGTGCTGCCAAAAGGATATCTATTTAAACATGCTAATATTATATATTAAAAAGGGATTTCCTATTACTTGCGCTATGCACCTAGTTGGACTAAAATAGATTTCCTGTTAAAATTGCAACACATGTGACGTATTATACCCTATACAGATTTGTCACTTTTTGGTGGATTTTACATACCAAACCATTAAGATTTTATTTATTAATAAAAATGAGATGCTTTTTAACCACTTTAAGGATTATTTTATTTTTAAGACATTTTTTCCTGATATAATCCCGTTAGAGAAGTAGATCAATCAACACCACAATTCTGCTGTGGTAAAATAGTTCAATATTAAGAATTTTGCTGGAGTATAATAATTCAAACTCTGACAATGGACCCAGCAGACTCCTAAAACTGATGAGCAAAGTATTGGATTATCTCTATACTATAACAGTTTGGTATAATTTTGATGCCAATATGTCAGTAAGAGAGATGTTGCTTAGATAGGCAGCTGTAATAATTGGAGATGGCAAATAAATAAAGAAGTTATTGAAAATGAAAATGAGAGCTACAAATATATCTGAAAAAGGAAACAAACAAAAAAAAAACACAATGAAGAGCTGCGATGGTTTTGCTGTAAGAAACTAAGACTACCTAGCTGCTTTTAGTAAATGAGGTCTGCTCATAGCGCTTTATCCCGTCATGGTGATGTAAAATATGCCATCCTTTAGAAAAAATAGATCGAAGGAAATAGTTTTTAATGTTAGTTGTCCCAGGTTTACCGCGGCAAAGGAACCCCATTGTCGTTCCTCCATGTATCTTACTGACAGTTATCTAAACATTCTCAAATTGTAGAAATAACCCCCTCTCTCCCTCCCCCCCCCCCCCTCCCTAGACACACACCTGGCTGGTTAGACAAGTAAAAATGTTTGAGAAAGAGTATTATTATAACTTTTCCTTTTTTTTTTCATTTCTCAAAAATAAATAGAGACCAGTGTGTCTACCTTGTGATTTAGTCGATATCACTTTCTATGGAATTTCATTTGTATGCATATATGTGATAACAATAAAAAGTGTGTTAAAAGAAGATTTCATGACCGATAAGACAACTTGTTTACAGAAATGGAATTTACACTTGATGTTTTCAATGAATTTATAAGAGATACACATGCCTATCCTAATCATCTTGTGCCATACTGTCTGCTCCCACCAGCCACATGATTTAAAATGAAAGAAAATGAAAACAGATCATAACATATCGCAGTATCCAGTTGGCATTCAGTGGAATACATTACTTAAAATTAGTTTGGTTTATTTATTTGAATATTGAGTGTCATTTTTATGCCATCCACAGCTAACAGATGATCACCTAATCTACGAAATCTCTTTTCTGGGATCCTGGAAGGTTAACCAGTACTCAAGCACACCCCATCTCCCCAGGTAACTCATAACTTTCCCACTTGAATCAGCAGTGAGAGATGAATGACAATTAAAATATAATGTTGTGTATATATATATCAGTCATCTCAGAGACTGTGACCTGGCAGGAATTCAAACTCACAACTCTTGATTGATTGTCATAAGGCTTGCTACCAGCTCAGCTAACTCAGAGAAGATTTACAATCCTAACATATTGGTATATTATAATTAATTAAGACTAATTACTGGTAATGAGTAGTTAATCTTACTGTCCACAAGGCTGTAAAACATACAATTGACAGGTGTACAAGATCGCAGTATATAAAATAGCATTTGAAAGAAAACTGTTTGTGGAAATTTTAGCTTAACTATTCGAGAGAATGTTATTGTGTTCTTTCCTGGTAATGCCTTTCTATGTTTCTTTTGATTTATGCTGATGAATTCATCTCTGTTTTGATAATATCTTTGTTTTTTGAAACTGTAATATTGAAACATGAAACTGGCCTAAAGATGTTCAAGAATTGGTAATGTTTATACACAATGCCTCATTGAGACTTGATTGATTCCACCTCCCTCTCCGTTTGTAACATGCAACATGCATCAATAAGATAATGAAGGGAAACATGATCCAAGTTTGCTTCCATGTGTAGATAAGGTATTTTATGAAATCTTAATGAAAATATCAGACTGTATGATTAATTCCACACCCTGTCTCTGAATCCTGCTCTTTGTTTTATAATGTTGATATAAAGAAATTTTGTTGATATGACAAGTATTTTGGATAACATTTGCTATTGTAGTAGGCCTCCGTTGGTTTTTTTTTTTTTTTACCTGAATTAAAACTATTGTCTCTCCATAGATCTAATTTTTGTGGCAACATCTGTAGAGCATTCAATGCTTATCACATGGGTTCGAATATCCACATTTAGGTTACTGATATTTCTTCTGGTCTGATTATATTGGTTAAAAATCTGGGTGAGGTATTGTACATCATGCCAGATGCTGAGATATTTGTATTGCTGTTTTTATGTCATTATTATTTCACTATGTCAAATGGTGGATTGATTTATGTAAATAGTTAGGTAAAGTTGTCAATCTCGCCATAGAGCTATTTTGTGGAATGTTTGCGAAGTGGGGGTGGGGGGGATGTCTTTGGTATGACCTGGCTGTTCAAACTGACTAGAGCTAGACATGGTGGTTGGAGGGTAAATGACCTTAGGAAGCTTCCCATAACATATTGCCGTGGATAAATAAAACATAAACTATATTGATGTGGATAAATAAAACATAAACTATATTGATGTGGATAAATAAAACATAAACTATATTGATGTGCGTTTATCCAAGTAACAGATAATACATTAAAGTCTAAAGATGGGAATCTTTATCAGGCCCCTGTAACAAATAGCCATGTGTTGACAGTATTCAACTGTTTTAACCACCTCCTGATGGGAACAAATGGTTCCTGGTCTTCTACACTATCTTCCTCCAGATGTTTTATATTGATGATAACAAGTGTATTAGTGATAATTTGTATTTAATAACAATAAATATATCTGAGGATTATGTGGTTGTTTACCCTTGACCTGCTCCATAACAATTAAGGAGAAGTGAGGTGGGTGGTAGGTGGGGGTGGGGAGGGGGGTGGGAAGGTGATGGGGTTATTTACCCTTGGTCAGATCAGACACTTTCATTATTTCATTTTGCATTAGATTGATATTATTAAGATGGGGTTATTTGCCCATGGTTAGACCAGCGCTTTCATTATTTCATTTTGTATTAGGTTTATATTATCACTTATTTCATCTTTGTGGGATCCGTTATAAGTGTATTATATGCCATTTTTTGTTCGTTTGAATATTCAGCATAATTTGTATGCCATCGAGAGCTAACAGATGATCAGTTTACCTAACCATTCCTTTCTGGGATCCTGGAAGATTAACCAGTACTCTAACACACCCATCTCTCAATGCAACTTTCCCACTTGAATCCAGGGTGAGAACGGAATGACAATGAGACTCAAAGTCCTCAGCTGCTGTAAGGATCTTTTGATTGTTTGATTGATTGTTTGAATATTTATTGTCATTTTATGCTATTGAGGGTTAACAGACGATCAGTTAACCTAACATCTTGTTCCTGGGATCCTAGGAGATTCACCAGTACTCGAGCACACCAATCTGCACAAATAACTGATAACTTCCCCACTCAAATCAGCGGTGAGAGAAGAATGACAATGAGATGCAATGTAGTATATCAATCGTCACAGAGACTGGACAGGAGGGGGGTTTGAACTCATGATATCCCCGGATTGATAGTCAGACATGCTATCCACTAAGCTAACAGAGTCTGGCATCCTTTGTTTTAGTTTCTTTTTGAATTATAATTAAATTATAATTATAATGGCATTCTGTTTACAGCTTGTCCATTAATCAAGTAAACGTTTATACGATGGACCAAGTGTCATTAGATTTAAAATTAAGAGAAATCTTCCATATTGTAGGACAATGAAAAATATTGCTCAGATTGAGAACAATAATGAGAAAGGAGGGAAAAAAAGTTGAGAAATGTAGTTTGTTTGTTGACTTTTCCTGAGTTGCAATATGAGAGACAATTTGCAACAGATTTCTAGTTTTTTTTAAACTATATCAATTGAAACAAGATCCGAATTGCAATCTATTAGAAAAACAAACAAATTGGCACTGCAATTATCTAAAAGTGGCTTTTAAAGTTTTTTGTTCTCCCCCACCCACCCACCTTTTAAGAAAAATGTAATGCCTTAAAACCCTTTTAGTAATATGTCATCAATTGTGCAGTTAAAGAACATTTTCCCCTCATAGTGGAATAGAGAAAATTGCTTCTAGACAATTCGGTTACGGGGCTATTAATGGAAATGTGTTAAGTGCTAAGATTCCTAAAACGTATGTTCAAGGCAACTATTAAATTGTCTTAAATGGCTTTTTGCATTAAGGAATCTTATTGTAAACCGGTATTGAGCCTGTGGAGGGAAGTGAAATGGCAAAGTAGATTGTCTCAATTAACAACAGGGTACAAGTAAGGTGTCAGTCTCTGGTTGGATTATGTCAATGGATACAAGACAAAAGACTTAACTGATGTCGCATTGTTTTAAATCTAGACGTCAGATGTCACTCTTTGATTTATCGATATGAAATGATTCTAGGAATGTATTACTGGACCAAGTAATTAGTTGACATAACAAATACAGAGATCTGATGATATAGCTAAAAAAAAATATGGAGAAATTTTGAACATTGTCAAGTTCATGAAGATTGATCAAGGTAATACATTTAACTCCTTTTGTACTGTAAAACATTGATTGATTGATTGAATATTTAGCGCCATTTTTATGCTATCGAGGGCTAACAGACGACTACTGTTAAACAAAAATAAAATGCTAAGGTGACATTTTATTTAATATGGATATTAGTTATTTACTAAAAAGAATCATTTTGTTTTGAAGGGTTAATGATACAATGTGTATCAATATCAAATACAATAATTATTTCTCCTTGGCCAAGAAGGCACCGTCTCAAGTTTACTTTAATGATACCTTTATTGCTGAAGTTGTAGGTTCGAGTCCTGCTTGATCCAAAAATCTTTATATAAATCAGTTGGCCAGTTGCTAGTTAGCAGAAGGACAGTCACAGGTTCTACTCAAATTCATTCTGAAATCTTAATTCCTACACCAATAAAACTGCCATATATAACATGAATTTTTTCGAAGATGGCATTAAACCGCAATTAGTTTTAACCTGATTGCGGAAGAGAGCTCAGAGTTTATGATTGAGTCACTTTTGAGTTGATTTCCTTGATAGAACCGGTATTGAGTGTTTTTTTTTTTTTAAAAGTCATCGAGTCGAGAGTGGGATTGAACACGTGACCTGGCTTGAACACCCAACTACTGCACTGCACTACCACCCCACTTTCATAAGCATTGATATCAACATCAGTAGATAAAACCATCATCGTTACCAATATTCTTGGGAAGTATCATCATCATCATAAATAATATCACTATTATTTGCATCATTATCATTTAGATGTCACCCCAAGTAATTTTTTTAAATGTAAAGTATCATTTTTATGCCATCAAGGGCTAACAGATGATTAGTTAATCTAATCACTTTTACCTGGGATCCTGGTATGTAAACTCAAGCACACCCATCTCTTCAAGTAACTGATAACTTTCCCACTTGAATCAGCAGTGAGAGACCAAGGACAATGAGATGCAATGTCATATATATCAGTCATCACGGAGACGGTTACCGGTGTGTGATTCAAACTCAAAACCCCTGGATTAATAGTCAGACATGCTACCAACTGAGCTAACTGGCCCAGTTAGTATACTAAATGTGTCTTAATATATGTGTTGTGGGTTCCTTGCTCATGTGGTGTTAATTAAAAATTATCTCCACACCACCTTAAGTAAGAGACCTGCCTACTAGTAAGTTAGGGAAACATTGAGTGGTATTATTATCACCACTTTTTGAAAGCTTCATCAACATCTTTATCATTAAATAACATCGTCAATAAAAGCAACATCAATTTCACTAGGAGCACATTAACAGCAGAAAGATAAAAGGATATTGTGACAAGACATTTAACAGCTAACAAACTAAATAATTAAGTATGGATGAGGCATTTAAATGTCTTCATGAAAAATTATTGTATTTGTTTAAACAGTTTTTAAGAGACTAATTATTTTCTAGAATTTATTAATTTTATATGAACTGCCACTTAAGTTCTTACAACCTGAACAAAATATTCCCTGATAGAACAATTTAATAAGCATATGCTTAGTCACAATTAATATAAAATGAATAAGTTCTAAAAAAATTCTCTTGAGCATCTTGCACATAGTTGTGGCGGGAGTTTGAACTAATCCTTCGTCCAATGTTCTATCACTGAACCTCACACTCCACCGAGGGACCTAACTAAGGAGAATCATTAAATTACTAATTAGTCTGCTTCTCAATTTCATAAATTAATGTTATTAATGCAAGCAGCATGATGAGTTGTATCTAAAAATAGAAATAGTAAGTTTTATTTTCAGGTTTGTAATAATCCGGGAGTAAAATAGGACATAATGCTCAAGGGTTTTGTATCTTCAAAACCGCACAAAATACAAAATACTTGAATGTTTCAGATCGCATCAGGGGGGCCTATCTGAGGGATTTTTAAACATGTTATATAAATAGCACTGCACTCCAGGTGTTGTTTTTTGAGAGTATTTTTAGAAATTTGTAGATGATTATCTAAAAGACATTCTCCCATCTAACACATTGGGAGAACTTCTGAGAAATTGAGGCAGCACAGTAACTGTTACAGATGATTCATCAGACGGAGATGAAAGTGGCGTTTTTGTCTTTAAATTATTTATGTTTCACAGCTGAGAAATTTATAGTTACGGTGTTACGTTACAATAAAAAATGTTATGCAGTGATATATAAGATGTATACATTCTTGTCAAACTCTGTGGGCAACAGTTTCGTAAATTTCAGTTTTGTTATTGCTTGTCCAATACATATTTTTATAAATATTAAAATTCAATTCATCAAAGAAACACAAATAATTCAAATTATTGAAAAATCAAAGTTGTTGAATTATATAAAGTTTATTCCATTACAGAAAAACAATATTCATGAGTTACTGATGAATAGGATGCAAATTAGGAAAAAACTCAGTTCATAAAATAACTGAATGAATACTTTTGATATTTTTCAAAACTTTTAATGACTAGACAATTTAATGACAAGCCACATGTAACATACTCTCTTCACTGCCAAATTGCATCTAAAATGCATTACTGACAGATACAGTGAATCGCTTATTCTCTCCCGGATAATCATTATTTAAAAGCGAACATTATTTGAAAAGACTTTTTCATTCATAAATGAGTTAGAGAAGAATTCCGTTCTTTATTCATTGTGACATTTCCTTGCTCCAAAAAGCATGCTATGTTTCCATTCATATTGATGATGATTGGTCTATTTTAAGACAAAATTCAATCCCCGAAGATCTCCGTCTCTCTAAAATAGCAGTATATCCGATGTCATGTCTGTTTCTATGTTTCGAGCCATAAGTCCATTTCCCAATAACAGGTAATGCTGATTTATCATGTCTGTTTTTTATCTTATTTTTTTTCTTTTTCTGAATGTTTCGGCATTCACATTATATGGGGAAATAAATTGTTCATCACCAGCTTGCAGTGGTTCACCATCACAGCTTACAGAAGACAATTCCAGTCAAAAGTTATATCGAGCGTTATATCGGCTGTTGCAGAATTCACTTAACACAAGCATATTATATAATGCTTAAAGTTTTCCTGGACATGAAACATTCAGAAGCAGATGCCTCCGAGAAATGTTTCGGTGCACGCGTGGGGTAATTAGATTGAGTTAACACAATAACTCTACTTTTTTATTGTTTATTTGTGTCGGTGTAACCTTTGAATTTAATAAAAGATATGAAAATACTCACTGAGGACGGTTGAAAGGGAATTGTCAATTTTTTTTTTATATTTTAGTGGGGGAAGCAGGAAGGGTTGGGGATGGCAGGAAGCATAACTACAAGGTAAATAAAAAGGCATGGTCTTTCTCTAGAGCATCAGACCAAGGTTCAATACCCATCATCGTCATGTGTGGTCAAAGTTTTTAATGCATAGTATTGATTCTACCCTTTCTTGGAAGACTTTGAGCATTATTTGCCAAAGTTGCAGAGCTTTTTTTTTTACAATCATTCTAAAATGAACAAGTTTAACTTAAAATTGGTTCAGAATCCCTTATCCCTTTACTTCATATAGACACCTTTGGACACCTAATATAGACGCCTTTGAACACCTAATATAGAAGGCTTTTGAATTATTGGGTGAATTATGTTTATATTAACTGACAGAGTGGAAAACAGTGCAGGAAGTGTTCAGATTGCTCGTAACGAGCAATCTGAACTCTTCCTGCACTGTTTTCAAAGGTCTTCTGTGATTGGTGCGGGAAAAAGCGTATCTATGGACTCCTGAGGGCATTGCCATGATTAAACATAAGGACAACATGTTAAAAAAATCATGACGCTTACCATTAGGAGGTCTCCATTGATTTTCAATATAGGGATTTATTTTGATGTTTTTTTTCAGTTGTTTATGAGCTGAACCATATTTATGTATTTATAAAGTGAAACCCAAAAATTTAAAGGAAAGAAAGCTGAACTGCCATGTGATTTAACTGTAAAAGCTGCAAATTATTTGGTTTCATGCGCAGTTATCTTTACTGTTTCTGCATTCATTCAATCACACCATTAGACAAGCCTATTTCATACAAATCCAAACTTACATCTTCATTCACCTCCCTTTTATGATTAACCATTTGATTCTTTATAAAAAGCACCCGACTTGTTTTGATTGCTTTTGATTTTCCATTGGGGACGAACAATCGAGAGTTGAGAAAATTGTACTACTGCTATCAGTGATGAAGCAACCACATGCCTTACTTTTTGCTTTAATGGGGAAAGACAGAATTAAATGTTTAATTAAATCAAAGCTTCAGTTTTGTTTGGAAGCATTTAAATCTCTCAGGATGGTAGTCATTACAATCACAAACACGAATAATGTCTTTACTGTCTTCGGCAGTTACATCAAGAATCACCACAGTATTATCAACAAGTACAACCATAATAATCAATTTTCAATGAAACAATTATCAGCATCAACATCAACATGAATATCATCAGTACCATCGCTCAGCATCATATCACCATTGCACTAAGGTCAGAACTTGCATCATTCTACTTAGGTCAGAACACTTAGGTTTCAACTGTCATCACATTATTGCACTTAGGTCAAAGCAAGCATCATTGCACTTATGTCAAACTGTCATCATTGCCATTAGGTCAGAACTAGCATTATAAAACTTAGGTCAAAACTGTCATCATTGCCATTAGGTCAGAACTCGCATTATAACACTTAGGTCAAAACTGTCATCATTGCACTTAGGTCAGAACTAGCATTATTGCACTTAGGTCAAAACTATCATTTTTGCACTTAAATAATAACTAGCATCCAAACACTTGAATCAAAACCAGCATCATTGCACTTAAGTCATCATTGTACTGAGGTAAAAACTAGCATCATTGTACTTAGTTCAAAATGAGCATCATTGCACTTAAGTCAAAACTAGCATAATTGCTTTAAGATCAGAACTAGCATCATTGCACTAAGGCCAAATCTAGCATCATTGCATTTAGGTCAGAACTAGCACCATTTCACTTAGGCCAAAACTAGCATCATTGCACTAAGGCCAAATCTAGCATCATTGCTTTTAGATCAGAACTAGCATCATTGCACTAAGGCCAAATCTAGCATCATTGCATTTAGGTCAGAACTAGCACCGTTGTACTTAGGCCAAAACTAGCATCATTGCACTTAGGTCAAAACTAACATCATTGCTTTTAGGTCAGAACTAGCATCATTGCACTTAGGCCAAAACTAGCATCATTGCACTTAGGTCAAAACTAACATCATTGCTTTTAGGTCAGAACTAGCATCATTGCACTTAGGCCAAAACTAGCATCATTGCACTTAGGTCAAAACTAACATCATTGCTTTTAGGTCAGAACTAACGTCATTGCACTTAGGCCAAAACTAGCATCATTGCTTTTAGGTCAGAACTAGCATCATTGCACTTAGGCCAAAACTAGCATCATTACACTTAGCTCAAAATGAGCATCATTGCACTTAGGTCAAAACTAACATCATTGCTTTTAGGTCAGAACTAACGTCATTGCACTTAGGTCAAAACTAACATCATTGCTTTTAGGTCAGAACTAGCATCATTGTACTTAGGCCAAAACTAACATCATTGCACTTAGGTCAAAACTAACATCATTGTTTTAAGGTCAGAACTAGCATCATTGCACTTAGGCCAAAACTAGCATCATTGCTTTTAGGTCAGAACTAGCATCATTGCACTTAGGTCAGAACTAGCATCATTGCACTTGGGTCAAAACTAGCATTGTTGCACTAAGGTCAAATCTATCATCATTCAATTAGGTCAGAACTAGCATTTTTGCACTTAGATCAGAACAAGCATCAAAACTAGCATCGAAGCACTTGAATCAAAACCAGCATCATTGCACTTAAGTCA
Source organism: Panopea generosa (assembly GCA_029582155.1). Lineage (NCBI taxonomy): Eukaryota > Metazoa > Mollusca > Bivalvia > Adapedonta > Hiatellidae > Panopea > Panopea generosa. The sequence continues at coordinate 49,487,398 of CM055903.1, read as the reverse complement.
TCATTTTACTGAAGTCAAAACTAGCATCATTATACTTAGCTCAAAATGAATATCATTGTACTTAGCTCAAAATGAGCATCATTGCACTTAGGTCAAATCTATCATCATTCATTTAGGTCAGAACTAGCATCGAAACACTTGAATCAAAACCAGCATCATTGCACTTAAGTCATCATTTTACTGAAGTCAAAACTAGCATCATAATGTACTTAGCTCAAAATGAGCATCATTATACTTAGCTCAAAATGAGCACCATTGCACTTGGGTCAAAACTAGCATCATTGCATTTAGGTCAGAACTAGCACCATTGCACTTAGGCCAAAACTAGCATCATTGCACTTAGGCCAAAACTAGCATCATTGCTTTTAGGTCAAAACTAGCATCATTGCTTTTAGGTCAGAACTAGCATCATTGCAGTTAGGCCAAAACTAGCATCATTGCATTTAGGTCAAAACTATCATCTTGACGCTTTGGTCAAAATTAGCATCTTTGCACTAAGGTCAAAACAAGCATTATTGGACTTTGGTTAAAACTAGCATCCTTGCACTTGAGGTCAATAGATGACTTATAGGACTATCATTACCGCCACCATAAACACACATGTCAACATCAACAACACCATAGCTACTTTCATACTAATTACCACCACAACTGACATCATTTCTACCACTACTGCTGTAGTTAATCAATGGCTCTTCATTCAGCCTCGTCTTTCTTCAGCCTACTTTTTCTTTATCCTACTCATCATTATGATACATATATGACAATTGGCCACCATCAACACCAGCTCTGTTGCTGGTATTATAATTTTCTTGATGATCAGTCAGTTGTGTTGACATATCTTTATCAGTATCTTCTACCTCATCAACACCAATATCGTTTCTTACTACAATAGATCAAATCTTAGCTATATCACCTATCTCTAGTAAAATAAAGATGAAAAGAAAAACAGCAACACTATATTGGTGGCTAGATAGACTTCATCAAAGGGTGAAGCAAACTGAGACTGGCAGACAATTTGACAAACAAATTATGAAGGTGTTGCTGCCATGACAGCAGAAGGTGTTGATGAGGTTCCAAAATTTTCGGGGTAAAATTAAAGACATAAACAGGTGGAAAGATGATTATTAGTTGTTGATTAATCGCTCTCTTGTCTCTATCAGTGAGTGCCTTTCTCAACAGCCGAGTTTACTTTGATATGCATGCTTTCTTGAAGATGCTTGATGTTTGCTGATGTCTCAGGAAATAGTTTTGTTGTTTGCATGAATGTTTAGCATTTGCTATTAAGGGCTAACAGACTTTCAGTCAAGCTGTTCACTCTACCCCCCCCCATACATCATATTAACCCACAGATTGAGAAAAAAAACATCAATAAATAAATACTCTTAGCAGAAAGAGCTTAAAACCTTGCTGTAACCTGCAGAACTGCAGTTTCAATATAAATTCTATCTAATGCTCGCCATTATTCAATTTGGCAATTAGGTTGATAATTTAATCATAAAGTTATACATGACAAAAAAATGATAAACTGGACATTGAAGTCTAGTAACTTGTGCGCTTAGTTCAGTATTGTAATGCCAATATTTTTTAGACTTAAGTTGATTGATCCTTTTTATTTTTTAAGAAAAAGCACCATATGTTGAATATGTGATTGTGGTTTTCTGTTTTGTAACTTACATGATCATCAAGGTAATAGAAGTTGGTTGGCTTTCACCTAATGATCAGATGATGGAATGTGTCGACTATTTGAAACGCCGCCAGACCACAGTTTTCGTGATGATTAATATTTGACATTGTGTCTCATTATCATTTATCTCTCACTGCTGATTCAAGTGGGAAAGTTATCAGTTACTTGCAGAGATAGGGTGTGCTCGAGTACTGGTTAACTTTCCAGGATCCCAGGAAACAGTGGTTAAGTTAACTGATCATCTGTTAGCCCTTGATGGCACAAGAATTATGTTAAATATTCAATCAGTCAATCAATCAATCCTATTTGAAATGCTGACATTTGTTTTAAGAATGTGAGTGATAACATTTAAGATAAGTATAAGGAAGAATTCCAGTTTCCATATTCCTGTGTGCTGAGATCTGACTGGGGTCTCTTTGCTTTATAAATTGCACTGAAAATAACAATCGCTGTTCCATTACATATAATTGCTTGGTTTATGTGTAATTCTAATCTGGTTCAAGTATGCAACAGTCTTTGCTTGGAACAAGATAAAAATCTGATTTCTACTAGGTATTGGCTAACGGCAAGTTGGCTGGTATTCTTAATATCTAGGCAGAGTAGCATTTTTCTTTTGTTTTCAAATCTAAATACATTAACAAAATATTTGTATTTAAGTCCCTGAATTTATTAAACCTTCATCACAAACTGGTCGTGAGTTTGAATCCTGGCTCGGCCACAGTCGCCATGATGATTGATATAAAAAATTTCATCTAATTACCAATCGTCTCTCACTGCTGATTCAAGTGGGAAAGTTATCAGTTATTTGCGGAGATTGGGTGTACTCGAGTACTGATTAACCTTCCAGGATCCCAGGAAACAGTGGTTGGGTTAACTGATCATCTGTTGGCCCTCGATGGAATAAAAAATATGCTAAATATTCAATCGCTCAATCAATCATCATAAATTCTCAAAACATTTAAAAATATAATGAACAGAAATTTGTTTTGTATTGTATTCACTATGATTTATGTCAATCACTTCCACTAACAGGATGTGGGCGTGATCGTGACCATGAAGACAATGGACACTTGTGTCAATGACACTTTACTTTGAAGTGTTACCAAAGAGTCTGTTTTTCATCTCAACTCTATACTTAATTTAATACATTAATTTAGCAACTTTTATAAACATGTTAAAAGTATAAAAAAAAATTCTCCTTAAACTTTACGTTTTTTAGGTGTACAATGTGATTCATGGCGAAAAAAATTCTGAGTCACACAGAATCAATTTAGGCTAAAAATATCTCGCAGGTTGGGGGGGGGGGGGGGGGGGGGGGAGATATGATATGTAAGGTTTAAAAATGTACTTTGTTGTGTTACACTCCTCAGAAGTTGTTCTCACAGTGACCTTCATTAGTGATTTTTTTTTAAAAAAGACCAATAAACGTTCAGGGAGAGGGTCCTTCATAATCCAAGTTATATTTTTAAGTTAGATCGCTGATCTTTGCACATTATAACCAGTAATATTTTGAAAATGGCAAAAAACTTATTATTTTCTGGTACTTTCATTATTTCTTGAACAATTTTATCTGTAAAATGATGTTTGTTTGATGTCTGCTGACCTTAGTTTTTCAAAATTGAGTAGGTTGGCAGAGACTCTTTTTTTTTTTTTCATTTAAAAAAATATTATCATTCCAAAAATGCAATATGCACATACAGTCGAACCTTTTTTAGTGGTCACCTCTATTAAACGACCACTTGTCTCAAACGGCTACATATCTTATTTACCATTTTGATATTTTAAGTTTAAATCAACCTGTATTAAACTACCACCTGTCTTAAGGGGTCATTTTTCCTCTTTCCCTTAAGTGGCTGCTTAAGACAGGTTTGACTATACCTGCGATTAAAGTAAAATATTTCCAAAAAATTTGAAAAAAAATAAGATTTTTGTTATGGTTTTCCTAATTTTCTGAATTTGATGCTGTTCATAAGAATCTAGTAGTAGTGAAAGTACAAGGAATTTCCTGCATGAATCTCTAATCTATTTCAGCTATAGACGAAAGTCAATTAATTCTGCGATTCCCACTCGTGATAGTTGCATATAAAGGAATGGTGTTTCTGTTAATAGTTAATGCACACCAATCTAAAGCAAAACAAGAATCATTAATATTTCTGATGATGCATCCAACAAACTGGTTGATTGAGTATGTTCAGAAGAAGTAATATTTTATGCTATACATCTGATGCCCCCTAGCACAAGCTTGAAGGGAGTTTGTCAAGAAATATCGCTATAAATATCTAAATTAAATTAAATAAAGATTCTAAATATTTTCATATCTAAAATACAAATGATTTGGAATTTCAAATATGTCTAAACGTGACACACAGCAATATTTTAATTGAAGTGTGCCGGTCCCGGTTAGTTCAGTAGGTAGTGCGTCTGATTATCAATTCAAGGGTCATGAGTTTAAATACCCATCCAGTCGCAGCCTCAGTGACGACTGATATACGACATTGCATCAGATGGTCAAATAGCCTACCACTCTTTCCTAGGATCCTGGTAGGTTGACCAAGTACCCAAGCACACCCCATCTCCGCAAGTAACTGATAATTTTCCACTTGAATCAGCGGTGAGAGATATCAATTTTCAATTTTAATTATTTTAGCCACCTGTTTTAAGTAGCCACCTGCCTTAAGGGATTGTTTTTGCTTTCTTCCTTGAGTGGCTGCTTAAGACAGTTTGACTGTATAATTGTGCTTCTATATAAAATAGATGTTCAGGCTTACAGATAAATCCTTGACACAGAACAACAGCTCCCTTGCAAGATTTTGATTTACCTGGTATATATAGATTTATCTCTTGGACCAGCCAGATAGCATCTCACCAGCAAATCAACATTATTCCAAACTAGTTTTTTCCGGAATCAATCAGGATATCAAGCAGGTGGGATACTCGTTAAATTCTTATATGAAGAACATCAGACTTTCTGCAAAACTGAGCAGTGTTGTGCACAATCATTTTTTATGTCCATTATCGCAATTAGCAAATCTCAATATTGTAATAAAGTTTAAGATGATGAAAATCTCCAGTTAAGCGCACATCCTATGGAACATGCCTTTGGGCATTGTAGCTTATTCAAATTCAAGTTGCGGTAAAAGTTTATACAAATTTAAATTTTTTAAAATCAGAAATGTTATGCTCACTATCCTAGCGGTGCATCAGTATGTTTAAGGCGGTAACAGAACAGTAAAAGCCTTGCAAAATTTACACTGCTATTTGTTCTTTATATCTTTATAACTAAACACAATATTTTGACAAAAAGTGTTTTCATCTTAAATTGATCAGTATATACAACGTTCTCTGAAATTAAGAAATATCATTTTAAATGTTTATTGTGAAATGTAAATATATATTTGGCAGTGAAATAATAATAATCATTTTAAATGTTTCATGAATGTGTTCATCCTCTTCTTCTTCTTCTTCTTCTTCTTGGAGAACTTAGGATTGAAAACTATTTCTTGTATTATTTTGACATTTATATTTAAAACAAATAAATATTTAATATTTGTCAAATGGTGTTGAAATATGATGGCATTAATGATGTATTTATGGACAATATAGTTTAGGTTATAGTATGAGTTGTAAATATGTTATAATGATGATTTTTTTTATGTACAAATCTGAAGTAAAATGTCTGTTCTGTTCTGGTCTTAAAAAATACACCTGAATTGTAAAATGAATGTTTATGGGTGTGTGATGCAATGTTGTAGAATGAATGTTTATGGGTGTGTGTTGCAATGTTGTAGAATGAATGTTTATTGGTGTGTGATTCAATGTTGTAGAATGAATGTTTATGGGTGTGTGTTGCAATGTTGTAAAATAAATGTTTATGGGTGTGTGATTCAGTGTTGTAGAATGAATGTTTATGGGTGTTTGATTCAATGTTGTAGAATGAATATTTATGGATGTGTGATTCATGGTTGTAGAATGAATGTTTATGGGTGTGTGATTCAATGTTGTAGAATGAAAGTGTATGTGTGTGTTATGCAAAGTTGTCGAATGAATCTTTATGGGTGTGTGGATCAATGTTGTAAAATGAATGTTTTTGAGTGTGTGGTTCAATGCTGTAGAATGTTTATGGGTGTGTGGGTCAATGTTGTAAAATGACTATTTATGGGTGTGTGGATCAATGTTGTAGAATGAATGTTTATGAATATGTGATTCAAGTTTGTAGAATGAATGTTTATGGGTGTGTGATTGAATGTTGTAGAATGAATGTTTATGGGTGTGTGGATCAATATTGTAAAATGAATATTCATGTGTGATTTAATGAAGGTATTATGTCATGAATGTTACTGTTTACTTTCATTATGACATGCTGTAGCACAAGTTTATTCATTAATTGTGCAGCACATGGTCCAGTGGTAGAGCATTGTTCCCATGATCAGAGGGTCATTGGTTTGATCCTCCACCATTGCTATGACTGTTGTTCTTGGGCAAGATACTTTTTTCGGCATCATGCTTAGTTCTGCCAAGGGAGATTTCAAGCATGATTTGTATAAGTTGTTATAACTTGTTTCACAATCAAATTTAAATAAATAAGATTAAACTAATGATTCCAACATATCTTTGAATGCATGAAGATGTCCAAAATTGTTTTTATTAAAAATATTGTAGCAATATGAATCATAATTTTGCTTATATGAGATGCACTGGTTTTTTAACTCTCACTTGCCTTTCTGCAAAGTTATGCCAGTTTTGTAGAATAGAAAAATTGAGTACAATATAATTCCACCATACAACCTTGCACATAATAAGACAACACACCCACTTATAATTATGGCCATTTATTTTAAGCCATTATAAATTAATTGCAAGATTATCATCCAAATTTTTCTTAAAAACGGGGAAGGAGAGAGGATTTTATTTTTTATTTTCATTTTAAAAAATTTTGATGTTTTTTTTTTAAAAAATATTTTTTTATGAAAATAAAAAGAGTCAGGGCCGCATGAAAATTAGGGGCGGGCATGGATGATAATCTAACAATTAATTTATTGCGGCCTTAGCAACAATTTTTTATCCTTCTTTATCTAATAACAGGCATCTCACTATTCCACGTATACGACAATCAATATCGGCCACAAATAATTTACTAACAATTCTTAATGTGCAATTTTCACACCCATCATTAAACGACCATGCGAACTGCCAGCTGATGTTATTTTCAAAATAAACAAAAAAAAATCTTCGACCATTTAATGTCTATGTGTCAAAATTGTCACGTTCAAGGAAAGATTTTATAAAAGCAAATGGATTGCTTAACGAATGTGCAAACTGCCAGTTATTGATGTCAATGTTGCAGGGGACAATAGTTGTAATCGAAACTTCTTTAATTGGTTTATTGTCTCGTATTTGCGAGTGGCACTAGAATCTGTATGTGGTGGCACTTGTGAAATAAGTGTATATTGCATATGAAAACCTCATTAATATACAAAATGAATGTAAAAAAAAAAAAAAATGGTAGTTCTAATAAAATTCACAAGAGGCTCGGAGACTGTAATTTACTGTTTTTAATTTTCTATTTCTTCAGTTGTAAGTACTAGTTCATTTGTCTTCAAGTCTAAAACTGTTTCAAATGGTGACTAAGTTTCACAAAATGTATTTCTTCAAACCCATTCACCTTTTGTGCCAGGCAAGTTAGAAGTACTCTTCTACAATTTTCTGAGAAATGCCTCGATATATATTGGTTTATCTGTCTGGGTTTGGTTTTATATCTGTTTTCTCACACTGTCAGGAGCCTGTGTGGTTCCTTGTAATTGAGACTAGTATCCCTGTCCAGTGCTGTATAGGGTTAGGAATCCTCAGAATGTGTGTCATGTCCATTTCATCATTGTCATGTTTGTAATTCTGGATAAATTATCACTCTGTGGTTCCAGTGTACATAGTGAGTGCTGAGATGAATGGGAACATTGTATCTCATGCATGTCGCTGTAATAGGTAGCAGATTGAGTATTCAATAGAATTTGCTGTAACTCTATAAAGTTCTGCAGGTACATGCACCGAGATTCTAGGTTCATTCTGCATATCCATTTGTTGATATATTTCATTCAATCTGTATGTTAATTTGTTTTTTTTTGTACAATCATGGAGTGTGAATATCTAATATTCCTTCCTCTGGATGTCATATACTTATAACCTATCAGCTGACATTCTGGAAAATCCAAATCAATTTATTTATTCACATTGTCAGGTGAGTAACATACTTGTATCTCCTTTTTGCTCACCGTGACAAAGTCCAAGGAGAGCTATTGCCATTACCTCAGCGGCATCGTCTGTAGACACCCAGGTTAAACTTTTGCGTTCAAGTTTAAGATATCTATGCAACCACTCATTGGATATGAATGAAACTTTGCATGTGTGTTCACCATCAACCATTGGAACACACACAGACAAGAACCATAATTTGGATTGCATTTTGGCACAGTTATGGCCCTTTTTGGACTTAATATTTCAAGTTTAAGGTTTTTTATCAGGTAAGATATCTATGCAACCAGTCATTGGATATGAATGAAACTTCGCATGTTTGCTTACCATCATCAATGGAACACACACAGACAAGAACTATGGATTGCATTTTGGCAGAGTTATGGCTCTTTTTCGACTTAATTTTTCAGGTTAAAGTTTTTTTATCAGGTAAGATATCTATGCAACCACTCATTGGATATGAATGAAACTTTGCATGTGTGTTTACCATCATCAGTTGAACACACAGGTTAAACTTTTGCGTTTAGTTGCGTTTAAGTTTTGGTGTTTGCTTCCAATCTCAATCTTTGCATGGGTAGTGAGTTTTATCCCATCGGCAATCTTTGTTGTCATCTGACAACTCTTGTTTGTACTTTACATAGCTGTTCTAAAGTGCACCCTTTCAGAGTTATTCCACTTTTGGTACTAGACTATGGTCAATGCTGCAGTGCATTTTTCTTTTGAATTTTGAACTTCACCATAGATTGTGCATAAATTAATTTTTTTAAAGTTCTTGCCTTATTGTACTTGGCCATTACATAAAGAGCATTTCTTCAAAGTTCTTGTCTTTTTTTTTGTACTTGGTCATTACATAAAAAGCATTTCTTCAAAGTTTTTGTCTTTTTTTGTACTTGGCCATTACAAAAATAGCATTTCTTCAAAGTTCTTGTCTTTTTTTGTACTTGGCCATTACATAAAAAGCATTTCTTCAAAGTTATCCCCCTTTTTGTACTAACTTGTAGATTGTGCTCAAGCACATTTCCTAAAAGTTATTACCCTTTTTGTATTTACTTGTAGATTGAACTCAAGCACAATTCCTTAAAGTTCTTCCCATTTTTTTAACTGGCCATAATATATTGTGCTCAAGAGCATTTCTTAGTTACTCCCCTTTTTATACTAAGTCATTGATTGTTCTCAAGAGCAAGTTATTCCCTTTTTTTGTGCTAACTTGTAGATTGTGCTCAAGTGCATTTCTTCAAAGTTCTTCCCCTTCTTATATTGACTCGTAGAAAGTGCTCAATGGCATTTCTTTACAGTTATTCCCCTTTTTGCACTTAACAACATTGTGTTAAAGTACATTCCTGTCTGGCTGTAAAATAATGCAGAAATTGTTCTGGTTTGTTTCCAATTTGTTAGTAACTGCTGTGAGAGGTTTTGTTAGATTTTCTTGCATTTCTTGTTTAATAAACTGATAATCAAGATTTGAAAACTGTGTTTCAATAATTAAAGTTGAAATGCAGAAAATGTTGAGTGTGCAATCTGATAATGTTAATTCAACAGAAATTAATTTGGAAAAGATCTTTTAATGTTTTTTTCCCCCTCAAATTCAAGCAAGTTTAAAGTGCACTAAAGAGCTGATTTCACCTTTCGTGATTTATGTGTGTTTTTTTAAACAAATTGTACTAACTGACTGGAGAATTGTCAAGTTTGAGAGAGTGAACAATTACAAACTTATCAGGACAAGTGTCAGAGATGTCTGATAACAGTGCTGTTGAATGTGTGCCCAGTGGAAACTGTTTAATTATATTTGAATAATAGATAAGCTGGCTTGCCTTGCCTGTACATTCTTCCACATCAAAAACGTTTAGTCTCTGGAATAAATTATAGGGAATGGAAACTCCATAATATTGACAAACAATTTGTGCTACAGGACTTCCCGCAGTATGCCTGGTTCCAAGTATGTCAATGGTTCATCTATCATATTTACACCACTAGGATCATGACGGACCCTTTGTAAGATTTAAGTATTTTGGTAAAAAATAAATTTGAAAATATCATTTATAGAGAAGTTTATTTATGAAGGAGGCAAGTTACAGTTAGTGTTTTATTGGGAAGTAAAGTTCAGTTCAAGAAGTTCAGTTTGAGATATGAATTAAAGTTAAGGAAAATAAACGCTTTAAATTTCATTTTTAAAATGAATTAAAAGCATCTCATCATAAAAAAAATAAAACATGAATAGTTTGTATATGAAATCCTCCAAAACATAACAAAATCAATGTTTCAATAGGAGATGCAAACTTGAAATGAAATCCCATTCTAAATATAGACAGCTTTTAAATACTGCTTGATGACCTTCACACCATCATTCAGCTTCTTCCTAACATGAAATAAATTTTACAACATGTAAACCTATATGATGAATCAATTTGAAATCAAAATGGAAACACATGTCACAAAATATGTTACAATTCTAAGCGGAAAATCTATCCTTGTTTAACCTAGATGCATAGCCTAAGTTAGGAAAACGCTTTTCAATATATTATTTTGGCATATTTAGATAGATATCCTTTTGGCAATATGGGAGTCATTGAGTATAATGATATAGGCATGATATATTGGAAAAAAAATGTTTTTAGCCAATTTTAAATTTTTAAAATTCCTGATATACTTACTTTCAGATGAATTATTTAACCCTTTACTCCATAGATACACGTTTCTGGCACAAGTCACAAAAGGCCTTTAAAAACAGTGCAGGAAGAGCAATTGTTACGAGCAATCTGAACACTTCCTGCACTGTTTTCCACTTTGTCAGTTAATACAGTTAAAGGAAAAAGAAAGTATACATACCTATAAAAGTTGACAGGTCAAGGAACAATAAATGTATTGCATATAAATTTTGTATATTTATATAAAATTTTCATCATATTGTTGAATCAAAAAACAAACATTTAATTCATTTCAAAGCAAAACAATAAGAAAAATCATTTCATTTTCCATCACATGTCTCAATAAACTTTCTTTTTCCTTTCAGTGTATAAACATTTCAAAAGCCTTCTATATTAGGTATCCAAAGGCGTCTATTTGAAGTAATGGGTTAAATAGGAGAGTTAAGTTTTGGTAGGAGATAAGTTAAGTTAAAGTATTGTAAGGAGAAAGGTTTTAATATTTTAGCAGGAGATAAGGTATAGTTGACAATTCAAACCTATTATTTCCGGAGATAATTTTTTTTTTTTTTTTGAATGGTGTTTAACGCCATTTTTAACACATTTCAGGTTATATATGGCATATCCAGTTTTACTGGTGGAGGAAGACCTCAGACTGAGTCAGACTGAGTAGAACCACCGTCCTTCCGCAAGTAACTGGAAACTTTCTCACATAAAGTTTTTGGAGCGAGCGGGACTCGAACCTACGACCATAGCGGTGAGAGGTAAGTGATCTTGAGACGGCGAATATAAGTTACCGGTAGGTTAAGACATATGTTAAGGTAAAGTGGAGCAGAGGGTGACAAGTCGTGTTAAAGTGTTTTGACAGGATATGAATTTCATTTGGAGATGTTACATTTTAAAGATCATAATGGTATTCAAGTTCAAGTAGGAGGATAATGTTTTGCGTTTCAGCAGAAGATAAATTGCGTTTGCGTTTTTCAATTGGAGATTAGGCAACTGTTGATAAACAAGTCTCCAGCTATATCATTTTCTGTGCGTTTTCACACATTCAATTTTGCATATCTTTTGTTGTTGGTTTTGAGACAAGATGGCTGTTTTAAAGAAATGCATGAACCATCATTGATTCACTTTTCTCTAAAATACAATTGTTGTGCTTGATATTAATAACAAAAATCATCTTAACCAGTATTTTGTCATTCAGTGTTTTAATTTGAAATGATGTTATAAAAAGGTGTTGGGTGAATGGAGATTAAGAACGATTTTTCCATCCTCCACACACCTACATGAAGTGCTGCTGCTGCTGCTGCTGCTGCTGCTGCTGCTTCATATTTAATGCCATAATTTAATCATTGTCAGTTTAGATTGCAACTAAATCAAATTCTAAAATTTAAAGTTTATATATATTGGAGCTTGAAGGCGGTGCAATTTGGGTTGGTAAAATGATGAATTATTTGAAATAAAACATTTGAAAAAAAAGAATAGTTTGAAAACCAATATAACCTTGTGGTCAAGGTGAACCCATATAAATTAAAGCATCTGTATTATTATATACTATAAATGTCCAGTGTTGACTAAGGTCATTATAAATGACTTGCTAGATTATCATCCAAACTTTTTTTATAAAAGGGAGATTGGGGGAGGATTTTATTTTTTTATTTTATTAATATATAAAAATTATATATATATATATTTTTTTTTTTTATAAAATTCAAAGTTTATTTTTTCTTTTATGAAAATAAAAAGGGTCAGGGCGGCATGAAAATTAGGTAAGGGGCGGACAGGAATGATAATCTAGCAATTAATTTATTATCGCTAATGACAGACTAGGCCGTAGGTAAATCGGTAAGGGAAACTGAACACAGGATGAGTACTTCACTTGTTGCAGAGACAAAAAATTAAGACTAATTCCAGATAAAGACTGGTAAAACAGCAGTTCTGGAAATATCTTTTAATCGGTATGCCACAAGACATTTTTTGTTTGTTCATGCGTTCATTTATTGGTTTGTTTGTTGGTTCATTCAGGCATTCTTTTTCATTTTTTAGCTTGACTATTAGGAGAATAAAGAGAGCTATTTTACTCACCCAGGTGTCGGCGTCACACCTTGGTTAAAGTTTTGCATGCAAGTCCCTATCTAGTAACTGTTTATGTATTAACTTGAAATTTTATACAAGACTTCCCAGTCATCAAGCCTGCTAAAATAACTAAGTTTAATAACCTTGTATGAATATAATGCAAATTATTACCCTTGTTTGACTTAGAAAATCTGGTTCAAGTACCGTCAAGTCCATATCACACCAACCACTCAATGTAATTGATTGAAACTTTACGATGTCTTATGGTTCGATAACTCTTGCCAGATATTTTAACAAATTAGGGCCTATATTTGTCTAAGAAATTTTATAACTCGGGAGGCACTACATGACTATTTGATTGAAACTTCATTTAATGTATTGCAGTTATAAGACCTATTCAATTTTGTCAATTTTGTAAGTTAGATAACTCTAATTTGCTTGGATTTGTCATCAGTCTCAATCAAATTTGTACTTAAGTGACAAATATTCGAATAGTCAAGCGTGCTGTCCCTACGACAGTCATTGTATAAACCCCTAATTCAGTCACAATTCCACATTGAAGAATCCAAAGATGAGACAGAAAATAATTAAACACATTAAGAGGAAGAAAGAGAACATTTTGTTAGAAAGATAACAATAATACAGAATATAATGAAATCATTTAAATATAAAGATAGCTGACAGAAGAGTTCAAATTTATTAAGCATTCGTTAATGTGATACAATTGTTGTGATGGGTTTATAATCAAGCGTTCGTTAATGTGATACAATTGTTGTGATGGGTTTATAATCAAGCGTTCGGGGTCTTCAAGTACAACTACTTTATTTTTATCAGGGTGGGGTGCTTGAAACCAGAGAGAAGTGTTAGTAGATAGATAATACCTGATTATATAACATTAAGCAGTCCAGGAACTCTGTTCTGCTTCCAACAAAATCTGCCATTATAGCGCATGCTGCTTTCTTTATCGTACCCTCATTTTGATTTCTGGCTTTCAGTTTGAAAACAGATCAACTTTTTAGTGTAAAATTATATTGCATATTTTTTTTTCTTTCTGTCTGCTGTTGTTTCAGTTGGCTTGAGTCAGTTGAATGGTTTGATGATGATGATGGTTGTGGTGGTGATATTCTGTATTGATGATAATGAAGGTGGCAGTGGTAGTGACACTGATGGTGGTGCAGGTGACATTCTGTATTGATGATGATGATGATGGCAGTGGTAGTGACACTGATGGTGGTGCAGGTGACATTCTGTATTGATGATGATGGTGGTGGCAGTGATAGTGACACTGATGGTGGTGCAGGTGACATTCTGTATTGATGATGATGATGGTGGCAGTGATAGTGACACTGATGGTGGTGCAGGTGACATTCTGTATTGATGATGATGATGATGGCAGTGGTAGTGACACTGGTGGTGGTGCAGGTGACATTCTGTATTGATGATAATGAAGGTGGCAGTGGTAGTGACACTGATGGTGGTGCAGGTGACATTCTGTATTGATGATGATGATGATGGCAGTGGTAGTGACACTGATGGTGGTGCAGGTGACATTCTGTATTGATGATGATGATGGTGGCAGTGATAGTGACACTGATGGTGGTGCAGGTGACATTCTGTATTGATGATAATGAAGGTGGCAGTGGTAGTGACACTGATGGTGGTGCAGGTGACATTCTGTATTGATGATGATGATGATGGCAGTGGTAGTGACACTGATGGTGGTGCAGGTGACATTCTGTATTGATGATGATGATGGTGGCAGTGATAGTGACACTGATGGTGGTGCAGGTGACATTCTGTATTGATGATGATGATGATGGCAGTGGTAGTGACACTGATGGTGTTGCAGGTGATATTCTGTATTGATGAGGATGGAAATGTTGAATAATCTTGGTGTCTGTTATGACTATGAGGGTGATAATTATTATTTTGGCAATGTCCCGGTGATGTGCTGGCAGTGAAAGTGATGTTGATGTTGATGCATAAAAACGCTAATAATAATAGAAATATTAACAAATTGATGATGACATTGAAGCTTACAGCAATATAAGAGCGAACAATAAATGGGGCAGTAGTAAAATGGATACAGTTTTGGCCACTCATGCCAGAGGTTGCGAGTTCGACCCCAGCTCGTCCCAATGCCTCTCAAAAATTAACACTCAGTATTGGTTCTACTAAGCAAATTAAAATTATAAGTATAAACTAATACAGTCAAACCTGTCTTAAGCAGCCAGCCAAGGGAAAGGGCCAAATTGGCCGCTTAAGACAGATGGCTGCCTACTACAGGGTCATCAATTTTCACCCAGATTAGTGAAGTATTTTTGTATATTGGCACAATTTCACAACCTCAACACGTTCATCCAAAGTCAAACACTTACGTTTTGGTGGCATTGTTAACACGCTGACAATCAAAACATTTATGATTTAAGTCACAATAAATCATCAAAATTTTATATTTTTCCACAATTAGCGCTTTTTACAAGTGTGAACTTAATGAGTTAATTCCTTATCGTTCATTATAAGCACGAACAAACTGCCATTCTAATTATCGTCTCAAAAACGTTAGTTTCTTTAATCTATTTATATGCCGATTTTTTCACAGTTTACATGTTTACACAAAACACTTTGATCTGTCTATTTTACCAATTACGTGAGCTAAAAATAGAGATGTGAAAACTATCACACACTACACTCGTGTTTGAGTCCGAAAAATTGCGATTATGTAGATCACAATAACAGCTTTGTTTGGTTTGAGTCCGAAAAATGGCGATAATATATAGAACACAATAACAGCTTTGTTTGGTTTGTTTACGGCCAATTAAGAAAGTTTAAACTGAAAGAAACTTATTTTAAATTAAAGATATATTATAATTATTTGATTTATTTGTTTTTTAGTACTTTAATTAAATATTAATTCTGTGGCCGTAATGAAATTTTTATATGCCGATATCGATATTTTACGGTAAAATCTGTTCATTTGGTGGCCGTTTTAGGAGGTTTTTAATGCATTTGGGACAAAAAATGTTGGCCGCTGGCCGCGTCGACCAGGTGACCGCCTAATGCAGTTAAATTATATAGTAAATTTCGATGGGAGGGTCTGAAACTGGCCGTTTAAGTCGGGTGCCTGCTTATAACAGGTGGCCGTTAGTACAGGTTTGACTGTAGAGTGAACATTGATAATAATGACAGCATTAGACCATGGTATTACAATGAAAAATGCTTCATGGCAAGGTATTGCTTTCAACAAAGTCACCAGTCCCATTGGAATTGTGAGTGACAGTGAAACTGTATGTTTATTACCCAATTAGGCAGTGGTAAATGGGAGGAATTAGCAAGTGGGGAAGGGGAGGGCGTTGACAAGTGGGGAAGGGGAGGGATTAGACAGTTGAAGAAAGGGGAGGGATTTGCTTGTGGGGGGAGGGGAGGGATTCGCCAGTGGAGGAATGGGAGGGATTAGCCAGTGGGGGAATAGGAGAGATTAGACAGTTGGAAAGGGGATGGATTAGCCAGTGGGGGAAGAGGAGGGATAAGACAGCTGGGTAAAGGGTAGAGATAAGCCAGTTGGGGAAAAGGAGGGATTAGACAGTTGGGGAAGGGGAGGGATTAGCTAGCGGGGGCAAGGGAAGGGATTAGACAGTTGGGGAAGGGGAGGGATTAGCCAGTGGAGAAGGGGAGGGATAAACCAGTTGGGGAAGGGGAGGGATTAGGCAATTGGTGAAGGGGAGGGATTAGACAGTAAGGGAATGGGAGGGATTAGTCATTGATGGGAAGGGGAGTTATTAGTCAGTGGGGGAAGTGGAGGGAATAGACAATATGGGAAGGGGAGGGATTAGCCAGTCGAGAAGGGGAGCGAGGATTCCTAACAGCATCTTCTTTCAGCCAACATCTGAACCATATCAAAGCTTATATCCACTCCATGAGAAATTATTGTTTACATTACGTAACTATTTACGCATCTATAAATTAACTCCTGTAAAAAAAAAGATACATTTATACATAGTAGTTCTATGTTTCATATAATGCACTTTAAGACTTTACAGTAAACATGATAAATTTAGACACATCTCTGCATATAAATACCTCAATGGCTTTGTGTAATAAATTGGAGATTCTACCTCAAATAAATGTTATTTTGATTCCTTGTGCTTGACTGGCTCCTTGATTTTGTAAATAAATACTTGTTCGTCTGTCAGGTGGAATTTACATAAAACTGGCAGAAGGTAATTTAATTGCGCTATCGCCCTTAGAATTTCTAACATGGTTGCATAAAACTAACAATATAATGCCTTTAATAGCAGGACTGGCGAAGTTTTTAGTCTATGTATACTGAACAGAACAGCTAACCTTTGACTTTTGTATTTCCAAAATCTTTGTCAAAATATAGAGTAGCACTATTAAAAGTTGTATATGCCATTAACAATCATACATTTTCACATAACCTAGATGTTCTTTCATACTCAAGTCGACCGGGCCCGATTAGCTCAGTCGGTTACGCATCTGACTATCAATCCAGGGGTCGTGAGTTCGAATCCCCGCCCGGCAACAGTCTCCGTGATGATTGATATATGACATTGCATCTCATTATCATTTGTCTCTCACCACTGATTCAAGTGGGAAAGTTATCAGTTACTTGCAGAGACAGGGTGTGCTCGAATACTGGTTATCCCAGGAAACAGTGGTTAGGTTAACTGATCCTCTGTTAACCCTCGATGGCATAAAAATGACGCTAAATATTCAATCAATCAATCAATCACTCATACTCAAGTCCAAATTTCAAGGAAATTGCTTTGATACTTTTTGAGAATATACATAAAATGGCAGGTGGCGGGTGGCAGGTGGCAGGTTAGCTTTACCGTTCAGTTTCGGTTGCAGGGGTCTTCTGACTAGCAGCACAATCTCAAAATTACTTCTCTGGCAATATGAGGTTGTAGGTGTGAGCCCAGTGCAGTTCAAACAGAAAATTGGATAGCTTGTTTTTATCTACATTTAAGCTATATTGAAAATGACATTGAACTAATCACAAAAATGAAATACAAGCACTCACTTTACCCTTTACTTTTGGACACCTCTAATATTGAAAGCATTTATTTAATTCACCACGTATCAGCAATGGGTGAATTATGTTTATATTAACTGACAGAGTGGAAAACAGTGCAGGAAGTGTTCAGATTGCTCGTTACGAACACTCTTCCTGCACTGTTTTTCAAAGCCCATCTGTGATTGGTACGGGAAAACGTGTATTTATGGAGTAAAGGGCTAAATGAAATGGGCAGCGGCCCACCACAAATGGAGCACTCAATATGAATATATTTGCAGTGACAACTATCACTTATTCTGTGCATTTGTTATGCATCTTACATGAGTGTTCATTTATTATTGAATTTATTAAACAAAATACATTATGCATAGTTCTTGCCACCAAAATATAATAAATTTAATAATAAATGAGGATGAATGTAAGATTTTTTCCTAAGTGTACTCAGGAAATTGCTACATATATAAAAAAAAAATATATATATACCTTTTTTTTCTAATGTTTCTGTGAAAAACATAAAAAAATCAGTTTTTCAAGATACCAGTGCCCCATATAAGAATTGGCTGAACAGAGTGAAAACTCTTTAAAACTAAACTGATTGAGTGAAATATTATAATAAAAGACTTAATTGGGTAATTTTCACTCAGTAAGTTTACAATAATTGAGTGAAACATGGAGAATTGTCTAAATGAAAGTAATTTAAATGCCTTTTCTTGATTAAACTATTCTGTATTAAATGCGCAGTATTTTAAAATGGTTGCTGCCAGCAACTCTTGATTTGTATCAAATGTGGCTGAACAAACTAATTTTCTTCTTGGACAAATGCAGCTGCCTGCAACTCATAATTTCTAGTCTAATTTGTTGTTGACAATGTTAAATAATATTGTTTTAAAACTATTTATTGAAGAAACTGGTGTTGGGGGCAAAAAGTTACTCAAAATAAATGTTTGATTTGGGTTAGAACATTTTTTTTCCTTTGCAAGCTGAGATTTTCATTCTCACTTCAACATTTTGTCAAATTGTGTGAACTTGATCATCTAAACGCTTTCATTACTACGTACAAATAATATGCAAACTCCTGTATGAGACGGCTGAATAAACTGGTACTCATCTCTACTTTCACTCTGCTAATAGTTTGTGAGGTACAAATGAATAACTGAGAACCAGTCTATCTGGCTGTTTACCGAAAAACAGGAAACGTCAAATAGCTGTTTGAATATGCATGTATTAACAATGTTTTTGCATGAAAGGAAAACTATTTGCGTAATGGGTACGCTTAAAAACAAAATCATTTTAGTTTTCTACGAATTTATTTGAGTGAAATACGCAAATATGCAGCTTATCTGGAGCACTGAGATATTACAAAAAAATATTTAATATATATCAATTTCGACAACCAACTGTATGAGCAACATATCAAAATAATGTTATTTTACAACAACATATCACCATAATTTGATATCTCTTTCTATGTTGCGTTTTCATTAAGATGTTCTGGCAAGTCACAAAGTAGCTCTGCACTTTACCGGTAAGAGCGAAGTTACACGGAAAACACTGAACGATGAATCAGTTCATTATACAAGGTTAATATATATTAATATATTATGTAATCAGTTTATCATATTCCTGCACCAGTAAGTCATGTGATAAATATATTTTATAACCTGAAAATCCACATAATGAGAAGTGCTCTCTGCAGTTTTTGCGTACTGCAGGATTATTTCCTGATGACACGCCACTTTCAGTAAGTTGTATCGATTATTAGATGAAAGCTTCCTATTGGAGTATATATTTTCTATTTGTTTTTCTGACAGTTGCCATTCTCCATTGTTCTCGCATGTTCTTTCCGAAATAAAATTATAAGTGTCTTTGTCATGTTTTTTTATGTTTGAAAAAATCTTGTCTACCGCTCTATTATTTGCAATATTGTTCCCAAAGATTTGATCTAATCTGCATCGGCCAGATCAGATTTGGCACTTTGATTGGAATGTATTGTGAGTAGTCTACGGAAAAAAAAAATGTGTCCTGCTTTAATAAACTAATATGGGCCGATGCAGCCTTTCGCAGTTACCAGACCTGGTAGACAGATTCTCTCAAAAAGTCTGATTTGTTTCGTCTTTGCAGCATTTTGAAGAGTCAGAAATGGTCTTGAATATAAAGTAAAAGTCATTTAGATGTATTAAATGGCCCAAGTTCAAATTATCAAGAAATAAAGCTCAGCTATGAGACAGAACGTTTGTGTGGCACGATACATTAGATGCCTTAAACATACCAAAAGAAATTAACTATGTAGGAAAATCTGTCAGCATGTTGTTTTGGGGATGAAATAAACCGTATTTTGTACAAATTTCATAACATCCATTTGTCCTGTATAATTTCTGTTTGTGTTATTTTTTTATGAATAAAACCCGTTTCTTTTTTTAAAAACAAGTTTCATAGAAATAATTTTGTGAATCAATCTTAAGATCTTCATAAATGTTTATCCGTTACATAATTAAAAATAAATGTTTAATAATATTATAATATATTTTTCTAGAAGTTTTGTAAAAGATTGTTCCTTTTATAATTTGGTAAATTCTTCAGTGAGTAGCGGTATATATATTTGAGAGGTTCTGTATTATGATCTGGATCACTACTCTGTGGTGCATAATACAAATTATAATATCAGTAATGAAGTAAAAGATCATGCTGTACTTAATACTGCCTGGTTCTCTGTGTGTATGAAAATAGGTGAAATAAACACGTTCAGGTATTTTACTTCCTGCAAATTTGTCTTGATTCATTTTCATCAATTTGAAATCATTTCAATGTGCTTAATTAATGAGATAGTGTAATATAAAGAGATAAAGCAGGGCGGTAGTGTATTGGATATAGAGTGTTGGTCGCTCACGCCAGAGGTTACAGGTTCGATCCCCAGCTCGACCGGATGCCCCTCAAATACACACAGTACAGGTTCTACCAAGGATGCCAGCTCCAGAGCAGATCATATAAGCTCTTAGCTTTCTTCGCAATCGGGCTAAAATATATAGGAGATAAATCTATATTTAATATAAATCATATAATGCAACTGGAACATGACACAAGGAAACGTATTCGTAGAGTATTAAGAAAATTTCGAAATATTTTTTAATACCGGTAGAATAATAATTTATCTAGAATTGGGGAAAACTGTAGAAAAGACCCAGTTCTCTCCCCTTGTGTCCATCACATAGCAGTGAGATATGAACATGCTGATTGGTCAGTTGCTTCAGAGGTAGTTGAATGATGTCACAGTTTGGTAAGTGTTGGAGTGCTATGAATTGTGGGACAGCTGGCATGGAGTTCCCTCAATTTTCATTTGGGTATGACAAACCTGATTTGGTATATGTCAAGGACTGGGATATGGGAGAGACTAAGAATGGGTGTCACATTCGGTTCAACCAACAGTTAATGTAGGTACAGTCAACATTTAGTGTTATAGTTTTGGCAAGGGTCAGCTTAGACAGCACAATTTATTTTCTGCAGCAATGTGACCTATAATGTTTCTGCCTACGTATGGAAAAAAAACAATGGTCAGATCTGATCCAGATAATCATCTATTGCAACAATCTGTTGAAATTCTTTTCTTGCACACCATGTTAGAATCCTCAATATTGACTTCACGATTAGTGTTTACTATAAATAACCATATTAAAATGTTAAACAAATATTAGTTTAATCAGAGTTCCTGCAGATGTCTTCAACATTTAGACTGATAATCTGTTCTGGTTCTCAAATCTAGAATCTAACCTTCAGGAAAATGTCTCTTGTCTAATTCAAGAGCTTAAAATACTTCATCATGTCTGAATTGTGCTGCGGACAATTGTCAGGGTTCACACCAATCTCTAAAAGTCATGGAAAAGGCCTTTTTTTGTGGAAAATCATGCAAAGTTGATTTTGAAGATTTTATCTTGGAAAAGTCCTGAAAATTTCAAAAGATACTCATGGAAATCCATAATAAGTAAAAAGAATATTGTTTGAAAATGAAAAAAAAGAAGTTTTTGTCATAAACTAGACAAAAAAGTACAGGTTCAAATCATGTATAATTAATTTATAAAGACACTGGTTTTAATTCCATTCATTCAAATTGGGAACCCGCGTGGTTCCAGCTAAGAATAGAATCACTGCCGATCTCTGCAGAGGGGTAGAAATCCTCCGAATGGGTGTCATGTTCATTTTATCATTTTTTGTCATGTTCACTATTGTGGTTAAATTATCGACCCCTGTTTGGTTTCAGGGAGCCATATGAGTGATGGCAAGAATAGGAACACTGCATTCATTCATTCATTCATTCAAATTGGGTTAAGTTATTGTCATCATTTTACATTGTGTGATCGTCAGTAGTTTATGCATTACTGAACATTAAGATACATCAAGGAAAATTGAAAATGATCATGGAAAAGTCATGAAAATATCATGAAAATATCATAAGTCTTTATAATATCATGGTCATTCAAATTCATACTGAGCCTGGTCTGGTTAGCTCAGTTGTTAGGGCATCTGACTATTAATCCAGTGGTCATGAGTTTGAATCCCTGTCTGGCCACAGTCTCCGTTATGACTGATATCATTTCCATTCATGCACTTGAATATTGGTTAACCTTCCAGGATTCCAGAAAGAGTGGTTAGGTAAACTGATCATCCGTCAGAACTCAATAGCATAAAAATGAAGCTGAATATTCTAATAAACTTCACATATTGAGTTTCTTGAATCACAGTTTTACTACAATATTAAGGCAATATTGATTCTCTATAATATACTGTGTCGCATTTCATTACTTTTTTTATTCTTTAATAAAAACAAAGATAGAAAGCTTTGCTTATAAATATGGACATTGATATTGGGGACAGCGTCACTTGACGGCGACAGAGATAGGCAAACAACTGGCTATTTGGTCACTAAATCACAATTGTCATTATTATGTTACCCTTTTTACTGTTATCCTGTCTAGTTATACCTCTAACAAAACAGTAAATGTCAAAAAGTTTACCATTAACTCTTCTGCTCTAATTCTGTGTTTCTTGTGTGTTTTTTTTTTCACAGTCATGCACCTTGTTTCCATGTGTCATGCAGTTGTCAGAAGGAGATTTGGGTACTCATTTGTTTAATTTATATTTAAATTTAGAGAGAGGACCATTATCATGACTCATTTCTACTTTTTAACTTTCTCTTTTTTGAATTGAGTTAAAAGCCATTTTCAGGACATTTCAGGTTATATAATATTATGGTATATCCAGTTTTATTGGTGGAGGAAGACTTCAGAATTAATCTGAGTAGAACCACTGTCCTTTCGCAAGTAAACTGGCAAATTTTCTCACAAAAAGTTTATAGATTCTTCTTTTAATGCTTTTCATGTTTTGATTGCGGTCACAATTTTCATGTATTACAGATTTAGTTATAAATACTAATTATCAAATGTAAGCCCTCAATGGCATAGAAATGACGCTAAATATAGAAACAAAGAAATTGTTATAATCTTTATACAGTCCTTCATTAACATCTTCCCAGTGTTTATAATGCAGTCGGTGCTTTATGTCATTTTAAAATGATACCAGGTTTGATCCTCTAGTGACTTACTGATGATAATAATGGCGGAATCAATCAAGAACCATGAATTAATAATTATCAAGATCTGCCAGCGACATAAAACCTCCCTGGGCAGTTTGTCACAAACACTGATATTGAAAGACTGGCTATTTTATCAATATCACTTACCATTTGTCGTTAAGCTTCCAACATAAAAATGCATTTTTATTTGTTTCATTTCACACTGCATTATGCGCACTGCAATAACTTTTAATGCTTAGTTTATTCTTACAAATGGAATCGTTTATTTTACATTTGCAATCATAACAATTGCGTTCAAATTTCAATTTGATTTCCGCAACGCTGATCAATATTTTATATATTTTTTGGTTATAAAATTAATGTTTTATATTTTCAGCCATCATGCTGATGTCACCATTAATGCTGCATTTGCGACTGATGTGTTTCATTCAGTTTGAATTATATTGTGTGTTTTTATATTCACTTTTATTTCCTTTTTCCTTAACAGTTCTTTACACTAACAACATTTTAATACCCTGCTGTTTTATCAATTTTGGGGCGGAATTAACTTGTCTTTGATAAAATAATTGATATGGGGTTATGAATGATTATTTCTCGAGATACTTCCCAATCTTATTAGCTTCACTCATGTGACAAAACTACTTCACTATGACAGCTTTATGATGTTTGCTGTTTTCTAAAGCACTTAATTATGACTGTTTTTATGATGTTTGCTGTTTTCTAAAGCACTTCATTGTGACTGTCATTATGATGTTTGCTGTTTTCTAAAGCACTTCATTATGACTGTCGTTATGATGTTTGCTTTTTCTAAAGCACTTCATTATGACTGTTTTTATGATGTTTGCCGTTTTCTAAAGCACTTCATTATGACTGTTTTTATAATGTTTGCTGTTTTCTAAATCAATTCATTATGACTGTTTTTATAATGTTTGCTGTTTTCTAAATCACTTCATTATGACTGTTTTTATAATGTTTGCTGTTTTCTAAATCACTTCATTATGACATTTTTTATAATGTTTGCTGTTTTCTAAAGCACTTCATTATGACTGTTTTTATAATGTTTGCTGTTTTCTAAAGCACTTCATTATGACTGTTTTTATAATGTTTGCTGTTTTTAGATGAGGTGAAGTTGATTGGTAGATTAGTTTAATGCTGTTAAAAAATGTAAATTTTGTGTATGAAATTAAGAAAATTTGTAAATAGCTTTAAAAAAATGTGGGTATCATCTTTTCTGATGAGTGCATGTGTGATATTGTGCAAATGGTGATCTCTCAAGTTTTTTGAGCAGCCATATGTTTGCATGTAGATTTTATGCTAATCTTTCAACTTAAACACTTTTGATAAATGACTTGGTTATATTCAATAAGTGATCTTTTAAAGATTGAAAAAAAAATCAATAAATAAGTTTGAAAGAAGAAAAAATCAGTATAAATTAAAAAAAAAAAAAAATGTTTTCTTTGTTAAAATTGCACAATATCCAACTGACTGTAAATTTATCTGTGATTCGGAACACTGGGCCGGGCCCGATTAGCTCAGTCAATCCAGGGGTCGTGAGTTTGAATCTCTCGCCCGGCAACAGTCCTCCGTGATGATTGATATACGACATTGTATCTCATTATCATTCGTCTCTCACCACTGATTCAGGTGGGAAAGTTATCAGTTACTTGCAGTAATGGGGTGTGCTCGAGTACTGGTTAATCCCAGGAAACAGTGGTAAGGTTAACTGATCGTCTGTTAGCCCTCGATGGCATAAAATGACGCTAAATATTCGATCAACCAATCAATCAATCGGAACACTGGTTATGAGGGATTAAGTCACCCTGCATTAGTATGGTGTTATGTAAACATCACACATACAAAATAGCCAGAATAATAGCTTTAAATAAAAAATAAACTCTACAACTTTGGGAAATGTCAATATTACAAGTGCCAATTCAAAGAATTGGTTACAAAATTAAGTGGTTTAGAAATGCCATTACGACACATTACACTTGTTAGTAATGATGGAGGAAGATGCGCCAACAAAACTGGGGAGAATCCCCATGCTGTCTTCGGGTAACTGACACACTTTCTCAAATAAAATGTTTAGATAAAGATTGGCTTAAACCCACGACTTCAGTGCCAAGAGGCGGGTGACAGCATCCAAGGTCGCTAGGCAGCAGTGCTGCTGAGGACCCAAAATTTATATAATGATGCACGCAAACTTGCTGTTGAAATATGTTTAGGATCTTCAGATTTAATAACCAATTCATTTACTGAACATTAGGCATGCTATGAATTATCCAACATTTAAGCACAGATACTGCTCAACAATAGAAGCTCAACATTCATCTGGTACAGATAATTATTTATTACAATTTAAACACTTAATGTAGCAAGATGCCAAATTTTGTTATTAAATTGAAATAATCTTCATATACTGGTTAAATGCATAATTAAAGTGAGATGTTTTGAAGAAGCAACTTCTAAAATAATTTATCAAGGGAAGTAAAACCTGTGTAATTGGCCACCTCTATTAAACAGCTGGTTTAAGCAGCCTCACATTGGCTATTCCCCATTTCGGTGTTTTCAGAGCAATTAACCTGTATTTAGCAACAACCTGTCTTAAAAGGCCACTTAAACTCATCCCCGTAACTGGCTGCTTAAGACAGGTTTGACTAAAAAATTCTAAACAAATCTGATATGTACATAGTTGCCCCACCCCCAAAACCCCCCAAAAACCATCATTTTAAAAATCGGTTAATGTCAAACTGATTTGTCTTTGATATTGGCTATATGTATGTCAAACTGATTTGTCTTTGATATTAGTCATATTTATGTCAAACTGATTTGTCTTTGATATTGGTCATATTTATGTCAAACTGATTTGTCTTTGATATTGGTCATATTTATGTCAAACCGATTTTTGTCTTTGATATTGGCTATATTTATGTCAACTGATTTATCTTTGATATTGGCTATATTTATGTCAACTGATTTGTCTTTGATATTGGTCATATTTATGTCAAACCGATTTTTGTCTTTGATATTGGCTATATTTATGTCAACTGATTTGTCTTTGATATTGGCTATATTTATGTCAAACCGATTTTTGTCTTTGATATTGGTCATATTTATGTCAACTGTTTGTCTTTGATATTGGCTATATGTATGTCAAATCAATTTGTCTTTGATATTGGCCATATTTATGTTAAACTGATTTGTCTTTGATGTTGTCTATATTTATACCAGACCAATTTGTCTTTGATATTGCTCATATTTATTTCAAACTGATTTGTCTTTGATGTTGTCTATATTTATGTCAACTGATTTGTCTTTGATGTTGTCTATATTTATACCAGACCAATTTGTCTTTGATATTGATTATATCTAATGGATACACAAAACATCTATATAAGTTATAATTTACCATATACCTTAATAATGCTTTAATGATCAATTAAATATTTGTAAGCATGTAATTGAAACTCAAAAGTTTGCATTAAAATGCCCCAAGTTAAATTTCATTACAATACCAGCAGTATGTATAGTACATGTTATTTTCCTTGTCCAATTTTGATTGACTTTTCTTTAATATTATAAAATAAAACTATTTTATTTATCTATATTGAAATGGATATATACAATACTACTATTTTATTAGATAACTATTATGACACTTATCATTAATGTAATTACGAATAAAAAATTCTTACTGTAAATAGAGAATTTCCATCCACTGTTGTTTCCTTTGCAAAATCTTCAGAACAAAATCCTTATCACAGTTTATTCAGCTATTTTTGCTTCAGTTCTCTGTCTGCTTTGTTAACCAGTATGTAATGTTTTATGAGTTTGAGAACTCGTGTGATGTACTATATAGCAGTCTGTAAACCACACACAGCTGTCTATAAACTAGTGTCAGTCAATACAGCAGTCATAAGCTCACTTCTAATTGCAGAATTATCTTATTAGATTAATTAACACTTCTGGATACAACCAGTCAGTTAGCAGAACAATTGGTGGCAGGTAGCCTATACATTCATTAATATTGAGTGGAACAAGTTCTGTGGAGTTATTGTAGGAGAACATGTTATATACTGCATAATGCTCTAGAGGTTGAACCAATAAAGTAGTCCCTCCTCCCGGCACTATGAAGTAACAGATAATGACTCCAAGTTTAAATTCCTGGTAGAGTTCTTCAGTCCTGTAATACTTTCTGTCTGCTAGCGTGAAAGTAGTTTACTTTGGCACACTGTAACTGAAATGCAAATCACTTTTAGTCGTATTACATCAATTTGAATATTTAGTATGAAAACTTAATTTGTTTGGCAAATATTTGAATGAGTGTTAGCAGTGAATCAAATTTCATAGTTTGGAGTGTCGTTTGGTTTCTTGATTTTATGTAAAGTATCTAGGCTTGCATAAAAGAACATTAATTATTGCGTTATTGTAACTTTCTTCACCCGTCATTACAGAAGACCCAACAATCCCTAAATTGATGTTTATGAAATTGTCCAAATGTATGTGGTCTGAAAGGAAAAAAATGATGTAATTCGGAGAAATCAACAGCCACATTTGTTACTTTCTAGCAGCTTATGTTTGAATTAACCCATTACTTAATAGAGACGCCTTTGGACACCTAATATAGAAGGCTTTTGAATTATTGGATGAATTGTGTTAACATTAACTGACAGAGTGGAAAACAGTGCAGGAAGTGTTCAGATTGCTCGTTACTCTTTCTACACTGTTTTCAAAGGCCGTCTGTGATTGGTGTGGGAAAACGCATATCTATGGAGTAAAGGGTTAAAGGGTATGCAACAATATTAAAATGGAATATTACTGATGTTAATGCATTTAATCAATCATTACGATAATGAACACTGTCGTTACCATATCAAGATGTTAATCTCCAAGTATTACTGCCTGAAACTCAATGGTTTAGAAATTATTAGCGATTTTTATAAAACAATATAACGCTATCGTTTTGAAAGTAGGAGTTGTAATTATGATAAAATATAAATCGATTTTGCCTTGGAAGTTTGTTTTTTCTACCATACTGATATTTGTTACAATTTTGGTTTTAAATGACAATGATTATGCGAAATATGATGCCTTGAATAAATTTACAAGAAGTTATATAATGCCTTTTGCCTAAATTACCAGGAACAAAATTATGCACACATTCTGTGGTATTTTAATTTCATAATATTTGCATCATGTAAATTTTCAGAAATATAGTCAGAAGAACAGATTTCAAAATGGCTGTTTGTCACTTTAAGAAGTTTATTTATAAACAGTTTGTATTCATGATTGATTGGTGAAACCCAATTCCAGAAAATAATCTGAAAACATTTATAACCAGAAATCTATAAGTTTGTTATTATGTCTCTGTGTGCATTCAATCAACAATGATGGTTGAAATTGTACTATTGTTGTAAACTTTAAAATGGAGTTACAATATACCGCAATAACACTTCAACTTCTTGAGGAAATTCCATATTACAGATGTATTAATAACAGCACATAGTTCATTTGTGGGATTGCATTTTGTTAACCTTCAAATACACAAATTGACGCTTAATATTCAAATCAAATCAGATTAACATAGATATTTTTAAATCGATTTAATCTAATTAAAGACAATGAAAATTTCTGTTTGCTATATTAAAATTAATAAAATTCATATTTAAAACTCACATCTGAACAGAATCCATTCATGGCTTATTATTTACACATATGATTGTGATAACAGCATCAAATGTAAAGTCCTTCAGTTTCAAGATGTTCAAGTGGTTTTAATGACTTTGTCTGGTCCTGCCCAAACTCTCCGGGAAGTTTATATATAGATATATGAACGTCACTTATCACTTTATCATGAGTCTGCCTGGACATGCAGCTTGTATCAGTTGGTACTGCATCTGGAACAGCTTCCATTATCCAGAAAACAATTATGATTGTTACACTTCTTTGAATTTGATTATTTTAGTTTTTGTGCTTTTTTTTTTTTGCTTTTTTTTTGCTTTTTTTTTTCATCTGATCT
The DNA here is from genome assembly GCA_029582155.1 of Panopea generosa. Classification (NCBI taxonomy): domain Eukaryota; kingdom Metazoa; phylum Mollusca; class Bivalvia; order Adapedonta; family Hiatellidae; genus Panopea; species Panopea generosa. Next base: position 49,458,106 of record CM055903.1, on the reverse strand, counting down.
GACAGTTCTCACCTGAGTTTTTGTGATCGCCCTGTGCCTGTCGTCTGTCCGTCCTCTGTTTACTTTTGTTTCAACGACTTCTTCTCTGGAACAACTTGTCAGATTTTCACCAAATTTTGTGTGAAGCATTGCTACATGAAGTTTTCTCTCAAGTTTGTTCAAACCATAATCATGAGGTCAAATTTAGCCCTACCCCATTGAATTTTCTTTTTTTCATCAAAATATCTAAAAAATCTTCTAATCCCAAAAGTACAATGGCTTGGAGGTTTAATATTTTGATGCCGGGCCCAATTAGGCCAGTGGGTTATGCGTCTGACTATCAATCCAGGGGGCCATGAGTTTAAATCCCCGCCTGTCAACAGTCTCCGTGATTATTGATATACGACATTGTGTCTCGTTATCATGCGTCTCTCACCGCTGATTCAACTGGGATAGTTATAAGTTACTTGAGGAGGTGTGGTATGCTTGAGTACTGGTTAACCTTTCAGGATCCCAGGAGACTGGTTAGATTAAATGATCATTTGTTAGCCCTCGATGGCATAAAAATGACCCTAAATATTCAATCAATCAATTTGATATTTTGCATAAAAGTACCTTATCAATTTTCCTCAAGTTTGTCAAGCCATGGCCCAAGGGTCTAGATTGTCTCATCCTGTTCTTCTTAAGAACCAGCCAGCCAAATTGGTTTATATTAGGTGTAAATGATCCCTATAAGAATGTTTTTTAAGCTTGTTCAAACAAAGAGAGTAGGGTCAATTGTGACCCGGTTAGGGAACTTTGATTTTTACATAGGAATACTATAGGAAAACAGGAAATTGTGTTATTCTCATCCACATTTTTTATATTATTACAAAAGTATTGATGTCTGAAGCATTGTTAAGTCATAACAGTTGAGACTGGGTTATTCAAAGGGGATGTTATATCCATTAGGGGCAGCTGCCGGAAAAGGGATAAAGTTGTGATTTTTCAAAAATCAGCTTCTCAAGAACATACATGTTCATATTTGGTAAAAATGGTCCCTTTGAGTAGGGGTTTCAAGTTTAGTTTACTCAAGATCCTGAACACTTGATTATTTTTGCATTTTCAAACACTGTCAAGATGATCAGATAATAAGCTCTGTGGCTCTATACTGTCAAGATGATCAGATAATAGGCTCTGTGGCTCTATACTGTCAAGATGATCAGATAATAGGCTCTGTGACTTTAAACTGTCATGTCTTAATAATAGGCTCTGTGACTCTATTCTACCAAGATGTTCTAATAACAGGCTCAGTGACTCTATTCTACCAAGTTGTTCAGATAATAGGTTCTGTGACTTTATTCTGTCAAATTGTTCAGATAATAGGCTCTGTGACTCTTTATTGTCAAGTTGATCAGATAAACGGCTCTGTGACTCTTTATTGCAAGTTGTTATAATAATAGGCTATGTGACTTTAAACTGTCAAGTTGTTCTTATAATAGACTCTGTGACTCTATACTGTCAAGATGTTCTAATAATAGGCTTTGTGACTCTATTCAATCAATTTGTTCAGATAATAGGCTCTGTGACTTTAAACTGTCATAACAAGTTGTTCTGATAAAAGGCTCTGTGACTTTATACTGTCAAGTTGTTCAGATAATAGGCTCTGTGACTTTAAACTGTCAAGTTCTAATAATAGGCTCTGTGGCTCTATACTGTTAAGTTGTTCTAATAATAGGCTGTGTGACTCTATACTGTCCAGTTGTTCTACTTATAGGCTCTATACTGTTAAGTTGTTCTAATAATAGGCTGTGTGACTCTGTACTGTCAAATTTTTCTAATGATAGGCTCTGTGACTCAATACTGTCCAGTTGCTCTAATAATAGGCCCTGTGACTCAATACTGTCCAGTTGTTCTAATTATAGGCTCTGTGACTCTATTCTACCAAGTTGTTCTAATAATAGGCTCTGTGACTCTTTACTGTCAAGTTGTTCAGGTAATAAGCTCTGTGACTTTTTACTGTCAAGGTGTTCTAATAATAGGCTGTGTGGCTCTATACTGTTAAGTTGTTCTTATAATAGGCTCTGTGAATCTATCCCATCAAATTGTTCTAAAAATTGGCTCTGTGACTCTATCCCGTCAAATTGTTCTAATAATAGGCTCTGTGACTCTATGCTGTCAAGTTGTTCTGACAAAAGGCTCTGTGACTTTATACTGTCAAATTGTTCAGATAATAGGCTCTGTGTCTCTGTACTGTCAAGTTGTTCAGATAATAGGCTCTGTGACTCTTTACTGTCAAGTTGTTCTAATAATAGGCTCGTTACTCTATACTGTCAAATTGTTCTAATAATAAGCTTTTTGACTATACTGTCAAGTTCTAATAATAGGCTCTGTGACTCTATACTGTCAAGTTGTTCTAATAATAGGCTCTGTGGCTCTCTATACTGTCAAGTTGTTCTAATAATAGGCTCTGTGACTCTTTACTGTCAAGTTGTTCAGGTAATAAGCTCTGTGACTTTTTACTGTCAAGGTGTTCTAATAATAGGCTGTGTGGCTCTATACTGTTAAGTTGTTCTTATAATAGGCTCTGTGACTCTATCCCATCAAATTGTTCTAATAATAGGCTCTGTGACTCTATGCTGTCAAATTGTTCTGATAAAAGGCTCTGTGACTTTATACTGTCAAATTGTTCAGATAATAGGCTCTGTGCCTCTGTACTGTCAAGTTGTTCAGATAATAGGCTCTGTGACTCTTTACTGTCAAGTTGTTCTAATAATGGGCTCGTTACTCTACACTGTCAGATTGTTCTAATAATAAGCTTTGTGACTATACTGTCAAGTTGTTCTAATAATAGGCTCTGTGGCTCTCTGTACTGTCAAGTTGTTCTAATAATAGGCTCTGTGACTCTATACTGTCAAGTTGTTTTAATAAACAGCTCTGTGACTGTGTACTGTAAAGATGTTCTAATAGGCTCTATGACTTTACTGTCCAGTTGTCCTAATAATAGGCTCTGTGACTATACTGTCCAGTTGTTCTAATAATAGGCTCTGTGACTCTATACTGTCCAGTTGTTCTTACAATAGGCTCTGTGAGTCTGTACTGTCAAGTTGTTCTAATAATAAGCTCTATGACTCTATATCAAGTTGCTCAGATAGTAGGCTCTGTGACTCTATTCTACCAAGTTTTTCAGATAATAGGCTCTGTGACTCTATACTGTTAAGTTGTTGTTCTAATAATAGGCTCTGTGACTCTATACTGTCAAGTTGTTCTAATAAAAGGCTCTCTGACTATTCTACGAAGTTGTTCAGATAATAGGCTCTGTGACTCTATTATTCCAAGTTGCTCAGATAATAGGCTCTGTGACTCTATATTACCAACCAAATTGCTCGGTTACTTTATACTGAAATATGCAGAAATGGCCCTTCCTACCTGAACTGCAAAGTTTTAGTAAATGTATCTTCGTAATAATCAAGGTGTTGCCTTGTACAACATGCATGAGCTACCAAAGTCCCATTCTTGCCAACACTCACTAATCACGCTAGAATGACATCGGTTGATAATTTTACCATAATCATAAAATTATTTTACAATGTTTGTTAAAATTGACACGACATTTATCATGTTTATTTGGAGGATTCTTGCAACATATCTCAACAGTGATCCTATTGTTATTTGTTGCCAGTAACTTGAAAAAAATCCCACTCTTTCAGTGCTTGAAGTTGTTTACAAAATGATGTTATCCTAATTGAGGGAACACTTATACATCTTTATTATCATAATACATTTTGGTGAAAGTTGTATGTACTGGAAACAAAATGGAATTGTATTAAAACGTGAGAATTTATGGCAGTATTTATGCATACCTATCAATTTACTCAATAATACATCTTAACAATTAGCATCTGTGTGGAAAAGTCAAATTAAAAATGCCCAGAAAGTAATTTGACTTGCATACATTGAAGAGAGATAGGTTGACCTCTGCTGTAATAAAAAAAACTACTTTACAAAAAGCATAATGATTATAATATAGTGAGCGTCTCTCTGACTTGGTACTGAGCCATGTCAACTATGTGTGACACTTTAAGTTAAGGGTTAATAAAATTTTACTTTTCTTCTTCAAATGTTTTTCATTTATTATCCAATCTTTACTAGAATTGTTCACAATGCTTATTGGAAAAAAATATCTTAACCAGGTTTGATTTTGATAACCAATCCCATCACACTAGTCACTCTGGAGTTACCACCCTTGAATATTTCTAAAATTTGCAAAATTGATGGTGTCTACTCTCTTTCTTGAGTCAATTATCCAATCATCACCAAACTTGATCACGGTGTTTATTGGCTGACTTGATGTCTCGGACTACCTGTAAGTTTGATTACCAGCCAGAACATTGTTCTTGATGTTACAATTTCAACTGATAAATTAATCACACTTGTAATAAGTTTTGTTTGTTAGGAGTTGAGTTATTCTGGTGTCAGCTCCATAGGGTTTACTGGTCATTTAACTGTTGTCTGCTGTCAAATGCTGACCACATTATTTCTTTGTTTAAATATCTGTCTGTGATTCAAGGTAGCTGCCATTAATGCTGTACACAGAGCCCGCTGCCTGAAAATAAAATGACAGCCATATACCAGTAAAAAAAACATTGTGGTCTGAAATTCAAAATATCTGCTATATCTGTAATGGGATAGGTGAACATTTTGATAAGTTTTCACTTAACTCTATTTCTAAAATCATTAGAGTATCCCAAGTACAGTGCAGAATTACCTAGGTTATGTTTTCTAATTTGGAAAGGGGTATAACTCTTGAAAATGGTTAAAAGGCATTAGATTTTGCTTATTCGTGATGATATAATATTATGATAAAATTTAATGTAACAACTATTTTGTTTTATCAATTTTTATGAGTTTTGAGAGATAAAATTAAAAAAAAATATATATATTAATTTTCTTATTTAATGATAGTTACTTATGTTTTCATATCTAAGAATATTAATAACTTAAAAAAGAAGTTCCATGTAATGATATTTGGAGATAAATATTTTCATACACATATAGATGTAAAGATTGACCTAATGCATGAACATTGCTGCATGTTCCTTTAAACTAATAAAACTCAGGAGTTCAAGAAGGCTGCCATTACTATAAATAGATTACTAAGGCCATTATAAATTAATTGCTAGATTATCATCCAAATTTTTCTTAAAAACGGGGAGGGCGGGAGGATTTTTATTTTTTATTTTGTATTTCCATTTTTAAATTTTGGATGTTTTTATTTTTTTATGAAAAAAAAAAAGGTCAGGGTGGCATGAAAATTAGGGGTGAAGGGGGTGATAATCTAGCAATTAATTTATTATGGCATAAGTTTTGTGTTTTGCAAAATTTTAAGTTATGTTGAGTACTAGATGAAGACCTCATTGATACTAATGGGTAGTTGATTATGAGTGGTTGATTGAGGCTTGAAGGACAGTTTATCAGCATCTTTCCCATGTAAACATAGCTACTTACACAAACAGACAGATGTTACAGGTAATATACCTGCCTTGTGCTACAACTTGACCAACATGCTTATCATCCCAGGACAATGATATAGAAAAGTAGTGTTTGCATCGCACTGAATTATGTGATCGGAATGCATTTCATTATGTCCCCAGCCATTTATGGAGGTCTGCAACTTAGACAGTTGTCGTTGTACGTTTGTCCCTCACATTTTCTTGTCAGCTCTGCTCCTCCTAATACTTCTCAACCCATTTTCACCAAATTTGCTACAGTGTGTCAGTTTAAAGCCCAGTTGCACATATCATATTTGTGTTAGTCCATTGACCTTTGGCTCTTTAATCATTTTTAATGGTAAATCTGTCACATTTCATTGTCAGTTTACTCCCTAAACTTCTAAACTGATTTTGGTCAAACTTGTTTGGAAGTATCAGTGTGTAGTCTGACAGTGGATATCATTGTAGTGTTCCAGCCATTCTGCTTTTACCATAAAATCAGACAAGAAATAATTCATAAAGGATGAAACATAGAAGTTCAATTTGGTAATTTTCTAATTTGAGATCTTTATTCTCTCAATGATGTGATTTTTTCAGTGGTGTATAATTTTGGTTTTGACATATATATATCATTTATATATTTCTCACAGTGAACAAAAGTCGATCATGATTTGCCCAAATGGAGAAAATAGGGACAGTTAATTCTGTAAACTAACAGGTAAAAATATAAATCCTGACAAACAGTATCACATGCCAAGAAAAAGTCAGAAAGTAACAATTTTATTGAGCTTTTTGTTTTGATTATTTAGCTTTTTATTTATGCCATCGAGGGTTAACAGATGATCAGTAAACCTAACCACTCTTGCTGGGATCCTGGAAGGTGGTACTTAAGCACACCCATCTCTGTAAGTAGCTGATCATTTTCCCATTTGAATCAGTAGTTAGAGACAAATGAAAATGAGACACAATGTCATATATCAATATCACAGAGACTGTGCTCAGGCAGTGATTCAAACAAATGAACCCTGGATAGATAGTCGGACACATTACCGACTGAGCTAACCGGGCTCGGCTCAACATCATTGGTGCATGCCAGTGAATGACAGTTACTGTTGACATAGTAATATCTTAACACATTTTAAAAATAATTGATTGAAAATTGAATATCCATCTTGTACCCTTTCATATCAGGACAGCAACCACAAAGGGAGATGAAACAGAAATTATCCATCAGAAAGGTTGCCTCTTTATGTTTTCTATGTGCTATTAAGGCAATTACAGACTCGGTAAAAACAAATCAATTCAGATTTAGTTACCTGGTCAATCCTATCTTGTTTACAGTGAGTACATGACTAATGCTTGACCTTAGTCCACCTTTATCATTGGTCAAGTAATCATTGTTTACAAGTGTTTGTCCAGGTACGGCTGTATGATATGGATCTGCCTGTCAATATAGTTGTCAGTACATGTTTTCAAAGGTCAATGTCATGCAGTGGTCATAGCAGTTCATATGTCAACTTTCAGTTATATAACACTTTATATTATTATGTAATAATTACAGTCGTGACAATTACACAAGTACTTTTGACTAAACAAATAAAACTTTTTTTTACATATATTTTTATGCTTCCTGGAATAAAACATACACAACTTAAACCGTGGTATAAAATTTTACTATATAAGTTACAGATATACCTTATGCATGCATAAAATATTAAGTTTCTTAATTACTGTGTATAAGTTTAAGATATAGTTTATAGATGCATAAGTACCAAATGTAAATTAATTGAAATATATTATTATAGATGCTTAAGTATCAAATGTGACTTTATAGAACACTGAAAATGTTTGTAACAAGAGTTAGAAATATACTGTTGTTGTTATTGTTGTATGGTACTGCTAAGTTTGCTTTCACAATTTTTATGCTCCCCCGAAAAGGGGAAGCATATAGTCACCGCTTCGTCCATCAGTCCGTCCTTCCGCTTCCGTCCGTCCATCCGTCCATCTGTCTGTGCATCACCAGTTCTTGTCCGGGCTATTTCTCTACACCCTGTGGTTTGAATTTTATGAAACTTGCTAGGAAGCATCATTATAAAGTGCAGATGTGCATATTGTCTGTGTTCCGATTCGATGATTTTCACGGAGTTATGGCCCTTTGAATCTGTTTGTGACCAAATTCTTGTCCGTGCTATTTCTCTACAACCCCATGTTGGAATTTTATGAAACTTGCTAGGATGCATCATTACCAAGTGCAGATGTGTATACTGTCTTTGTGTTCCGGTTCAATGATTTTTCACGGAGTTATGGTCGTTTGATTCTATTTGTGACCAGATTCTTGTCCGGGCTATTTCTCTACAACCTCAGGTTGGAATTTTATGAAACTTGCTAGGATGCATCATTATCAAGTGCAAATGCGCATACTATCTTTATGTTCCGGTTCCATGATTTTTCACGGAGTTATGGGCCTTCGATTGAGTCTGTGACCAAATTATTGTCAGCGCTATTTCTCTACAACCCCATGTTGGAATTTTGTGAAACATGCTAAGATGCATCATTATTAAGTGCAGATGCGCATATTATCTTTATGTTCCGGTTCCATGATTTTTCACGGAGTAATGGCCCTTTGATTGAGTCTGTGACCAAATTATTGTCCGCGCTATTTCTCTACAACCACATGTTGGAATTTTGTGAAACATGCTAGGATGCATCATTACCAAGTGCAGATGCGCATATTGTCTATGTGTTCCGTTTGATGTTTTTTTCACGGAGTTATGGCCCTTTGATTGAGTCTGTGACCAAATTATTGTCCACGCTATTACTCTACAACACCATGTTGGAATTTTGTGAAACTTGCTGGGATGCATCATTACCAAGTGCAGATGTGCATATTGTCTTTGTGTTCCGGTTTGATGATTTTTCACTGAGTTATGGCTCTTTGATTCTGTCTGTGACCAAATTATTGTCTGCTCTATTTCTCTACAACCCCATGTTGGAATTTTATGAAACTTGCTTGGATATATCATTACCAAGTGCAGATGCGCATATTGCCTGTGTTTCAGTTCGATGATTTTTCACAGAGTTATGGCCCTTTGATTCAGTCTGTGACCAAATTCTTTTCCGCTCTATTTCTCTACAACCTGTGGTTGGAATTTTATGAAACTAGCTAGGATCTGCTCATATCCTCATTTTGTTCCAGTTAAATGATTTGCGAATTAGTTCTGTGAAGTGCAGAGCCACATATTGTTTCTGCTCTACAGTTTGCTATTCTTCAACCAAGTAGCCCGTACAGATGCAAACACTCACTTGGGGAGCATCCATTAGTTCCACCGATATTTTGTTATTCTGTCATGTGACATGTGACATGTGACAGTGTTGACTTGAGATAATATTCTGAGCGCTATGAAATATGATATCCTACCCAGTCACATTATATTAACACCAGGCTGACCAGACCTTGACCTCTAAATGCTGAGCGCCAAGACAATACCATTTTTTTCAAATCTTTGCTATGACCTGGTAGGGGATTGAACCTATGACTTTATGGAAGTGCAACATTTGCTTCACCATTTGTCCACTGCTGTGGTTTTAGAAATATACTGATACTGTTTGAGGATTTGGGTTCACTCAATTATTGAAGTTGACCAACAATCTGTTGTTTTTGCCTTTCCAAGCATGATACATTCAGGACTGTTACGAAGAAATGAATTAAATATTCTTTACCTTTTAAATACCTCTACGGTAAGGTAAAAAAAAATCTTTAGTCATGACAGTTTAGACTGGGCCCTTAACAGGGATTTAATATCCATAAGAGATTAGCAGGGACCCAAAAAGTAATAAAATAGTGAAATCTCAACAATATTTTGATGAGTCAAATGCCTTCGTATTAGGTTACAGTATAAATAATCCCTGTGAGTAGAGGTTTCAAGTTTGCTCATAATTACGAAGGTGCTAGGACTTTTGCAAACTTTTTTTTCTTTTGCATAGAATGCTATGTGAATTAAGGGTTAAGGGAAATTTAGTAACTGTAAGGGCCAGTTACTAATGGGCCTATAAAAGGAATAAAAGTATGAATTTTCAAAAATCTTCCCAAAAATTTTTTATATTCTTTCCACTTAGAATACCTTTACTACAAGGTAAAAAATATCCCTCCACAAAAAATGACAAAAACAACAGGTTAATGAACTATTTTCAATAAGTGGTTTGTACCTGGTCACAGGTGGATTCAATTAAAAATGTAGATCTAATTGCTTTATATACCTTGTATAGTTTATGGATGAGTGCTAATGAGTGTTTTATCCCAGTTAAATAGTTAACAAAACCTGTAACAACTGACATAAAATGAATTGGAATTAATCTCGGGTGAAAATTCATTTAACTTTTTGCACGAGTCTATTAATTTTATAGCCTGTTTTCATTTCTGAGTTAGAACTTGAGCTGAACTTTTTCTTACAGATGCGCAATAGCATATGAAAATATGAAATATAACCCTTGTACCTTGCAGGCTCTAGTTTGAGCTATTGATGGGAAATTTGTCAAGAACCTTTTTGTATCTTTTTATTAAATAAACATGCGGAAACATGAAGGCACTTTTATTCATATACTAATATAAATTACTATTTTGGAAAAATTATAATATTTTTAATTTTATTTTTAAATTGAGTTTTGGCTTATTTATTTTTTTAAAAAATGTATTTCAGTTTTAAAGTTTTAAGCTGAATTTCTATTTTTATGGTCAAAATAAAAATAAAATGACAACAGGATCATGAAAGTGGACACCATCAAAATAATACTGTAACCAGTCAAAAGTCAAAGTATTTAATGGTTAAATAACTGCAACACAATTTCTTTACAAAAATAGGAATGTTATTTACTAAATATGATTGCTCTTTCTTTAAAGTAAACTGAAATGAATTAAATCTGTATTAATTACCTGCCCAAGTTAAAAAAATGAGTGGATAGTTTCTGAAAACGAAATTAGAGGGAGGAAATAAGATCAATTAGCAAGATTGATGGTTGTTAAAGTACGAACAATGCAACTGCTGTATCAACAGCCGACATCGAGGAATGGCACTTGCACACATGACAATGTAGTTAATGAAGGGAAGTCGGCTGATTACATTTCTGATGCATTAATATTGATTTATCAAACTTTTTAAAACTTATTTCCATTTTGTTAAATCTGGTAGTCCATCAAACCAACTGGAAATGCATCAGTAAGGCATGTATCAAGATTTCAAGTCTGTATTCTTTATTGATGCATTTGTCAGAATTATGAGTATATACATAAATAATTGATGAACTTGTCAGAATTATATATGCATAATCAATTGATGCAATTGTCAGAATTATGATTATATATTTACATGAGTAATTGATGCACTTGCCAGAATTAATTAATGCACATGTCAGATTTAAAATTGTACAAATAATTAATTGATGCACTTGTCAGAATTATATATATATATATATATATAAGTAATTGATGCACTTGTCAGTATTATATATACATAATTAATTGATGCACTGGTCAGAATTATATTTATAATACATAAAGTGTTGATGCAAGTGTCGGAATTATGATTATGTACATGAATAATTGATGCACATGTCAGATTTATAATTATACAAATAATAAGTTGATGCACAAGTAAAAATTATAATTATACGAATAATTAATTGATACACTTTTCAGAATTTATTGATGCACATGTCAGATTTATAATGATAAACATAGTTGATGCACATGTCAAAATTATAATCATACACATAATTGATTGATGCACTTGTCAGAATTATAATTATACACATAATTGATGCACTTGACAAATTATAATTATACCCATAATTGATGCACTTGTCAGAATTATAATTATACACATAATTGATGCACTTGTCAGAATTATAATTATACACATAGTTGATGCACTTGTCAGAGTTATAATTATACACATGATTGATGTATGCACTTGACAGAATTTTAATTATACACATAATTGATGCACATGTCAAAATTATAATCATACACATAATTGATGCACTTGTCAGAATTATAATTATACACATAATTGATGCACTTGCCAGAATTATAATTATATGCATAGTTGATGCACTTGTCAGAATTATAAGAGTACACATAATTTATGCACTTGTCAGAATTATAATTATACCCATAATTGATGCACATGTCAAAATTATAATCATACACATAATTGATGCACTTGTCAGAATTATAATTATACACATAATTGATGCACTTGCCAGAATTATAATTATATGCATAGTTGATGCACTTGTCAGAATTATAAGAGTACACATAATTTATGCACTTGTCAGAATTATAATTATACACATAATTGATGCACATGTCAAAATTATAATCATACACATAATTGATGCACTTGTCAGAATTATAATTATACACACAATTGATGCACTTGCCAGAATTATAATTAAACACATAAATGATACACATGTCAAAATTATAATTATACACATAATTGATGCACTTGACAGATTATAATTATACACATAATTGATGCACTTGTCAGAATTATAATTATACACATAATTGATGCACTTGTCAGAATTGTAATCATACACATAGTTGATGCACTTGTCAGAATTATAATTATACACATAAATGATTGATGTATGCACTTGACAGAATTATAATTATATACATAATTGATGCACATGTCAAAGTTATAATTATACACATAATTGATACACTTGACAGATTATAATTATATGCATACTTGGTGCACTTGTCAGAATTATAATCATGCACATAGTTGATGCACTTGTCAGAATTATAATTATAAACATAATTGATGCACTTGCCAGAATTATAATCATACACATAATTGATGCACTTGTCAGAATTATAATTATACACATAGTTGATGCACTTGTCAGAATTATTATCATACACATATTTGAAGCATTTGTCAGAATTATAATTATACACATAATTGATGCACTTGCCAGAATTATAATCATACACAAATTTGATGCACTTGTCAGAATTATAGTTACACACATAACTGATGCACTTGACAGAATTATAATTATACACATAATTGATGGACTTGTCCAAATTATATACACACTTTTATACTTTATTTTCGGTTATACATAGCTGGGAACATTGATAGAAGGCAATGTGTGGAAGTGCAGTGCAAAAGAACCATAAATATATTTTTAATAATGACAGAATTATCTCCCCTTCTGTACTTTATTTTGTGTTATATTTGCTTGTCCGTGTTATATTTTCAAACATATGGAAGAGGGGTGGTGGGAATGCATTTATATTCAAAAGAATAATTATTGTATAATGGGAAATCAGGGAATTTTCTTTTTTTTCTCATTTATTTTACGAATTATTTTAATCATCTTTTAGATCTGAAGCATTGCTTGAGACTTGGTACATAATGTCCAAATGAAAATGTATAAAATTGTGAAAGTTCAAAAATCATCTTTTCAAAAATTGATGAGTTAGATTTGCTCATATTTGGTTTATGTGCTCCATATAAGGAGAGTTTTAAATTTTTACAAATAAATGGTTAAGGGTCCATTGGGGCTTAGTAAGACATTGATCTTGGGAATGCTATGGGAAAACTTGATTTAATTGATGCAGATATCAGAATTCACATATATTTGTATAATAAGTACAGAAGATGTACTTACCAGATTTCTACATGTGTAATAAATGCACATTTCAGAGTTCTAAATTTATTATTGATTGAATTATAAAAAATTGCTTTGCTCGGAATTGTATGCACTCTTTCAGTCCCAAATGGGCAATTTTACACAGTTACAATGAGTTGTATATTTGCCATCACACCTTAGACAAATTAATCAGTCTAATAGTACACATGGCAATAACAGACACAAGCTTTTTTTTAAATTAACAGTTTAGTCCTGTCTTCTGATTTACAGCCATATTGTTGATAGTGTCTGGAGTTTTTGTGTGTAAATATAAATTATTCTGTTATGTACCCAATAGCTTTATCCGCACAGCTTGTTGTGTTGTAGATGGAGAGTTGGCCACTCACACCAGATATATACCAATAGCTTTATCAGCACAGCTTATTGTGTTGTAGTGTCATAGTTGGAGTGTTGGTCACTCACACCAGATATATACCAATAGCTTTATCAGCACAGCTTGTTGTGTTGTAGTGTCATAGTTGGAGAATTGGTCACTCACACCAGATATATACCAATAGCTTTATCAGCACAGTTTGTTGTGTTGTAGTGTCATAGTTTGAGTGTTGGCCGCTCACACCAGATATATACCAATAGCTTTATCAGCACAGCTTGTTGTGTTGTAGATGGAGAGTTGGCCGCTCACACCAGATATATACCAATAGCTTTATCAGCACAGCTTATTGTGTTGTAGTGTCATAGTTGGAGTGTTGGCCACTCACACCAGATATATACCAATAGCTTTATCAGCACGGCTTGTTGTGTTGTAGTGTCATAGTTGGAGAATTGGTCACTCACACCAGATATATACCAATAGCTTTATCAGCACAGTTTGTTGTGTTGTAGTGTCATAGTTTGAGTGTTGGCCGCTCACACCAGATATATACCAATAGCTTTATCAGCACAGCTTGTTGTGTTGTAGATGGAGAGTTGGCCGCTCACACCAGATATATACCAATAGCTTTATCAGCACAGCTTGCTGTGTTGTAGTGTCATATTTGGAGTGTTGGTCACTCACACCAGATATATACCAATAGCTTTATCAGTACAGCTTGCTTGTTGAGTTGTAGTGTCATAGTTGGAGTGTTGGCCACTCACACCAGATATATACCAATAGCTTTATCAGCACAGTTTGTTGAGTTGTAGTGTCATAGTTGGAGTGTTGGCCGCTCACACCAGATATATACCAATAGCTTTATCAGCACAGCTTGTTGTGTTGTAGTGTCATAGTTGGAGTGTTGGCCACTCACACCAGATATATACCAATAACTTTATCAGCACAGCTTGTTGTGTTGTAGTGTCATAGTTGGAGTGTTGGCCGCTCACACCAGATATATATCAATAGCTTTATCAGTACAGCTTACTTGTTGAGTTGTAGTGTCATAGTTGGAGTGTTGGCCACTCACACCAGATATATACCAATAGCTTTATCAGCACAGCTTGTTGTGTTGTAGTGTCATAGTTGGAGTGTTGGTCACTCACACCAGATATATACCAATAGCTTTATCAGTACAGCTTGCTTGTTGAGTTGTAGTGTCATAGTTGGAGTGTTGGCCACTCACACCAGATATACACCAATAGCTTTATCAGCACAGTTTGATGTGTTGTAGTGTCATAGTTGGAGTGTTGGCCACTCACACCAGATATATACCAATAGCTTTATCAGCACAGCTTGTTGTGTTGTAGTGTCATAGTTGGAGTGTTGGCCACTCACACCAGATATACACCAATAGCTTTATCAGCACAGTTTGATGTGTTGTAGTGTCATAGTTGGAGTGTTGGCCACTCACACCAGATATATACCAATAGCTTTATCAGCACAGCTTGTTGTGTTGTAGTGTCATAGTTGGAGTGTTGGCCACTCACACCAGATATATATCAATAGCTTTATCAGCACAGCTTGTTGTGTTGTAGTTTCATAGTTTGAGTGTTGGCCACTCACACCAGATATATACCAATAGCTTTATCATCACAGTTTGTTGTGTTGTAGTGTCATAGTTGGAGTGTTGGCCACTCACACCAGATATATACCAATAGCTTTATCAGCACAGCTTGTTGTGTTGTAGTGTCATAGTTGGAGTGTTGGCCACTCACAGCAGATATATATCAATAGCTTTATCAGTACAGCTTGCTTGTTGAGTTGTAGTGTCATAGTTTGAGTGTTGGCCGCTCACACCAGATATATACCAATAGCTTTATCTGAACAGCTTGCTTGTTGAGTTGTAGTGTCATAGTTGGAGTGTTGGCCACTCACACCAGATATATACCAATAGCTTTATCAGCACAGCTTGTTGTGTTGTAGTGTCATAGTTGGAGTGTTGGTCACTCACACCAGATATATACCAATAGCTTTATCAGTACAGCTTGCTTGTTGTGTTGTAGTGTCATAGTTGGAGTGTTGGCCACTCACACCAGATATATACCAATAGCTTTATCAGCACAGCTTGTTGTGTTGTAGTGTCATAGTTGGAGTGTTGGTCACTCACACCAGATATATACCAATAGCTTTATCAGCACAGCTTGTTGTGTTGTAGTGTCATAGTTGGAGTGTTGGTCACTCACACCAGATATATACCAATAGCTTTATCAACACAGTTTGTTGTGTTGTAGTTTCATAGTTGGAGTGTTGGCCACTCACACCAGATATATACCAATAGCTTTATCAGCACAGCTTGTTGTGTTGTAGTGTCATAGTTGGAGAATTGGTCACTCACACCAGATATATACCAATAGCTTTATCATCACAGCTTGTTGTGTTGTAGTGTCATAGTTTGAGTGTTGGCCGCTCACACCAGATATATACCAATAGCTTTATCAGCACAGCTTGTTGAGTTGTAGTGTCATAGTTTGAGTGTTGGCCGCTCACACCAGATATATACCAATAGCTTTATCAGCACAGCTTGTTGAGTTGTAGTGTCATAGTTTGAGTGTTGGCCGCTCACACCAGATATATACCAATAGCTTTATCAGCACAGCTTGTTGAGTTGTAGTGTCATAGTTGGAGTGTTGGCCGCTCACACCAGATATATACCAATAGCTTTATCAGCACAGCTTGTTGAGTTGTAGTGTCATAGTTGGAGTGTTGGCCGCTCACACCAGATATATACCAATAGCTTTATCAGCACAGCTTGTTGTGTTGTAGATGGAGAGTTGGCCACTCACACCAGATATATACCAATAGCTTTATCAGCACAGCTTGTTGTGTTGTAGATAGAGAGTTGGCCATTCACACCAGATATATACCAATAGCTTTATCAGCACAGCTTGTTGTGTTGTAGATAGAGAGTTGGCCGCTCACACCAGATATATACCAATAGCTTTATCAGCACAGCTTGTTGTGTTGTAGATGGAGAGTTGGCCGCTCACACCAGATATATACCAATAGCTTTATCAGCACAGCTTGTTGTGTTGTAGATGGAGAGTTGGCTGCTCACACCAGATATATACCAATAGCTTTATAAACACAGTTTGTTGTGTTGTACATGGAGAGTTGGCCACTCACACCAGATATATACCAATAGCTTTATCAGCACAGCTTGTTGTGTTGTAGATGGAGAGTTGGCCACTCACACCAGATATATACCAATAGCTTTATTAGCACAGCTTGTTGTGTTGTAGATGGAGAGTTGGCCACTCACACCAGATATATACCAATAGCTTTATAAACGCAGTTTGTTGTGTTGTAGATGGAGAGTTGGCCACTCACACCAGATATATACCAATAGCTTTATCAGCACAGCTTGTTGTGTTGTAGATGGAGAGTTGGCCGCTCACACCAGATATATACCAATAGCTTTATCAGCACAACTTGTTGAGTTGTAGTGTCATAGTTGGAGTGTTGGCCGCTCACACCAGAAGTTGTGATGTTCAATCCAAGACTAAACACAATGACTTCTCAAAAACAATGCTTAAGTCTATGAAACTGACTTGATATCCTATTCACAAAATTACTTTGAAACCTATTCACAAAGGCACTAGTCTTACTTGGAAACGTATTCTCAAAACACACTAAGCTTACTTTGAAACGTATTCACAAAACACCCTGAACTTACTTTGAAACCAGTTCACAAAACACAATAAGCTTACCTTGAAATCTATTAACTAAACACCCTAAGCTTACCTTGAAATCAATTCACAAACACCCTAAACTTACTTTGAAATCAATTCACAAACACACTAAGCTTACTTTGAAACCAGTTCACAAAACACACCAAGCTTACCTTGAAATCTATTCACTAAACACCCTAAGCTTACCTTGAAATCAATTCACAGACACCCTAAACTTACTTTGAAATCAATTCACAAACACACTAAGCTTACTTTGAAATCTGTTCACTAAACACCATAAGCTTACCTCGAAATCAATTCACAAACACACTAAGCTTACTTTGAAACCAGTTAACTAAACACCATAAGCTTACCTTGAAATCAATTCACAAACACACTAAGCTTACTTTGAAACCTATTCATATAATTACATAAGTGTCCTAGAGCATCTGCCTCACATGAGGAAGATTGTGGGTTCGATCCCCAGTCAGGTCATACTTGAAAATGGTCCTAGAAACTTCATTTGAAGTATTTAGAGGATAGTTCAAGGTCTGGTTGACTGGGTGGAATTCCATCATACTTAATAGGAATGCCCAGGACAATGAGATGTGTGTTAAAATTCAAGGTGAAGGTCACATTTTGAAGATCAGATTTGTTTGGCTATTGATATGGTGTAATAAGTATAAAATTCAGTTTGGTACATTCAAAGTCAGGGTCATTTTTGAAGATTTAAAAAAAAAAGTCACAGAATCTGATATTGGATGGGTAAAAAACTACTAAAAGCAATTCCATCACCAAACTTCAAATCAATGCACATTACAACGAAATTGTATGGCGATTCAAATTTTTACATCAACGTGACATTTGATCAATATTGTTCAGTTTAAATTTATTTGATTTACTTTGATTGTGAGAAAGTATATTGTTTAGTTGATATTTATTTATTTATTTTACATCGATTGTGAAACAAATTCTTACAACTTAGACAAATCACGCTTAAAGTCTTCCTGGGCAGAACCAGTAATAAGCATAATTATGTGGAAAGATTGTCTTGCTCAATGACACAACATACAGCCGTGGCAGAGGATCAAACCCACGACTCTCCAATCTACCACTGGACCATGTACTCCACTAAGGTATATAATATATTATATAGTAAATTATTATAGAAAGGTATTGGTATATCCTGTTATATCAAAATACATGGGTGAAAGTGTTCCGGATTATGCCGGATTTCCGGATTTTCTGTCTTTAAAAGGGTCATTTTTGTGAAACGTGTAAATTCGTTGAGATATTTTTAAGGGGGGGGTACCCTCTGAAATACGGACGTGAGACTCATAATTTAGTCCTATTAATAAATAAAAAGACCGCGAATTCTGTCCTCGTTTCCAATCGTAAATTTTCGTCGAAAAAAAAAAAGCCAAGTCAGAGCCCTGAAATCCCGCTAAAATGAATATCGCCGAGATATTCCGAAATTCGTAATTTTTCGGTCTGAATCTATTTACCCCGCAAATGTTTACATTTTTAACTGTGATGAAGCTGAGTAGTGATGAGGTTTTTAGACAGAAATTCAGACATTAAACTGTTGGAGACGGGTGTGAAAAAACAAATGGAGATGGGAATGGGTAGAAGAGAGAGATACGCATGGTCAGAAATTTGGAGAGTGGTTGAAGAAAATAGATGTAGCTGGAATGGCGTTTTGTGACGTCTGCGGAAAGACAATCATTTATAGATCCAGTGGGAAAAAAGCTTTTCGTGTGCATGCTGAGGATTCAAATCATAAAGCAAAACTTAGGATTATAAAATCAAACCAGGTAAATAGTGTTTTTTATCTATCTAGCTGGGAAAAGGTGGTATTATGAACACTGACAATTGTCACGAATGTCAATTTGTAATGACCATTATGAGTCGTAATACTGCACCAAACCTTTTTCCATTCTGTCTTTTCCAACTCTTTTAAAAGGTCTGTGATAGGTTATAATTTAAAATGAGCTCACCCTAGGGGAAGTGCTGCCCAATTTTTTTGTAAATGTGGACTTGGTTTATTTTTTGGAATTTTTTTGGCCAGTTTTTTCCCAACTATATTGAATATTTCCTTTGTTTTGATAACACCAGTCATTTAAAAACTTGAAGAGATCGAGCTATAGATAGTTGTTTTTAAAAACACAAAAATTATTATGATTCCAGGTACTACCAGGGTCTTCCAAAGCTAAACCAGAGACGGAGTCTATACAGAGTAGAGTCGCAAAACAGAGAGCAATTACAGCTGCTTTTATTAGTGAACATTGTCTCCCATTCACCCTAGCAGAGAACTTGATCAATTTAGCCAAACGATTGAGCCAGGATAAACCTGCACTTGACAAGACAACTTTATCAAAATCAAGTGCAACTTGAAAAGCCATGTTTATTTTGTTGTGTTTCTGATAACTCATTAGGAGTCTGGGTGATCCTTAATTTCCAACCAATGCTTTTGTTTTGAATTATGTTGAAAAAGTTTTTTCAAATATGTCTTTTCTTGTAAGAAAATATTTTAAAATTATTATGTTTTTGCAATGATTTGTGTCAAGTAATAACTTGTGTATAAACATATTTCAGAAGCTTCCAAAGGTCTTCAATTTGTTCATTTTCTCTCAGCTTCAGGGGGGCTTTGCCCCCCATGACCCCCCACCAGGGCTTTGCCCTGGACCTAATCATAAGGCCCCAAACTTTTTTTTTCTCACAATTTCAATATTTTTATATTTTCAACCATGAAAATATTATATTTGGGGAGGCCAGGCTAAGTTTTAAAAAAAAATATGATTTTGCAAATGTGCATGTTCTAGCTTGCAATGAAAATTAACTATATTAGATTGCATTTATGAATATTGGAATATGCAATTTAATGGATAAATGAAAAAAAAATTGTGGTTCGTTTTTGAAAACAGACAATGTTATAAAATATGGCTTGTTTATTGAAATGTATGACTGACTGATCTGTTTGTGAAACTGGAAACTTAGAGAATATGAATGTGACCTATATGAGAAAATGGATGAAAAATGAACAAAATTAACACTTCATATAATACCGCTATGTTATTTCAGTATTTCAAAAAAGATTAAGTAGGTGAAAACTTGCAGCTGATGTTACACACACATTTTAGCAGATTTTAGCATTGAAAAATAAATCATTTAAATTCTTCACATTTCTTCAAAATATCTGAAACAAATAGGTAGGCAGTTTAAGTTTTCAAATTTTGAACCTTAATTACAAAATCATGATTCATAAAAGAGTTATCTTATTCATATGATAATTTATGACATTACAAATTCTATTAAAAAGATAAGAAGGTAAAAAAAATTGTGTAACTTTTTGCTGACGGTTTACAGATATGTGCTTGAGTTTTTGGCATTATATACTTATCTTTTTCTCTCACATTTCACATGAAATTAATGAATATGACATTGAATGACAAATGTTTTTTACATTGATAATGCCACAAATATTTGATTGATAAGTTTAATATAACAGAAGTACTCTGCTAACACAAATAAAACTGTATCATCTACACAAAATCGCAGTTTTAATGACGCGGCATTTCACAGAATCAAAACTGAACTTGGCATAGAAAAACATTTATTATGTTGCAGTTTTATTGAGTTGTTGTTTCTTGTACTGTAGACATAGATATCTTAATCAGTGTCAAACAAGAGCACTGCAATTGAAATTAGACTGTAAGACCTTGACCTTGAACTGCAATATGCTGAAAATTGTGCTCTACACATCGTCTCAATAAGGCAAACTTTTGTGCCAAAATATTTAAAATTTCCATCATTCATTCTTAAATCTTGAGGCAGACATGATTTGAGAGAGAGGGGCTGAGAAGCTGGCCCTATCCAAACTAAAAATAATACCAGTATGTCTTGCCTCAAAAGGGGAAGAGAGGAAGGAAAACATTAGGAATTAGTTGTGAAGTGCATTAAATTTTAGTCTTCTGTTTAAAGTCATGACTATACTCGTAGAAAATAACAATGAAAGATGAAATTAACCCAGTTAATTAAATAAATAAACTTGCTAATGCATACATTTGCTTGCCGCAGTGGGTGGGGAAATTTTCTGCACTTTCTGTTTATTATTCAACTTTCTATAGATTACTGCCCTGATGCATTATTGTGAGTTGCGCAAAGAAAAGACTTGATCACTAAAGAATCTAGGCTCAGTGCTTGCATGTGCGATCATTGTACCTTATTTCTACAGCCAGTTTTCAACTTATACAACTCAAAATTGAAATGGCACACTCCAAAAAATAAGGGAGGAAGACTTAAATAGAAATTCAACAAGTTAACGAAAATTTACTTAATTAGAAATTCAAAAAATTAACCAATATTTAGTTAATACGAAATTTGACAAATAAACTGAATTTAGTTAGGTAGAAATTAAACAAATTAACCAAATTTAGTTAATTAGAAATTTAACAAATTATCTGAATTTAAGCTAATGCAATTCACTAAATTATTGCTAATAAGGCAGTTTCTTACATTTTTTTTTCTCTCACTTTTTTATAGTACCTCATAGACTGGAAACATTCAACAAACATTATTTCTGGCATATTGGTTCTGCAAAATATGTCTCCCAATAGGTTCAAGGGTCTATAATGGAATTGTAAAGATTAATAAGAATGTCTCATTTGGCAGGACATGTGTCCATGGAGATTAGAGAAAGTTCAGACAACTGACTGAAGGAGAAAAAAGTTTGTAGCATCACTTTAGATGTATCTCAGCCTGTATTGGTTCTCGACATATTGTAAATAATAATGGATTTGTTGTTATATGGTTATAAAAATGGTGTCATTTTGTGTATGGGAAAAAAATAAGTTGATAAAGTGGACTGTGATGTGAGGGCGTGGGATGGATCGAGTGCCAACAAAGTTAGACGATTGTTCTGTAAGCTAGATGCCTTTCATTATTAATCTAATACATTTTAACTGGGGGAAGAAAGATCTAGAAATTATTTGACATCGGTTTGAGTGCAATAGAGAGGCAGAACAAAAGGCTTTCAGAACTTAAAACTGAGAAAAGTAAAAAAACATAAAGAGGTAATTTATAAAACATATGGCAGTTTTATAGAGTTCATGAGCTAAGAATTTGTAAGTGGTAAAATATGAAACTTGAAATTGAAGCAAAATGGAGCTATATGATATATATTATACAGCGCTGAGTTTCACTCCACATATAAGTTCTAGCTTTATGGTAAGTTTAAGCTCAACTTTCAAAAGAGAACCTGCTGGCTTCTGTCCACACTATAACCTGCAGTATAAGGAGAACCTGCTGGCTTCAGTAAACACTATCACCTGCAGTATAAACAGAAGCTGCTGGTTTCAATCAACATTATCACCTGCAGTATAAGGAGAAGCTGCTGGCTTCAATCAACACTATCACCTGCAAAATAAAGAGAAGCTGCTGGCTTTAGTCACCACTATCACCTGCAGTATAAGGAGAACCTGCTGGCTTCACTCAACACTATCACCATCTGCAGTATAAACAGAAGCTGCTGGCTTCTGTCCACATTATCACCTGCAGTATAAGGAGAAACTGTTGGCTTCAATCAACACTATCACCTGCAAAATAAAGAGAAGCTGCTGGCTTTAGTCACCACTATCACCTGCAGTATAACGAAAACCTGCTGGCTTCAGTCAACGCTATCGCCATCTGCAGTATAAACAGAAGCTGCTGACTTCTGTCCACATTATCACCTGCAGTATAAGGAGAAACTGTTGGCTTCAATCCACACTATCGCCTGCAGTATAAGGAGAAGATGCTGACTTCAGTCAACATTGCCACCTGCAGTATAAGGAGAAGCTGCTGGCTTCAGTCCACACTATCAGCTGCAGTACAAGGAGAAGCTGCTGGCTTCAGTTAACATTATCACATGCAGTATTAAGAAAAAGCTGCTGGCTTCAGTCAACAATATCACCTGCAGTATAAAGAGAAGCTGCTGGCTTCAGTCAACACTATCACCTGCGAAATAAAAAAGCTGCTGGCTTCAGTCAACACTATCACCACCTGCACTATAAAGAAAAACTGCTGGCTTCAGTCAACACTCACCACCTGCAATATAAGAAGAAGCTTCTGACTTCAGTCAACACTATCACCTGCAGTATAAGGAGACTCTGATGGCTTCAGTCAGCACTATGACCTGCAGTATAAGAAGAAGCTTCTGGCTTCAGTCAACATTATCACCTGCATTATAAGGAAAACTGCCGGCTTCAGTCATCACTATCACCACCTGCAGTATAAGGAGAAGTTGCTGACTTCAGTCAACATTATCACATGCAGTATAAGGAGAAATTGCTGACTTCACTCAACATTATCACATGCAGTATAAAGAGAAGCTGATGGCTTCAGTCATCACATTCACCTGTGTAGTATAAGGAAAAGTTGCTGGCTTCATTCAACACTATCACCTGCATTAAAAAGAGAAGCTGCTGACTTCAGTCAACACTATCACCTGCAGTATAAGGAGAAGCTGCTGGCTTCAGTCAACACTATCACCACCTGCAGCATAAAGAGAAGCTGCTGGCTTCAGTCAACACTATCACCTGCAGTACAAAGAGAAGCTGCTGGCTTCAGTCAACACTATCACTTGCAGTATAAACAGAAGCTGCTGGCTTCAGTCAACACTATCACCTGCAGTATAAGGAGAAGCTGCTGGCTTTAGTCAACACTATCACTTGCAGTATAAGGAGAAGCTGCTGGCTTCAGTCAACACTATCAACTGCAGTATAAGGAGAAGCTGCTGGCTTTAGTCAACACTATCAACTGCAGTATAAAGAGAAGCTGCTGGCTTCAGTCAACACTATCACTTGCAGTATAAGGAGAAGCTGCTGGCTTCAGTCAACACTATCACCTGCAGTATAAAGTTTTGTTGAAGTTTTATAGCAAACTCATATCTCGCAATCACATTGAAACTGTAAAAAAAATGTTTAAATCTATGCTCAGTTAGCTCAGTCAGTAGTGTGTCTATCAATCCAGGGGTTGTGTGGTAGAATCCTCGCCCATTAATTGATATGCAACATTTTGTCTCATTGTCATTCATCTCTCACCACTGATTCAAGTAGGAAAGGTACATGCGGAGATCGGTGTGCTCCAATACTGGTTATCGTTACAGTATCCCAAGAAAGAGGGGCTTAAGGTTAGCTGATCATCTTGAAGATCTCAATGGCAACGATACTAGATATTCAAACAAATTTCTTGATCTTTTTCCTCTTCTTTATATTGTTCTTATTCAGATTTATTGTCTCTCTACATGATTATGCACGAAAAAAAGTGGCATATAGAAATACTGCACTGTCCATAATAATGTTCGTCTGTTCATCTGTCTGGAAATTTTATGTGTGTGACTTATTACACATAAAAGGATGTTAAAATACTGTAAAAGCAAACATTTGAATGTATTTTAAATTTTTCTATATTCAGGACCTCAGTCGCCTCATAAACATTAATACTCACATAAATTTCCCACTATCATAATACAAATCAAGAGGATATCTTAACATTACACCATTATCAACAGATTGAATAGGAAGCGGCCATATTTACATCAATCTGATATGTTTTGTTTTTTCTGTGACTGCTATCATCAGTATCGGATTTAGGAACAGCTACAACAAATTATGATAAGGAGCATAAAATTTTGTTTAATGGATTTATGATATAGTGCATACAGATTGATCAGTAATACTGTTTACACTTATATGTCTATTTCCGCTTGTAATTGCTTTAATAAGCCATTATTATACAATACAATTCAATTGTATGGATGTTTTAACCCTTTACTTCATATAGACGCCTTTGGACACCTCTAATATAGACGCCTTTGAACACCTCTAATATAGAAGGCTTTTGAATTATGTTTGTATTAACTGACAGAGTGGAAAACAGTGCAGGAAGTGTTCAGATTGCTCGTTACGAGCAATCTGAACTCTTCCTGCACTGTTTTCAAAGGACTACTGTGATTGGTGTGGGAAAACGCGTATCTATGTAGTAAAGGGTTAATACCTCTAATCAACCTGTGAAAACTAACTTTGTACTGCCACACCTCCAGTTATCTATAAGAATTGAGGGACGCTCAAAATTCCCATGACTAAAAAAGGACAAGGTAGTTAAAATTTCCTTGATAGAATTAAAAAGGGGGTCAAAGTAGAGGGTTAGTCTATTTAACTCCCCTTGGTGGGTAGTTAAAATCCCCATGATATATAATTAAATGAAGGTGTTCAATCTAGAATGTAATTTTTGTTTTATTTTCTTAAAAAAAGAGGCAGATTCACAAGCATTTATATAAACGGCAAATTCACAAACAACTAAGTTATTAATTATATTTTTACAGTTTGTAATCTTTCAAAAAACTTGTTTATCACAGTCTATTATTTATGTGGTCATGTTTATTATTTGCTGATATGATCATTGGAGCAGTTTATTGTAATTTTTAGCAAAAACTTGTTTGTCACAGTTATTTAAGTGATCATGTCAATGATTACCCCTTAATTAATTAAATTGACTGCATGTTTTGATGATAAAAACCCTCTTATTACATTGATTACCATATTTATTATTCACAAATGCCATCCATCATAAGAATTTTGACTAGCCATCAAGGGGATTTTGACCACCCTGTTAATTCTGTGGAGGGGATTTTGACTACCCATCAAGGGGATCTTGACCACCTTGTTAATTCTGTGGAAGGGATCTTGACTACCCATCAAGGGGATCTTGACCACCCTGTTAATTCTGTGGAAGGGATCTTGACTACCCATCAAGGGGATCTTGACCACCCTGTTAATTCTGTGGAGGGGATTTTGACTACCCATCAAGGGGATCTTGACCACCTTGTTAATTCTGTGGAGGGGATTTTGACTACCCATCAAGGGGATCTTGACCACCTTGTTAATTCTGTGGAGGGGATTTTGACTACCCATCAAGGGGATTTTGACCACCCTGTTAATTCTGTGGAGGGGATCTTGATTACCCATCAAGGGGATCTTGACCACCTTGTTAATTCTGTGGAGGGGATTTTGACTACCCATCAAGGGGATCTTGACTACCTTGTTAATTCTGTGGAGGGGATCTTGACTACCCATCAAGGGGATCTTGACCACCTTGTTAATTCTGTGGAGGAGATTTTGACTTCCCATCAAGGGGATCTGACCTCCCATCAAGGGGATCTTGACCACCTTGTTAATTCTGTGGAGGGGATTTTGACTACCCATCAAGGGGATCTTGATCACCTTATTAATTCTGTGGAGGGGATCTTGACCACCCTGTTAATTCTGTGGAGGGGATTTTGACTACCTTATTAATTCTGTCAAGGTGATTTTGACTACCATGTCATTTTTGTGCCATGGGGATTTTGAAGTCACTCGTAAGAATTTTCATTGTACCGTTGTTATTTTTTGTAATTTTTACAAATTCCACCTTATGAAATGGAAAAAGAGCAGGATGACTCTGAATTTTTTTATTTAATATTTTATAACTCCTTTGAGAATATAAAATCTCGTTAATATAGTCAATATATTGACCCACCAAAAATGTCCACTTTTACAGTATCATTGCACAAATGCCCACGGTGACATGTTGCACGCATTTTAGACCCAGGTGGGTAGTTGAAAGGTTAAGGTCACTCTTGGAGGTCAAACATATGAAAATTTTAGACTTTAAAAAATTGGTATTTGTTTCTGATCTGTTATTATGTCAATCATTAAGTGGTTTTGAATAACTTTCCATAAATGACCACCATGACATGATGAACCCCAGTCTGTAGCTTTTATGTCAAAGGTCAAACTTATGATAAAGCCTTAATGTGGAAGTATATTGAAAGTAGTGTTTGTGTTGGATATTTAACTTTGCCATTCATTAAGGGATTTTAGAAAAAAATTGCACAAATGATCACAATGACATGGCATGATGAATGCTTAATGTCAGACTCAGATCAGTAGGCCAAGGCCATGTTTTTCATTAAACCACAAAATCCATCTGGCTGGCATACAAGAAGTTGTGAATAAAACCAAGGCGTTGACTAGTTTGTTTTAAATGACAGTTTGATAAGAATGTTCATTTTTACCCTTAATATTTTGAAAATAAGCATTGCATGCTTAAGGGGTAAAATACTCATTTGAAGAAAAGCTTATCTGGAGCACTGTTGCTATTTTGGCAACATATTAAAATTTGCTTTGAAATTCACTTTATTCTGTAAGAGATTTTTTACAGAACAAAAGTTTTTATATTTCTATGTACTTGTTTTTTTTCTGATGCCAAAGGGGTTTTGGTCCGAATCCCAAAAGTGACTAAAACATTTTTGTTTATCACTAGAAAAGATTATTTTTCTGATATCAAATTTATATCATATGCCATTGAAAGCAAGAAAATAACTTTGGATGAAACCAGTCCATGAACTTTCTTGATCCTAGTCGCTGGAGCATTGATGTACTAAAATAAAAACTTGTCTGGTTCATAGATTTAAGACAACAGTTATTTCTGTGGTTTTATCTATCCCATAGTTCAATTTCATGTTCAACTTGCAAATATATTTATGCTCATTTTTGTTTGATGTGGCCATTGTGTATATTAATATAATTTATGCATGGGCTGATACATCAGAATTATGAGACTGGTTGTATGATTGCATTATCAGACTCTCGAGGGGTTTTGGAACAGCAGTCTGTCACTGGTCCTTGGTTCTCCTAATTGTATTTAACAATACATGTCTGGTCATGTCCTATATATCAAACCAGAGGGGGACCAGAGGAAGTGTCAGTGAAGAGTTCAGTTTGATACTGTTGAATAATGATTGAATTCTAGTAATAATCCTTTTTGTTTAAACTCCAGGACTATACGTTACACTCCATCATCTGTCTATCTGTAAAGATTACTCAAAAAGTATCCAAGCTTGGTTTGTGAAACATTTTACAAAGAGGGCAATAAGGGGATAATGTAGATATTTTTTTCAGTAACAAGTCCCTAAGGCGCTGTTTCAAGACCACTCACCTCTCGCCGCTAACACTGGAAAAAAATGTTTGAGAAAGTGGGAAAGTTATCAGTTACTTAAGGAGATGGAGTGTGCTCGAGTACTGGTTAACCTTTCAGGATCCCAGGAAACAGTGGTTAGGTTAACTGATGGCATAAAAATGACACTTAATATTCAATCAATCAATCAACAGTCAGTAGTGACACTGTAGACCAATACCATGAAGCTAATCTTTTAATGTTAATTTACTACTTTCCATACATTATTCATGAGTCAAATTGAGTAAAATTGAGTAAAATATACCTGTTTCCTAATTTAGAACAAAATCAACCAATTGCATACATAATGCTGTATTTTAATTTCATTTTTGCTTTATTTAGACGTATCAATTCAGAAATAGGGTTCAGTTTAAAAAAAAAAAAAAGTTGCCAAGTTACAGAAATTCAACTGACTTTAATTCATCTCAAATAAGAAATTAGAAACCCAACAAATTCATAGAAGCAACAAATAACTGTACTCGGAATTGAGATTAATGCTTGCCACCTCGGGAATAGTTCTGTTTACTACAATAGGTTTCAAAACAGTGAAGATTACACAAGAGAGATAACATCAAGTTTTGAGAGATAGATAAATATTTTGTCTGCCAGCTGAATTTCTATCTGAAACCCTAAATATTAATTGCCATTGGTGCAATGTGTAACCATGGACACAGTGGGGTAAATTTTTGATGGGGATAATCATTCTTTGAAATTCCATTAAGTCTTCAGGAAGATTTGTGCTAATGATAGGAATTTTATACAAACTGTTTCGAAAACTGTTTATATGATTTCTCTGATAATAAACTAGAGTATTTCATCAGAAAGTCATAAGGAACGCCGTAGTGGCAACACAAATTTGAAAAAAAAAACACACTTTATTAAAAAGTTCAAGAAGTATAGTGCAAAATAATAATGTTTATGAATTTGTTAGGTTTTAGTTGATTATGCATTGATGCATATAGAATTAGTTTAAAAGAACATCACACAAAAAAGTTGACTTCTTGGAGTTACAAGTCAACAAAAATTTAACGACTATTATCAATAACAGTATCATAACAGAATATCATAAAAATATCAGTTATACACCCATCATAACTCTTGAAACATATAATTCTATATATATCTATTTGATGACACTTAAAACATTATTTATTTATTCAAGATACATTTTAATGCTCAGTGCCTTATAAAAGAATGGGTTTATACAACAGATCTGCTAGAAAAGGCCAATAAATCATTTATTACAACTATTGCCCAACGCATCATAACAGTGCAGGATGCTGTGTGGTCTATCCCAGTACCTGATATCTCCCAAATCAGGTCTATTAACCCCAATGAAAAAGCAGGGAATTCTATGCCTGTCTGTTTACAATTCGTAGCAATTGAACACTTACTACTAAACTGTGACATTCAAACTTTTCCCAAAGCAACTAATCAGTGTGTTCAAATGTGGCTTTCCCAACACTGCTGAGACTGGGTCCATTCTACTGACTACTTCCTCCTGTTCAAGAATCATCAAATTTTAATTTTTCCCAATATATCATGCACTGTTACTGCTTATTTTCACTTAGCACTGATTCTGCTCATTTTTCACCCAGCTCTTTTTCTACTAGTATTTCACCCAGCACTGTGTCTGCTAGTTATTCACCCAGCACTGTTTCTGCTTGTTATTCACCCAGCACTGTTTGTGCTTGTTTTTCACCCAGCACTCTTTCTGCTGTTTTTTTTTTACGTAGCTCTTTTTTTGCTTGTTTTTCACCCAGCACTGTTTCTGCTTGTTTTTCACCCAGCACTGTTTCTTATTATTTTTCACCAAGCACTGTTTCTGCTTATTATTCACCAAGCACAGTTTCTGCTTGTTATTTACCAAGCACTGTTTCTGCTAATTTTCACTTAGCACTGTTTCTGCTCATTTTTCATCCAGCACTGTTTCTTTTTGTTATTCAACCATCACTGTTTCTTATTTACCCAGCAATGTTTCTGCTAGTTTTTCACCCAGCACTGTTTCTGCTTGTTTTACCCCCAGCACTGTTTTTATGTTTGTTATTCACCTTGCACTGTTTCTGCTTGTTTTTCACCCAGCACTTTTTATACCCCCGACAAACGAAGTTTGAGGGGTATATTGGAGTCACCCTGTGGTCGGTATGTCGGTCGGTCTGTCCGTTGCAATTTTCCTTGTCCGGAGCATCACTTGAAAAGTACTGGATGGAATTTCATCAAATGTCATACAATGGTAGAATATAATGAGAGGAAGTGCAGTGTACAAGAAACATAACTCTATTCTTGCTAATAACAGAGTTATTGCCTTTGATATTTTTTCTTGTCCGGAGCATAACTTGAAAAGTACCGGATGGAATTTCCTCAAGCTTCATACAATGGTAGAATATAATGAGAGGAAGTGCAGTGTACAAGAAACATAACTCTATTCTTGCTAATTACAGAGTTATTGCCCTTTGATATATTTCCCTTGTCCGGAGCATTACTTTTAAAGTACTGGATGGAATTTCATCAAACTTCATTTTGCTTGTTTTTCACCCAGCACTGTTTCTGCTTGTTACTTACCAAGCACTGTTTCTGCTAATTTTCACTTAGCACTGTTTCTGCTCATTTTTCATCCAGCACTTTTTCTGCTTGTTTTTCACCCTGCACCGTTTCTGTTTGTTATTCACTCATCACTGTTTCTCTTTGTTATTTACCAATCACTATTTCTGCTTGTTATTCGTCCAGCACTGTTTCTGCTAGTTATTCACCCTGCACAGTTTCTGCTTGTTTTACACCCAGCACTGTTTTTGCTTGTTATTCACTCAGCACTGTTTCTGCTTGTTTTTCACCCAGCACTTTCTGATTGTTATTCACCCAGCACTATTTCTGCTTGTTATTCACCCAGCACTGTTTCTGCTTGTTATTCACCCAGCACTGTTTCTGCTAGTTTTTCACCCAGCACTGTTTCTGCTTGTTTTTCACCCAGCACTGTTTCTGCTTGTTTACACCCAGCACTGTTTTTGCTTCTTATTCACCCAGCACTGTTTCTGCTTGTTTTTCACCCATCACTGTTTCCGCTAGTTATTCACCCAGCCCTGTTTCTGCTTGTTTTTCAACCAGCACTTTTTCTGCTTGAGTTTCACCCAGCTCTGTTTCTGCTTGTTTTTCATCCAGTACTGTTTCTGTTTGTTATTCACCCAGCACTGTTTCTGTTTGTTATTCACCCATCACTGTTTCTGCTTGTTTCTTACCCAGTACTGTTTCTGCTTGTTACTCCTTAAATGGAATATTCCATAATATTTAATAGTTTCTTATTATTTTTTTTTCGCGAATTGTAATTTCTCACCCAGCACTGTTTCTGCTTGTTTTTTACCCAGCACTGTTTATGCTTGTTATTCATCCAGCACTGTTTCTGCTTGTTATTCACCCAGCACGGATTCTGCTTGTTTTTTTACCCAGCACTGTTTCTGCTTGTAGCACTGTTTCTGCTTATTGTTTACCCAGCACAGTTTGTGCTTGTTATTCACCCAGCACTGTTTCTGCTTGATTCTTACCCAGCACTGTTTCTGCTTGTTATTCACCCAGTACTGTTTCTGCTTGTTATTCACCCAGCACTGTTTCTGCTTGTTTCTTACCCAGCACTGTTTCTGCTTGTTATTCACCCAGCACTGTTTCTGCTTGTTATTCTCCCAGTACTGTTTCTGCTTGTTATTCACCCAGCACTGTTTCTGCTTGTTATTCACCCAGTAATGTTTCTGCTTGTTATTTACCCAGCACTGTTGCTGCTTTTTTTTACCCAGCAGTTTCTGTTTGTTATAACCCAGTGCTATTTCTGTTTGTTTTTCACCCAGCACTGTTTCTGCTTGTTATTCACCCAGCACTGTTTCTGTTTGTTATTTACCCAGTACTGTGTCTGCTTGTTTTTCACCCAGCACTGTTTCTGCTTGTTATTCACCCACCACTGTTTCTGCTTGTTTTTCAATTTAGCAGATAGTTTTGTAAGAAACTTGCTGTCTGATCAGGTTCCTCATTTGCATTTTTATGTTCCCCCAAAGGGGGGAAGCAAATAGTCGCCGCTTTGTCCGTGCCTGCATGCATCTTTCCATCCGTCCCAAGTTCTTGTCCAGGCTATTTCTCTACAACCTCTGGTTGGAATTTTATGAAACTTGCTAGGATGCATCTTTACCAAGTGCAGATGTGCATATTGTCTATGTGTTTCGGTTTGGTGATTTTTTACTGAGTTATGGCCTTTACATTGAGTCTGTGACCAAATTATTGTCCGCACTATTTCTCTACAACCCCATGTTGGAATTTTGTGAAACTTGCTAGGATGCAACATTACGAAGTGCAGATGGGCATATTGTCTTTGTGTTACGGTTTGATGATTTTTCACGGAGCTATGACCCTTTCATTCTGTCTGTGACCAAATTATTGTCTGCGCTATTTCTCTCCACCCCATGTTGGAATTTTTTGAAACTTGCTAGGATGCATCATTACCAAGTGCAGATGCGAATATTGTCTATGTGTTCCGATTCGATTATTTTTCATGGAGTTATGGCCCTTTCATTGAGTCTGTGACCGTATTATTGTCCGCGCTACTTGGGGAGCATCCATCGGTTCCACCGATATTTTCTTGTTTTACCTTTGTCAACAATTCTCCTTGATGATAAGGCCATAATAATCTAATTCCTAGATTTACCTCCACTGCACACCTGTTTTCTTTAGCAACCTAAACATTTATTTTTTAACAATGGGAACCATAATTTGCCAAAACAGCATGGCATTTTGAATTTTTTTTATCTTTAAATAATTTTCATTCATTTCATACTTAAAATGACTTCCATTTTGATATCAGAAAAATAAATTTAAAATTTTGAAACAAATTTAGATGAAAATTAAGGAATAATATGGCCTAATGGAATGGTCCAAAAACAAGGTTATCTATAATTTATATTTACATTTAAAAGTTATCTGGGAACTAAACATGTAGATATTGCAAGTAGTGTCCACTTAGCAGCCTATCGTCTCTGTTTGATAACATAAACAGCAGTACCTGACCCAAATAACATCCAGGAGGAGGTAATTCCAACTGTTGATACAGACCTTAATCCGTTCAAGTACATCAGACGGATGCAAACGAAACGAATATCAAACGCGTTTTAAACGATATACAAACGGACTAAAAATGCAAACGAAATGATAAACGAAACAATAAATGAAATGATACACGGACACAACAGGGCGAACGATCCACGAACGATACAAAACGATAATGCAAACTTTAAATGCATCAAATAATAAAGATTTGGATATTCTCTAATATTGTCGTAGTTATATTGACAATGAAATAAATAATTAAACGAAATGCTTGCTCTCTTTGTCATTTAAAATCTTTGAATTGCTATACCTGTAACTTTAATTTAATTTCATTGTTATAAGTTTTAATCCCGAATTATCCGTGAAAAACATTGCCTCGGGCATCGTTTCTTTACTTGTAAAAGTGTGATAAAACAATCAGATGACGCATGACCTGCTTACACAACTACCCCAATTAACTGATTTAATTATCTGAACACCGATTTATGTTGCTGTTCTGTTCTGATTGCCAATCAGGAAAAGTTTTCACGCAATTTTAGAAAATCTGTTTGTTACACCAAAACCTTTCCACTTAGGGCTTTTCCAGAATTGTATGTAAAAATAGTTCATATATATAACAAACACACGTAAAGGGTTGGTGTTTGTTTGTAAATGGGTGTCTTCCAAAATGTTTGTTTTCAATAAAGGCATTTGTTAAAAAAAGATTACTATTAAGCTGATACAGTTATTAATAACTACACGTACCTAAATTTGTGTACAAAATGAACACGCTGTCCCTTTCACTATTACCTTATGCCAATGTCTGATAACGTCACCAGTGAAACAAACATTTTATTCACTAAGTGGGTATCTTGGAAATTTTTGACGGAAGGATATCAGAGGAATTCTATCGGTGTAATGTACATAAAAGTCCTTGAAAGCGTCAGACGGAAGTACATGTACCAGCGATTTTAGAAGCCATGCCACAAGACATAAAACTTTTACCCTTAAAGGCATCTTTTTTATGGAAACATCCCCCCCTCCCCCATGCATTTACCGTAGTGAAATAGAATGCGACGTTAAATGACGCAAGAAACTGTCAGAGTGACGACATTGCACATTGCCACAAGGTCAAAAATAAATTGTGTCTGAGTTATAGACATAAAGTGTGTGCGTTCGCTACATGAATTAAGGCATGTGTATTTGTAAATATATTTATCTTTGCGGATTATATAAACTGTTTTGTTTAATGAATTGTTATAATTGTTTAACATGAAATCTTTCGAAATTCATAACTGGAATTAAAATACCTGTAAATAACGCATTATTCCTGTAATTAAAATAAATACTTGCTGAGGCGTCTATACTCTGTTTCTTGCATAATAGCAGATTATACGCCACTGCAGATATAAAAATTATTTATTTACTATTTACTTTTTCGATACCGTAATGTTAACATTAGTGTAAACCAGTCTGGCAATGTTTGGCCAGTCTAATGATTACGTGACTGTAACGTGTTTATCTGATGTAATTGACATGCCCCGTACCATGTGTATTAAATTTCAATGATTGAGTTTTATGAAACATATTAATCTGCTGTCACCCTACAAAACATCAACTATATAGCAGACCATATCTAACATAGGGTAGCTTAGTTAGCAATATTCCAGAATGATTTTAATCAATATTATTTTAATTTATTTAATTGATATATTATCTTATAAAACTGGGCGATTTCTTTAAATATCTAGTTCTTAATATTTATTCTACTGCGGTGTTACAATTGGACAACCAGAGATGATGCCATTGGTGAACATGTCGTGTAAACGTTAAATGGTAAAAGATACACGGTAAACAATACACGCTAAAATATTCAAACTTAATGCGGGCTAAAATGCGTTCAGTATCGTTTTGAATTGCATTTTCGTATTTTCTCTAACATTTATCATAAAAAAAATGCAAACCATTAACGAAACTAAAATGCACTTGAACAGATTACAGTCTGTAACATAAGGACTGAATAAGTTCTTCCTCAAGAATGACTCCTTGAAGAGGCTTCATTTCATGTCCACGCGTATGGTCAGAGAGCTGAAAACTATATATTGCAATCAACAATGCATTTACTGGGCAAATTTATTTGAGAATTTCAGCAACTATAAGGAGCTCAGGAAAAATACTAGGCTAAATGAATGATATATGTGTTGTGACATGTTCAGTCAATACTTTATCTGCCGCTGTCTGATTCCGGTCTCGATGGTCGATCATTTCCTCTGATTATAGACTGAAGTAAAGGACAATTATAGTCTGACATGATATATAGTGTGATCTTCTCTGGAATCTCCACACCACTCAACCCAGTATAAAAAGGATATGGACGATTAAATAACCATATTTTATTCTGAGAAGCGGTTGAATCTTTCACAAAGATTTTATTTTGTGAAATGTACAAATTTTTTTTTTATGTTTTAGTTATTATTTCAACAAGTATTATTGCAATATTAAATAACATGTTAGTCATATTTGTTAAAATGTAAATAT
The DNA here is from genome assembly GCA_029582155.1 of Panopea generosa. NCBI lineage: Eukaryota > Metazoa > Mollusca > Bivalvia > Adapedonta > Hiatellidae > Panopea > Panopea generosa. The sequence continues at coordinate 49,422,275 of CM055903.1, read as the reverse complement.
TAATCTTTAATTTTAATATCATGTTACAGGGAAGCAGATGAAATGTTCGTAAGTTTAATTTGTGCCTCAAGGACAATCAAACCAAAATCAAATAATTGCAATGACAAATAATTAAACAGTTTCCTGTAATTATATCCTGAAAAGGGTGTATATATATATATATATATATATAGATTGGTCTCTCCATTCAGATATACACAGTCTTCGGGATATATATTATTGCAGTTATCACTTGCTCCCCGACAACAACAATTACAACAACAAAAACAACGACAACAACAAATCCAGATCAGAATAACTCAAGTTCAGAATGAGGTAAAAACCGACCCGTCTGAAAATCTCTTATGCATTCTATTCTGGCATGCATTCATAAAACCTGTAAGGTAAAATTTTACTAAAAATTTACTCAATTTTCATATCAATTTCTATGGTGTGATTTTTATGCCCCCCCTAAAAAAATTTTTGGGTGGCATATAGTAATCGCAGCGTCCGTCCGTCCGTTCGTCCGTCTGTCCGGGAGGACAAATGGGTATTTAAGTGTCTAGGGTTTAGGGTAAGTAATTTTTATGGACAGTTGAAAAGCTGTTGAAAAAACATTATGTGGCTGTCCTAGACACTTAAAAAACAGCTCTTAGGTGGCTTTTTTTCTCTTATGTGGCTAAAATTTAGCCACACAAGTAATACGATTGACGCAAAGAAACCACTTAAATACCCATTTGTGAGAACGTCCATCCGTCCTTCCATCCGGTATTTCGTTTCCGGCCTTTAACTTTGTCATGCATAGATGGATTTTGTTGATACTTGCTACAAATGATCAACATAGTATAACGACGTGTCGCGAGATTTCGTTTCCGGCCTGTAACTTTGTCATGCATTGATGGATTTTGTTGATACTTGCTACAAATGATCAACATAACATATCATTTATTTTTATTTTCACAGACCATTTGGGGGGCATGTGACACTTAACAGTGACATTTCTTGTTTTTTTTTAAAAAACAACAATTTTTTAGTCATATCACTATGGTGTCTGCTTAAGACAGTATTCTGAGTGCTGCCACACTGGAGTATCATATTGAGGAAACAACCTATGACCTTTATTTCCTGGGCTAATGCTATTATTGTGTATCATGATTAATAATTGTATCATAATTATTGTTTATCATTATTTATAATTAGATCATAATTATTGTGTATCATCATTAAATTTTATAACTGTATCATATTTATCATATGTTATTAATTATAACTGTATCATAATTATTGTGTATCATTTATAATTGTATTATAATCATTGTATTTAATGATTTATAATTGTATCATAATTATCATATGTCATTAATTATAACTGTATCATAATTATTAGTATCAATTATAATTGTATCATAATTATTGTATATAATGATTTATAATTGTATCATAATTATTGTATGTCATAATTTATAATTGCATCATCATAAGTGTTCTATATAATGATTTATAATTGTATCATCATAATTATTGTATATAATGATTTATAATTGCATCATCATAATTATCATATGTCATAATTTATAATTGCATCATCATAAGTATTCTATATAATGATTTATAATTGCATCATCATAAGTACCGTATATTATCTTATAAACGCCCCCACTCTAATAAACGCCCCCCACCTATTTTTCTGAAAAATTAAAAAACATAACGTATATGCGATTTGAGTGCGTATTTGCCCATCTTTCCCTGATCGATTATTTTGTTACACAGTCAACAATTAGCGAAGTGTTTATTACCTTTGGACTCTTTAACCCATTGTTTATATCTTGAGGACCACTTAATCACTTTTGGTTGAACAAGTACTTCCCCATATTTGTTGTTTAATACTAGTAAAAATGCCGTCTGCCGATTAAAACATTCCAAAACGTCAGAAAATGCGGTTAGTCTGTGAACGCTGAAAGCTCATTGTTCCACGTTGATAAGAGCAAGCGTCCAAGTGATTTAAAGTGAAGAGTACAATGACCATAAATTCGGATATTCCAGTATGCAGACTAGTAATTTCATACAGATTTTTCAGCTTTTTTTCATCCTATGTCGATTATTTCATTCACACTAAAATAATTCTGAACCACTTTTTCGGGGATTTAAACCGGATTTAAGTTTTTTTTCCATGGTTTATTGGTTTTATTGTATTTTTAACTGTTGTTAAATTTGCTTTTTTTTTATCTTTTATAAACGCCCTCACCTTGTAAAATGTAACGCCCCCGGGGGCGTTAATTAGGGAATACACAGTATTCTATATAATGCTTATAAATCTGTCATAATTATAAGTGTAAATCATGATTTATAATTCTATCAACCGATATCATCGGATACAAGAAAAACTTGATGCAAAGCAGTAAGTTCATTTTGTCGCAAAAATATGTCGGGGACGCCTTGATCGAATGATTACCTTGATTTGAATTTCTCTTCCATTTCAGTCTCTCCCAGAAAAAAATATTGTAAATCTACTGTCTGCTGTTTTAAGATCAAAATCCTCACTATTATTAAAAACCAATAGAATCATGCCTACGTCAAGCATGTGTCCAACAGTGTTAACAAAGTGAATGTGCTAAAAAGACAACTAAAGATGGCCTGGATTACCTTCATTAGTTTAATAGCATATTCTGCAATTTTGAGAGTTTGTGGAAAAACTGCTACATTGTTAACCTTGAAGTACTGGTAGCTCCCAGTCTATAGCTGCTTATCTTCAGTGTAAAAATTTAATGATAGCAGAGTTATAAGCATGTTGTCGTCTATAGTTGGTCAGTGTTAGTGACAGATTATTTGAACAAAAGAGTTATAAGCATGTTGACGTCTATTGTTGATCTGTGTTAGCGACAGAGTATTTGAACAAAAAAGTTATAAGCATGTTGTCATCTATAGAGGGTCTGTGTACGCGACAGAGTATTTGATTAAAAGAGTTATAAGCAAATTGTCATCTATAGTTTGTCTGTGTAAGTGACAGAGTATTTGTACAAAAGAGTTATAAGCATGTTTTCATCTATAGTTTGTCTGTGTAAGCGACAGAGTATTTGTACAAAAGAGTTATAAAGTATTTGTACAAAAGAGTTATAAGCATGTTGTCATCTATAGTTTGTCTGTATAAGTGACAGAGTATTTGTACAAAAGAGTTATAAGCATGTTGTCATCTATAGTTTGTCTGTGTAAGTGACAGAGTATTTGTACAAAAGAGTTATAAGCATGTTGTCATCTATAGTTTGTCTGTATAAGTGACAGAGTATTTGTACAAAAGAGTTATAAGCATGTTGTCATCTATAGTTTGTCTGTGTATGTGACAGAGTATTTGAACAAAAGAGTTATAAGCATATTGCGATCTATAGTTGGTCTGTGTAATTGACAAAGTATTTGAGCAAAAGAGTTTCAGGCATGTTGTCATCTATAGTGGGTCTATGTTAGAGACAGAATATTTGTACAAAAGAGTTATAAGCATGTTGTCATCTAGAGTTTGTCTGTATAAGTGACAGAGTATTTGAACAAAAGAGTTATAAGCATATTGCGATCTATAGTTGGTCTGTGTAATTGACAGAGTATTTGAACAAAAGAGTTACAGGCATGTTGTCATCTATAGTTGGTCTGTGTTACAGACGACAGAATATTTGAACAAAAGAGTTATAATCATGTTGTCATCTATAGTTTTTCTGTGTTAGTGACAAAGTATTGGTATAAAAGAGTTATAAGCATGTTGTCATCTATAGTTTGTCTGTGTAAGTGACAAGAGTATTTTAACAAAAAAGTTATAGGCATGTTCTCATCTATAGTTGGTCTGTGTTAGCGACAGAGTATTTGAACAAAATAGTTATAAGCATGTTGTCATCTATAATTGGTCTGTGTAAGTTGCAGAGTATTTGAAAAAAGGAGTTGTGAGCATGTTTTCAATTTAAGTTGGTCTGTGTTAGGGACAAAGTATTTGAACAAAAGATTTGTAAGCATGTTGTCATCTTTAGTTAGTCTGTGTAAGTGACAGAGTATTTGTACAAAAGAGTTATAAGGATGTTGTCATCTATAGTTGTTCTGTGTAAGTGACAAAGTATTTAAACAACAGAGTTATAAGCGTGTTGTCATCTATAGTTGGTCTGTGTAAGTCACAGAGTATTTGTACAAAAGAGTTATAAGGATGTTGTCATCTATAGTTGGTCTATGTAAGCGACAGAGTATTTGTACAAAAGAGTTATAAGCATGTTATCATCTATAGTTGGTCTGTGTAAGTGACAAAGTATTTGTACAAAAGAGTTATAAGTATATTGCTATCTATAGTTGGTCTGTGTTAGCGACGGAGTATTTGAACAAAAGAGTTACAGGCATGTTATCATCTATAATTGGTCTGTGTTAGGGACAGAGTATTTGAACAAAAGAGTTATTATCATGTTGTCATCTATAGTTTTGTCTGTGTAAGTAACAAAGTATTTGTACAAAAGAGTTATAAGCATGTTGTCATCTATAGTTTGTCTGTGTAGGTGACAAGAGTATTTTAACAAAAAAGTTATAGGCATGTTGTCATCTATAGTTGGTCTGTGTAAGTGACAGAGTATTTGAACAAAAGTGTTATAAGCATGTTGTCTTCTATAGTTGGTCTCAGTAAGTGACAGAGTATTTGAACGAAAGAGTTATAAGCATATTGTCATCTATAGTTGGTCTGTGTAAGTGACAAAGTATTTGTACAAAAGAGTTATAAGCATGTTATCATCTATAGTTTGTAGGTGTAAGTGACAGAGTATTTGAACAAAAGTGTTATAAGCATATTGTCATCTATAGTTGGTCTGTGAAAGTGACAGAGTATTTGAACAAAAGAGTTATAAGCATGTTGCTATCTATAATTGGTCTGTGAAAGTGACAGAATATTTGAACAAAAGAGTTATAAGCATGTTGTCATCTGTAGTTGGTCCGTGTTAGCAACAGGGTATTTGAACAAAAGAGTTATAATTCTTAACTATAGTTGGTCTGTGTGATTGAGTTTTAACCTCTACTGGCCTTTGGCCAGTAGTGCTTATGCGATGGCGCGAGGTCTGTGGTCCGTCGTCTGTCGTCTGTTAGCAGCACTTTCTCTGAAACCACTAGACCAATTAAAATGAAACTTCACATGTGTGTTACTGTTGCATAGGAGACTCTACAGAAGATTTTTCTTTTTTTTTCAAATTTGAAATTAAGATGGCCGCAATTACTAAAAATAGTCCAAAACTTAAAAAAACTTCTTCTCATGAACGACCCAACAGATTTTCAAAATGTTTATTTAGTAATGATGACCAACTATAGTATTGTTAGATTTGTTCAAATGGTGTCCCTAGCGTTAAATATGACCCCGCTCCGAGGGTTCAATTAGGGGACACATGTCATTATAATATTTTTATATTTTTTTAAATTGGAAATGAATTTGCCTATATATTCACAGAAGCATTGTTTGGTGAAGGAGGTTCATATGTGTAAAAATGAATGGGTTCCACTGTCTTAAGGGGTCAGGAGGGGCCCCAAAACGGTAAAAATTCAGAATTACTAAAATCGTTTCTTGAGAACCGGTATGTCAGATTTGTTCATATTTGGCATAAATTATCCCTATGTGTAGAGGTTTGATTGCAGATAAGAATTAAGGGGCTAAAATTTATAGGGGCCCTGTAAGGGGACTTAGAATTTTACATAGGGATATTATGGGAAAACAGAAAATTCTCTTTTTCTTTCATCTATTCTGAAACCACTGGGCCAATTAAACTCAAACTTCACATGCATGTTTCTGATGCATCGGAGACAATACAGAAGATTTTTTTTTTTTCGATCTAGTATTCAAGATGGCCACCGTTACTAAAAATAGTCCAAAACTTAAAAAATCTTCTTCTCATGACAGCCCAAGAGATTTTCAAAATGTTTATATAGTAATGATGACCATCTATAATATTGTTAGATTTGTTCAAATGGTGTCCCTTGGGTTAAAAATGACCCCACCCCGAGGGTTCATGAGTCAGTAGAGCGTCCTCAGGCCCTCTTGGGCCTCTTGTTAAACTACACAGTTATAAGCATGAAGCATTCTGTAGTTGAACTTAAGGGTAAGTGAATGAGTATTTGAACTACACAGTTATAATCATGTAGCAGTCTGTGGTTGAACTCCAGTGTAAGTGAATGAGTATTTGAACTACACAGTTATAATCATGTAGCAGTCTGTGGTTGAACTCCAGTGTAAGTGAATGAGTATTTGAACTACACAGTTAAGCATGAAGCAGTGTGTAGTTGAACTCCAGTGGACGTGAATGAGTATTTGAACTACACAGTTATAAGCATGTGGCAGTCTGTAGTTGAACTCCAGTGGAAGTGAATGAGTATTTGAACTACACAAGTATAAGTATGTGGCAGTCTGTAGTTGAACTCCAGTGTAAATGATGCCATGTGAGTTGATAGCTTGTATATAAGAAAGAGTCGTAATAAGTCTATGCATACCTCTGTTGAACAGTTTTTGATATCAGTCGAGTATCAGATCTCAGCAGTATCATTAGATGTATCTTACATGATATTAGTATGTGATAGTGCTTATTGTATCACATACCATGTTCAAGTATGCTCACTTGGTTTGGCATGCCAACTAAATATAATGAGTTTTGGTAACTTTATTCATCATCAGAACTGTTTTTTCTTTCATAAAGAATGAAAAATGTACTATTATCCGAGTGTGCAAAACAAAATCAAGTCGTCTGCTTTCTGGAAGAGTACTCAATTTTTATCATTAGCAGATTAGATGTGGATACTAAACAACAGTTAAAACTTCAAAAGCAACACTGTTCTCTGTTTTTACTGTTATATTAGGGCAATAATGATAATATCTCTTAGGTGTTCATCCAAATTTGTTTTAAAGTAGGATGGTGGGGGTTGGGACAATTTTTAGCTCGCCGGGACGAAGTCCAAGGAGAGCTATTGTCATGACCCCGGTGTCGTCGGCATCATCATCGGCGTCAAGAGACTCAGGTTAGACTTTTGCGTACAAGTTTCAGATATCTATGCAACCACTCATTGGATATGAATGAAACTCGCATGTGTGTTGACCGTCATCAATGGAACACAGAGACAAGAACCATAACTCTGGATTGCATTTTGGCACAGTTATGGCCCTTTTTGAACTTAGACACCTAGAGGCGAGCTTTGTTGGTCTTCTGTTTTATCATTAATGTTCATATATTATAACACAAATGTAATATTAGGAATGAAATAAAAGAAAATCATTTAAAGATTAAAAGTTTTATTTGTTTGTTGTTATATTTTATATGTCGAGGGCGGGTGAAATAATTTATCATGGCCTAAAGTATGGTGTATACTTATTGAAATAATGCCTTTGATAGATTTCTTTGTGGACAAATTATCAGCCCTTGTGTGGTTTCAGGGAGCCATATGAGTGATGGCAAGAATAGGACCACTGTGACTCATACATGTCGTAAGAAGCGACAATTTGAGTAATACGATAGAATTTGCTGAAACTCTGCAGTTCTGCAGATATCAAGGTTCTAGGTTCATTCTGCATATTCATTTGTTGGTGTGTTTTTTTTAAATCTGTATGTTAATTTGTTGTTTTTGTACATGTAGAGTGAACCTGGAACTTTCTTTCCTGTTGGCGTTGAATAATCTATAATGTGTTGGTATGCCGTAAAACCCTATTCATTCATTCATTCATTCATTGTTAGATTTCTACCCTTATATTGAAAAGAAGAGAAACTGTGTATGGCAGCTGTTACTTATAATCAATCAATTAAATTTGAAAATTCCAGGTAATGATTATTCAGATCTTAAATAGATCGGTCCAGTTTGTTAAGACTGTTAGTCAAAAGTTTTTAGGTACATGTGCTGGAGTCACAATGATAAGGTTGTGGGTTCGAGCACAGACTTGATCCAATGATCTCTTAAAAATCCACTGGTTTTACCCAGCAATGGTATGTGAGAGCTATTCACATGAGCTAATACTTATTTCATAATCAAGCTAAAATAAATTAGTTTAACAAAAACATTTTTTAATTGCAAAAGGCCAGTGTACAAAATCAGTAGCTCTAGCTTTCTTCACTGATACCGCAGGGGTGGTCTAGTGGTAGAGTGTCCACCTCACATAGGGAAGGTCGTGGGTTCGATCCCCAGCTGGGTCATACCAAAGACTTGAAAAAAAGTACTAGAAGCTTCCTCACTTGTGGCTAAGCATTTAGAGGATAGTTCTAGGTCTGGTCGGCCCAGTGTCAGTATAATATGATGGGTTGGGGTATCATACTATGTGTCTGCGGCATGATACTCGAGTGTTGAAGCACTCAGAACACTTTTTCAAATAGACACTGTTGCGATATGACTGTAAAATTGCAATGCTAAACACCATATAACTTACTTCTCTGTCACAGTAAAATAATTTTGTATAAACAGCTTTGAACAACTAGGTTTTCCCAAAGCTGTTTTTGGTCATAATATTGATTTTTAATACTAATAATAATTATATTATAAAGAACAAACACAATTGAAACAATTTCCAATCATCCTTGGGGTTCTCTTTTATATATATACATGTTAACAGATAAAAAGATAGTAATTATGAACAAAATAATACAGTATTATACACAACAGTTATAACTCAACAGAAGCAGTACAAAATGAAATAATTATGTTTAAACAATAGGGAAAGAACTGGAAAATGTCTTTGATAAATGCATAGTTGGATGAATAATTTAACATAAGTTACAGTTACAAATGACGAATACTACATATTGTGTCATACATTACATTGAATGATTATGTCATAATGTGGTTTGGTTATTATAGTATATGCTGGGGCCGATTAGCTTGGACGTTAACGCGTCTAACTATCAATCCAGAGGTTGTGAGTTTGAATCACCACCCGGCAACAGTCTCTGTGATGATTGATATACCACATTGTGTCTCATTATCATTCGTCTCTCACCACTGATTCAAGCGAGAAAGTTACCTGTTACCTGCAGAGATGGGGTGTGCTCGAGTACTAGTTAACCTTTCAGGATCCCAGGAAACAGTGGTTAGGTTAACTGATCGTCTGTTAGCCCTCGATCAGTCAATCAGTGTTTACAGTATACAAATTACAGACACTGATCACTCTTGTGATGGAAGGGGAATGTTACTGCTCTATTTAAATGTGCATATAATATATCGTAAATTCTTCAGCAGGAGAACCTTTTTTTAATGTCTTCTGGAAGAGAATTCCAAATTTTGGATCTGAGAATATGAGAGGCTTGCTGTACAATTCTAACTCGTAAATTGATACCAAACATGTGCACATGGTAATCGTACAAAAGCCCCATAGTGAATTTTGCATGGTGGACAAAAGCCCTTTGGTAGATTTTAGAAAGTGACCTGAAAATAAAATGTATATTTTTTCTATACTCTAGTATTACCAACACCCCTGTTAAAGACCATAAAAACTCTGAAAAACAACAACATGGGTTATAATTTGTGGATTACAGTATCCAACTTTACTGAAACTTTAATATTCTGATGTGATTGAATGACATATAATATGATTGTATTATGTTCAGTATAGCATAAAAAGAAGTTCTTGATTATTGTTTTTGGCAGCACCTGACCTGGTCACGTCTGTTTCCTCAGATCTTGATCAATAAAACTTTCTCATTCATCATTCCAGATATTATTATTATCTGAGTCTTGTTTTTTTGTGGCTGATTTATATTGTTTTAAGGCCAGAGACAAGTTATACAAACTTCTGGTGATCAGTCAACAATTCTTTGGTGTTGACATTGCCTTTCTTGGTAAATAGTTTTTCTAAAATTTATTACCAGCAGATTTTTTTTTTAAAATATACAGAAATATTTAGTTTTAGTGATGTGGATACGGCATCAGATTGAAAACGTTATTACTACTAAGGCCATTCTAAATTAATTGCTAGATTATCATCCAAATTTTTCTTAAAAATGGGGGAGGGCGGGAGGATTTTATTTTTAAAATTTTTGATGTTTTTTTAAGGAATAATTTTTAAAACAATTTTTTTTTTTTTTATGAAAATAAAAAGGGTCGGGGCAGCATGAAAATTAATTTATTATGGCCCAATCCATTATTATGGCCCAATCCATTATTATGGCCTAATCCATTATTATGGCCTAATCCATTCAATGTATCTAAAATTACCGTCTGTATGTTGCAACTTTTCTAGATGGGTTTATTAAAACTACAATAGAGAGTTTTCATGTAATTCAGTTGAAACTTTGCGCATAAACATATTCTCACGATATTTTGATTTGATTTTTCCCCCAGTTTTGTCCTTTCAAATTTTTTTGACAGGGGACCTTAATTGCTAAGTGTATCAATAGTATTGAATTTCATTAAGTAATATGGTATATCTCTTACACATTTTCTGTTGTACATTTATTTCAATAGCATTACCTAGTTAGGGCTTTTCCAGAATTAAATGTATGGGGGGGTCGGACGGCAGTATAATTAAAATTTTATGCCTGGTGGGTGTTTTCATAAAAAAAAATGATGCCTTGTGGGGTAAAAGCTTATTAAAATTTTATGCCTTGCCGGTATTTCCGTCTCTGAACCGAATTTTTTCTTCAACACCGTTTTTCTTCTCAAAATTTTATACATTTTCTGCCCAGATTTTTCCTCCCGTCGTATACAAAAACATAAAATTGTCCTTCCCCATGTACCGCACATCCCGCAGCGTCTAGATTTCGGCGAGCGTCTTATCTTCATCGTAGCAGAAACTGCAGGTCTTTTAAATTTACCTTGATTTGACCTTTATGTTTGCCACTGACACGCGTGTTGTAACGATTGTAATACACAACCTCCAGACATCATGACCAAGTGAACGTTTTACGCGACTACACAGTTGGACACTCGATACACTGGTGTTGTTTATGTTAGGGATTGTCTTCAATTAACTTTTTCATCTCAAACTGATTGATCTTTTTTTGTTAAGACCGCTATAATGTAATTACATCACCCGACAACAACATATGATTTAATTTGTTTGTTTGAAACAAAGTATAATTATCTACCTTCGGACTTCCCGAAAAGTGACAAGAAACATACTCTTGGTCGTGAATAAATTATTTACACGGAAATGTACGAGCTAGTCAGATGGCGGAATACACTCGTCGCAGGCCGTAACCACGTCTACTTTATTAAATTGATGCCGAAATGCTGTGTCACAAAATTATCTCCTCAAGTAAATTTTACGAACTATATATCAATATTTGACGTATCAGATATGTTACCAAATACTCCAAACGGATATGAATATACAGACGTGTATATTATTAAATTCCGCAAAACTTACGATTTAACTCTACGGCGGCATTGCTATAATTATATGCATATCCGCGCTGTTTGACACTAATTTATTCGGCACAAAAAGAAACACCAAGAAATGGAAAGTCTATTGTGACAAAAAATCTAAATTAGGACATTGCGTCAGCAGTGAAAATAAAAACCACATTCTCAGATATGTCACCCCACACCCTATACGCCTCATTCTTACCCCAGTGTCTGAAAAAATCACGGCGAAAAGCAGATATTTCTTAACGGTCGTACAAAAACATAAATTGGACTGTGAAATTGTCTTTGAGCATCCATAACCGGATTGTTTACCATCGGGTGTGCAAAATGAGGTCAAATTAGATTAAACCTATATCGATAGTAGGGAGTAAATAACATGTGTCATAATAATGTTTGTTTCACTGTCAGAGTGACGTCATCGGACATTGGCACAAGGCGTTAATTAAAGGGACAGCGTGTTCATTCTGTGCATAAATTTAGGCATGTGTATCATAACTCTCTTTACGGATCGTATCAATTTAATAGTAATTCTTTTTTAAGAAATTAGTATACTGAAAATAAACATTTTAGAAGACAACTAGTTACAAACAAACACTAACCTTTAATTATTAATATGTTGTGTTTTTTTTCTCGTTTGTTATCTGTAGTGCCCCTTTATTTAATTCTCGACCTGAGATAATTTGTGACGTAATATCGGCATTAGATCAAAAGTGTAACGTCGGCGTACTTCAAAGAAAGTAGACAACCGTCCAGACTACTAATTTTGGAAGCGTTATAATAAGAAAACATTAGAAAGAGGATTTTAGCCTCTTTTTTTATTTTTATTTTGTGCATGGTATTTTATCTAATTAAAATTTTATGCATGGTGGTATATATCACAATTAAATTTTATGCTCTGTGGGTAAAAAAAATAAGTGCCGTCCGACCCCCCCATACATTTAATTCTGGAAAAGCCCTTAGTATATGAACAAGACATTTCTAAGAAATGGTTCTGTTCAATTTTATTTTCGCTAAAATTATTTGTTATAATTACTGCACCCAGTTCATGATGACATAATTTAATTGGGGGTCTCTGAGTGGAAGAAAAACATTAACTAAATAGTTCAATAAAATGTACTCGGCCAAATGCAGTATTGAGTTACCTCTTCTAGTTTATACTAATTTATTTGAGCTCAACTGTGACGATCAAGTCCACTTCCTGGGTAGAACCAGTACTATTTAAAGTGTTGTTTATGACAGAACAATGACACTGGTCAAGCTCAGGACATAAAATCTCTTGCCTGGTCGCCCAATACTCTATCAACTACTTTATCACCCCTATTACGTAACTCTTCTAAGCTTACCATTCTCTCCTGTAGATATTTAAAACTAAATTTGTTGTCTTAAGCCGGGCCCGATTAGCTCAGTCGGTTACGCGTCTGACTATCAATCTAGGGGTCGTGAGTTCGAATCCCCCGCCCGGCAACAGTCTCCGTGATGATTGATATACGACATTGTGTCTAATTATCATTCGTCTCTCACCACTGATTCAAGTGGGAAAGTTATCAGTTACTTACGGAGACGGGGTGTGCTCGAGTACTGGTTAATCCCAGGAAACAGTGGTTAGGTTAACTGATCGTCTGTTAGCCCTCGATGGCATAAAAATGACGCTAAATATTCAATCAATCAATCATTGTTGTCTTAAAGCCATAATAAATTAATTGCTAGATTATCATCCCTGCCCGCCCCCTAATTTTCATGTCGCCCTGACCCTTTTTATTGTCAACAAATTATTTTTTTTGAAAATCATCAAAAATTTTAAAAAAAGAAATAAAATGTAAAAAATAAAATCCTGGCACCCTCCCCCTTTTCAAGAAAAATTGGGATGAAAATCTAGCAATTAATTTATAATGACCTAAATCCTGATATAACAGGGCTTTGTAAAATACAATCAACTTTATCTGTTTTCACAAGGATATCGCAATATTTACCAAGCATTTGTATAATCTGACACTCTGGTACTAATACATTAAACTATATAACTAAATGTAAATGATTTACATGATTGCATGTTGCAGACTGGATAGAACCAAGCTGGAATAATTCAATATAATCTGGAGAGCTGGTACTAATAGTTGATTTAATAGCAATATAATTAGGCATTTGGATTGGACATATAGGGAATTTTAACATTATTCTCTTTGTCATTATTAAAGATTTCATGGTAGATTCTATGCTTATTTATTGATAAATGATTACTTTGTGTTTTAAAGCTTCAAATTTTTGTTAATTTTTTTTTTAGAAATTCCCTTGCTAGTCAGAGTTGGGTGTATGTGCAAAGCGGATGATGCATCAAGAAACTCTTGACCTGTAAACGGTCAGTCTGTTTCATTTAGATGTTTTATGAATGATAAAGACTTAGCTAGTCTTGGTCATTTTAAAAAAGCAAGCATTGGGGATGCAAGCAGGCATAAACTAATCATGAAATTTTAAACATCAAGTAAACATACAACAAACTAATCAGTTTGCAATACCGGTAACCATTGCAAATCCATCACAATAGAAAACTCCTTCAACTTTGCATATCCTTCACAATGAAAAACTGCCTCAACTTTGCACATCTTTCACAATGGAAAACTCCCCCAACTTTGCATATCCTTCACAATGGCAAACTGCCTCAACTTTGCACATCCATTACAATAGAAAATTCCCTCAACTTTGCACATCCTTCACAATGGAAAACTGCCTGAACTTTGCACATCTTTCACAATGGAAAACTCCCCCAACTTTGCACATTCTTCACAATGGCAAACTGCCTCAACTTTGCACATCCATCACAATAGAAAACTCCCTCAACTTTGCATATCCTTCACAATGGAAAACTGCCTCAACTTTGCACCTCCTTCACAATGGAAAACTCCCCCAACTTTGCATATCCTTCACAATAGAAAACTGCCTCAACTTTGCACATCCTTCACAATGGAAAACTGCCTCAACTTTGCACATCCTTCACAATGGAAAACTCCCTCAACTTTGCACATCCTTCACAATGGAAAACTGCCTCAACTTTGCACATCCTTCACAATGGCAAACTCCCTCAACTTCACAATGGAAAACTGCCTCAACTTTGCACATCCTTCACAATAGAAAACTGCCTCAACTTTGCAAATCGTTCACAATGGAAAACTGTCTCAACTTTGCATATCGTTCACAATGGAAAACTGTCTCAACTTTGCATATCCTTCACAATGGAAAACTGCCTCAACTTTGCATATCCTTCACAATAGAAAACTGTCTCAACTTTGCAGATCCTTCACAACGGAAAACTGCCTCAACTTTGCATATCCATCACAATGGAAATCTCCATCAACTTTGCATATCCTTCACAATGAAAAACTGCCTCAACTTTGCACATCTTTCACAATGGAAAACTCCCCAAACTTTACATATCTTTCACAATGGCAAACTGCCTCAATTTGCACATCCATCACAATAGAAAACTGCCTCAACTTTGCACATCCTCCACAATGGAAAACTGTCTCAACTTTGCACATCCTTCACAATGGAAAACTCCCCCAACTTTGCATATCCTTCACAATAGAAAACTGCCTCAACTTTGCACATCCTTCACAATGGAAAAACTGCCTCAACTTTGTACATCCTTCACAATGGAAAACTGCCTCAACTTCACAATGGAAAATTGCCTCAACTTTGCACATCCTTCACAATGGAAAACTCCCCCAACTTTGCATATCCTTCACAATAGAAAACTGCCTCAACTTTGCACACCCTTCACAATGGAAAACTCCCTCAACTTTGCACATCCTTCACAATGGAAAACTGCCTCAACTTTGCACATCCTTCACAATGGAAAACTGTCTCAACTTTGCACATCCTTCACAATGGAAAACTCCCCCAACTTTGCATATCCTTCACAATGGAAAACTGCCTCAACTTTGCACATACTTCACAATAGAAAACTGCCTCAACTTTGCATATCCTTCACAATAGAAAACTGTCTCAACTTTGCATATCCTTCACAATGGAAAACTTCCTCAACATTGCACATCCTTCAAAATAGAAAACTCCCTCAGCTTTGCATATTCTTCACAATAGAAAACTCTCTCAACTTCGCACATCCTTCACAATAGAAAACTCCCTCCCTAAACTTCGCATATGCTTTATAATGGAAAACTCCCTCAACTTCGCACATCCTTCACAATAGAAAACTCTCTCCCTAAACTTCGCATATGCTTTACAATAGAAAACTGTCTCAACTTTGCATATCCTTCACAATGGAAAACTTCCTCAACATTGCACATCCTTCAAAATAGAAAACTCCCTCAGCTTTGCATATTCTTCACAATAGAAAACTCTCTCAACTTCGCACATCCTTCACAATAGAAAACTCCCTCCCTAAACTTCGCATATGCTTTATAATGGAAAACTCCCTCAACTTCGCACATCCTTCACAATAGAAAACTCTCTCCCTAAACTTCGCATATGCTTTACAATGGAAAACTGTCTCAACTTTGAATATCCTTCACAACGGAAAACTGCCTTAACTTTGCATATCCATCACAATGGAAAACTCCATCAACTTTGCATATCCTTCACAATGAAAAACTGCCTCAACTTTGCACATCTTTCACAATGGAAAACTCCCCCAACTTTACATATCCTTTACAATGGCAAACTGCCTCAACTTTGCACATCCATCACAATTGAAAACTGCCTCAACTTTGCACATCCTTCACAATGGAAAACTGTCTCAACTTTGCACATCCTTCACAATGGAAAACTCCCCCAACTTTGCATATCCTTCACAATAGAAAACTGCCTCAACTTTGCACATCCTTCACAATGGAAAACTGCCTCAACTTTGCACATCCTTCACAATGGAAAACTCCCTCAACTTTGCACATCCTTCACAATGGAAAACTGCCTCAACTTTGTACATCCTTCACAATGGAAAACTGCCTCAACTTCACAATGGAAAATTGCCTCAACTTTGCACGTCCTTCACAATAGAAAACTGCCTCAACTTTGCATATCCTTCACAATGGAAAACTGTCTCAACTTTGCATATCCTTCACAATGGAAAACTGCCTCAACTTTGCATATCCTTCACAATAGAAAACTGTCTTAACTTTGCATATCCTTCACAACAGAAAACTGCCTCAACTTTGCATATCCATCACAATGGAAAACTCCATCAACTTTGCATACCCTTCACAATGGAAAACTGCCTCAACTTTGCACATCTGTCACAATGGCAAACTGCCTCAACTTTGCACATCATCACAATAGAAAACTTCCTCAACTTTGCACATCATTCACAATGGAAAACTGCCTCAACTTTGCATATCCTTCACAATGGAAAACTGTCTCAACTTTGCACATTGTTCATAATGGAAAACTCCCCTAACTTTGCATATCCTTCACAATGGAAAACTGCCTCAACTTTGCACATCCTTCACAATAGAAATCTGCCTCAACTTTGCATATCCTTCACAATAGAAAACTGTCTCAACTTTGCATATCCTTCACAATGGAAAACTTCCTGAACATTGCACATCCTTCAAAATAGAAAACTCCCTCAGCTTTGCATATTCTTCAAAATAGAAAACTCTCTCAACTTCGCACATCCTTCACAATAGAAAACTCCCTCCCTAAACTTCGCATATGCTTTACAATGGAAAACTCCCTTAACTTTACATATCTTTCACAATAGAAAAGTCCCTCAACTTTTCATATCCTTCACAAAAGAAAACTCCCTCAACTTTGCACATCCTTCACATTAGCAAACTCTCTCAATTTTGCACATCATTCACAATAACAAACTCCCTCAACTTTGAATACAATTCACAATAACAAACTCTCTCAACTTTGAACATCCCTCACAATAACAAACTCCCTAAATTTTTCACATCCCTCACAATAACAAACTCCCTCAGTTGTTCACATCCCAAACTCCCTAAATTGTTCACATCCCCATTATAACAAACTCCCTCAATTGTTCACATCCCTCACAATAACAAACTCCCTAAATTGTTCACATCCCTCACAATTACAAACTTTCTCAGTTGCTCACATCCCTCACAATAACAAACTCCCTAAATTGTTCACATCCCCACTATAACAAACTCCCTCAATTGTTCACATCCCTCACAATAACAAACTTCCTCAGTTGTTCACATCCCTCACAATAACAAACTCCCTAAATTTTTCACATCCTTCACAATACAAACTCCCTAAATTATTCACATCCCTGACAATAACAAACTCCCTAAATTTTTCACATCCTTCACAATACAAACTCCCTAAATTGTTCACATCCCTCACAATAACAAACTCCCTAAATTGGTCACATCCCTCACACTTACAAACTCCCTAAATTGTTCACATCCCCATTATAACAAACTCCCTTGGTTGTTCACATCCCTCACAATAACAAACTCCCTAAATTGTTCACATCCCCATTATAACAAACTCCCTTAATTGTTCACGTCCCTCACAATAACAAACTCCCTCAATTGTTCACATCCCTCACAATAACAAACTTCCTCAATTGTTCATATCCCCATAATAACAAACTCCCTCAATTGTTCACATCCCGTTAATAACAAACTTCCTCAATTGTTCACATCCCTCACAATAACACACTTCCTCAATTGTTCACATCCCTCATAATAACAAACTCGCTAAATTGTTCACATCCTTCACAATAACAAACTTCCTAAATTGTTCACATCCCCATTATAACAAACTCCCTAAATTGTTCACATCCCCATTATAACAAACTCCCTAAATTGTTCACATCCCTCATAATAACAAACTTGCTAAATTGTTCACATCCCTCACAATAATAAACTCCCTCAGTTGTTCACATCCCTCACAATAACAAACTTCCTCAATTGTTCACATCCCTCATAATAACAAACTCCCTCAATTGTTCACATCCCGTTAATAACAAACTCCCTCAATTGTTCACATCCTTCACAATAACAAACTCCCTAAATTGTTCAGATCCCTCACAATAACAAACTCCCTCAATTGTTCATATCTCCATAGTAACAAACTCCCTCAATTGTTCACATCCCTCACAATAACAAACTCCCTCAAGTGTTCACATCCCTCACAATAACAAACTCCCTCAAATAACAAACTCCCTCAATTGTTCACATCCCCATAATAACAAACTCCCTCAATTGTTCACATCCCTCACAATAACAAACTCCCTAAATTGTTCACATCCCTCACAATAACAACCTCCCTCAATTGTTCGCATCCCTCATAATAACAAACTCCCTCAATTGTTCACATCCCTTACAATAACAAACTCCCTCAATTGTTCACATCCCTCATAATAACAAACTCCCTCAATTGTTCACATCCCTCACAATAACAAACTCCCTCAATTGTTCATATCCCCATAATAACAAACTCTTTCAATTGTTCACATCCCTCACAATAACAAACTCCCTCAATTGTTCATATCTCCATAGTAACAAACTCCCTCAATTGTCCACATCCCTCACAATAACAAACTCCCTCAAGTGTTCACATCCCTCACAATAACAAACTCCCTCAAATAACAAACTCCCTCAATTGTTCACATCCCCATAATAACAAACTCCCTCTCAATTGTTCACATCCCTCACAATAACAAACTCCCTAAATTGTTCACATCCCTCACAATAACAAACTCCCTCAAAAAACAAACTCCTTCAATTGTTCACATCCCTCACAATAACAAACTCCCTAAATTGTTCACATCCCTCACAATAACAACCTCCCTCAATTGTTCACATCCCTCACAATAACAACCTCCCTCAATTGTTCACATCCCTTACAATAACAAACTCCCTCAATTGTTCACATCCCTCATAATAACAAACTCCCTCAATTGTTCACATCCCTCATAATAACAAACTCCCTCAATTGTTCACATCCCTCATAATAACAAACTCCCTGAATTGTTCACATCCCTCACAATAACAACCTCCCTCAATTGTCCACATCCCTCACAATAACAAACTCCCTCAAGTGTTCACATCCCTCACAATAACAAACTCCCTCAAATAACAAACTTCTTCAATTGTTCACATCCCTCACAATAACAAACTCCCTAAATTGTTCACATCCCTCACAATAACAACCTCTCTCAATTGTTCACATCCCTCACAATAACAACTTCCCTCAATTGTTCACATCCCTGATAATAACAAACTCCCTCAATTGTTCACATCCCTCATAATAACAAACTCCCTCAATTGTTCACATCCCTTACAATAACAAACTCCCTCAATTGTTCACATCCCTCATAATAACAAACTCCCTCAATTGTTCACATCCCTTACAATAACAAACTTCCTCAATTGTTCATATCCCCATAATAACAAACTCCCTCAATTGTTCACTTCCCTCACAATAACAAACTCCCTAAATTGTTCACATCCCGTTAATAACAAAATCCCTCAATTGTTCACATCCCTCACAATAACAAACTCCCTCAATTGTTCACATCCCCATAATAACAAACTCCCTCAATTGTTCACATCCCTCACAATAACAAACTTCCTAAATTGTTCACATCCCTCACAATAACAACTTCCCTCAATTTTTCACATCCCGTTTATAACAAACTCCTTCAATTGTTCACATCCCTCACAATAACAAACTCCCTCAATTGTTCACATCCCTCACAATAACAAACTCCCTCAATTGTTCACATCCCTAACAATAACAAACTCCCTCAATTGTTCACATCCCTCATAAAAACAAACTCCCTCAATTGTTCACATCCCTCACAATAACAAACTCCCTCAATTGTTCATATCCCCATAATAACAAACTCCCTCAATTGTTCATATCCCTCACAATAACAAACTCCCTAAATTGTTCACATCCCTCACAATAACAAACTCCCTCAATTGTTCACATCCCTCATAATAACAAACTCCCTCAATTGTTCACATCCCTCACAATAACAAACTCCCTCAATTGTTCACATCCCTAACAATAACAAACTCCCTCAATTGTTCACATCCCTCATAAAAACAAACTCCCTCAATTGTTCACATCCCTCACAATAACAAACTCCCTCAATTGTTCATATCCCCATAATAACAAACTCCCTCAATTGTTCATATCCCTCACAATAACAAACTCCCTAAATTGTTCACATCCCTCACAATAACAAACTCCCTCAATTGTTCACATCCCTCACAATAACAAACTCCCTCAAGTGTTCACATCCCTCACAATAACAAACTCCCTCAAATAACAAACTCCCTCAATTGTTCACATCCCTAACAATAACAAACTCCCTCAATTGTTCACATCCCTCACAATAACAAACTCCCTTTATTGATCACATCCCTCATAATAACAAACTCCCTTAATTGTTCACATCCCTCACAATAACAAACTCCCTTTATTGATCACATCCCTCATAATAACAAACTCACTTAATTGTTCACATTCCATTGATAACAAACTCCTTCAATTGTTCACATCCCTTACAAGAACAAACTCCCTCAATTGTTCATATCCCTATAATAACAAACTCCCTCAATTGTTCACATCCCTCACAATAACAAACTCCCTCAATTGTTCACATCCCTCATAATAACAAACTCCCTCAATTGTTCATATCCCTCACAATAACAAACTCCCTCATTTGTTCATATCCCCATAATAACAAACTCCCTCAATTGTTCATATCCCTCATAATAACAAACTCCCTCAATTGTTCACATCCCTCACAATAACAAACTCCCTCAATTGTTCACATCCCTCACAATTACAAACTCCCTTAATTGTTCACATCCCTCATAATAACAAACTCCCTTAATTGTTCACATCCCTCACAATAACAAACTCCTTCAATTGTTCACATCCCTCACAATAACAAACTCCCTCAATTGTTCACATCCCTCATAATAACAAACTCCCTTAATTGTTCACATCCCTCACAATAACAAACTCCCTCAATTGTTCACATCCCTCACAATTACAAACTCCCTTAATTGTTCACATCCCTCATAATAACAAACTCCCTTAATTGTTCACATCCCTCACAATAACAAACTCCCTCATTTGTTCATATCCCCATAATAACAAACTCCCTCAATTGTTCATATCTCCATAATAACAAACTCCCTCAATTGTTCACATCCCTCACAATAACAAACTCCCTCAATTGTTCACATCCCTCACAATTACAAACTCCCTTAATTGTTCATATCTCCATAATAACAAACTCCTTTAATTGTTCACATCCCTCATAATAACAAACTCCCTCATTTGTTCACATCCCTCACAATAACAAACTCCCTCAATTGTTCACATCCCTCATAATAACAAACTCCCTCAATGTTCATATCCCCATAATAACAAACTCCCTCAATTGTTCACATCCCTCACAATAACAAACTCCCTAAATTGTTCACATCCCTCACAATAACAAACTCCCTCAATTGTTCACATCCCTCACAATAACAAAATCCCTCAATTGTTCACATCCCTCATAATAACAAACTCCCTCAATGTTCATATCCCCATAATAACAAACTCCCTCAATTGTTCACATCCCTCACAATAACAAACTCCCTCAATTGTTCACATCCCTAACAATAACAAACTCCCTCAATTGTTCACATCCCTCATAATAACAAACTCCCTCAATTGTTCACATCCCTCACAATAACAAACTCCCTCAATTGTTCATATCCCCATAATAACAAACTCCCTCAATTGTCACATCCCTCATAATAACAAACTCCCTAGTCTCATAGTTTACTAATATATATACATATTACTGATAAAACAATATGTAATAGTTAAACATTAACACAATAAGCAATTACACACTTGGATTGATTAATTATGACCCTTAAAATTAATGTTAACTCTTCATCACTTGTTTTAATGCAGCTATGTTGCCGGTTTTTAGTTATTTGAATTATGAATTTATGTCTGGAACAAATTTATGATGTAACTTTCTTATTTTACTGTCGTTTACAATATATTCACATTTTCAAAACTTCAGAAAAACACCAACAGATCACTATATTTCAATTGAGATGTCTCTCTTTTTAAATTACTTTTATCATAAAACCACATGACTAAAAGCTCCTGTATATTGCTTAAAATAAGTCATATAGACTGGCTCAAACCAAATTGAACAAACTTGGCCACTTGTCAGCCACAAAGATGCTGACTGGTATTATAAGTTAGATGTGCATTGTATACTTATATATTTATGTATATAACTTGAGAAAAACTATTACCAGCTATACAAATTATTTATAGACCAGAAATGCAAAAACACATTGTTGCCATTTAAACACCTATAGACTATGATCAATTCCCCAAACATCATGCCCATAAAAGCTGCAGACATCAGGTAGATAATTGATAAGCTAACCAATTTATCAGAAACTCAGAAACACCATTTCCTGATTTAGTGACCATGTGTGTGATACAGCTTAAAAGGCTCGTAAAACTTCCGAAACGATCATTTTTAGTTTTAATTTAAGTCAGTTTTAGACTTCCAGATGACAGTATACATGTTTATTTGATCACTGAGAGACTTTGCAATGAAAAAATTAATAAAAACAACATTATTAGTACATAATTAAGAACGGGTTTTGTTTAATTGGTATACAAATTAATGTTAGTCTCTTTCCGATAAACACCTTCAACGGAAGAGGAGGAGTTATGAAACTTGTTCGGAAATGAGCCGGTCTGTAATATATGGTCAATTCACTTCACAGAGGGAAACATAGTATGGAGAATTGCAGGGGATACGGATAAAAATTAAATAATCGCTTGAGGTTAGATAGTTTTTAGAACATCCCCGTTATTCCTCTCAGTGCATTAATAAACTGGAACCCAAGAGCTGAATCGTTCATATAAAATTAATATAAATTACTTTTTTAATAACTACTAAACAAACCCCCCTTGGTAGCCTCTCAATATTGACTGCGATAAAGGGATTTGTGACGTAATAGCATGTGGGATAGTATATCGCCTATATGCAAGGGAGGATCCTGAGCAAGAGTTACTAGACCAAACTAGTATTCAGTACTCATTTTTTTTCAATGCGTTTAAATAATATAATGCATACTGCATTCGATACAGTTTTATTGCAGACATCAATATATTTTTTCAAAACAAGATGTTGTATGGTGTTAAGCGTCGCTTTCAACAATTTTTCAGTCATATCGTGATGGTTTCTACTTGAGACAGTATTCTAAGCGCTGTCACACTGGAGTATCATGCTGCAGACACATGGTATGATACCCCATCCAGTCACATTATACTGACACCGGGCCGACCAGACCTAGAACTCTCCTCTTAATGCTGAGCGTCAAGCGAGGAAGCTTTTAGTACCATTTTTAAAGTGTTTGGTATGACCCGGCTGGGGATTGAACCCACGACCTTCCGCATGCGAGGCGGACGCTCTACCACTAGATCACGCTTCAATCTATTCAAAACAAGAAAACCCAACAAAGATACATAATATTAGTGAAGCCATAACTTTTCCAATCTTGTTAATGAACCCCTTATCTAAGGGTCTTATAATAATCTGCACACTACCACTACAGTACTTCAAAATAATGGCGGAGGTACAGTCGCAAAGCAATTGGGTCATTACGGAATTGCAAAAATGTAAACAAAATTTAAAAGTTTGGTCCGCTGGTCTAAGAAATACAAATTTATTTATTTTCTCGAATTTTTCAAAACAGTCACTAAGGGGTCTACAGGAATGGTTTTAGCAATATTATAAACACATTTAATTACAATAATTATTGTTATTATCAAAAAGTGTGAATTTCCGAATTTAATGAGGCTTTAAGCAGGTTCTACAGATAAAAAGAACGAAAAAAAACATCAACTCGAGAACAAACTTTAAAAGATATATATTGATCATAGAGGCTGTGGCCGGGTGGGGATTCAAACTCATGACCTGGATTGCCAGTTAGACACGTTACCACCAGAGCTAATTGGGCCTGGCAATTTTATGATCTTGATAAAAATAATATATGAAGCTGTTGCTCTATGTTCTTTGGTGCCAGACTGTTTTACCACTTTGTTTATTTAACATTTTCTTGTCAAAAAACTGTGTCTGCACTATTTCAAAATTATTTATATGTTACTAAATACGGCTGATCAAATTGGAATAAATGGAAATTGAAGTCAATTGAAATACAATTTAACTGTTAACTAATGTCATTAGAAGGGCCCGATTTTTTTTATTTTCTACCAATTAAGTTTCATCTAAATATTCTAATTATTCAATTCTCTGGGGTTTGTAAAATATACAGTAAGAGAAATGTTAGGAGGAGTTACAATAATCTAACTTATACAAAATTATAGAATAATGTATAAATTAAAGTCTGATGAGTTTGGTTTATTGTTGATTTTGGTTATTTTGACTGCATATGGTTATTTAATTATATATTTAATACTTACGTGAATATGGAGAGGAAATATTCATGTTCATTTAATTTCACAATCCGGATCAAATGCAAGTGTTGCGCCAACCTTGGTCAAGGTTTGTTATGCCCCATGCGATCACAAACTGAATATTGTCACAGAGAATATATCACATACAAACTGCTTGACATTCTCAACCTTGTCGTTTTGTGACTTTTTCTAAAATGAAACAAATTCAGCAACTTGTAACCTGAATATGATGGGTCAAATTGGAATCAAAATGAAATTATGCGACTCATTTGATAGTGTCGTCATAAAACAAGGGCACAATTTAAAGTGGAGAATCTATTTTAATTTGTCTAACCTGGGCACGTAAGCCAAGTTAGGAAACCTAATTTCAATATATTATTTTAGTGTGCTTAAGCAATACAAGCTTAGTGAGTATATTAAATGGGTAAAAAAATGTTTTTTTGCTAATTATAAATTTTTTAAAAAATCCTTATATACTTACCTTAATTCCTGTGCAATATCAAGTAAATATTAGTGTAGTCGACTGATAAAAACAGATAGATAACTTACTTTTTCCAATTTGTGAGAGCTAAAACATTTTTCAAATAAAAAGTTTACTAGTGTTTTATTATTATCATACAAAAGGTAGAACTCTGACATTGAAATTAGGGTAGGCAGTGTTTAGTAAGACAACGGAGGTTATTGACATATCTTGAACTGTTACATATAGCCCCTGCTGTTAAGTGTTTCCAGGATTATGCAATATTTAATAAACATGCTGACTTTGTTATGTTACAGAGTCTTGAAAAAATACTTCTACATACCAGTCCAGTGCCGGGAAAGCACGACTGAATGATCCCAGATCAGCAGGCAGTAGCAGTAAAGATAGGATAAAAGTTAGCAAAATGTTCTTAAACCGTTAAACCACTAATTGAATGGAGGTCAGACACTAACTGAATGGATGTCAGACAGTTACTAGTAACTGCTGATAAATAGCATGAAAATAATGTAATAATCATGATGGAACAATAGTTGGATGAATACGGTTAACACAGTTGAAACAGTTCATTAGTAGGAATTGGTATACATTCCATATTAACTTAAGTTCATTAGTAGGAATTGGTTTACATTCCATTTTAACTTAAGTTTATTAGTAGGAATTGATATACATTCTATATTAACTTAAGTTTATTAGTAGGAATTGGTATACGTTCCATATTAACTTAAGTTTATTAGTAGGAATTGATATACATTCCATATAACTTAAGTTTATTAGTAGGAATTGGTATACCTTCCATATAAACTTAAGTTTATTAGTAGGAATTGGTATACATTCCATATTAACTTAAGTTTATTAATAGGAATTGGTATACATTCCATATTAACTTAAGTTTATTGATAGGAATTGGTATACATTCCATATTAACTTAAGTTAATTAGTAGGAATTGGTATACATTCCATATTAACTGAAGTTTATTAGTAGGAATTGGTATACATTCTATATTAACTTAAGTTTATTAGTAGGAATTGGTATACATTCCATATTAACTTAAGTTTATTAGTAGGAATTGGTATACATTCCATATTAACTTAAGTTTATTAGTAGGAATTGGTATACATTCCATATTAACTGAAGTTTATTAATAGGAATTGGTATACATTCCATATTAACTTAAGTTTATTAGTAGGAATTGGTATACATTCCATATTAACTTAAGTTTATTAATAGGAATTGGTATACCTTCCATATTAACTTAAGTTTATTAATAGGAATTGGTATACATTCCATATTAACTTAAGTTAATTAGTAGGAATTGGTATACATTCCATATTAACTGAAGTTTATTAGTAGGAATTGGTATACCTTCCATATTAACTTAAGTTTATTAATAGGAATTGGTATACATTCCATATTAACTTAAGTTAATTAGTAGTAATTGATATACATTCCATATTAACTTAAGTTTATTAATAGGAATTGGTATACATTCCATATTAACTTAAGTTTATTAGTAGGAATTGGTATACATTCCATATTAACTTAAGTTTATTAATAGGAATTGGTATACCTTCCATATTAACTTAAGTTTATTAATAGGAATTGGTATACATTCCATATTAACTTAAGTTAATTAGTAGGAATTGGTATACATTCCATATTAACTGAAGTTTATTAGTAGGAATTGGTATACCTTCCATATTAACTTAAGTTTATTAATAGGAATTGGTATACATTCCATATTAACTTAAGTTAATTAGTAGGAATTGGTATACATTCCATATTAACTGAAGTTTATTAGTAGGAATTGGTATACATTCCATATAACTTAAGTTTATTAATAGGAATTGGTTTATTAGTAGGAATTGGTATACATTCCATATTAACTGAAGTTTATTAGTAGGAAATGATAAACATTCCATATTACTTAAGTTTATTAGTAGGAATTGGAATACATTCCATATTACTTGAGTTTATTAGTAGGAATTGGTTTATTAGTAGGAATTGATATACATTCCATATTAAATTAAGTTTATTAATAAAAATTGATATACATTCTAAATTAAATTAAGTTTATTAGTAGGAATTGATATACATTCCATATTAACTTAAGTTTATTAGTAGGAATTGGTATACTTTCCATATTAACTTAAGTTTATTAGTTGGAATTGGTTTATTAGTAGGAATTTGTATACATTCCATATTAAATTAAGTTTATTAGTAGGAATGGGTTTATTAGTAGGAATTGATAAACAGTCCATATTAACTTAAGTTTATTAGTAGGAATTGATAAACAGTCCATATTAACTTAAGTTTATTAGTAGGAAATGGTTTAGTAGTAGGAATTGGTATACATTCCATATTAAATTAAGTTTATAAGTAGGAATTGGTTTATTAGTAGGAGTTGGGTATACATTCCATATTAAACAAAGTTTATAAGTAGGAATTGGTTTATTAGTAGGAATTGGTATACATTCTAGTATGTCAGATTTGTTACACTTATACATTATACTTATATTACAATATCAGGGTCAGTTCAGTATGACCTGTTATTTACCAGGTTCAGTTCAGTATGACCTGTTATTTACCAGGTTCAGTTCAGTATGAATTGTTATTTACCAGGTTCAGTTCAGTATGACCTGTTATTTACCAGGTTCAGTTCAGTATGACCTGTTATTTACCAGGTTCAGTTCAGTATGACCTGTTATTTACCAGGTTCAGTTCAGTATGAATTGTGTGCATTATAAATTTGTTAGGGCTGTATTACATTAAACATATTTTTTTGACTTGGTTCAGTTTAGTAGGAACCTAATAGGAACATTATTTACCAGGTTCATTTTGGTAAAACCTATGAATATTCTATCATGTTCAGTTTGGTAGAACCTAAGGATATTTATTATATATTAGGTTCAATTTAGTAATACTACATACAAATAAAATATAGCTTTTTTAGTGATGTATAAAAAATGACTTGAATATGACTGAATAAAATTACAACCACATTATAACAAAATAATGTAAAAAAAATCTTACAACAGAAAAACAGAGCCTCAGCCATACCTGACAACACCAATAAAACCAAAATAAAACTGTGTATTACCTAAACTCTTAATGTCAGGAATAGTGCTGTTCTTTCAAAATGAAAAACTGAAGAAGAAAAAAATTATTTATAAAACCAGAGTGCACTGACTGATAGAGAGACCATCCGCAAGATCGTAGGAGCCATTTGGGTGTAATTATTAACAAATAATGAAGATTACTAAGTGAAGCTGGAAGATAATATTGACTACCTGTGCCAGCTGTGCTTACTGAGGATACTATCTATTGTTTATATTGTTACAAGGCCGTGGCACGGATTATAGTATTTTAAAAGTAAAGTGTTTGTTTATTATTATATAGTGTCTCCCTGTTGAAAAGGTCAGCCACAATGGGCTTATGAGACACCTTTATGTTGTGTACAGTTACTTCCCGAAAGTTATCCTGGCCAGGCTGTGAGGCTGTTAGACCTTCCTTACCTCTCAATTAAATTGGATGATTTTTCACAGATTTATGACCCTTTGATTCCATCTATTACTAAAGCCTTGTCTGCGCTATTTTGCTACAACTACTATGGAACTTGGTAGGATGCATCACTACCAAGTAGAGATGTGCATATTGTCTTTGTGTTTTAGTTCTCTGATGGTTATGGCCCTTTGCTCATATCCTTGTTTTTTACCTGTTTTTAGCTCGCCGGGACGAATGTCCAAGGAGAACTATTGCCATGACCCCGATGGCGTCGTCTGAAGACACCCAGGTTAAACTTTTGCATTTAAGTTAAAGATATATATGCAACCACTCATTGGATATGAATGAAACTTCACATGTGTGTTCAGCATCGTCAATGAAACACACAGAGACAAGAACCATAACTCTGGATTGCATTTTTACCGAGTAATGGCCCTTTATCTACTGAGACACCAAGGTTAAACTTTTGTGTTTAGTCGTGTTTAAGTTTAAGATATTTATGCAACGGCTCATTGGATATGAATGAAACTTAGCATGTGTGTTCATCATCATCAATGAAATACACAGAGCTAAGAACCATAACACTGGATTGCATTTTGGCAGAGTTATGGCCCTTTTTCGACTTATAAAGACTCCCAGGTTAAACTTCTTTGTTTAGTTTAGTTAAGTTTAAGATATCTATGCAACCACTCATTGGATATGAATGAAACTTCACATGTGTGTCCACCATCATCAATCCAACACACAGAGACAAGAACCATAACTCGGGGTTGTATTTTGGCAGAGTTATGGCCCTTTTTGGACTCAATTTTTCATCTGGAGACACCCAGGTTAAACTTTTGCGTTTAGTTGCATTTAAGTTTTGGTGCTTCCCTCCAATCTCAATCTTTGAATGGGTGGTGAATTTTATTCCATCGGCAAGTTTTGTTGTCATCTGACAACTCTTGTCGTTTTTTGTCCCCTGCTTTGCCAAAAATGGGAGACACTAATTTGGGTCATTGTAAGGCTGTTGCACCAGATTTCTATTGTCATTTACATCTTATGCCATAAATATATAGTAGAATGATAGATATCTCTGTAAGGCTGTGGCACCAGATTTCTGTTCTAGTATATCAATGTAGGTATTTGATAACAATTAATTTGTATAATTTGTGTATAAAACAGTTAGGTCTATGTTATGTGTACTATAGTTTTTGTCTGTTTTCTGTCTGCGTTATTTCTTTTTGATAAAACTGCCATGTATTGAGATGGCTTTAATATCGTAACTGTAATAACACAATATTTATGGCTGCAATGGTCATGATAATGTCAATGCTGAGAACTTGCACATTATGGCACAGAAAATCAAATTTCTACCAGCTTCAGTGTCAGTTCTATATATGATTTATTGCTCCCTAGTAGTTGATAAGGGGCCTATCCTATCACCAGGCATTATTTTACATAATAAAGGGATGCCAAAAAAAAAAGAAACTTGGATTATTTTGCCTTCCGATAAGTGTTGAAGATATTGCGTAGTTCATGAGGCTCGACATAAAATGCAGCAATCCACAGAGTCTTGTTACATTTTCATAACCTAACCTGATAAATTTTGTAAGGATGCACTAGCGTGGTATTTTCTATATACTCTCTTCAATATACGTGTATGTATCTTTAGATAAAAAAAGTAATTGTTATGTTAAAAAATTCACAGATATATCTGTGATTGTCAAATTATTAAGAGTGATAACCATGTTGTTTTATCTGAAGAATGAATGTGAGAAAGTTGGCTATATGTACTTCAGGATGGTCACTGGTTCTATTTAAATGTACGTATAATATGCAACCAAGATCTATATAACACTCATTGTGTTAAACATTACATTCAATTTCATTCAATAAAGATGACAAAAACCCTATCCTCTTCCGTCGACATTCAAAAAATATTGAATATATCTTACTAAACCTTTACTCCATAGATACGGGTTTTCCCGCACCGAAGGCCTTTGAAAACAGTGCAGGAAGAGTTCAGATTGCTCGTAACGAGCAATCTGAACACTTCCTGCACTGTTTTCCACTCTGTCAGTTAATATAAACATAATTCACCCAATAATTCAAAAACCTTCTTTATTAGAGGTGTCCAAAGGCGTCTGTATTAGAGGTGTCCATAGGCGTCTATATTAGAGGTGTCCAAAGGCATCTATATTAGAGATGTCCAAAGGCATCTATATGAAGTAAAGGGTTAAAGCTTATTGTTGTGTCACCGCCATTGGAAAGATGATGAAGGGGCATTAAGTGTTGCCTCTGTCTGTCCGTCTGTTGGTTTCCAATCAGTAACTTCTGAAGGGGTCTATGTCTTAAATGAATGTTTCCCATGTTCCTGTATAAATATAAAATACATAACAAATTTGATATTTGTCAATGTTGGTATAATTTTACAGGAGTTATGGCCCCTTCTAGACTTAATTTTTCGGTAAAAAATTGGTGTCCGGCCAACAGTGGGGGCATTTGTATCAGCAGACACATTGATAAGGATTTCTTTAATTGATTTAATTGATATCAGTTTAATAGCATACATTTATTATGTTCCAATATTAAAAAAAATAATAGAAAGATAATGGTTACCAAACTTTATCTCTTTCTAATAAAGACCGCCCCAGTCAGACAATGTAACACAACTAGGGTTATTCAACAGAGATGTTTCGTTAAATGAAAACACTATTGAGCATTGCGCAGTTTTTCTGCCAGGAGAAATAACATCAACAGTGGATGTTGCTAAAGTGTTTTTGAAGTTTTAATTTTGGCAACATTACTACGATGACGCCAGGGAAACTTTGCGACTATATCGAGGAATCAGACAGTGATAACTCCAATACTTAACTAGATTTATTCACGTAACTCTCCGTTCCCCATAGTAATAAAGATAAATTCCACTTTTATAATAGGGTACTATTGGTCAATTATGTAAATATGGCAGAATAAATGACACATTTATTAGATAACTTCCATATTGGAACGTTCAGAAGGATAACTTTAAATATCATCGAATAAAAATAGAGTGAACTGTTTTTGCTTTGGTTTACATTTTTCTAACCCTAGTCATCTTAGGCAGTTAGCCTTCATGTTTTGGCTCATCATAACTATGTTGTTTATCGTTTACAGTTCTATCAGCTCTAATAGTTCTTCAAATGACTCATGCCTGTGGTAGGTCAAGAGTTCAATCCCCAGCCAGGTTATACTGAAGTCTTGAAAAATGGTACTAGGAGATTCCTTGGTTCGGCTCGGCATTTAGATGATAGTTGCAGGTCTGGTCAGCCTGGTGTCAGTATAATGTGACTGGGTGGGGGGTCATGCAATGTGTATGAGGTATGGTATTCCAGTTTGACAACACTTAGAATATTAGATATTGTCTTATGCAGACACTGTTGTGAAATTATTTTCAGTTACCTGTAACATACACTTTACATAGCCTTTTTGACAAGTGTCAAATTAAAAAATTTCTGAACTTGTAAGAATATACTTAGACAATACATTTCTTATAATTGGGGACCTCTTCCAACCTTTACACAGTTCTGGGCATTTAAACAGCATTCTGTTTTCCATCATTCCTTGTGAATTAAGTTACACAAACACAGTCTAGATCATGCTCGGTAAAATATCCAAAACCCAACTATTTTATGGCTAAGCTAGCCACATAGCATGCACAGCATCTAGTTTATTCACTAATATAGATTTCTAGGCATATATATTATCTTATTAGGCAATAAGCATTGTAATTAAATTATAAGTGGAAAATTCTTTTTTTTATTTTAGTAAACGTGAACATGCGAGTTTACTGACCCCATGCAACTTTGATTTTACCAAACAGATGGCTGTTTTGTGGACATGCTGTTTTACCAAAGTCTTTTTGGTTCTTTTTATCACAAAAAGCCGATTTGTTGTTTGTTTGTGCTTGTCAACTTGTAATCGTGTCATCGTATTACTGCTAGAGATAGCTGCTACAAAACATCCGCTGTAAGAGTTATTAATATATTTAAATGCAAATATAGATTGACAAGTGATACTTGAAGAGGGCCTAGATGTTGATCTGTTATTGCTGCAGAGAGGATCTCTGTCAAATCAGAGCTATTGGATATTTGTCTGCAAGTGTCTTACCCTGAATATCTCCAGCAGTTCTTGTATTGACAAATTCATCTTTAGTCTCTCCAGCAGTTCAGTTCATCTTGGAGTGTTAGGGGTGATGGTGGTTAGGCTTGATTCTTTGACTTTTGGAAGAATTCTACTTGCCCAAGAATTGCATAGTTTATGCCCTTGCCATTTTTATAATGGTGAAGGGGTGTTGGGTATCCCCTATATACACTGGTGAAACCGTATATACACTGGTGAGACCCTATATACACTGGTGAAACCATATATACAGTGGTGAGACTGTATATACAGTGGTGAGACTGTATATACACTGGTGAGACCATATATACACTGGTGAGACCGTATATACACTGGTGGGACTGTATATACACTGGTGAGACCGTATATACACTGGTATGGCCGTATATACACTGATGGGACCGTAGTTCATGGCCTGCTTGCCTAATGTCAATATATTGACTTAAAACACTGCTGATGTACACATTGGTGTCACTGCAGCCAATCATTCAAATAATGAGCTGGGTCCGAGAATAATTGACAGGTAGCTGCCTCAACAACCAATCATTCTTCACAAAGATTATTCTGTCAAAGCCTTAATTATCTTCTGATACTATAAACATGTTGACACGCCAGAGATAATTGTAATATTCAGCTATTAAAAGGGTCTTATGGTAATTGTTCGTCAAGAAAAGTAGGAAATTGGAGGAAAAATATGTTGTTGTTTTTTTAATGGCGTTTAAGGCCATTTTCAACGCATTTCAGATTACATATATGGCATATCCAGTTTTATTGGTGGGGGATGACCTCAGACTGAGTAGAACCACTGTCCTTCTGCAAATAACTTGAAACTTTCTCATATAAATATTCTGGGAAATGAACCTCTAACCTTAGCAGTGAGAGGTAAGTGATGGAATAATATGTGATATTTATAACTGGGCTGACTGGGCTTTACCATGTTATGAAAGTCACCTGACTTATTGAAAATATTGATTGATTGTTTGAATATTTGACTCATTTTTAGCTCGACTATTCGGAGAATAAAGAGAGCTATTCTACTCACCCCAGCGTCGGCGTCACACCTTGGTTAAAGATTTGCATGCAAGCCCTTTTCTCAGTAACCATTGCATGTATTGCCTTGAAACTTTACACAAGACTTCCTAGTTATTAATCCTACAACAATAACTAAGTTAGATAACTTTTGCACGAATATTATACAAATTATTGCCCTTATTTGACTTAGAAGTTCTGGTTTAAGTTTTGCATGCAAGTCCTTGTCTCAGTAGCCATTGCATGTATTGCCTTGAAACTTTACACAAGCCTTCCTTGTCATCAACCCTACTACAATAACTAAGTTAGATAACTCTTGCATGAATATTATACAAATTATTGCCCTTGTTTGACTTAGAAATTCTGGTTAAAGTTTTGCATGCAAGTCCCTATCTCAGTAACCATTGCATATTTTGCCTTAAAACTTTACACAAGCCTTCCAAGTCATCAACCCTACTACAATAACTAAGTTAAATAACTCATGCATGAATATTGTACAAATTATTGCCTTTGTTTGACTAAGAAATTCTGGTTTAAGTTTTGCGTGCAAGTACTATCAAGTCCATATCTCACCAACCACTCAATGTATTTGATTGAAACTTTACACAAGCTTTCCCAGTCATCAACCCAATTATAGTAACTAGGTAAGACAACTCTTGCTTGAATGTAATGTAAATTATTGCCCTTGTTTGACTTAGAATTTTGGTTAAGTTTTGCATGCAAGTACTGTCAAGAACCACTCAATGTATTTGATTGAAACTTAACACAAGTCTTCCAAGTCATTAACCCTACTATATTGACTATGTTAGATAACTCTTTCATAATTATGATGCAAATTATTGCCCTTGTTAGACTTAGAAAAAGTTTTGCGTGCAAGTACCATCAAGTCCATATCTCACCTATAACTCAATGTATTTGATTGAAACTTTACACAAGCCTTCCCAGTCATCAACCCTACTACAATATGAAGTTAGATAACTCTTGCACGAATATGATGCAAATTATTGCCCTTCTTTGACTTAGAATTTTGGTTAAAGTTCTGTCAAGTCCATATTAGACCAACTGCTCAATGTATTTGATTGAAACATTACATATGTCTTTGTAGTCATGAAATCATCTAAATTAATCAAATCAGATAACTCTTGCTAAATTGTTTTGCAAATAAGGGCCTTTGTTTTATTTAGAAATGTTATAACTCAGCAGTCACTGCATGTATTTGATTAAAACTTCATACAAGATATTTTGATTAAAACTTCATACAAGATATTGCAGTTATAAGACCCACTTAATTTTGTCAATTTTGTAAGTTAGATAACTCTTATTTGTTTGGATTTGTCTTCAGTCTCAATCAAATTTGTAATTCTGTGACAAATAATTGAATAGTCGAGTCGCTGTCCCTCTGACAGCTCTTGTTATGCCATCGAGGGCTATCAGACAGTTATCCTAACCACTCTTTACTGTGAGCCTGGACTGTTTACCAGTTCCCCAGTACACCTATCTCTGCAAACAACTGATAATTTTCCCATTGGTGAGAAACAAATGATAATGAGACATAATGTCATATATCAGTCATCACAGAGACTGTGGTCTGGCGGGGATTCAAACTCACGACCACTGGATTGATAGTGAGAAGTGCTACAAACCCAGCTAATCAGGCCCTGCACTTATTAAAAATAACTCCCAAGCCGACGTTTTCAAAACTGGTGGTACAAATTATTTGTACCCACATCATACTATGGGAAAAGATTCAGTCTATTTAGATTTACTGTGGGTTTTTTTTTCGGAAAAATCATAAAAAATTAAAGATTTTTGTAATATTTGGTATATAAATGAAGTTAATATAATGCATTCGCTAAAAGAAACCTAGTTTTGTATTTCCTTTTTGTATTCAGGTATTCAGTAATTTTTTTGCAAAATGAAGACCCCTTGACTGAAAAATCTTGCCCATGCTTCTCCACAAGCAACTAAACTAAACTTGCTGTGATTGATCTATCGGGCCTTTATGTGTATATTTATGTGTCATTGTAATTTTATTTTGCGGCCTAATCACCAGTCCTAAAACTCGTCAGTTTTGAACATTTACAATAGCATTTCAGATCATTCTTATGATTGTATAATGGGAGAGACTCAGTTTTTCTGCGAAAAAAACAACTTAGTTCT
Source organism: Panopea generosa (assembly GCA_029582155.1). Taxonomy (NCBI): domain Eukaryota; kingdom Metazoa; phylum Mollusca; class Bivalvia; order Adapedonta; family Hiatellidae; genus Panopea; species Panopea generosa. Next base: position 49,386,192 of record CM055903.1, on the reverse strand, counting down.
CTTTGATGTTGTACCTGTAACTGTGTTTTTGGGGAACCGGTTACACCTTGAACATGTTTGCAAATCAAATTTAACTTTCCTGCATAAATTATCTTAATTTCTTCTCTTTTTTTAACAAATTACAACCCCCAGATTTTTCTTTGATGTTGTGTAGCACGTCACGTATTTCTCTTATTAAAGAAAATAAAATAAAAACCTTGATGACATCAGTTATGTGTACATACGTGACCAAAATCATAAACAGGAAACAGTTTGGAAATGACGTTGCTGCATATTTTTGTCAAGAGATAAGAACAATGTAAGATTCTTGTGAAACAGCTCTGTGTTTGCCAAAGGGCAAGATAAAATGCAAAATCAAGACTACGTCAAACAGTCAATATCTTGATTTTAAAAAGGCGTTCACTTTCTGTTTTCTGTTAATATTTCTGCATCTCGTAATCAACTCTAACATTTGGATGATAATTCACGAGCAGAATGCTCTGGAGTAGCTTTTAAGTTTCATATTTTTGGAATAGCTTTTAAGTTTCTTCTTTTTAATGTAACAATATGTATGGCTTGGTTAAAGGCCACTGTTGTACGTGCATCATGGTACCACTTACCAGACACTCATAACATAATGTTTTCACATTTGCAGAATGTAACATAATCACTACAGAATGTTACACGCACAGATACGACATGTTTGAAACTGAGTTATCAGCTTGATCTCTCAAGAACACTGAAGCCTCGTATCTTTTTACGCCTTCTGCCATTCGAAGAAAATGTTACAGGCATGCCCGTACATCCGGCATCAAATTGATTTCCGATGAATAACTTTTAGAAGGTTCTTTGTATTTAATTGATATTTGGTTTTAAGCTGTATAGTCATAAAAAAAAAAATTATGTCTCTTTTTTAACTTAATTTTTTTTTGTTGAAAAAATTATTGATTTAATTTAATTGAATTTATAGCATGGGCATCTATATCTAGTTGTAAACAATTAAGTCATACCTGTGTCTGCATTGTTTGGTACACTGTGTTTTGAATTCTTAAAGGGATTATATTGGCAAGTAGCACAAACACGTTGTTAATCAAGACTTATCCTCTATGCAGTGTGCACAAAATAATGCTTACCGTATGTATTGACCTTTATTTACTTGAAAGTTATCAAATTATAAACTGAATCGGCTATTTTGAAACTACGTCATTCTATTTTTAGATGGAATCTTCCGTATTAGGGGTGTTTGTAGTATGATAGCATATTTATCTGTAACATAAAATAAACTAGATATCAAAATTAAGTGTGGTGTACTACTGTCTGTTTCGATAGCGTAGTGCTAACAGCCTGAACTGTCAACCCGAATGTTGCGAGTTCGAGCCTTGTTTATGGTGAATTTTTTTTTTCAATTTATTTTCTATAAAAGTATCTCAGTGTACTGTTTCAATTTGTTTTGTTTTATTTTGTAAGTGTTGGTAGCAATCTCTTCTCTATATGTATTGCCTGTATACAGGTCTCACTTAAGAATTATCCCCCCCCCCCCCCCCCCCCCCCCTTACATGACAGTAGCAAGGTTTTTACGCCAAAGAAATAAGAGCTGTGTAAAGCGGTTTGGCATTTTTTTTTTTTTAAATACATAAAATGTCATTTCTTTGTGCATATGGGAACATTGGAACATTTTCATTATTTCTGCCAAGTTTGGATGACATCTGGAACTGTTTGATAAAACCATCGAAATTGTGAAAAAGCAAACTGGTCAACGTCAAGTTTTTTTTCCGCATAATTAACCCAACAGAGGACTATCTATGGGAACAATGCACTTTTAGAACCATTGGTAATGTATCCAGTGTTCAAGAAGTTCATGTCTCTATATGTAGAACAGTACAAAATTAATTGTTGTGCGAGACTTATAGCGTAGCGTCTCACCACACCAAGTCAAAACCATCTAAAACAATTCTGTCTGATTTTGGCTTCCGAGGAGCCTCCGATGCCGGTGCTGACTTGCTGCTGCGGATTACAGCTGACGTAATATGTACGTGTGCATATGAATAAAACATTGTAAGTAAATTTTCTCCGCAAACGTTGATTTTAACATAAAATCGTTGCATTTTATTAATTTCGTAGTTGTTTTAAAGGACAATAGTAAAACACAGTTAATATTATATATCAAGGCACTCTGATACTTTTATGGCAAATAAAAATGCAAATAAAAAATCAACATAGGTACGTCTCGAACTCGCGACATTTGGGTTGACAGTTAAAACCGTTACCACTACGCTATCGGAACAGACAGTGGTACAAACACTTATTATTGATATATAGTTTATTTAATAGTTTATGTAACAGATAAATCGGCTATCATACTACAAACACCCCTAATACGGAAGGTTCCATCTAAAAATAGAATGACGTAGTTTCAAAATAGCTGAATCGGTTTATAACAGTAACTGAATATTGGCCAAAACTTTAATACGTTCCGCAATAAAGTATTGCACAATGTTTACATTGAACTCCGTAAACTTCCTGAACAAAGCCTCGAAAACAAGATCGGGAACGAGTCTTCACGATGTTATCCGATGATTGATCGGAAACCCGAAAGCAGTTCGTTGAATATGGCAAATGTAAACAAAAACAAAAACGTGGCTTCAGAAACCCGATGTTTGTAATAAAGAGGTTATGCACTTAGGCACTTTAGACGCGTATATCTCTAAGTTATAAGTGTATCTTCATGCTGGGCTTGTGTATTTAGGACAGGGGATTGACAGTAATATGCCAATATAATCCCTTTAAAATTGAAAAATGAAATGAAAATTGATCTAGTGGTTCAAAACAAAACAAAAAAACATTCTAAATAAGGTTATAAAAAACATCAAGAATATATTTTGTAGAGGCTGTGATATGTACTGTGAAATCATTTATTTTCGGGGGGACTTAAATTTCTTGGTTTCCACTTCAAAGACATATTCGTGGGGACTTAAATTCATTGAAACCCAATTTCCAAAAAATAAAATAAGTTTACACTTTCGACATCGCATAGTGCATTCCAGTTATTAACCTCTGCTGTTATACACACGTCGCGCGTCGGGGGTGGGGGGTTGGTGGGTGGTTTATTGCACCACGCTGTGCCAATAAGAGTTGACACATGCCAATTAAGAGGAGGGGAATGAGAAGTACGAGATCTAATCCAGAAAGGGTTTCAGAAGGCAGGCCTCCAGTAAATAACAATAGTACGCGGCACGTGAATGATAATGAACAGTAAATGAATGTGCTACATCTATCAAGAGATTTGTTTGTTTTTATTCATTAAAAATGATCATAAAGAGAAACAATAGAATAAAATAAAAAATACCACTAAATAAAAGATACTTCTTCACTAGAAACTTGTGTTTTAGTTTTCTTTGTACACCCGCATACTGTCCCTTTACAATGTTTTACACTTTTTTTTTACAACGTTTACTGTAGGTCCATACATCACTGTTTCAATTCAATAGCATTTAGCTACAAGGTGACGGTCTATTTTTAGTTCCTCTGACATTTGATTGAAATATACGGGCAGGACGGTAAATTATAACACATCTCGCTACACACACATGTCTATGAGCAGATGGATGTAGAATTAAAGAGGATATAAGTATTAAAAAATTGTTACACTGTTTACAAAATTATGTAAATATTGATGCATTATGATAAAAGAAAATATATAAATATAGGATGGATTATTTACCACAATGCGATGCATGTAGGCATATGAACACAGAGGTAATTTATATGTTGACAGCATTACATAGTGTAAACTAAGTTTGTGGCTATTTGATTTCGTTGTCTAAGCTCACCACGAAATCCACGAAAATTAGTACCCCAAGAAAATTAATGATTTCACAGTATCTGATTGCTCCCGGTGTAGTAGTCATATAGTCTTTACCCATTTAAAATTTCTCAGGGAAAGACTGACCTAGCTGATTTCTTCCCTGTAGATTAACTTAGCTAGCGGATTCTTTACCACTTATTTACTTCTTTCCCCTGCGGATGAACTTAGCTAGCTGATTCTTTACCACTTATTTACTTCTTTCCCCTGCAGATGAACTTAGCTAGCTGATTCTTTACCACTTATTTACTTCTTTCCCCTGCAGATGAACTTAGCTAGCTGATTCTTAACCACTTATTTACTTCTTTCCCCTGCAGATGAACTTAGCTAGCTGATTCTTTACCACTTATTTACTTCTTTCCCCTGCAGATGAACTTAGCTAGCTGATTCTTAACCACTTATTTACTTCTTTCCCCTGCAGATGAACTTAGCTAGCTGATTCTTTACCACTTATTTACTTCTTTCCCCAGGGGATGAACTTAGCTAACTAATTCTTTACCACTTATTTACTTCTTTCACCTGCAGATTAACTTAGCTAGCGGATTCTTTACCACTTATTTACTACTTTCCCCTGCAGATGAACTTAGCTAGCTGATTCTTAACCACTTATTTACTTCTTTCCCCTGCAGATGAACTTAGCTAGCTGATTCTTTACCACTTATTTACTTCTTTCCCCTGCAGATGAACTTAGCTAGCTGATTCTTAATCACTTATTTACTTCTTTCCCCTGCAGATGAACTTAGCTAGCTGATTCTTTACCACTTATTTACTTCTTTCCCCAGGGGATGAACTTAGCTAACTAATTCTTTACCACTTATTTACTTCTTTCCCCTGCAGATTAACTTAGCTAGCGGATTCTTTACCACTTATTTACTACTTTCCCCTGCAGATGAACTTAGCTAGCTGATTCTTAACCACTTATTTACTTCTTTCCCCTGCAGATGAACTTAGCTGGCTGATTCTTTACCACTTATTTACTTCTTTCCCCTGCAGATGAACTTAGCTAACTAATTCTTTACCACTTATTTACTTCTTTCACCTGGGGAAAGAATAGGCAAACTGATTCTTAGCCACTTTAATTTATAGTTAGTGCTAGTTGGCTGAGTTGGCTAGCTGATTTCTTCCCAGAGTGAAAGAATTTACAAGATTTCTTCAACCCCCACCAGTTGGAGAACATATTTCAACATGACTGATTGTGCATAGGGCAGAGACTGATTGTGTATAGGGCAGAGACTGACTTTGTATAGGACAGAGACTGATTGTGTATAGGGCAGAGACTGATTGTGTATAGGGCAGAGACTGACTTCGTATAGGGCAGAGACTGATTGTGCATAGGGCAGAGACTGACTTTGTATAGGGCAGAGACTGACTTTGTATAGGGCAGAGACTGATTGTGTATAGTGCAGAGATCGATTATAAGCATTATGGCACTAGTTGAGAATATAGAAACTAAACAAGATGTATATACTTGTAAACATTTTATTCATCAGCTGTAACCAAACTTAGTCTGGTGCTTACACTAAAGATTATTATTTTGTACAAAGTTAATGAAATCAAATTCTGTTTACCACTTACCAATTTAATAAAAAATATTCTGTTTACCATTTAACCAATTGAATGAAATATTATTGTGTTTACCACTTACCAATTTAATAAAACATTATTCTGTTTACCGCTTCACTATTTTAATAAAATATAATTCTGTTTACCACTTCACCAATTTAGTGAAATATAATTATGTTTATCACTTATCAATTTAAAAAAGTATTATTCTGTTTATTTGATAAAATATAAATCTGTTTACCACTTAACCAATTTAGTGAAATATAATTATGTTTACCACTTATCAATTTAAAAATGTATCATTCTGTTTATTTGATCAAATATAATTATGTTTACCACTTAACCACTTTAGTGAAATATAATTGTGTTTGCCACTTATCAATTAAATAAAGTATTATTTTGTTTACTACTTACCAATTTGATAAAATATAAATATGTTTACCACTTACCAATTTGTAAAATATAATTATGTTTACCACTTAACCAATTTAGTGAAATATAATTATGTTTACCTCTTTTCAATTTAATAAAGTTTTATTCTGTTTACTACTTACCAATTTGATAAAAAATAATTATATATACCACTTACCCAATTAAGTCGGAAATATGGTTATGTTTGCCACTTATCAGTTTAATAAAGTATTATTCTGTTTAACACTTACCAATTTATAAAATATAATTATGTTTACAACTTAACCAATTTAGTGAAATATAATTATGTTTACCACTTATCAATTTAATAAAGTATTATTCTGTTTACCACTTACCAATTTGTAAAATATAATTCTGTTTTACACTTACCAATTTGTAAAGTATTATTGTTTTACAATTTAAAGGGAGTATATCAGGAGAAAAACGAATAAAATACAAATGGTTTGGTATGTCAAATCCGGGATGACTTGGCAGAGGGACTAAAAACCTTAGAATTACAACAAATCTCAAATCCACTGACCATGTCAAATTAATATTTCAATTGAATTAGTAATCTTGTATCAAATCCCCATTCTAAAAATAGACAGCATTTAAATACTTTTTGGCAACCTTTGCATCATCATTTGGATGCATTCTTAGATGAAACAATTATTACTACTTGTAAACCTGTATAATGGATTGAATTAAAATCAAAATGAAACCATGCGACTCAATTAATACGTCACAAAATACATTTTACCATTTTAAGCTGGGAAGTTTAGTTTAAACTAGGCATGTAGCTCAAGTAAGGAAACCCTTTTTAGCTCGCCGGGACGAAGTCCAAAGAGAGCTATTGCCACGACCATGGCAGCATTCTCTGTGGACACCCAGGTTAAACTTTTGCATTCAAGTTTATAATATCTATGCAACCACTCATTGGATGTAAATGAAACTTTGCATGTGTGTTCACCATCATCAATGGAACACACACAGACAAGAACCATAACTCTGGATTGCATTTTGGCACAGTTATGGCCCTTTTTGGACTTAGACACCCAGGGGCGAGCTTTGTTGCCTTCTGACAAGACAACTCTTGTTAATATATTATTTTGGCATGTTTAAATAGACATCCTTTTGGCAATATAGGGTCAGTGAGTATATTTAGGCATGATATTATAGGAAACAAATCTTATTAATAAATTCTAAAACTTTGGATAATCCTGGTAAATTCCCTTTAACCAATTTTATAAAATATAATTCTGTTTTACACTAACCAATTTAATAAACTTTTATTCTGTTAACCACTTCACCAATTTCAGGAAAATTAATATAATTCTGCTGACAACTTAACCAATTTAGTGAAATATAATTCTGTTTACCACTTAACCAATTTAGTGAAATATAATTTTGTTTACCATGCCCCCATTTAATGAGATATAATTTAATGAAATAAAATCTGTTAAAATTTAATATGACATCGAAATATGATAGATTCATCACAAATTGTTTCTACAGAATCTGTTTATTACAGAATATTTACAATGGTTTACAACTGGTGCTCTGCACCACTTTAACCATAAATTGAGATTCTAAAATAATTTTCTATGAAGCACCATTTTAAAACATGACAGCTGACATTTTAACATGGCATATTCAGTTTTATTGGAAAATTAAGACCTCAATGAATCTGAATTGTAAAGTTTTTGGACTGAGCTGGGCTTGAACCAATGACCTCAGTAGTGAGAGGTAAGTGGCCATTAGAGGACATCCACCGTGGGGCCACTCAGCCCATCACGGGGCCACTCAGTCCATCACGGGGCACCCATTTTTAGCTCTACTAGCCAAAGGCCAGAAGGGCTTATGCGATTGTGTGTTGTCCATTGTCTGTAGTCCATTAGCAGCACTTTCTCTGAAACCACTAGGCCAATTAAATTGAAACTTCACTTGGATGTTTCTATTGCATAGGAGACTATACAGAAGATTTTTTTTTTTAGATCTGAAATTCAAGATGGCCGCTATTACTAAAAATAGTCTAATACTTAAAAGATCTTTTCATGAATCGCCCAACAGATTTTGAAAATGTTTATGTAGCAATGATAACCAACTATAGTTCTGCTAGATTTGTTCAAATGGTGTCCCTGGGGTTAAAAATGACCCCAGCCCCAAGTGTTCAATTAAAAGACACATGTTATAATAAACATTAATTTTTTTTTTTAAAAAAAGGAACTGATTTTGCCTATATTTTCATAGAAACATTGCTTGTTCAAGGACGTTCAGATTTGTAAAAATGACTGGGTTCTAACTTCTTAAGAGGTCAGGAGGGGCCCCAAAAGGGTAAAAATTGGGAATTACAAAAAACGTTTTTTAAGAACAGGTAAGTAAGATTTGTTCATATTTGGCAAAAATTAACCCAGTGTGTAGGGGTTTGATTGCAGATAAGAATTTAAGGGCTAATATTTAAAGTTTGAACAAATCAAGGGTCTTGTATTTATAGGGGCTTCTCTTTTTTTTCATTCAGTTTCAGTTTTAAAGCATCTTCTAGCCATAACAAATAAGATTTTGTTCAATACGAAGGATTGACTTTCTAAAAGGGGCCAGGTGGGGTCACAAAATTGTTAAAATTGAACATTGTAATAAATCTTATTCTCAACAACCAGTCAGTCAAATTTGTTGATATTTGATATATTATCCCTATGATTATGAGTTTTAAGTTTGTACAATTCAAGGGGCACTGGGATGTATAGAGGCCCTGTAAGAGGTCTGTGAGTTTTACATAGGAATACTATGGGGAAATGGAAAATTCTCAATTTTTCTTCCATTTGTGTAAATATGTTGTTCAATTTGAGATCTAAAGCATTGCCTAGTAACAATACATTTGATATTGTTCAATAAGGAGGATTGCATTTCCATAAAGGGCCAGGGGGTGGGTGGGACAATAGGGTTAAAATTGGGTATTTTCACAAAGTTTCCTCTAAATAACCTTTCAGTCAAACTAGTTCATATTTGGGCCCGATTAGCTCAGTCGGTTACGCGTCTGACTATCAATCCAGGGGTCGTGAGTTCGAATCCCCCGCCAGGCAACAGTCTCCGTGATGATTGATAAACGACATTGTGTCTCATTATCATTCGTCTCTCACCACTGATTCAAGTGGGAAAGTTATCAGTTACTTGCGGAGATGGGGTGTGCTCGAGTACTGGTTAATCCCAGGAAACAGTGGTTAGATTAACTGATCGTCTGTTAGCCCTCGATGGCATAAAAATGACGCTAAATATGCAATCAATCAATCAATATAAATTATCCTTACATCAGCAAGGATTGAAGATTCTGCATATCAAGGGGTTGGATATATTGAGACACTGTAATGTGACTTACTTTTACATAGGAATATTAAAGGGAAAACTATTTTTTTTCATTTTCACATCCATGTGTACAAAAAAACTTCTTTTTAAAATCTATAGCATTTCTGCTCATAACAAATCGCTAAGAGTGGGTGATTGAAGTTCTGACAAATCAAGGGGCTAGGTTGTATAAGGGTTCTGTACAGGGGACTATATTTGTTTTACAGATGAATGGTGTGGGAATTTAAAGTACATGTATTTCATTTTCATAGCAATTAGGTTTTTGTTCAGTATAGGTGTCGTATAGTATAGTTGTTTATCCATAAGTTTTTAAGAGGACTCCCAAAAGAGTGTAAATATTGTGAAATTTCAAAAAGTGCTATGACCACTATGAGTCAGTAGAGCGTCCTCAAGCCCTCTTGGGCCTCTTGTTATGAAGGGAATAAGTCCTGTACCTGAAACTCTGTATCAGTTCTCAGTATTTCCGTTTAATTGAATTTATTTCTTCCAAGTCAAATAAAAATAAGACTTTGCTGTTAGTTGTATAATTAAAAGCATTTTGGCATTCATGATAAGTCAGTGCCTGGCCGGGTCATAAAACATAGCTGTGTATTTTAGAAATGGCAATAAAGATTTATATATGAAGGTTCTACAGCCATACTGTTTATCTCATTTTGTCATTTTAAGATCTTTCTGGCTCATAATTATTTGACTCATTTTTTTTTTAATCTTCAGAATAAGTAAAAATTTGCATTTTGGCAGATGGCATGCATCAATATTTATTTTTAATTTTTTTATTTACCTAAAAATATTCAAATAATAAATTATGTTGTGTTAAAATAACTGGAGTTTTCTAAATGAAATGAGTTTTTGTGATGAATTTTTCTCATATCATCTTTATTTAAAGCAACACATCCATGTTTAAACTTTTTAAAAAAGCTTTTCAATTGAGCTGTGAGCACATTTCCCATACATAAATATATGGTCAGTGAGCTGTATATGTGCTAACAAACACTATCCAGAACGCTTTAGAATTATAAAAAAAGATGTCCAAATTATAAAGCGTGACAAACGCTTTATAAATTATTTTTAAATTGCTGAGGATTCCAACTTGGCTTCAAATTGAACTATGCGAGTCGTATTAAAAATACTTCACGTTTTAGTGCGTAGTGTACTTTACCTGCCTTGAAAGTCATTTTGACAATTTTTTTTGACTCGGGTGAGTTACAGTAAAAAAACGCTTGTTTTATGAAGTGTTAGTCACGCATTATAATTTGGGCATCATTTTGTTCGGGATTGTGTTTATATGCTCATATACAGCTAATTGATCATATGTTTGTATGGGAAATGTGCTCATAACTCAATTAAAATTTTTTTTTAAAAGTTCAAACATGGATGTGTTGCTTTAAGACAATACATTTGTGACTTTTTATGAGTCCAATGCTGTCTGATAGATTCTCGATATTTTTTTAAGAATATAAATATATGGTAGGTAGATTTTTTTTTTAATACAATATGATTTAATATTTCGGTCAAGAACAGCAAATATCTTTTTTATTATAATAGTGTTAAGATAAAAAAATTCTGGATAAGTAGATTTTGAATAATTATACAAAATATATTTTTAAAACAATAGTTTGAGAGACCCTTTAATAGGTTGTTAAGCTTTGTTCAAAGACATGTTACATTTAATGATGTCTCTCATTTAGTTGGAGATACCTTGTTGTTTAGCTTGTTCCATCTGTCTGTGCATACACAAATACATGTAGGTATTTTAGTGTTAAGGTGATTATTTTTTCATGGATTGGAAAAACTCTTTAAAAAAATGCCATTTAAAACAATTGTTTCTATTTGGTCTTACATACATAATAACCAAAATCCAAAAGTGACAGTCCTCAAAGTGAACGAGTCTGCAGATGAGCAGATCGACTCATTTTTTTTGTGCCCAAAACTTAGATATGGGAAATAGTGAATCTTCAGGTCGGAAAATCATTTGTTATTGGTTAGGCTGTTATACATTAATTGCTAGATTATCATTCAAATTTATTTTAAAAGCGGGGAGAGCAGGAGGATTTTTTTATTATTTTTTTTTTTTTATGAAAATAAAAGGGTCGGGACAGCATGAAAATTAAGGGGCAGGCGGGGATGATAATCTAGCAATTAATTTATTATGGCCTTAGGAACAATTTTTACAGTATAATGAAGACAATTTATGCATACCAGCCCTAATACGATTTTGTAATCTAAAACCTACCGCTATCCAGATTTAGTTTATCTGAAAGCAATCAAATCTAATGATATTGTAATAGAAAATATCTGAAAATAATTTACTTTTACAGTATTTTTTGTGTTGGTTAAAGTCAGACAAAAATTTGATGAATGTAGCTCAGTATTGTTGTTTTATGGTGTTAAGCGTTGCTTCCAACATTCTTGCAGTTTTATCATGACAGTGTCAATACTTGAGGCAGTATTCTAATCGCTGCCATACTGGAGTATCATGCCACAGACACTTGGTATGAAACTCTACCCAGTTACGTTATACTGACACCGGGCTGACCAGACCTAGAACTATCCTCCAATTGCTGAATGCAAAGTGAGGAGGTTTCTTAGTACACTTTTTTAAGTCTTTGATATGAGCCTGCTGGGGAACAACAAAATTTTAGAATTTGATGTTGACTGACAAAATGTGGTTTTGGGTCCTTTGTGGTTGAGTGATCTAAGGCAGTCATCTAGTTATCTCTGAGGTCGTGGGTTTGTGGTTGAGTGGTCTAAGGCAGTCATCTAGTTATCTCTGAGGTTGTGGGTTTGTGGTTGAGTGGTCTAAGGCAGTCATCTAGTTATCTCTGAGGTCATGGGTTTGTGGTTGAGTGGTCTAAGGCAGTCATCTAGTTATCTCTGAGGTCGTGGGTTTGTGGTTGAGTGGTCTAAGGCAGTCATCTAGTTATCTCTGAGGTCGTGGGTTTGTGGTTGAGTGGTCTAAGGCAGTCATCAAGTTATCTCTGAGGTCGTGGGTTTGTGGTTGAGTGGTCTAAGGCAGTCATCTTGTTATCTCTGAGGTCGTGGGTTTGTGGTTGAGTGGTCTAAGGCAGTCATCTAGTTATCTCTGAGGTCGTGGGTTTGTGGTTGAGTGGTCTAAGGCAGTCATCTAGTTATCTCTGAGGTCATGGGTTTGTGGTTGAGTGGTCTAAGGCAGTCATCTAGTTATCTCTGAGGTCGTGGGTTTGTGGTTGAGTGGTCTAAGGCATTCATCTAGTTATCTCTGAGGTCGTGGGTTTGTGGTTGAGTGGTCTAAGGCAGTCATCTAGTTATCTCTGAGGTCGTGGGTTTGTGGTTGAGTGGTCTAAGGCAGTCATCTAGTTATCTCTGAGGTCGTGGGTTTGTGGTTGAGTGGTCTAAGGCAGTCATCTAGTTATCTCTGAGGTCGTGGGTTTGTGGTTGAGTGGTCTAAGGCAGTCATCTAGTTATCTCTGAGGTCGTGGGTTTGTGGTTGAGTGGTCTAAGGCAGTCATCTAGTTATCTCTGAGGTCATGGGTTTATGGTTGAGTGGTCTAAGGCAGTCATCTTGTTATCTCTGAGGTCGTGGGTTTGTGGTTGAGTGATCTAAGGCAGTCATCTAGTTATCTCTGAGGTCGTGGGTTTGTGGTTGAGTGGTCTAAGGCAGTCATCTAGTTATCTCTGAGGTCGTGGGTTTGTGGTTGAGTGGTCTAAGGCAGTCATCTAGTTATCTCTGAGGACTTGGGTTTGAGACTGTTTGGTACAAAAACTCGTGAGAATGTTGGCCAGTTACTTGTGGATGGATGGTCAGTGTGTTGTGGTTCTACTCAGATTCTGAAGTCACCGTTCACCAATAACAAGGGGATATGTCCTATAATCATAATGTGTTGAAAAATGGCTTAAGCCTTTTAAAAAATAAAAAAAAATAAAAAAATATTGTTATCTTGATGAAAAGGTTAGAAGAATTTTTAATAAAATTTATTATCCCTTCATTTGTAACATATGGAAATTCAAAAGTTATTATGAATGGATTGAATTTAGAATTATTACAATCCTCCTTTGGGATAATTTCTGTAAATGTCAAAGGTCACTGGGGTTAACTTTGTTGCCTAAAAATATTACCCCTGTAGATTTGAACAAAAAACACTAAAAAGGTCAAGGTCACTAGCTCTGAAGTTAACAGCACTTGTCATGGATATGATGAGTCTCGGGCCAACATCGTTGGTGACAGAGTGACCGCTATAGAAAATCATTTTTCCCTTTTCTCTTGTTAAAATTTACACATACTTTTCTCTTCTTCTCTACACAATCTTACTGGCTCAGTCAAATGATTATACGATACAATGATCTTTCGTATCGAAAAAAAAAATCAGACATGATAAATTATACTATGTTAGATTAATTTTAGAATAGACTGAAAAACAGCAGCAGCATGCCTGAAAATCTTTATAATCAAATAAAGAAATTATCACTAGTGCCGTGGAAATGGAGGGGGAAAATATGGCATGTAGGAATATGTTTGTATTACTTAACCTGCAAAAATTCAGACAAAAAAAGAGACAATCAGACAAATAAAAACAAGAGAGGAAACAACACTGTTGTGAAAGGAAGGGCTGTTTTGGCACTTTATATGTTGTTTTGTTCCCTCAAAAACGTTGATCTGGGTGGAGTAGATTACATGAAAAAAATGTTGTGCAGTTTCTAAAACAAGTTATAATTGGCAATAAAATCAAACGTGTAGATTTCAGTAAAACCGTCTTGATGAGATTTAGGATACAGGAGATGCAAGTGCATTGAATAGCGCTGATTTTCATGAATGAAAAAATGATAAATTCCATTTAGGCGTGATATGTTTATTCCTTTGGCATTGTAAATATCGTAACATGTCAATTAGAAAACCGGCATGTAATAAGCTGACGTCATCGAAAGAGAAATCATCAGTTTATTTAACATCTTTATACCGATATATCTCGGTTTTATAAAATTGTTCATTTATATAATGAACATGTTTTGGCAGATTGAGATAGAACTTGATGGGCGTAATTGCGTTATCTCATTTCTTATTTAGTTGTTCGGTACATAACTGATATAATATCCACCTTATTCCTGTGGTCAGTGGACTCCATAAATCAAAAGATAGAATAAAAATGACTGATAATAAACTACATAGAATTTTTGTAAGAAATATTGGCGGGTGATATTTTTTGTTTCTGGTACCTGGCCCAGTAGCTATGGTAGAACCATACAAATTTTACCTCTTGTTTTCCCATGGTTATTCAATGTTTTTATTTCGACAATAACAGAAGAGTTGTGTAATACCATTGTTCTGGGCGTTTGTTTTGGTCAAAGGAATTTTTGGTTTTGTGAACATTTATGAAGTAAAAACATAAATATATAATTATATATATAACATTAATATATATATATATAACTGACCATTATTTTTCAGTGTTAAGGTAAATAAAATACTTTATTTTTCAAAATTGTCTCCATACTTTTTGAAATATGTGACATAAAAAAAAGATTTCAACTCGGGCAAATTTCAATGTAAACTTTTGTTTTCATTAAAAAATTTATGCTTGTTAGAAGTTAATGCTATCTGCAATGATTTTGACCAATAATAAGAAAAAAATGTTTTACTTGACAGATTTAAAAATATATATATGTATTTACCAATGAAACAGATTGATCTTCAGATTCCTAATGATTTATTTATTTTCCATTGAAATTGTATTTATACCATTAAAAAAACAACATTTTGGCTTAAATGTGCATCCGAATCTGTTATATTAGAAAAAAAAATATATATTTATTTTTTATCTATCATTTATATAGTGAGTGACATTAGATACACATAGTGATTTATGTAATATATTGCAATTATTGTGAATAAAATCATAATGAAAAGGGATAATCAATAACTTTTAATTCATTTAATAAGTTACAAGATAAACATATTACTTCATATGAAATGATTATAAAATTCTTAAACAATCACATGTTTTGCATTGCCTCAGCTCTCGAAAGTCACGCAGACATTTACCAGTACATTTTGTCAGTTAAACCCATTTGACCTCCATTTACTGTAATACAGTCGATATCTTACTGGTGCATTTCATTTATATTGCAACAAAACCCTCATTATTTTGTAGTTATAAAGTGTGTTCTTTTTATTTATGATCACTGAATTTTTTATCACTTTGGTCTGTCCAAAATATTGCATGAGGAGCACGACTGCCCTAATTGGATGCAAAATTGTTCTGCCTTATTATTGTTCTCATGGGTGGCAGAAAGTCGATTGAAGTAATATGATACTGTAATTATTTTTATTTGATTTATTTGTGATAATATGTATCATAAATACAGAGATACATCCAGCACATTAACATACAATATTACAGAAGCATTAACATGTATTTTAAATAATATATTAAACTAGCTAACTATCTAATATAATATATATCAGCTATCACAGATTAATATTTTATCTTGTTACACAAGTATTCAACTTAGCTGAAATATTGATTAATAATTTTGAGATATATATTATATATTTCATAGGATAACCCATAAACTTTTAACAACTTATTTCCAATGGGTTACTTTTAAGCATACTGTCATGGATCAAAATATTGGTACTTATTTCAAAACTTTTGTTCATGTCAGTTTCATATCACAGAAATTATACTTTGTTGTTTATCAAGTATATTTAAAATATGTATTACAGCTATAAATCCACATTAATAACAATAAATATTATAAGTTTTTAAAAAAAAAAAATAAATAAAAAATAAATTCACATTCCTCTACATTTTCCTTTTGCAAGAATATATATTGATTCAAATACTCTTTTTAATAAATAAAAAAAAAATTCTGAGAAAAGATATCACACATATACTGCTTCACGTTGTCATTCGTACTATTTTTAAGATGAAACAAGTGTCGTTCATACTATTTTTAAGACGAAACAATTTCAATAATTATAATGCAACCAATGTGACGGACCAAAATAGAAATCAAAATAAGATCATGTGACCCATTTATGATATGTCGCAAAATAAGTTCCAATTTTAATGGGGAAATATATATAATGTAACCTGGGAGCATAGGCCAAGTTGGGAAATCCCTTTTTATCCCCTGCCATTGCTCATACAGCGGAGCAGGGGGATATAGAAATGGGCTGCATCCGTGCGTTATCCAACTGTGCGTCCACAACATATCTTCAGTTGTGATTGGAATTTTAAATAACTTGGCATAAATGATCACAAGGATTAGTCGTTGTGTCATGTGAATTGTTTGGGTCTGTTCATCAAAGGTCAAGGTCATAGCTGCGTCCATCCGCTTTTGTCCTAAGCTTATCGTCTTTAGTTATCATTGGAATTTTAAATAACTTAACACAAACATTAATTTTTATTTATTTTACTAAGACAAGATGATGTGTCATGCCAATGACTTGGGTATGTTCATCAAAGGTCAAGGTCATAGCTCAAGGTCAAGTGTTTGAAAATCCAATGCATACACTGTGTTTTGTCCTGTCTGGACCGTATCTTCCTTAGTTGTGATTGTATTTTTAAATAGTTTGGCACAAATGTTGTCTATGACAAGATGATACGTCATGCGACTGACATGGGTCTGTTCGTCAAAGGTCAAGGTCAGCTCCATCCGTCCGCTGCTGTCCAGACCATATCTTCTTTAGTTGTTATTGGAGTTTTAAGTAACTCAGCACAAATGTTTAACTAGGACAAGATGATGTGTCATGCGAATGACTTGGGTCTGTTCTTTAAAGGTCAAGGTCACAGCTCCGTCTGTCCATCCACTGCTGTTCGGACCGACCATATCTTCTGTAGTTGTGATTAGATTTTTAAATAAATTGGAACAAATGCTAACCAGAGTTGGGTCTGTTCATCAAAGATAATTTTTCTTTTGTTTTGGGGTGATAACTTACATATTTATGGTTCGATTTAGAGCATCACACCATTGCTCACTGGGACAAGACAATGTGTCCTGTAACAGTCAGTACGTATTTCAGTTTGCGGCAGTTACATGTGATTTATGTGCTCGGCGACTTTTTCAGTTTGCATAATTTAAATCCACTTCTCTGGAAATGCCTTTTTTTATGAGTTAACGAGGTGGCGGGGTTATGACCAAGTTAGTGGCAACATCTTTTCATATATGTTTTTAGTTTAAATAGATATCGTGGTGGCAATAATAGGTTAAGTGAGTATATTTAGGCTAATATATTATTGAAAAAAATTATTGATGGCACCCAGGTTCTATCTAGGGACAGAGAACCTGATGTTGTGGTGAAATTGTGGATTAAAAAATGCTTTATGTAAACTCTAGATTAAGATAGTAGCTTCATCACAACATCTTTCAACCCTATAATGTAACAGCATGTGTGGTTATTGCATTTTGATCCATTCTTGTTTTTCAGAGTGTACTTGTGTGAAGGGTGTATGTGACGGTGGACCCAATGGAAATGGCAGGTGTGCATCACGGTTTCGCTGTCACCCTGGATACTATGGTAGTGACTGTGATAAGCAAAATATGTTATGCTCAAATAGAAATTGTCACGCCCACGCCCTGTGTATCTTCAATGAAAAGGATGATAACTTTAGGTGAGTTGAATATTAAAAATAATGCATGTTTATGAGGTTTCAAACATACTCTTGCAATTATGCTCCAACGAAAAGCTCATAGTCACAGAGTATAAAGTGCACGCCTACTAAATGTTCACATGGTGCTGCCGTCAGTACCATGAGAGTGTCTGCTGGTGCTACAGAGGAGTAGGCAAGCTTGACCCATTAAAACATCAACATATTAAGCTCTAAAGGACATCTGAGTGATTTGTGGTATTAGAGCGCTGTTAAAGAGTCCAGCATGTAAAAACTTTACCAGGGCTGAATGAGAGTATTTGGTGCTGAATGGGAATGTCTGGTGCTAAATGGGAGTGTCTGGTGCTGAATGAGACTCCGGTGCTGAATGGGAGTGTCTGGTGCTGAATGGGAGTGTCCAGTGCAGAATGAGTGTCTGATGCTGAATGAGAGTATCCGGTGCTGAATGCGAGTGTCTGGTGCTGAATGGGAGTGCCAAGTGCAGAATGAGAGTGTCTGGTGCTGAATGAGACTGTCTGGTGCTGAATGGGAGTGTCTGTCACTGCATGCAAGTGTCCGGTGCTGAATGAGAGTGACCAATGCAGAATGAGAGTGTCTGGTGCTGAATGAGACTGTCTGGTGCTGAATGGGAGTGTCTGGTGCTGAATGGGAGTGTCTGTCACTGCATGCAAGTGTCCGGTGCTGAATGAGAGTGTCCAGTGCAGAATGAGAGTGTCTGGTGCTGAATGGGAGTGTCTGGTGCTGTGTGAGAGTGTCCGGTGCAGAATGAGTGTCCAGTGCTGAATGAGAGTGTCCAGTGCAGAATGAGAGTGTCTGGTGCTGAATGGGAGTGTCTGGTGCTGAGTGGGAGTGTTCAGTGCAGAATGAGAGTGTCTGGTGCTGAATGGGAGTGTCCGGTGCTGAATGGGAGTGTCTGGTGCTGAATGAGAGTATCCGGTGCTGAATGAGAGTGTCTGGTGCTGAATGGGAGTGTCTGGTGCTGAATGGGAGTGTCCAGTGCAGAATGAGAGTTTGGTGCTGAATGAGAGTGTCTGGTGCTGTGTGAAAGCGTCCGGTGCTGAATGAGAGTGTCTGGTGCTGAATGAGACTGTCTGGTGCTGAATGGGAGTGTCCATTGCAGAATGAGAGTTTCTGGTGCTGAATGGGAGTGTCTGGTGCTGTGTGAGAGTGTCCGGTGCTGAATGAGAGTGTCCAGTGCTGAATGAGAGCTATGAAATTAATTAAGTGTTTATCACTCAATTTATGAATGTACATACATAACAGACAGTAATTGTCTGGATCATTCTCAACAGTTGAATATAATTAAACGCAGGGAGTTTTGTACATAAAAAATTATGTAATACTCAATGAAACCGAGTGCTGTATATAAATGTTGGCTTTTAATAAGACTTGCTTCCAATTTAAATTATCTGTATTTGTCTTGCCTGGAGTATAAGGCATAGTGCCACCATTGCAAAAAGGAAGTGCTTCCGTGGGGTAGTCGCATAATGGCGGTTGTAAATAATCCTCAATTCTTCTTCTTTAAAAATGCATTTTCCTATTTTTAATGCTCATTTTTTTATTTGAATGGCATTATTGATGTATTTTGAACATTTTGATAGCATTGTCATGTTTGAATTGTGAATTTAGAAAAAAAAAATGATGCTTGGAAATTGGGGTATGAATTCATGATTTCGGAAGTCTACTTTCACTTTGTCACCAGTGTACACACTGAGCAGAAAAAAAAATCTCTTATATGACACATGACCCCTACTTTTCTCATCATATTTTGATAGTGCAGAGGTTGACAAACAGTAAAATGTAGGTTTCACTTCTTTCATTTGGGACCCTCTATGAATGACAAGCCTTCAAACTTTTATTATTTACTATAGAATAAAGAACAAAAATCAATGGTGGGGTTACACCTATAAGAGAGACTTGAGTGAAATGGGGGTGATTTTCCAAAATGTTAATTGTAGGTAAAATAACCTCTTTTTTACACTCTCATAGTATTAAATGACAAATTGGAGACATTTGCTTCATAAAAAAACACATTTTGGCAAGTGTATGCCTCAAATAAAGCATATATGTGCATATTTACATTGAAATTTCATGAAAAATCACAAAATTTTGAAGATTTTTTATTTTGGATGATTTAAATGTGCAATGTTTAGCATGTACATTGTATTGAATAATGTATTTTGGTAAGATAATGTCTTCAGTGTATCATGAGACTGTTTTGGTGTAAAAAATTTAATGGAATTAGGTAAAAAAACAAATTTTTTGGTAAAATTAGTCAAACACATCAAAATTGCATGTCGGTCAACATCTCGCGCCTGTATATAATGATCATGTAAAAAGTGGTATTTTGACAAAAGTTTCAGTATTTAATGCCTGCAACTTGGCAGTAATACTTCAAATTGGTAGTACTTAGCAAAAATGAGGTAATCATGAAATTAAAAAAAAAGAGTTTCCTTATAGGCATAGTGCCACCATTGCAAAAAGGAAGTGCTTCCGTGGGGTAGTCGCATAATGGCGGTTGTAAATAATCCTCAATTCTTCTTCTTTAAAAATGCATTTTCCTATTTTTAATGCTCATTTTTTTATTTGAATGGCATTATTGATGTATTTTGAACATTTTGATAGCATTGTCATGTTTGAATTGTGAATTTAGAAAGAAAAAAAAAATGATGCTTGGAAATTGGGGTATGAATTCATAATTTCGGAAGTCTACTTTCACTTTGTCACCAGTGTACACACTGAGCAGAAAAAAAATCTCTTATATGACACATGACCCCTACTTTTCTCATCATATTTTGATAGTGCAGAGGTTGACAAACAGTAAAATGTAGGTTTCACTTCTTTCATTTGGGACCCTCTATGAATGACAAGCCTTCAAACTTTTATTATTTACTATAGAATAAAGAACAAAAATCAATGGTGGGGTTACACCTATAACGTTATTTCAATTATACATTGCATTTTTAGACAGCACAATGAAATAGAGTGTTGAGTGTAGATAGCGTAAACTGACAATAAATATTCACTTTAACTGGACTAACACCTTAAAACCAGAGACGGTAATGATATAAATTGTTGCACCAGAATTAATTCATATTCATTTAAGTCTACCTGAATGTTTTTGTCAATGATCATTTGCAAACAGTGTAGATGCAGATCAGACTGAAACTTGCAAGCTGATCCTGGGGGTCTAGATTGTTTGGCTCTTTGTTACAAACATTTTACAGATGCCCCTCTAAAGTATAATAGAACGGTTTGTAAATCTCGTTGCTTTATGATGTAATGTACTGGTTGTTACTTACATTGGTTATATATTGGAACTTTGGATAAAGCAGAGTAAGGGTGTCCATGTCCGATGGACACATTTCTTTTTTTCTTTTTAAAAAACAATCTGTCTTGATGAATGTACATAAAGCATGAATTGATGTGCCATGTTTCGCTCTACATTCAGATGGGCTAGATATACTTTATGTTATAAACAGTGCCAAATGCATACATGTGCATCATGTTGTCAGAAGTGTTTTATTTCATGGTATTCTATGTTTATGTTGCCACCTTTCCTGAAATTTAACATAAATTGGCCCACTGTTTTACGAGTCATAATGCTCTCAGTGATACACAGGTGCCTTCAAGTAAACAATATCTAATGTTTATTATGCTTTACATAATATATCGTTTGGGGTGAAAGCTTGAACCAACATGTTTGACACTTTATATAAACATAAAATCACATTCTTTTTTATCATAAATACTCCCTGCTTTTGAATGTTGTTCAAAAGAAATGTCAAAAACTGTTTATGCCAATGAAGCAGAACTGAATAGGCAAAAATTCTGGTTAATATTTCTTGGAAGAAACACTGTTATGATAAGTTTTCAAGTACATGTAAAGTAAAATAAGATCTGGTAGTGGTGTCTGTACAAAATGAGGGAGAAGATTTCATGTACTTGATATCAAGTGTACTTTCATGAACTTGGTATTAAGTGTATTTTCATGTACTTGATATTAAGTGTATTTATGTGTTATTTCATGTACTTTATATAAGGTGTATTTATGTGTTATTTCATGTACTTTATATTAAGTGCATTTTCATGTACTTGATATTAAGTGTACTTTCATGTACTCATACTTGATATTAAGTGTATTTTCATGAACTTGGTATTAAGTGTATTTTCATGTACATGACATTAAGTGTATTTATGTGTATTTTCATGTACTTGATATTAAGTGTATTTACATGTTATTTCATGTACTTGATATTGAGTGTATTTTCATGTACTTGATATTAAGTGTATTTACATGTACTTTCATGTACTTGATATTAAGTGTATTTACGTGTTGTTTCATGTACTTGATATTAAGTGTATTTACGTGTTATTTCATTTACTTGATATTGAGTGTATTTATGTGTTATTTCATGTACTTGATATTAAGTGTATTTATGTGTTATTTCATGTACTTTTTATTAAGTGCATTTTCATGTACTTGATATTAATTGTACTTTCATGTACTCGTACTTGGTATTAAGTGTACTTTCATGAACTTGGTATTAAGTGTATTTTCATGTACTTGACATTAAGTGTATTTATGTGTATTTTCATGTACTTGATATTAAGTGTATTTAGGTGTTATTTCATGTACTTGATATTGAGTGTATTTTCATGTACTTGATATTAAGTGTATTTACATGTACTTTCATGTACTTGATATTAAGTGTATTTACGTGTTGTTTCATGTACTTAATATTAGTGTATTTATGTGTAATTTCATGTACTTGATATTAAGTGTATTTACATGTACTTAATGTACTTGATATTAAGTGTACTTTCATGTACTTGATATTAAGTGTATTAACATGTACTTGATATTATGTTGATGACTGTATGTTGTATTTACATATGGACAAGACTGTAAATTGTATGTACATGACTGTATTAATTTTGTGTACATGACTGGATATTGTATGTACATGAATGTATGTTGCATGTACATGACTGTATATTGACTGTATTTTGTATGTAAATGACTGCATTTGTATGTACATGACTGGATATTGTATGTACATGAATGTATGTTGTATGTACATGACTGTATATTGTATGAACATGACTGTATTTGTATGTACATAACTATATATTGTATGTACATTACTGTATATTGTATGTACATTTGTACATGACTGTATGTTGTATGTACATGACTGTATGGTGTATGTACATTATGATTATGTATGTACATGACTGTATGTATGTACATGACTGTATTTGTATGTACATGGATGTATGTTGTATGTACATGACTGTATATTGTATGTACATAACTGTATTTTTATGTACATGACTGTATGTTATATGTACATTACTATATTGTATGTACATGACTGTATGAATGTACATGACTGTATTTGTATGTATAGGACTGTATGTATGTACATGACTGTTTTAGTATGTACATGACTGTATTTTCTTGGTAATGTTGTATAAACTTATACTATTGGAGATGGGTGAGTATCAATATCAGATTGTGTTTATTTCAGGTGTCTATGTAAGGCGGGATATGAAGGTGATGGTGCCAAGTGTCGTGAGACTGATCCTTGTACTCAACCAACTCGCGGTGGATGCCATCTACAGGTGTGTCAATTAAACCAATCAAAATCCTGTTTTCTTTCTTATTCACATGCCTTGTCACAAATTTCCTTTTGTTTATAATGAAATACTGTGCTTTTTTTAAATTTTGCTACCAACATAAAAAAACAAACATTCCCTCTTCCCACCTCCACCACCATTATTTAAGATTTCAAATATTTTTTATTAAATGAAAATACTCCCACTGTTTGACACACATTTTGATACTTGCTCGAGTATCCCTCCACCCTCTTGTTGTGCTGGAGACTTCTTTTTTTTATATTAAATTAAATACTCTGTGACTCTGTCCCATTTCAGCTTTGGAACTGTTCCAAGACCTCCCCCCCTCCCCCTCCACCTCGACACCTCGACCCCACATACATGTATCTGTTGTTGTATGGTGTTGAGCGTCACTTTCAACAATTTTTCAGTCATATAACGACAGTGTCTACTTGAGACAGTATTCTAAGCGCTGTCACACTGGAGTATCATGCCACAGACACATGGTATGATACCCCATCCAATCACATTATACAGACACCGGGCCGACCAGACCTAGAACTCTCCTCTAAATGCTGAGCGTCGAGCGAGGAAGCTTCTAGTACCATTTAAAAAGTCTTTGGTATGACCCGGCCGGGGATCGAACCCACAACCTTCCGCATGCTAGGCAGACGCTCTACCACTAGACCACGCTGCGGTCTATACATGTATCTACTAATATTAAAGATGATTTGAATGATTACTCGAATTTGTGCCTATTTTTTCTGACTATACATATAGATTATTAAATACTATTCTGTTACATGATCTGCAGAGGGGTAGGAATCTTCCGAATGGGTGTCATGTTCATTTTATCCTTTTTTGTCATGTTCACTGTTGTGGTAAAATTATCAACCCCTGTGTGGTTTCAGGGAGCCATATAAGTGATGGCAAGAATAGGATCACTGTGGCTCATACATGTCGTAAGAAGCGACAATTTGAGTAATACAATAGAATTTGCTGAAACTCTGCAGTTCTGCAGGTATCAAGGTTCTAGATTCATTCTGCATATTCATTTGTTGGTGTATTTTTTTAAATGTGTATGTTAATTTGTTGTTTTTGTACTTGTAGAGTGAACCTGGAATCTTCCTTCCTGTTGGCGTCGAATAACCTATTATGTATTGGTACACTGTAAAACCCTATTCATTCATTCTGTTACAAGATAGTCAGGTTATTGTTTTAATCTCTAACAGCTCTTGTTATGTTTAAATTCAGGCGAGCTGTAAGAAGACAGGTCCTGGTTTGAGTAACTGCACTTGTAATGATGATTGGTCAGGTGATGGCACATACTGCTACCCAGCTACTAGTTGCCGTAACCATAGTGATTGTCATCAAAATGCAGATTGTTTCGAAACAGCTCCGGGAAAGGTATTATTTTATTTTAAGAAGTTGTATAAGTTGCATTTTATTGAATAAAAAGTTGATATGAATGGTTATATATTAGGTACTTCTTATTGAGTATTTTCAATATAAAAAATGTTAGGATGTCAACGAATGGTAATATTGATATTTGAATGTCCAGCCATTCTTCCGAATGAATATTCGAATATATATTCAGCCAACATCTGATAAACTGAATTCCCATCCCCAGTGCTTTTACTTGCCGTATTTTCTACTTTCTCTTTCAGTGAAAACGGTGCTGATGTATTACCGGTATTACTACTTAGCAAATGAATTAAAATATCATTGTCATCAAGATTCAATACGGCTAAAACTCAATGATGCATAATTTATTAATTATATAGACTGTGGACCCTTTATAATGTGGTCCAATGTACCGCAAATTCCTTTATTACACAGTTTTTGCTTGGCTCCCATTTTTTCGGCTGGGTGGAAAATGTCATAAAACTTGAAAATCTGTGTGAATGATCAAATAACAAAAATGACAACCAAACAATATATCGTCACCGTGTTTTGATTTGATCATCGCTTATCTTATACACGTCAATTAGCCTTGATTAGAACAAGCTGTTATAAACCTAAAGTCATGGTGGTGTAACCCTTTACTTCATATAGATGCCTTTGGACACCTCTAATATTGAAAGCATTAATTCACCACGTATCAGCAATTGGTGAATTATGTTTATATTAACTGACCGAGTGGAAAACAGTGGGGGAAGTGTTCAGATTGCTCGTTACAAGCATTCTGAACTCTTCCTGCACTGTTTTCAAAGGCCTTCTGTGATTGGTGCGGGAAATCGCGTATCTATGGAGTAAAAAGTAAAGGATAGTTTTATTGATTGATTCATGCCAGCATTGAGTATTGACAGTTTGTAATAGTCAGAGTGATTCAATAAATGCTGATACGCGCTAAACACAGAAGCCATTTGCAAACTTTGTTATTATCAAGTGATCACTTGATCAAGCAAACAAGCGGTTGACAGGTATAAATATAATGTGGGTATTTTATCACATCATTCATTAATCATGTCTGGAAACAGTAAAAAAGGAAGCCATATATTTGATCATAAACACAAACTTATTTTTATCATTTGTTTGTTTTAAATACTCTTTTTATATCTTTTTTAATATTGTAACACTAATAGTGTTGAATTTAAATAAAACTGAAGTGCGATATATCGTAGTGTATCAAATACCATTATATCACATTACAATGCAAACAGTACCATTCACGGACAGCACAATAGATGTGAATAACCATTAGGCCATAATAAATTAATTGCTAGAATATCATCCCCACCTGCCCCCTAATTTTCATGCTGCCCCGACCTTTTTTATTTTCATTAAAAAATATATTTATTTTTAGCCTGTCCGGACGAATGTCCAAGGAGAGCTATTGCCATGACCCTGGCGTTGGCAGCGTCCAGACACCCAGATTAAACTTTTGCGTTTAAGATATCTATGCAACCTGTCATTGGATATGAATGAAACTTTGCATGTGTGTTTTCCATCATCAATGGAACACACAGAGATAAGAACCATAGCTCTGGATTGCATTTTAGCAGAGTTATGGCCCATTTTGGACTTAGACACCCAGGTTAAACTTTTGCGTTTAAGTTTAGATATCTATGCAACCACTCATTGGATTTGAATGAAACTTTGCATGTATGTTCACCATCATCAATGGAGCACACAGAGACAAGAACCATAACTCTGGATTGCATTTTGGCAGAGTTATGGCCCATTTTGGACTTAGACATCCAGGTTACCTTTTGCATTTTGTTGCATTTAAGTTTAAGATATCTATGCAACCACTCATTGGATATGAATGAAACTTTGCATGTGTGTTCACCATCGTCAATGGAACACAGAGACAAGAACCATAACTCTGGATTGCACTTTACAGAATTATGGCCCTTTTTGGACTTAATTTTTCAGATTAAAGATTTTTATCAGGTAAGATACCTATGCAACCATTCATTGGATATGAATGAAACATCACATGTGTGATGGAACACACACAGACAAGAACCATAAATAGTGGTTGCATTTATGTTATGGTCCTTTTTGGAGTTAATTTTTCAGGTTAAAGTCTTTTATCAGGTAAGATATCTATTCAACCACTCACTGGATATGAAAGAAACTTCACTTGTGTGTTCACCATCATTAGTGGAACACACAGAGACAAGAACCATAGCTCGGGGTTGCAATTTGGCAGAGTTATGGCCCTTTTTGGACTATTTTTCAGGTTAAAGTTTTTTATCAGGTAAGATTTCTATGCAACCACTTATTTGATATGAATGAAACACACACAGACAAGAACCATTAATTGTGGGTTGCATGTTGGCAAAGTTATGGCCCTTTTGGACTTAGAACTTTTGCATTTAGTTGCGTTTTGGTGTTGCCTTCAATTTCAATCTTTGCATGGGTGGTGAGTTTTATCCAATCAGCTAACTTTGTTGTCATCTGACAACTCTTGTTTTTTATCAATTATAAAAACATAAAAAAAATTTAAAAATGAAAATAATAAATATAATCCACCAACCCTCCCCTTTTTTAAGAAACATTTGGATGATAATCTAGCAATTAGTTTATAATGGCCTTACTTTAACTTTGTCAAAGTTATTATCTATAACGCAGTCCGGGTATAGCACAGTTTCATTTTGTGGACCCCGAGATCTGTGTTAAATAGTCATTTGTACATATATCTTGTATGTTTTTTTATCAATTATTAATGAAATTGTTAATATATGACACAATAAACTATTTTCTCTGTCTGCATGTCTTTCTGCAGGTTTAATATTACGTATCTTTAATTTAATTGGTTTGTTGCACAGAACGTGTTAATTACTTGTTAACTTGTTAATTGAAAAACAAATATAAAAAAAATAAATGTGCATAATTTTATACTAATTGATGCATTTATTATCCGCAAGTACATTATATAAAACAGCCATTTAATCAAGGAAGTGTGCTCTTTGATTAAGTATGTATAAAATGTGTAAATAAACAAACTTTCTCACCATTTTAAAACAGGGTGACTTTCAACAAACAGTAAAGGGCGATTGATAACTAAGGCAAACAATTAAAGGATTAAAAACTTTGACTCCTTTATATCACCTTGACAACATCCAAATGACTCCGGTCTCTGGGGGAAATTGATAACAGTGTCTTAACAAGATTGATATAACACCTTTCGAAACCATTTCCTTTTGTAGTGTTGCAAGAATATTGGAATTGATAATAAAAAGACAACAACTTGAATTTACTTTAATTTTTTGATAGTTTTTTTATTGCTTTAGCAAATATTGGAATATCAAAATGACATTTGAATATTCAGATATATGACCGAATGTTTGAATATTCACAGTCACAGTAACGAATATTTCTTAAATATGAAAATGATAGTGATTCTATTTATAACTCGTATATCAGGAAGTTGAAAGGTTTTCTTTGTGTTTTTCTGACAGCCATAGGTTTGATGTGTGGACCAATGCTATATGACTTCCTAGAATAATTATGGGGTGTGCTTATGTTTCGTGATTTAAGCGATATCACCACACACTTATTGATATGTTGTACAAGGTACATTGGAAGCCTTTGTCAGGAAAAGCAATTCTACATAAGATTACTATGGGCAAATGGTAATTTTTTTTTTCATCCATTTGTGCAAAAATATTATTCAGTTTGAGATCAGAAGCATCATCTAGTTATAGTGAATAAGATTTGGTTAATTGAGGATGATTGAATTCCCGAAAGGGTCACGAATATGTTCTTGTCAACAACCGGTCAGTCATATATGTTCATATCTAATTCAAATTAACTCTGCAAGATGGGGTTAGAATCAAGAGGCAGAAATGTATATTAGTCCTGAAAGGGGACCATAAATACTATGGGGAAAGAGTAAAAGTCTCATTTTCTCATCTATTTGTTAAATATTGTGTTTAATTTAAAATCTATTGAAGCATTGTCTAGTAACAGCAAATTAGAAATTGTTTAATTAAAAAAAAATTGCATTTCCATAAGGGGCCTAATATGGTTAAAATAGAGATTTTTAAAAAGTGTTTTTCTAAAAAATATTAATGTTCATAATAATTGATATGAATTATTTGTATCAGGGGTTTGGAGTTTTTACAAATCAAGTGGCTTGCGTATACAGGGACCCAGTAAAAGGATTTGAGCATTATAATTATGTAGGAATAGGTGAAAATAAAAAATTCCCATACTTTTAGCCATTTGTTCAACACTAATTTAAAGTTTGAGATCTGAAGAATTGTTTGTCTTAGCAAACTAGATATGGTTCCATAAGGAGAGTTGAATTTCTTAAAAGGGGCCATCAAAGGGGACCCAAAAGGGTTGAAATTGTGAAATTTCATAAGTCTTCCTTTCAATAACTGATTTGTCAAACTTGCTTATATGTGATATAACTTAACTTACCCTTACATCATCAAGAGATTGAAGATTTTTCAAATCCAGGTGCTGGGGTATATAAGGGACCTGTAAAGTGGCTTTATCTCATAATTGATGTGAATTAGAAAGTCTGACAACTAATATTAATAATACTTTGTATGTAAAATAGCATTTTTTCTACAGATCCGCTACAAAGTTAGTAACAATTGACATCTCGTCGAGGGTAAAGTATTTTGTTACAGATTCCTTAGAAGCCTTATATTGGTTGAGATGAATAACATGTTATATATCACTTTTGAGCTTTAAATATATTCAACTTATATTTGTGTACTTCAGCACATTTGTCTGTGTAGAGATGGTTACCATGGTAATGGTATTTCTTGTGTTTTGACTGACATGTGTACGAAGAGCAATGGAGGCTGTCATGAGAAGGTATGTATGAAACATAAATGTAAAAAAAAGCATGCAGTTTTATTTTAATGAATATTCAATGAATAGGTATTGCACAGGCCCATAAATTTTGCTGTCATGAGTGATTAAGCTTTTTTGGTCTTGTGATAGTGTGTTGTATGTTGTCTGGCATGGTCTGCTCTGAGACTACCTGAGGCCAGTTATACGCCAACTGCATAATGAATGTTTGTATATATGAGGCTTTTTCACAGATTTTTTTTTGGTAAGTTCAAGATGGTCACGATTGCTTGCATAGTTTAAAAATCATATTTTCAAGAGTTGCTCAGTAACTTAATTAGAAAATGGTCACCAGATATTTATAATCTTTTCATGGGCTGGGAAGAAAACCAAAACAGCTACAATTGTGAGTTTTAAAAGTTATAATATACACAGACAAATGTTATAATCCTTCCAACAGAAGAATATAGTGGAGAAGCAACAGCAATATAGATGTCTATTAGGTACAACAATTCACATGCGAACAGGTCATAAAATATCCAGTCATACCACTGATATATTCTTATCACGAAGAATTCATATTTTCAGCTATAATTCATGCTTGAATTGTATTTATTACAAAGTTATGAACAAAATCGGGCAGGAAGTATACCACACAAGATATTCTCTTTTACCGGTTAAATTAAAATTCACAGAAATATAAAATAAATTAATTTATCTGTGGATATTCAATCAACAGATTTGGCTGTTGATATATAATACATTTCTGAAGTTTAATAAGATATGAAATATTAACTTTAATTATTAAAAAAAAAAAAAAAATAACAATATAGGTTGTTATCTTGTTCTAGATTTAACATTAGATTATTTATATTCCATTTCTCAGGACAAAACATTTGACATTTTGACCATATTACAGTCTTCATCAGCTTTGTGCTCAGGGTCATTCATGCAAAGTATCACTTTATATAGGAAGATGGGATGAAGACTGATACAGTCGAAATATACTGTAAATATTTTGTTCTGAGTAATGGAAAATACTTCATCTAAAAAAAAAAAAACCACTTATAAATTGCATGAAAATGGCTTACTCTGCTTTGAAAGTTTTGACTTGTTTGTAACCACACTGCTGTGGAAATTTCTATGTATAACGTGAAATTATTAAGAGACTGGTTGCTTAATTATTTTCATCCTGCTATTCCTTATAAAATGATATCATGTCTCTCCAGAATAATGTTTGCAAATATGTACTATTAGTAGTTTTATATTTCCATTTCATTCATATATACAGCTATTTGTATCTGATTCAACCTGCAAACATGCATATTTTCTTAACCTTTCCAACTTAGCTCTTGATGTTATTTTTATCTGTTAATACAGGACGGTGATTGGTTGATAAATCTAAAAAACAATCAGCTAGATATAACCTGCACTGTGCTAGTCACGATTAGAGAGCAGTGCACACTTCTTTCAACTTTTCTGAAAATTTGTTCTAAACGCCAGGAGTCTCCTACTTCTGAATTTGTGGGGAAAACATCAGTGATTGCAGAGATAAGATGTGTTTTAACCCTTTACTCCATAGATACGCGTTTTCCCGCACCAATTACAGAAGGCCTTTGAAAACAGTGCAGGAAGAGTTCAGATTGCTCGTTACGAACACTTCCTGCACTGTTTTCCACTCTGTCAGTTAATATAAACATGATTCACCCATTGCTGATATGTGTTGAATTAATGCTTCCAATATATGAGGTGTCCAAAGGCGTCTATACGAAGTAAAGGGTTAATTAACCAACTGGTGGATCCAGGAAATGGTGATTAGGTGCACTGACAGCCATTGAATAACTGCTGGTCCCAGTTTCATGAAACAATGGCCAGCAGGTACATTGTTAAAAAACTGGAGAGGGAAAAAAAAAAAACTTACAAAATGAAAACAATAAAAAGTTTAACAATTAGAACTCAACTGAGTGGCCAGTTTATGAATATATTAAAACTGGTCACTGCTACCTAAAAAATGAACCATTGGGAAGAAAAAATTGTGCTGGCGGCTAATATAATAAAAATTAAGTTAAAACTAAAATTAATATTAATAGGTCAGACTAGTTTTAATTGGATGCTTGAATGTTGTTGTCCCCACAATCATGGACTCAATTATGTTTATGTTAAAAGTAGCGGATTTATAAGGAGCTTTTTTTCTACTAATACTTCCAGCAATCATGAATTGATTATTCAACAATCACGAATTAATTATTCAGCAATCATGAACTGATTATTACAGGAAACCTTGTTTCCCATAAATTTGAATCACTGATTAACAAACAAGTTCAGCAATCATGAATTGATTATTACAGGAAACCTCATTTCCCATGAATTTGAATCACTGATTAACAAACAAGTTCAGCAATCATGAATTGATTATTACAGGAAACCTTGTTTCCCATGGATTTGAATCACTGATTAACAAACAAGTTCAGCAATCATGAATTGATTATTACAGGAAACCTTGTTTCCCATGGATTTGAATCACTGATTAACAAACAAGTTCAGCAGTCATGAATTGATAATTACAGGAAACCTCATTTCCCACGGATTTGAATCACTGATTAACAAACAAATTCAGCAATCATGAATTGATTATTACAGGAAACCTCGTTTCCCCAGGATTTGAATCACTGGTTAACAAACAAGTTCAGCAATCATGAATTGATTATTACAGGAAACCTTATTTCCCATGGATTTGAATCACTGATTAACAAACAAGTTCAGCAATAATGAATTGATTGTTACAGGAAACCTTGTTTCCCATGGATTTGAATCACTGATTAACAAATAAATTCAGCAACAATGAATTGATTATTACAGGAAACCTTGTTTCCCATGGATTTGAATCACTGATTAACAAACAAGTTCAGCAATCATGAATTGATTATTACAGGAAACTTCATTTCCCATGGATTTGAATCACTGATTAACAAACAAGTTCAGCAATCATGAATTGATCATTACAGGAAACTTCATTTCCCATGGATTTGAATCACTGATTAACAAACAAGTTCAGCAATAATGAATTGATTGTTACAGGAAACCTTGTTTCCCATGGATTTGAATCACTGATTAACAAACAAGTTCAGCAACCATGAATTGATTATTACAGGAAACCTCCATTCAAATGGATTTGAATCACTGATTAACAAACAAGTTCAGCAATAATGAATACTTATTGATTATTACAGGAAACCTTGTTTCCCATGGATTTGAATCACTGATTAACAAACAAGTTCAGCAATCATGAATTGATTATTACAGGAAACCTCCATTCAAATGGATTTGAATCACTGATTAACAAACAAGTTCAGCAATCATGAATAATTATTGATTATTACAGAAAACCTCGTTTCCTATGGATTTGAATCTCTGATTAACAAACAAGTTCAGCAATCATGAATTGATCATTACAGGAAACTTCATTTCCCATGGATTTGAATCACTGATTAACAAACAAGTTTAGCAATAAGGAATTGATTATTACAGGAAACCTTGTTTCCCATGGATTAAAATCACTGATTAACAAACAAGTTCAGCAATCATGAATTGATTATTACAGGAAACCTCCATTCAAATGGATTTGAATCACTGATTAACAAACAAGTTCAGCAATCATGAATAATTATTGATTATTACAGGAAACATCGTTTCCCATGAATTTGAATCACTGATTAACAAATAAGTTCAGCAATCATGAATTGATTATTACAGGAAACCTCCATTCAAATGGATTTGAATCACTGATTAACAAACAAGTTCAGCAATCATGAATTGATTATTACAGGAAACCTCGTTTCCTATGGATTTGAATCACTGATTAACAAACAAGTTCAGCAATCTTAATAATAATTGATTATTACAGGAAACCTCATTTCCCATGGATTTGAATCACTGATTAACAATAGTTTAATAGGATCACTTTCATGCTCTAGGTATCACTCTACCTGCACACAAATTTACCTTAAAACCCCTTTGAAGAATTGCATATTTCCACAGCACCTTGCATAAATAAGGCATTATGGGAGTGTGTTTGATAAAACCTGGATATATTGACTCCACTTGGAATTGAACTTGGGAGCTTTGGGTCTTGGAGCAAGCATACTAACTACTGTACAAACACAATTCTCAAAGCACTGGCTTTTCTGTAGCCTGAGGCATGACCATTGTAATTTGGTCTGTATATTTTCCATATTTTGAGCTGTCACTTTTATATAAAGTTTGCATGTCAGTGAATAATTTTGTGTATAGCTGATGCTCCCAAGGTTCGTAGACATTAAACACGGATAATCAGCTGCTATGTTTCTCAAGATAATTTTTACTCTTCCTTAGACAAAATAATGATACGACCATAAAACAGGAAGGCGTTGTGTTTTTTTCAGAGACATGCATGCATTCATAAATGCACTTTGGGTTATTTATAACTGGAATCTTATCTGAATTGCTATTTCTTAGACATTGTGGCTGATGATTTTTATTATTTAGCGAAACTTGTTGCTGTTTTGTGTAAATAAATTATCAATAAAGTGTCAAATAGTCACAGCTTCATTTGATTTGTGAAAGATTTGTGAGATATATTTTAAAGGAGACAAATTGCCAAATTTTACATAAATTATTGTTATGGACTTTTGGTCCATGTTGAGTATATATAATAAGTCATTGACTAACTAAAAAATATTGAAGATGAAAATGATTTACCGGTTAGTTTTGCAAATAGTTTGCCAGAAAATGATGTTTTTACAAAGCCTTTACTAAGTGTTAAAACATGTCGTGGAAAACTAGAACAGCATTCAATTGTACACACATTTATTTTATGCTTTTGGATGAATTATAGAAAATTCTTAGTGATTTTTTTATAATTTCATTATTAAAAACAGATGAATTATAAATGGTAATTTCACTGCTTTCAAATTGTTGGTTTAAGTGGTGAATCAATTAAACTGATCAATCATATACGTCAGTCTCCATTTGATGATAAAAATGATTTCTCACTGAAACCAGTAATTCTTAAACAATGTACATATATGATGATGTTGAACAGTACTTGGCTTGAACTATTTTGGTCAGTCCCGTCGGGTTTGAGCCATCAAAGTTTAACTGTAATGTATATACCTGGCTAGTGCATCAATTGATAATATTAACTGGTCAATAAATTCTTGCATCTCTGTGATTTACTTGGTCAAACCGAACACCTGCTTGTTAGACAGTTCTCCCACCAGGTTATGTCACATAGCATTGGTAGGAGTACTGTGATTGGCTACATGTAGCAATGTTAGGAACATGCTGATTGGTCAGTTGAGTTTAAGATAAGTAAATAAATGTGAGGTCTCACTTTATTTCACACCACACTCTACAAGCGGCTGCCGATGCAGAAGGACGTTTTCTTTGGAGCTTCAGCCTTCAAAGTGGGTCAAACTAGGTTGTATTATCATGCGACGGATCATCTATAATCATCTATGTCACATCCATTTTACATGGGTTGACTTTTTAATACTGCATGCCATGTTTTTAATGTGGCCCCAGAAAGGATCGTTTTGATGCAAACAACCAACAGCTCAACGGACAGCGGTACAGTCAATGGCTTACCGAAGACTAAACGGCGGTGGAACCAACTGGAAACCTTCTGTTATCAACAATCTACAAATATCTACAAAAATCGACTTCGACAGCTCAACCGACTTAGACAAACTAATCATCTTATCCAGCCGGTGGTGCAGCACCGGGAGGAGTAGCGAACCTGCCGATGCTGTCCATCGGCATCGTAATATTCTGTTCCTGCTCGCCATAAAGCCTAGAGCTAAGTGCGATGGTAAAGAAACGCTTATACATACATTTCTCACCATATTAAATTTATAGTGTAACATGGTGAATAAAGAAACTATTTCAAATATGTTTTATCGTGTATCTACAGAGTTGACCACCATTGTTGTTATTTATTAAAAAAAACACACTCAGATGCTTTTCATTGTTGGACAGGTATGTAATTCCCCGCTGTTTCATTGGGATATAACAAACCTGAATTGGAAATGTCAGAGACTGGTATACTGCTGGTACAAACTCCTGTTGATTTTAAGTTTATTTATGACATTTTTACGTGCTTATCTCAGCAAAGTTGTTTGCTTAACAAAAACATGCTAGTAGTTAAAAACGAACATTGATAATTAGGTATGAACCACATATATTTATTAAGTTTCAGGGAATGAGTTATGTCATGAAATCAAATGACAGTTCCTCTGCCAGAATCTCTTTCGCAGTTCGATCTACACATTGTTTCAAGTGCTTCAGGCAAACATTGAACTCAATTGAATTATAGTTCTTTGCTTCTTTTTGTGGTTTGAGAGAAATAGATTGCATGATTAATAGTGTTCTTTGTTTCCGTCTGCTTGATGTATGACATTGTAGTTTATAAATTCAGGCCACACAGAGGAGTGATCAGCACAGCGGCAGTGTATTGAATACTGATATCTGCTTTCTCTCTTAACGCAAACAGTGTCATTTTCCAAATACCTGAAGCGATGCTCCAATTTTGAATTATGACGCATCTAAAATGTTGTTTCAATTGTCATTGTCATGGTGATTAAGTATTATATTTCACTTTGTTATTAATATTATACATACTGGTCTATGTCAATTTATTCATACTAATTTATTTTGTAGTTGATTTGAAAGTTACACACAAATTAACATTAAAGTAACATTTGCCGAATCAGCCCTTGACAGGAATGCTTATTTCATAATTATAGACATAGGTCAAACATTCTGATTACTTATATCGAAATAATTGTGTGTAGAGAAATAGAAAAATTTGCATTCAGCCAATGGCAGAGCTACGCAGTCCACAAAGGCATTGGCATATATCATTCTGGTGATGTCCGAGAATAATTAACTGTACTTTGTACATATGACTATTAAACAGGGTACTGATACATTAGAATGTAATTAAAAAAGCTTCACTTTCTTTAATAGCCTTTCGGTCATTTACTGGAACATAGTTAATCCGAATGTCAGAAGCAGGTGGCGGTAAATATTTCTCAGAGGGTAAAGATTTCTAATGGAAGTAAAGCTGAATAATAATTTGGTAGGCTACTGTAATTTCCAAATCTGGAGTTGCTATATATAAATGTCACTCCTAGTTTGATCATTAGGAGTACATCAAGCTTCAGCTTTTTATAAAATCATAATATAGTTGTTTGAATAGGTTAAAAATTAACCTTGTAAAGTTCCTCTTGTAAGTGTCTCCCTCTGTCCGACATTTCGTGTTTAGTCTATGACTTTGATATAAATGGATGGATAATTTAAGATAACTTGGCACGAATAACCAGCATGACATCATCACATGTTGCGCACAAGACCTAGTTCTGTAACTCAAAGGTCAAGGTCACACTTAGAGAAGATCAAACATACCTGGTATGAAAATGCGAATACATCTTTTACATTCACAGCAGGGCTTCTAAAATTCCAAAATGCAAATTGGTCCAGGGTTTTTATTGTCGTAAGAATTGCTGCCGTGATAATCACACTTTCCTTTTAAAACCACTGTACATCATGCCCATGCATGAATATATACCCCAATACCCCACCCAGCATGCAATTTTATCAGTTTGTTTATTTTTTATGCTATCTGTGTTTAATTTAACTAAACTTTTCTAAATATTTACATTTTCATTACCGACATCATGACCATTTTTTTGTATTCTCATTTATATGAATCAGTTTCAATCAATTTCATGCAAAAAATAGATTCTGGGTGTAAACCGGAAGTATCGTGTATACCGGATATAGCCTCAGTTTGTTTCGATTCGATGCCACATTCAATGCTTTGAACATTGTTAGAAGCACTTTTTATTGAATGTGACATTTAAACAAGACTAGCCAATAATAGTATTATTCACACTAAACTATATATGAATATATGTAAATTTGCATACTCCCACTTCCAACTCTGTCTCCTGGTATATAATTATTAAAAAAAAACTAATGGAAGATATTTAAAATGGAATATAAATACTTATTGACGAAATCCTATTTAAAGTGAACACAAACAAACTGCACAATTTCATTGCATGTATTGAATAAAACAACACTTTTGCTGTCGTCTCTTTGAAGACTGTGACGTTGATGACCACCGTGCGTTGGCTAACATCAAAGGGATATTGTAAGGGTGAAACACACATGATTTCAAGTCCTTGAAAGTGACATGTTTATGTCATTTCTTTTTGAAAATAAAAGCATGTTGTTGAATTGTGAAGTTAGTGATATGGAGAAAATATATCAAATGAATGGATAAGCCAAGGATGTAATATAACCGGTATGGAAATTTCATATAATAATTTAGTTCAAGTTATGTTGATGATACACAGATCTGTACTTTGCACACAACCATTTTTCCAAATGTTATGACTAATGCAAACAATTCCGGTCCAACATCAAAACAAAATCAGTCCACTGGTTTGATCACTTTCCTTAATTAATGTCATTAAAATTATAATTAAAGTCATTGTTAAAAAAATCAGACAAATAATACTGCATGTTTTCATTAAATATTTTAATGACGCAAACAATTTTTGGTCCGAAAGTTCCAGCTTTGACCACAAATTAACACATTATTGCTAGCGGTATATCAAAGAAATTACCGACACAAACTCAACCATTTTGATGAACCGACATATGGGTTGCTGATCACACATCAAAGGCATGTTACGTAGCAATGGACTCTTCTAAAAAACTCCCCGACTATCGGAAATGGTGGAGTCAAAATTGACCTCCTTTCATACAGCGGGTGACAAAAAAATCGAATGATATTGCTACAAGTCGTATTACACAGCTTGTTAGATTAAAGCATGAAAAGGGCAGTTTTATACGACCAGTAGAAAATATCTGGACTGATATCTTATTAAATTTTGAAAAGAAAACTGGTAGAAAACTGTAGAAATCAGTCCACAAATGAAAAACTATGATTTTAGAAGCCCTGATTCTCAGACTGCTTCGGGGGCATTTGTCACTTACTGGTACAAGTGATATTTCTTGTTATTTTTTGTATTTGTCAGCACTTTGACATTTACACTCATCTCTAACTTGATTAATGCACCAGGTATGATCCAGACAGTCACAATTATGCTAATTATCACAATTATACCAGTTTTTTCTTAAATTAAAAGCATGGTACTTACTGGTTATGTCGCTTTAACAACCAATTATGCCACTTTTGCATTGTAAGATATATGGCGGACTCAAACTTTTCTCTTTTTTTGTGTGTTTTTTTGAAGTGATGTAATTTCATTAAGAACTAATAACAAGGGAAAATGAAACTCCAGAAGGAAAATTGGTGATAGATGATAGGCAACCACAAGGCATGTTTTGACTTCCAATGGTTGTCTTATGACTTATTTTTGCGAAATTAATGCAGAAACCTCATTTAGATCAATTTGTTTTCAATTTGGCTTAGAATAAGATCCCAGTTCTGATGGCGTGCAGGATGTTTTATGCTTATAGAATTTAGTTATAATAGGATTTCTGAGTTGGAGTTGCAAAGAAAATTGCTGCGCACAGTAACATAATACATATAAGTGTGTTGATTAATTTCCACGTCTGCTTTCATTATGTCATTCTATATCCTCGTTTTATTTCAGTATGATTATTGCTGCAGATCTATGATTATGATGTTTTTGACAATAGATTATGCATTTAAGGCACAATTCCATTACATCACAACAATTATTGTGTTTGTTTGAGTATCGTATTGCGGGAACAAACACAGCAATTGTTGTCGCATAGTTTGTAAATAAAGGAATAACAAAGATATGAGTTCTCACATTTAGATAAACTTAAAGGCACTGTTGTCCATTCATTTACCTTTTTTGTATTTTCTCAGAAAAGCCAGTTGTATAGATAAAAAGAGCTGTCAATTGTTTATTATATATTTATAAATTTGATTCAAAAACAGTTAATATTTTTTAAACAGCCTGTTAAAACAAAGTCACATTTTCTAAAGTCATCATGATGGGGTGCGACTTTTTATTTTTATAGTTATCAGTGCCTCTATGTGTGTATATTTTTTTTCATCATGTGACTATTTGGAAGTGGTCGCTTTACATATAGGCAATGGCAAAAAATAGATAATCATACAAGGAATTATACTGAGTCTCAAGAAAAAAGCTGCCCAGGTTACTTGGCCTTTTGTTGCAGCAACAAAGGAAAACATTGGTGCTGTTAGAGTTATGGTAGTGAAGATGGACGGTATACTATTTCCCAGATAGCTTATAGTCTAGGCTTTCAGAAGACACCTTACATCATATTCTGACTGTTTGGAATTAAAGAAGCTTTGTGCTAGATGGATCCCCCACTTGCTGACACCTGACCAAAAGGCCAAGAGTTTAGATTGGGCTAAAAAACTTCTGAAAAAATATAAAATTGTAATCCTAGGAAAGTTTCTGACTTGCTCACTGGGGATGAAACTTAGGTTTATTATTTTGAGACTGAACGGGGCATCAATAACAAACAATGGCTTGGTAAAAATCAGGCTAGGAAAGTCATAGCAAAGAAGACGAGAAGCGCCAAGAAGGTTTTATATGCCATTTTCTTCAATTCTAATGGTCCTGTTGTACAAATTCCTTGCAAAGAGGGTAGAACAATTACAGGCAAGTTTTACAAAGATAAAAAAGATAAAGTACTTAAATCTGACAAAAAGTTTTATCAAAATAAACGCCCAAGTAAAGGTTTGGAAGGCATACAGCTTATTCTTGACAATGCTTCTGCCCACAAAAGTAAAAGTTTACAATCTTTCATAGAACAAGCAAAGGTTATTCAGGTTGAACACCCACCTTATTCCCCTGACTTAGCCTCTGTGACTTTTTATCCGCCACCACCGCTCATAGAGCGGAGCAGGGGGATATAGAAATGGGTTGCTTCCGTGCGTCCCTCTGTGCATCCACAACATATCTCCTTCAGTTGTGATTGGAGTTTTAAATAACACAAATGTTCACTAGGACGACGATGTGTCATGCGAATGACTTGGGTCTGTTTGTCAAAGGTCTAGGTCATAGCTGAAGGTCAAGTGTTTGGAAATCCAATGTTTACACTGTGTTTCCTCTTGTCCAGA
The DNA here is from genome assembly GCA_029582155.1 of Panopea generosa. Classification (NCBI taxonomy): domain Eukaryota; kingdom Metazoa; phylum Mollusca; class Bivalvia; order Adapedonta; family Hiatellidae; genus Panopea; species Panopea generosa. The sequence continues at coordinate 49,345,412 of CM055903.1, read as the reverse complement.
CCGTATCTTCTTTTAATGGTGATTGGAGTTTTAAATAACTCAGCACAAATGTTCACTAGGACAAGACGATGTGTCATGCGACTGACTTGGGTCTGTTTGTTAAAGGTCAAGGTCACAGCTCCGTCCGTCTGTTTGCTGCTGTCAGGACCTTACCTTTTTTAGTTGTGATTGGAATTTTAAATAAATTGGCACAAATGTTCACTAGGACAAGATGATTTGTCATGCGAATGACTTGGGTCTGTTTGTCAAAGGTTGAGGTCAAAAATCAAGGTCAAGTGTTTGAAAATCCAAGGTATACACTGTGTTTGTCCGGATCAAACCATATCTTCTTTAGTTGTGATTGCATTTTTAAATAACGTGGCACAAATATTACAAGGACAAGACAATGTGTCATGCCACTGATGTGGGTCTGTTCATCAAAGGTCAAGGTTACAGCTCCATCCAACAGCTGGTGTCCGATGTGTCATGCGACTGACATGGGTCTGTTCGTCAAAAATCAAGGTCACAGCTTTGTCGATCTGCTGCTCTCCGAACCTCTGCACAAATAGTTATTAGGACAAGAATATGTGTCATGCAAATGACATGGGTCTGTTCTTCGAAGGTCAAGGTCATAGCTCCATCTGTCCGTCCACTGCTGTCCGGACGGTATCTTCTTTAGTTGTGATTGAATTTTTAAATAAATTGGCACAAATGCTATACAGCCCAAGATGATGTGTCATGCGAACGAGTTGGATCTGTTTGTCAAAGATAGTTTTTCTTTTGTTTTGGGGTTATAACTTTCATATTTATGGTTCAATTTAGAGCATCACACCAGTGCTCACTTTTCATTTTGTACAATTTAAATCCACTTCTCTGGAAATGTCTCGAAGGGTTAACGAGGTGGCGGGGGATATGACCACGTTAGTGGCAACCTGTTGTTTAATAATTTGTTTTTCCTGTAAGGTCTTTCGATGAAATTTTATGGAAGATTTCTAATCTGAAAAAGAATTATGGCCAATTTGGTCAATGTCACCATTGCTTTAAATAGAAAATGGTTTTAGCACAATAACTTTCTGAAGATATATTTATGAAATTTGGTAGGTAAGTTTCCAACTGAAAAAGTAAGCAATGTCACTATTAACATACAATTAAATATTTAGATGAATTTTTGTGGATCGATTTCTGACATAAAACTGAAATTTTTTATTGCTTTTTAGTAAAAGATTATACTTTACTTAGTACATGACAATCTGAACCAATAAATATATTTACTGCAAGGTCTAAACATATCTATATCAATTATAAAGCTATCTCTCTCACAGTTTCTCAAATGGCCTCTTTCAATTCTGATAAATCATGGAAAGAAACGGGTTGCAATAATTCAGTTTTGTTGTATGGTAAATGAATGTTAAAGCAAATCTTTATTTAATATAAAGAACAAAATGATTAATTATATTTTCCACTCAGTTTGTAAAAGTTAAATATTTCAACTGGAATAATGGTCTTTGATTGTTTGCATCTTGACGAAGAAGCAATGGTAGATGTTGGCATCTATAGATCTGTTTCACATTGTAGTGCGTTAATCTCCTGAATGTTGTGACACTCGCACTTAGTGAAGACACTTCTATATAATCAGTCGCGGAAGATTGATGTCACAGGCCACAGTTATTATCATCTTAAATAGATGCCATTGACACAGACTTGCCATTACAGTTGGGCGACATATCTACACATGACGTCAATATGTCAAAACACATTTATTTCAATTCAGCTTTTGCTCAGCATTTTTTTCTACTTAGTTTCCCTGTTGTCTTAAAATGTGATAAAATAATCGCTTTTTGCAAATTGTTTTGATGTTTGTGTTTTCAGAAATAGAGCGGTGGTGATAAAAGGTTAAGTGCTGAAGTGATATATTGTATGTTTGGAGTACTTGTTCGCTTCAAATGTTTTTACCAATAATAACCAAATTTTCTCACCTAAATGCCCTATTGCTTATCAATCAACATGGTAGAGGTTGTGTCAAAGCTTTTTGTATGGTGATATAAAATATTTTCTGTTTGATTTTTTGTAATTCTAGGATGCTAAATTGTTACTTTATTATTTTCTAGCCCGTAGCCGAAATGTGTGAATTTTTTTTACATTTTATCTGCATTTAAGCAGAAGAATTGTGCTGGTTATTCTGACACTAAAATCTGATTGTAGATTCAGGAGCACCTTAAAATGCGGATTAACATCAACTATTGGGGCATGTTAAAATGCTGATTAACATCAACTATCAGGGCACGTTAAAATAAGGATAAACAGCAACTATCAGGGGCACGTTAAAATGCGGATAAACAGCAACTATCAGGGGCACCTTAAAATGTGGATAAACAGCAACTATCGGGGCACCTTAAAATGTGGATAAACATCAACTATCAGGGCACCTTAAAATGTGGATAAACATCAACTATCGGGGCACCTTGAAATGTGGATAAATAGCAACTATCAGGGCACCTTAAAATGTGGATAAACATCAACTATCAGGGCACCTTAAAATGTGGATAAACATCAACTATCGGGGCACCTTGAAATGTGGATAAATAGCAACTATCAGGGCACCTTAAAATGCGGATAAACATCAACAAACAGGGGCACCTTAAAATGTGGATAAACAGCAACTATCGGGGCACTTTAAAATGCGGATAAACAGCAACTATCAGGGCACCTTAAAATGCAGATAAACATCAACTATTGGGGCACTTTAAAATCCGGATAAACATCGACTACCACATTTCTGCTTTATTTCCACACATACTGATAATCTACACACTGGTATAATGTTACCGAGGTCTTTCCCCACCAATAAAATATAACCTGTAATGTGTGGAAATTTGCATTAAACCCGATTAAAAATGTATATCACTAGTGCATGGTCAAGTGATATAGGGCCAGGCCAAGTATAAACAAGTCCTGAGTTTGATCTACAGAATACTTTAACTGCACTGGCCTCGACATACTCGATATTCCCTTGAAAAATGGAGTGTAAAATATAGAAATTAATGATAGAAATTAAGAAGCTATAGAAATTAAGAAATTATAAGAGAAATTTAGAAGTTAAGGGAATATAGAAGTTATAATAGGAATATAGAAGTTATAATAAAAATATAGAAGTTATAATAGGAAAATAGAAGTTATATAATTTAAAAGTGATGGGAATATAGAAGTTAAAGAATTTAAAAGTTATGGGAATATAGAAGTTATAGAAATAAAGCAGTTATAGAAATTAAGAAGTTAAAGGATTATATAAAAGTTATAGGAATATAAAATTTATAGAAATATAGAAGTTATACGAGTGTAGAAGTTATGGAAATATAGAAGTTTTGGAAATAAGTCAGTTAAAGAAATATAGAAGTTGAAGAAATATAGAAGTATCACAAATATGTTTAACTTCAAGATCAATATAAAATTAAATAAACTTCAGTTGATTAGACAAGTTCATTTGTTGTTTGTCATTTCTGCACGCTATATACCGTAATTCCTTTTTTTTTTTAACCAAACAATCCAATTTGTGTTCCAATTAGAGAGCTGCTGTATCGTAAATATTGCTGGGTGTGTTTATTAAGGAGAAGGACATATATGGTAATTAGTTGTTTATCTGGTTTGCCATGCTTTTATACACCACCTGGTGTCGGAATCAGACAAATTTTATGTGTGCATTGGGAATTATAGGCAAAGTCAATTGTTTTGCTTCCTAAATTTCACATTGGTTCTACTACTTAGTAAAAAATCTTTGATACTGATGTTAAGGTGACATCTGTTGGCCAAACACTTTCGTAAAGATAAGCTTTATATTGCACCACCTCAAAAAATGTAAATTGACAAAAATGTTTTGATAAATAATGACAAGAACTCGTTACGATACAAACAATTAATCAAACAGATATCTTGTTCCTCATTTTCCAATAAAATTTGCGGAAATATTTCTGCTATGGCAGCAAACATTTGCTTGCCTATATCCACAGTGACAAACATTTGCTGAACAGCGGCTACGATGGCAAACAGTTTGCCGCCTTATAAGGGTATAAATGTTTAAAGCCCCAACTCCTATATAAAAGCTGCAAGATGGCTCTGGGACAGGTTTTATATAAAACAGACATGATTCAAATCAGAGAACCCTTTTTATGCATTGATTTTGTTATAATGTTGTATTCTACTAGATTTTTATCCCCCACCCCCTCCTCCACCCACCCACACAAAATTTTTGGGGTGGCATATAGTAATTGCAACATCCGTACGTCCAGTATTTCGTGTCCGGCCTGTAACTTTGTCATGCATAAATGGAGTAAGACTCACATCCGTACCTCAAAGGTCAAGGTCACACTTTGAGTTTGTTTGACAACACTTTGAGTCTGTATGAGATTTCGTGTCCAACCTGTAACTTTGTCATGCATAAATGGATTTTGTTAATACTTGCTACGAATGATTAACATAACATGACGACGTGTTGCGAGTAAGACCGATAATCATACCTCATTTGAATTTGTTTGACAACTTTGTTACCTATGGATTAATTTCAAACACACTTTACTCAATTCATCAGCATGGCATGATGAAGTGCCACGAGTAAGACCCACATGTATACCTCAAAGGTCAAGGTCACACTTTGAGTCTGTGTGAGATTTTGTGTCTGACCTGTGACCTGTCATGCATAGATGGATTTTATAAATTTTTGCTACAAATGATCAACATAACATGACGACGTTTGGCACTTAAACCCAGACTTCCACTTCAAAGGTCAAGGTCATAATTTAACTTTGTTTGACAACACTTTCAGTCCATTTGAGATTTAGTGTCCAGTCTGTAACTTTGTCACCTACGGATACATTTTAAAAACACTTGGCTCAGTTGACCAACATGACATAATTAAGTGTCGCATGTAATACCAAGATGATATTCATGGATACATTGCTACCTTAGTTATAACATATATTGTTATTTTCACAGACCATTTGGAGGATATGTGACACTTACCGGTGACATTTCTTGTTGTTAATACATTTAATTGACCAACAAATTTTTTTTCTCCAAAAAGTGTTTGTTATAATAATACAGTTTGAAAAAACAAAAGTTTATCTCCAACTGCTAAAAATTTTAAATTTGAGGAAGATGCACTCTATACACATGGATCTGTGTTTGTTGATACCTCTTACAAATATTTACTACCCTGGTTGTAAAAGTTGGGGGTTTAATCAAAAGACGCCGGCCATCATTACTGACAGTGTAAACCATGCTAGACTAGTCTAACATAAACATGTCATGGCCGTTATCAGTCATCAGTGTTTTTTTCTTTGTTACTTCCATAAAAGGAACAATTTTCTTCAGTGTATGGCAGCAGTAGTGTTGACTTCTGAACTAGTGTTGACATCAAAACTAGCTCTGATAGCAGCTGTTGATTTGACTTAAATGTTGACTTTTTGGTTAGTGTTGACCTCTACAGTTGTATTGACCTTTGTGCTTGTGTTGACCTTTGTGCTTGTGTTGACCTTTGTGCTAGTTTTGACCTCTGAGCTTAATAGAGCCAGTTAACTACAAAATACAAATTATGCTTGTTTGTGTGTGTTATGTATCACTCACTCTACATGCGGCTGTCATAGCTGAAGGACATATTCAGCTGAGCTCCGGCCTTCAAAGTGGGTCATGGTCACCTCTATTACACACAGTAGCTGTTGCCTCTATAATGGAATGTGGGCAATCATGTGTGACAGAGAGGGTTATTTTAATCAGATCATCATCCAAGTCATATCAACTTTATATGGAAGGACCTTTTAATACTGTATGTCATGTTTTGACCATGGCCCTAGAAAGGATTGTTTAGATGTAACCAACAGAGCACAAAGCAACAGCAGTGTACTTAGCAGCAGTTAACACAACTTCAGAGATGGGATATCTACCAACGGGGAACCATTAATAACCAGCTTTCAAAAAGCAATGACATCAACTATAAACATGAATGTCCTCACATGCAAAAGGTTGTAGGTTCGATTCCCAGATGGTTAATTACCAAAAACTAGAAGCTTTAATTGCTTGGCGCTTAATATTTAGAACATAGTTCTTGGTCTGACCAGCCTGGTGCAGTTTGGCAGCGCTCAGAAGACTGTCTCAATTAAATAAAATTGTTGAAAGCGATGCCAAATACCTTACAACAACAACAACATTTGCGTAAACTGAGATCACTTTGCAGGTTTTTTGAATATTGATGAGTATCTGAAATAATATTGAAATTTTGAAATTATATTAACTGTAATGTTCGTCACTTATTATAAAGGAGATTAACCTTAGTGCTAGATTTATTTTTGTTACTAAATCAGCTTGGTACACACATAGTATAATCAAAACAAAATTGTATTAAAGATACAGATTTATCAAGATGCTGAACCTGATGTTGCGCATTCATTAGGATTATTGTCAATTGGAATATGATGAAAATATTTCCACACATACGCATCATGATATTATTGAATAATGTGATTTTGTTTCATCATCATTATCAGCAGCAGCAGCAGCAGCGGTCACACTGATAGAAAAATTACCTTTCACAGTACAGTAGATTTGTCTCCTTTTATTTGATTGATTGAATATTTAGCGTCATTTTTATGCCATCGAGGGCTAATAGACGATCAGTTAACCTAACCACTGTTTCCTGGAATTAACCAGCAATCAAGCACACCCCATCTCCGCAAATAACTGATAACTTTCCCACTTGAATCAGCGGTGAGAGACGAATGGTAATGAGGCACAATGTCGTATATCAATCATCACGGAGACTAATGTCAGGCGGGGATCCAAACTTACGACCCCTGGATTGATAGTCAGATACGTAACCGACGGAGCTAATCGGGGCCCGTCTTTATCTCCTTTTAAACATTTATGATAATTTTCACAATATATTACTGACCTAACGCCAATATACACATATTTTATGAGTTATTCAAGAGAAAGTTAAAAGTTATTTAAGAGTTTTCAATAACCAGTATCATACCTAAGCAAGAATATATTTTACATAAACATCCCCTTGATTTTGACCTTCAGAAACTTTATATAGATCTACAAGATGATGATCATATGCATAATTACTATGTTTGATACACTATCATAGTTGCGAAATATTTAACATTCTCACTAAACTACAGCTTAATCTTATTCTCATTCAGAAACGATTTTCAGCCAGCGTGATTCCATTCACAGCACAATTATTTTTTATTTTTGTATAAAAGTGGTACATCGTCAGTGGTTCCAATATCTTTAAATCTTACATAACTTTCTGCTGAAAATTGATGTTATACTGCCGTAATCATCTTGATAATCAGTAGCCGAGATCAGTTTGGAAAATAGTCTGCATGCTATATTACTTGAGGGCGTGTTATCGTCCGAAGAATAGATTATTGACTTGATATATACTGAACGGAACAGCTAACCTGCCACTTTTGTAATTCCAATATTTTCGTCAAAATATTGAGTAGTGCTTTTGCAATATTATACACCACGAACTGATAATAATGTATTGATTTAATGTAGTTAAAATGTTCTTTCTTTCTAAAATCCAAATTTCAAGGAAATTGTTTTGATACTTTTTCAGAAAATGTCCAGACAGAAAATATCAAACGGCGGGTTCGCTGCTCTGTTCAGTATATTTATATAATCTGAAAATTCTATAATTATGATATAGGACCAAAATTGAAATATTATTATTTTGCTCTCTCCCTACCGACTTCCTACTAAACAAATGTCTTTTTTTTGCTTCATGACTGTGGTTGTTATATTTTGTACTATCCAAATTTGCTGTCATTATTAAGAATTCTAAGCCAAGGGTTTTAAATTATATTTAAAGATTATTTTTAAATTATTTTTATCTCGTGACAACTGTTCTTTATTTTACTTAATTTTAACAAAGAAATCTTCTTTCATTTTAATTGAATGGCATAATCTTCATTATCCACAGTATTCGCATGTCTGCAACACCAGGCATGTTATAATTTAGTATTGAATGGATTTAAAAGTGGCAGAAAATAACTGGTCATGTTTCTAGAAATTATCAGTTATTTCATTTATTGTGGAATTAATCTGTTTTTACAGAAATTTTGATGAAATACAAAATTAATGCAATTTAGAATTTTCTAAATATTACTTCAGGCTGTTTGCTTGGCTGATGGACCAGGGAGGGTAAACTGCACATGCAAACTAGATGAGGGATACAGCGGCAGTGGTTACAGTTGCTATGGCAACCTTGTTAAAACAATTGAAGATCATCCAAATTTGACAGTTATTTCCGGTATTCTAAAGGTAACCCTGATTTGTTTACGAATGCTATTTTCACCATGAACTTGAATATTGCTAGACCATGAAGGAAAGACAAATTATATTTCATGCACATAGGTATGTTAACCTATCTGGATAGGACTTGTCCACCATTATTATGATCAAATCTATCAATACCTATGTAGTCTTCAATTCCCCCCCCCCCCCCCCCCCACACACACACACCCCCCACCCCATCTAAAATAGTTGATTAGTTGATTCTTTGCCCTTATGTCTCCAGGAAAAGAAATGGATATTTACCTGTATTAAGCAACAAACTGTCTTATAAGATCACTTTGACTCCTTTCCTTGACTGCCTATTTAAGACAGGTTTGACTGTAGTTTTACTGATTGCAATATAAATATAGGTTTTTGTTAAATAAGAGGTTGGGGAATTTTTAGTAAAATAAGATGGAAATATTGAATTGGTAGAAAAAAAGGAAATATTGAATTGGCAGAAAATAAGGAAATATTGAATTGGTAGAAAATAAGAAGGAATATTTAAATGGTTAAAAATAAGAAAGAAATATTGAACTGGTAGAAAATAAGATGTCAATATTGAATTGGTAGAAATAATAAGGAAATGTTGAATTGGTAGAAAAATAAGAAGGAAATATTGAATTGGTAGAAAGATAAGATGGAAACTGTACACAATTTTTCTTTCAAATGCACAATGACATCTGATGAAATTATTCATATTTATATGCAAAATACATTATGTTTTAAGGGAGAATATATCCGGAAAAATCATTATAAATGCTTAAAAAATAAAATAATTATTAAAGTAGATAAAAGCATCTTATTATCATTAATTAATAAAATCAGAATGATTTGGTTACATATGTAAAATTCACCAAATCGTGACAAAATTGATTGTCTAAATTGGATGGTAAACTTGAAACATTCTAAAAATAGACAGCACTTAAGTACTGCTTAACCTGTATAACGGATCAAATTGAAATCAAAATGAAATCACTTGACTCATTTATTATAATATGTCACAAAATATGTTGCAATTTTAAAAGGGAATTATCTATTTTATTATAATTTAGGCACATAGCCCAAGTTTATACAGATATAATTTTGACAATATGGGGGTCAGTGGGTATATACAGACACGATATATCGGAAAAAAATGTTTTAAGCCAATTTTAAAATTTTGAAATACTGTGATATATTCCCTTTAAACAAATGAGAGTAAAGTTGAAATTGATGTTTTTCAAACTTTATTATTATGCCAGTATGACACTTTTTTTTTTATAGAGAATGGACCGTTATGACCTTGAACTTCTACTGGATGACAACTACACAATATTTGTACCAACTGACCAAGCAATATATGATTTTGCCACTACACCTGGAAAGTTACACTGGGTCAAGACAGAAAGTAAAATAACCTTGCTTAAGTGAGTATAATTATTATATAGTTATCAAGTATAATTTTAGCTTATGTTATGCTATAATTATGAGGTGTCTCCTTGGTAACTTGTGAGTTTTGGTATGTATGCCATTGTAATATGACATTTAAAGTGTTGTCATGGTTTCTGTAACCTGGCATTAAAAGTGTTGTCATGGTATCTGTAACCAGGCATTTAGTATTGTTATGGTATCTGTAACCTGGCATTTAAAGTGTTGTCTAGGTATATGTAACCTGGCATTTAAAGTGTTGTTATGGTATCTGTAACCTGGCATTTAAAGTATTGTCGTGGTATCTGTAACCTGGCATTTAATGTGTTGTCATGGTATCTGTAACCTGGCATTTAAAGTGTTGTCATGGTATCTGTAACCTGGCATTTAAAGTGTTGTTATGGTATCTGTAACCTGGCATATAAAGTATTGTCGTGGTATCTGTAACCTGGCATTTAATGTGTTGTTATGGTATCTATAACCTGGCATATAAAGTGTTGTCACCTGGCATTTAAATTGTTGTTATGGTATCTGTAACCTGGCATTTAAAGTGTTGTCATGGTATCTGTAACCTGGCATTTAAAGTGTTGTCTAGGTATATGTAACCTGGCATTTAAAGAGTTGTCATGGTATCTGTAACCAGGCATTTAAAGTATTGTCGTGGTATCTGTAACCTGGCATTTAATGTGTTGTCATGGTATCTGTAATCTGGCATTTAAAGTGTTGTCATGGTATCTGTTATCTGGCATTTAAAGTGTTGTTATGGTATCTGTAACCTGGCATATAAAGTGTTGTCACCTGGCATTTAAAGTGTTGTTATGGTATCTGTAACCTGGCATATAAAGTGTTGTCACCTGGCATTTAAAGTGTTGTTATGGTATCTATAACCTGGCATTTAAAGTGTTGCCATGGTATTTGTAAACTGACATTGAACATTGCCATGGTATCTGTAACCTGGCATTTAAAGTGTTGTCATGGTATCTGTAACCTGGCATTTAATGTGTTGTTATGGTATCTGATACCTTGCATTTAAAGTGCTGTCATGGAATCTGTAACCTGGCATCTAAATTGTTGTTATGGTATCTGTAACCTGGCATTTAAAGTGTTGACATGGTATCTGTAACCTGGCATTTAAAGTATTGCCATGGTATATGTAACCTGGCATTTAAAGGGTGTCTTGTATCTGTAACATGGCATTTAAACGGTTGTCATGGTATCTGTAACCTGGCATTTAAAGTGTTGTCATGGTATCTGTAACCTGGCATTTAATGTTATGTTATGGTATCTGTAACCTGGCATTTAAAGTGTTGTCATGGTATCTGTAACCTGGCATTTAAAGTGATGTTATGGTATCTGATACCTGGGATTTAAAGTGCTGTCATGGTTTCTGTAACCTGGCATTTAAATTGTTGTTATGGTATCTTTAACCTGGCATTTAAAGTGTTGACATGGTATCTGTAACCTGGCATTTAAAGTATTGCCATGGTTAATGTAATCTGGCATTTAAAAGGTGTCTTGTATCTGTAACCTGACATTTAAAGTGTTGTCATGGTATCTGTAACGTGGCATTTAAAGTGTTGTTATGGTATCAGTAACTTGGCATTTAAAGTGTTGCCGTGGTATATATAACCTGGTTTTTAAAGGGTGTCTTATATCTGTATCCTGACATTTAAGTGTTGTCATGGTATCTGTAACCTGGCATTTAAAGTGTTGTTATGATATCTGTAACCTGGCATTTAAAGTGTTGCCATGGTATCTGTAACCTGGCATTTAAAGTATTGCCATGATATATGTAACCTGACACTTAAAGGGTTGTCTTGTATCTGTAACCTGGCATTTAAGTGTTGTCATGGTATCTGTAACCTGGCATTGAAAGTGTTGTCATGGTATCTGTAACCTGGCATTTAAGTATTGTCATGGTATCTGTAATCTGGCATTTAAAGTGTTGTCATTGTATCTGTAACCTGGCATTTAAAGGCTTGTCTTGTATCTGTATCCTGGCATTTAAGTGTTGTCATGGTATCTGTAACCTGGCATTTAAAGGGTTGTCTTGTATCTTTAACCTGGCATTTAAGTATTGTCATGGTGACTGTAACCTGGCATTTAAAGTGTTGTCATGGTATCTGTTATCTGGCATTTAAAGGGTCTTGTATCTGTAACCTGGCATTTAAGTGTTATCATGGTATTTGTAACCTGGCATATAAAGTGTTGTCATGGTATCTGTAACGTGGCATTTAAAGGGTCTTGTATCTGTAACCTGGCGTTTAATTGTTATCATGGTATTTGTAACCTGGCATTGAAAGTGTTGTCATGGTATCTGTAACCTGGCATTTAAAGGGTTGTCCTGTATCTGTAACCTGGAATTTAAGTGTTGTAATGGTATCTGTAACCTGGCATTTAAAATGTTGTCATGGTATCTGTAACCTGGCATTTAAAATGTTGTCATGGTATCTGTAACCTGGCATTTAAAGGGTTGTGGTATGTAAAATAGAAAAAGGGTTTCCTTTCAATAATTTCAGTTAAGACTCCGCTTTTTGTATGAATCTTTGTATATAGGTAGCTTATGACTGTCTAGATGAAGGTTGAATTTGTATATGATATGGGTCACTGAGGTTGAGGTCATTTTTACTTAAAATAGAAAAAATACTTTCATCTCAATAATTTTAGATATGTGTGGGCTATGTGTATGAAACTTTGTACAGTAGCTTGTATCATGACAAAGGTTGTGATTGTATATTTGGTCACTGAGATGAAACAACAATATTTGTTTATTTTCTCATTATTATTTGTTTAAGCCATGATTAATTAATTGCTAGATTATAATCCCCGCCCGCACCCTCATTTTCATGCCACCTGACCCTTTTTATTTTCATAAAAAAAAAGCAGCAAAAAAAACCATCAAAATTTTTTAAAATAAAATAAAAAATAAAATCCTCCTGCCCTCTCTGTTTTTAAGAAAAATTTGGATGATAATCTAGCAATTAATTTATAATGGCCTTATTCTCAGATTTAGATATTTTTCTCTTAAACAGTGTCTATAAAATGAAATTTGCAAACAGAAAACCTTGTTTTCATAGAATTTCTATGTCTCTTGTTTAACCCTTTACTCCATAAATACACATTTTCCAGCACCAATCACAGAAGGCCTTTGAAAACAGTGCAGGAAAAGTTCAGATTGCTCGTAACGAGCAATCTGAACACTTCCTGCACTGTTTTCCACTCTGTCAGTTAATATAAACATAATTCATCCATTGCTGATATGTGGTGAATTAATGCTTTCAATATTAGAGGTGTCCAAAGGTGTCTATATGAAGTAAAGGGTTAAAGCTTTAGTCTGGCCAAAAATGCTAGAATGTTTAATATACCAAAAAAAACACGAATAATGTAAATCATTAATTTATTTTATTCATTATTTATTAGGCTCCCACGCAAGATCATTATAAAAAAAACAATCACAGTGAAGTGTTTTGTACTTATCCTCCTTTATCAGTCTGCAATATCAGTCATTTGACTAAATTGGTGAAAAGGTCAGTTATGTCAATATCAGAGGCTGATATATCTCTGGGACTGTGTTGTGGTCAGTTCTGGAGCTCTCCGTCAGGACTAATTAATGTGGTCTGTGAGTTTCTAATATGATAATCTTAATTCATGTTGCTGTCATTATTTGCCGTACATCGTGTTGCGCTGTCTATATAATTATGGTGCTGTGTGTTTCGTCTGATTGATAATTACTGTCAGTTTGGACTTTCTTAAACATATGATAATTCAGTTATTTTGATGATTTTGTGTATAAGTTGTATATGCCGTATATGTTCTTTTAGATAGTTTGTTTTAAGCAACTTAAAGCATATAGTTGTCTGCCCCCTTCACTGGAGGGAGCCATTGTTATTGTGCTTTTTGTCCGTCAGTCCATCTATCTTACACAAAAAATTATCTGCTGAACTCCTTCGATATCAGAGGTCAGATTAAGCCAAAACTTACTGGAAAGGATCAGTGTGAGGTCAAGTTGTGGCTATTGATTTGGTGTTATGGTTCAATGATTTTTAGCTCATCTTTTTATAAAAAGACAAACAGATATTGTCATAACGTCAGCATCATTGTCATCTGGTTAAAGTTTTATGTTTAGCTTTGCATTTTGTCTATTTCTCAACAAATATGTTACAGTGACTAAACTTTGTAAACTCATCGGTATCATAGTATGCTTCAAGTCTATATAGTTAACTAACCTAATCTTAAAGTTAAAACTCGCCTGACTGTCCGGGACAACTGAAGCCCGGGTATGGGCAAGGGTTATATAGAGCTGATTAACCTTTTGGTTTAGTTCAGGAAAAAAGTTCTATCAGCTCAGTGATTTCTTTATTTCTTAACTAAAGGTACTTCTGCTATAATGACTAAACTTTATAAACATTTCCATATTATGTTATACAAATAAAATATACAGTGTTCATACCAGTACTCTGTCAACTGTAAATTTTGTGTTGGAAAGTCTTATGGTTCCTTCGCCTAGGTTCTCCATGGCCGAGCGGTCTAAGGCGAGGTCTTGAGATTACTTACCTCTGACCGCTAAGGTCATAGGTTTGAGTCCTGCTCACTCCAAAAACTTTATGTAAGAAAGTTGGCCAGTAACTTGCGGAAGGATGTTGGTTCTACTGTCTGACTCAGTCTGAGGTCTTCCTCTACCAGTAAAACTGGATATTCCATATATAACCAGAAATGTGTTGAAAATAGAATTAAACCCCATTCAAAAAAAAAAAAGTTCCTTCGCCAGATTGTTGTGAGGCACTATAGAGTGGGAATAAATAATATCTTTGGACAGTCTTAAGTAATACCAGTATACTTTATCAGTGCATGTGTTCTATGAATGTGAACTTGTTTTTTTTTAACTCTTCCTATATTTTCCTTTTCTAAGGTTTACCTCTGTTTGCTTTTTCTTGGTAAGCTAAAATGATAAATGATACTCATGGAGCATTCTGAAGTCCTTTCTTACTCATCATTCTCAGTCCCTTCATGAAAAAGTCATCATAACTCAACAATCTGTCATTCTCTAGTAATCATTTCCTTATTTCATTATTTTCACCAGGAGATAAATCTCGAAATTTTGCTGCTTAAATTGTTAAGGGTTGTCTCCCTTAATTTTAGAGTTTTAAGTTCATTTTCATCTATTTCCTAAATATATATATATGGATATAAAAAGCTAACATGTTGTTGTTTATTTTCAGTTACCACACTTTAATGAACTCTTCAAGTCTGGATAAACTAGTTGCCATGTCAGAATTCAAGAAACTGGAGACGATGGCAGATGGCTTTTACCTTTACATTAACAGGGGGAAAGATAATGTAAGCCTTAAGTCCTGCCATTGTGTTGTTGGTTATTGAATGGGTATACAAACATGTGGGTCTATGTTGTACTCATAGTTGATCAGTGTCGGCCATTAGATGCAGACGCAAAGTTGGCTATGATAGTGTATTTGTTTATTGGTAAGAGTAATCCATAGTGTCTTCTCTACCTTAGTTGGCTGGGAAAACATCTACTTTTAAACATCATGTTTAGATAAGGCATGGATGGACAGCTTTTTATTGTTTTATTGTATATATGCTTCAGGTTGTGAGGTTGATGCCGAGACATTCTGGGACACAACCGGCCACAGTGTTAGAGTCCGACATTATAGCCACTAATGGTTACTTGAACGTCATTGATAAGGTAACGTGTAATTAACTTAACCTGAATATGAATGGGTAAATATTTTGTAATTACCATGTTGTTCCTAATAAATGCCCCATCTCCTCACCTATCATAAATATAATACGCTACTCTCCAATAATGCTTCTGATGTGTTTGATTCGACTTTTGAAATAAATTAAAGACCTTTGTAAGTGGTCACTTCTTTTAAGCAGTCATTTGTCTTAGGCAGCTAGTTCCCATTTCTATGTTTTCAGAGCAAATTAACAACAACCTGTCTTAAAAGGTCATATTACTTCTTCTTTTGGCTGCTTAAGACTGGTTTGACTGTATTTTATTATTTGACAGGTGTCCACATAGGTGTAATGCATTTTTACATAAAATTAGTTAGTTATGGAATTGAAAATATTGCTCTATTAAATGCAAACTCTCTCAAAAATGTAACGCCGTAGGGGCATTTATTAGGAATAGTAACGAATTAAAGCAAGATAGACAACTTATTTAAGATCTAATATTTCAATTCACTGCAGCATCTGAATTATCAAATGTTATAGTTGACAGGAATCAACACAAGCTGCTGTTCAAGAGGTGTGTCTTTTGCTTCTCTCAAACTTACTTGTTCTAGAATTTAATTGACAGTATATATTAAAATGACAGTATATATTAAATTGGCAGTATATATTGAATTGACAGTATATATTAAATTGAGAGTATATTAAATTGACAGTATATATTAAACAGGCAGTATTCATTAAATTGACAGTATATATTAAATAGGCAGTATATATTAAATTTGCAGTATATTAAATAGACAGTATATATTAAATTGGCAGTATATATTAAATTGACAGTATATATTAAATTGGCAGTATTTATTAAATTAACAGTATATATTAAACTGGCAGTAACAAGTGCTTGATGACTCACAAATAAGACATTTTGGTATTGATTTGTTCGATTAATATATACTATACTGTCATTAGAAACACTTGGATTCTCTTATACATGTAAGTTCCTTTATTGTATAAATTTTAAAAAATATATATATTATTTAAAAAAAATTCTTAAAAAACAGCAAAAAAGACATAAATTCAAATATGGATATTTTTTTAATTTTATGACATTTATGTGGTAATGACATTACTGTATACAGTTATGATTTTATAAAGGGAAACAGAAGTTTCATTTTATTGTTTGCCTTTTTATATCACAAACCAACAAATAATTAATGAATGACCTATGAAACATGTGACTGTTCTCTTCGTGTATATATATATGTGTATACTACATTGAGATGTTTCAGATTTAGTATTTTCCCCAGGTTCTGGAGCCATATACACCAGTGTCTCATGACAAGTTACCCGATCTGGAGACATTCTTCAGTCAACATCCGGAGTACAGTATATTTGGGAAGTGGTTGAAGGTGAGAAACAGTTTACCATATACCCCGAATAAATGCTCCCTCCCACCTAGTACATGTACCATATACCCCGAATAAATGCTCCCTCCCACCTAGTACATATACCCCGAATAAATGCTTCTCCAAATCTAATACATGTACCATATACCCCGAATAAATGCTCCCTCCCACCTAGTACATATACCATATACCCCGAATAAATGCTCCCTCCCACCTAGTACATGTACCATATATCCCGAATAAATGCTCCCTCCCACCTAGTACATATACCATATACCCCGAATAAATGCTCCCTCCCACCTAGTACATGTACCCCGAATAAATGCTTCCTCCAATCTAATACATGAACAATATATCCTGAATAAATGCTCCCTCCCACCTAGTACATGTACCATATACCCTGAATAAATGCTTCCTCATATCTTATACATGTACAATATATCCCGAATAAATGCTCCCTCCCACCTAGTACATGTACCATATACCCCGAATAAATGCTTCCTCCAATCTAATACATGTACAATATATCCCAAATAAATGCTCCCTCCCACCTAGTACATATTCCATATACCCCGAATAAATGCTTCCTCCAATCTAATACATGTACAATATATCCCGAATAAATGCTCCCTCCCACCTAGTACATATACCATATACCCTGAATTAATGCTCCCTCCCACCTAGTACATGTACCATATACCCCGAGTAAATGCTCCCTCCCACCTAGTACATATACCATATACCCCGAATAAATGCTTCCTTCCAACTAGTACATGTACCATATATGCCGAATAAATGCTCCCTCTCACCTAGTACATATACCATATACCCTGAATAAATGCTCCCTCCTACCTAGTACATGTACCATATACCCCAAATAAATGCTCCCTCCCATCTAGTACATGTACCATATACCCCGAATAAATGCTTCCTCCCATCTAGTACATGTACCATATACCCCAAACAATTGCTATTTGCTACGAAGGCAGAAATGTAGGATTGTCCATACTTATTAGCATATCGCGTAAAAACAATTAAAATAGTCCCTGAAGCAAACGTAATATTACCAGCATTCTGCCTGTCGTTAATCATGGTTGATTGCGAATTGATGTTAGATTCAGAAATGTTAAACATTATTACAGAAAAGTGCTGTAATATGTTGTAATAGACCATACGTCGTAAAGATTCAGATCAGTTCATTTAAAAGTAAGTAATGAAGTCGTGGAGGGCTATCTGGAAGATCGTCCCTTTCGTTGAACTGATTTAATCAGTGTTATTATTGAGGGCATTTTACACGTAAACAAAACAAAGCAATTGTAAAGGATTTTCTCAGCATATAATTTCAACAAATATAGTATAAAATCACCACTTGAAACGGTCTACTACTTTTGCGTTTCTCGCGTAAACAAAGAAGCATCGAAGCATCGACATTTTGATGGTCGTTTTAACAATATACAAACTTAAATGACATTCACAGCAGTTCCACGCTAATAAAATACAACAAAAATAAATGTTAAATCTATTCCTAACTGTTTTCATCGGTTTATTGTTTTATAGATTTCTTTGGTTCAGCGATTTAACTCAATTAGTTGTTTTGAGAAACAATGAAGTAGGTCATAAAATGTTCACATTTGAGATGTTTAGTATACCATTGAACACAACCCTGGTTTACAGAATGTGAATACTAGTCGTTGACAAAAATTTTCACAGACCAATTTATTCTACAGGAAAAATGAAATAAAAACATGTACATGTAGTTGAAGTTCAGAAGCAGACAATCTACACAAACCTTGCACATGAAAGCCATTCAAAACGTTCCAAATTTGGAATCTCCATCAATGAGAGTAGATTTATATGACCTTCATAAATATTGACACATTTTTTAAAAACAAGCGTGTAGACAAAAACTAAACAATGACGTCAGCGTCTACACTGTGTTGGTATTTCCTGGAATTACTGATTTTTTTATTGTCTGAAGCAAGAGATAAAAGACGGTTGTTACATTTTTTCACAGCAAAATATTTCGTCATTTTTCAATAAACCAACTAATGTTACAGAGTTCATCTGATAATGGAAACATCAGCCGTTACGATATTATTGTATATTAGATCTCGAGAATTTGATGTCAACCAGGACAGAGGTGATGTATTCTTACACGTTTACTTTGTAGCATATAGTTATTTTTGTTTTGTTTTTTTTCATTCACTTAAGGAGTCTCAAATTAAATATAATCATAAGGATTGGAATTATAAGGATTAAATTCATTTTTTCTGATTTTTATGCATGTGTAAAACATGTCGAATCATGCACAAATCTGACATAAAGTCCTTTCGACTTTATTTGATTTGTGCGTGATTCGGCATTCTTTACACATGCATAAAAACCAGTAAAAATGAATTCAATCCTGTAAAAAAAAATGTAGAATTTGTTTGAAGTAAAAAATACAAAAATACCAGAGGTAGCTCCACTTTGAGAAGCCGATCTCAAAGTCGGCATCTTCAAAAATCGGATCTTAATAGTCGGTGCGTAGGTTACTGCAGTCTCGTTTATTAGAGATGTTTTAAGATTTAACTTGATGGCATAGCAATGACTCTAAATATTTTCTCGCACCAATCACAGAAGGCCTTTGAAAACAGTGCAAGAAGAGTTCAGAATGTTCGTTATGAATACTTCCTGCACTGTTTTCCACTCTGTCAGTTAATATAAACATAATTCACCAAATAATTCAAAAACCTTCTATATTAGGTATCCAAAGGCATCTATATTAGAGGTGTCCAAAGGCATCTATATTGAAGGTGTCCAAAGGCGTCTATATGAAGTAAAGGGTTAAGAACTTGTTACAATGGTGACTGTTAAGTATGCCAAGTAATACTTGCTATGTAATTAAGAATAACAAAACACTCATTCACATATACATTTTATACATCTCGGAATATAACTGGAATCATGGGATATAACTGGAAGAATGCATTATTTCACTCACAGTTGGAACTAGACATGTAACCTGTTGTTACCAATATACTTGAAACTTAAGTGTGTTAGTGAATATGTGTATGCATTTACAATTAAAATCTTTATATTATTTAAATGAAATTTATAAAACATGGATTTATTGTCTGTTTTAGGAGAGAAACCTTACTGATAAACTGGAAAACATGAATGAATATACACTGTTTGTGCCCAACAATGATGCTGTGAAGAACATAAACAGAACTGTGGTAAGATTTGTGTGAAGTCCATATAAAGACATTAATGCTTTCAAGATCTCACCAGATTAGAATTGTCGAGTTAATGCTGTTCTCCGACAGCTCTTGTTGACTTCAAACTACATGTATTGATACAATGACAGAAAAAATTATATCGGAATAGAAAATATAAATAATGTACCGCATTTCTCCTAATTAACGTTACTGTCCTGATAGTCGGGCCCTCGTCTCTGGGCGAAGGTATTATATTTTGTGGGAAATTATGTTCACGGAATACTTTATTAGGCAAGTGCAGAAATGCAAAGATCAATGCTTATCTGGGCAAATTCTTCATTAAAAACCAATTCATATTCAATTGTTTTGAAGGTTAAATTACCACTCTTAACAGACGGAAGTCCATACACTACTTACCGGTAGGTTATTGTATGGATATTATAGATTTGCCCTTTAAACTGGACCAGTAAATAGTGAATGATGACCGCTACAAACTGATGTATTTATGGAAATAAATATCTTTGAGTGAGGATTGCTGCTACAAACTGATGATATTTTGATTATTTTGTACCAATTTGACACTTTTATTTAAATAATGTTGTAGATATTTTTTTAACATTTTAAAAATTTCTTATTTTGGGCTTAATGAAATGCGCCCCATCCATAAAACAGACGTGCCCAGGCCATTAATTAAGAGAAATACGGTTAGGAGTAATTTCATGACAAATTGCACAAATTTTTTATTTTGTTGAAAGAAACAGAAAAAAGATGTTTGCATTCATTTCAACAAATTATGTCTCTCTCAGCTACGGGGAGTTTCCATAACAACCCACAATATAGATGGAATCACATTACAAACATGGTGGATCTGTCTATATTGCGGATAGTTTTACAGGAACCAGTGTAGATAATAAGTCATTAAGCTTGTAATGGGTTTCGAGCTTAACTGAGTCATGGTTACTGTTACAAAAGATTGACAAGATTCCCTTTAACATTTCTGTATAGGTTCCAAACATGTAGAAGAAGCTTGAGAGTGGTTTTGAGAATATTGGTCAAGGTCACTGCTACTGAAAACAGAAACAGTTTCAATATTGGTCATGGTCACTGTTACTGAAAACAGAAACATTTTCAATATTGGTCAAGGTCACTGTGACTGAAAACAGAAACACAGTTTTAATATTGGTCAAGGTCATTGTTACTGAAAACAGAAAAACAGTTTCCTTGATAAATTGATAAACTCTTGAGCTCTTTGTTTTGTTTATAAACATTATTCATAACGCTTTTATCTTTGTTAAGTGATATATCAACTGATTTGCACTCCTTGTTTTTATTTTGCATGAGTTATGGTTTTGTTTTGTTTTTTACATAAAGTTATATTTGCAATAGGTGTTTATTTAAGAACTTAGAATTTAGAATATTTTAGAATAGCTGAGCACATTGTTCTTCTGACAGCTTTTGTTATTTGATTTTTTGTTTTCTTGCAGACGACAGATTTTCTACGCTTCTACATAATTCCTCATAGTTACATGATGGCAGATGTGGATGATGGTGTTAGCATGATAACTGACCTTGGAGTTGATCACCAACTTTTGTTTAATGTTTTCAGTTGGGAAAATGTACGGAATCATTTTACAAGCAATTTATCTTTAAACTCATGAGCAACGCTCAGCTGAACTATTCATGTAGCAGGGCCGGGCCCGATTAGCTCAGTCGGTTACGTGTCTGACTATCAATCCAGGGGTCGTGAGTTCGAATCCCCCGCCCGGCAACAGTCTCCGTGATGATTGATATACGACATTGTGTCTAATTATCATTCGTCTCTCACCACTGATTCAAGTGGGAAAGCTATCAGTTACTTACGGAGACGGGGTGTGCTTGAGTACTGGTTAATCCCAGGAAACAGTGTTTAGGTTAACTGATCGTCTGTAAGCCCTCGGTGGCATAAAAATGATGCTAAATATTCAATCTATTCAATCATGTAGCAGGTTCTCCATCATTGTCAGCGCTTGCCATCAACAACAATTTCTTAAAATGTCCTCTCTGAGACCACTGAACAGATTTTAGTGTTCCTGGGATGGTTGGTTTTCTCTCAGATTTGTGTTTTATGGCCATTAAAAAATAGACTTGAATTAAGAACACTGCAATGACATCTGCTTTAAAACTCTTAATCAATGCCGATCAAACTGCATGTGTATGGTCCTTGGGCCGACCTTTATCAAGTGAATGTTTTTTTATACCCCCGACAAACAAAGTTTTGATGGGGTATACTGGAGTCACCCTGAGGTTGGTCTGTCGGTCTGTCGGTCGGTCTGTCCATTGCAATTTTCCTTGTCCGGAGCATAACTTGAAAAGTACTGGATGGAATTTCATCAAACATCATACAATGGTAGAATATAATGAGAGGAAGTGCAGTGTACAAGAAAGATAACTCTATTCTTGCTAATTACAGAGTTATTGCCCTTTGATATTTTTTCTTGTCCAGAGCAAAACTTGAAAAGTACTGGATGGAATTTCATCAAGCTTCATACAATGGTAGAATATAATGAGAGGAAGTGCAGTGTACAAGAAACATAACTCTATTCTTGCTAATTACAGAGTTATTGCCCTTTGATATATTTCCCTTTGATATTTTTTCTTGTCCGGAGCATAACTTGAAAAGTACCGGATGGAATTTCATCAAGCTTCATACAATGGTAGAATATAATGAGAAGAAGTGCAGTGTACAGGAAACATATCTCTATTCTTGCTAATTACAGAGTTATTGCCCTTTGATATATTTCCCTTGTCCGGAGCATTACTTTTAAAGTACTTGATGGAATTTCATCAAACTTCATACAATGGTAGAATATAATGACAGGAAGTGCAATGTACAAGAAACATAACTCTATTCTTGCTAATTACAGAGTTATTGCCCTTTGATATATTTCCCTTGTCTGGAGCATTACTTTTAAAGTACTGGATGGAATTTCATCAAACTTCATACAATGGTAGAATATAATGAGAGGAAGTGCAGTGTATAAGAAACATAACTCTATTATTGCTAATTACAGAGTTATTGCCCTTTGATATTTTTTCTTGTCCGGAGCATAACTTGAAAAGTACCTGATGGAATTTCATCAAGCTTCATACAATGGTAGAATATAATGAGAGGAAGTGCAGTGTACAAGAAACATAACTCTATTCTTGCTAATTACAGAGTTATTGCCCTTTGATATATTTCCCTTGTCCGGAGCATTACTTTTAAAGTACTGGATGGAATTTCATCAAACTTCATAAAATGGTAGAATATAATGACAGGAAGTGCAGTGTACAGGAAACATAACTCTATTTTTGCTAATTACAGAGTTATTGCCCTTTGATATATTTCCCTTGTCCGGAGCATTACTTTTAAAGTACTGGATCGAATTTCATCAAACTTCATACAATGGTAGAATATAATGAGAGGAAGTGCAGTGTACAAGAAACATAACTCTATTCTTGCTAATTACAGAGTTATTGCCCTTTGATATATTTCCCTTGTCTGGTGCAGTACTTTTAAAGTACTTTTAAAGCCATCAGTGATAACAGTTTAATAAAGTTCATGAAAGAACCAAGTTGATGAATACATGGAGTTCGAGCAAAGCAGGTTCGATATTGTATTCCTAGTGCTCTTGTTTGTTTCTTGTCCATAAAATTGTTGTCCCTCAACATAACTTGAAAAAGTATAACATTTATTGATTGCCATGAAAGCTTGTACACTGCACAATAATTAAAAAGACCGTTTTTAATTTTAACAAAACTATAAAAAAATTAACAATACAAATAACTCAATCCATAACATTCTATTTTATTAAGAATTTCTTTTGTCTGGAGAATAACTTTAAAACTATTGGATATAATTTAATAAAACTTCATACAATGGTTAACCATTTTCTGTCATGGCGGTGTTCGGGGGTATTCATCACTACAGTGATAGGTCTAGTTTGTCTTCATAAGTAATCACAATGGTTGCCAAGTGGGCACAAAGTTTGCATTGAGTTACATAAGGAAATGTAAAGAATAACAACAGCTCAAAATAAAAATTTCGTAATATTTTATCATAATATTTCTCTGTTAGTACACTTTTAGATTTGTGTTTTTAGTGGTTTGCCTCAAATTAAATATGGCCTCTGTTAATAAAAATAGGCTTAAAAAGAAAATTTCAGTGATATCTCTGAAAAACCAATATTGATTTTTATTCAGTTTTAATCACAATGCTCTATGCCTTCTCAGATTTGTGTTTTTCCTGACCATTCTAAATGCATTATGGCGGCCATTTCTAAATCTATATGAGTGCTGGGACCATTTTAAAATAGTCAGTAGCTCTAATGAAACCCCCTTTTTCAATGTTTATCAAATACCATGTGCATGATTTTTATGTAGATATTTTTATATTTGTATTTTTCCTCTGCTTTAAATATTTAAGATGGTTGGCATATGGCTGCAAAGTTTGTCATATTCTAAAATCTGATGAGCGTATCAGGGCCATTGTCAGCCCTCATGTCTGTATGAATGTTTATAGATTTTGGCATTAATGCTTATTTTAGCTGTAAATGCCATACAAAAAGTTTATGTGATAGTGTTTTGTCCATACATATTCAGTTCTATAGACCATAAAAAAGCATATGTAATAGTTTTTTGTCCGTAGGTATTGGGCTCACAGTTTGTATGGAAAGCTTGTGTAAAAGTGTTTTGTCCATAGGTGTTGGGTTCTACAATTCATACATAAAACTGATGTAAAGTGTTTTGTCCATAGGTTTTTGGCTCTACAGTTCATACCAAAAGCTCATGTAGAGTGTTGTGTCCATAGGTGTTTGGCTTTACAGTTTATGCAGAAAGCTCATGTAGAGTGTTTTGTCCATAGGTGTTGGACTCTACAATTCATATGGAAAGCTCATGTAGAGTGTTTTGTCCATAGGTGTTGGGCTCTACAATTCATATGGAAAGCTCATGTAGAGTGTTTTGTCCATAGGTGTTGGGCTCTACAGTTTATACGGAAAGCTCATGGAAAAGTGTTTTGTCCATAGGTGTGTTGGGTTCCACAGTTCATATGGAAAGCTCATGTAAAAGTATGTTTTTTTTTCATAGGTGTTGGGCTCTTCAGTTCATACAGAAAGCTCATGTAGAGTGTTTTGTCCATAGGTGTTGGGCTTTACAGTTTATACAGAAAGCTCATGTAAAAGTGTTTTGTCCATAGGTGTTGGGCTCTACAGATTATATGGAAAGCTCATGTAAAAGTGTTTTGTCCATAGGTGTTGGGCTCTAAAGTTCATATGGAAAGCTCATGTAGAGTGTTTTGTCTATATATGTTTGGCTCTACAGTTTATACAGAAAGCTCATATAAAAGTGTTTTATCCATAGGTGTTTGGCTCTACAGTTTATATAAAAGGTTTATATGACTTTGTTTTGCCAACTGAAGTATTCAGTTCTACAGGCCATAAGAAAAACTTATGTATGGAACTCTACAGTTCATAAAAAGTGCTTAATATGTGATAGTGTTTTGTTTTGGAAAAGCATTAATGTTTGTTTTTAAGGTTATAATAAACCTTTATACCAGTTTGCAAATGATTATTTTTTGGAAGTCCAGAGCTTTTGATATTTCTGATAATTACAAATAAACGCCTCACCCAAGGACATAATGTATCTGCGGTGCAATATTTACCCTCATGAATGTATCTCTCAACCCCAAAACTAGTAAACCAAAAAGCATTGATATTAAAATGGTTTCATATTTCACAGTGTAACAATATTCAGATCCCATGAATTTACAATTTACATGTAAGTATTTTTGTCACAGATTACAGTAAATCAGGTGTTTATAGACAAACATGACATGTTCACATTCGGCGGTCTCGTCAATGGTATCACTGGGCTCCTGCACCCTGTCCTCAACGTCTGCAATGAAACTGTGAAAGTTATGGAGTATGTGAGTATCAGTTGATGTTTGGATTTGTCATTGTGTTCTTTTATAGACTCGAATTGTAAGGTCAATGTATTAAATCAAACTAAAAAAAAATATGAATTTAAAGTCAAATTATGCAACAATTCTAATTCATTTGCTATAATATTAATTCTCAGAGGATGGTCATTAATTATAGCTTATCTTTTTGAGAAAATGGAAGAGCTTTTGTCATGACCCTAATGCTGTATGATTAATATTTTATGTTTAGCTCAGCTTTTTCTCTGTTTCTCTACAAACTACTTATGATTGTAGTGACTTAATTTCATAAATGCATCCACTATGTACTGAACGGAACAGCTGACCAACTGCTTTTGTATTTCCAATATCATCATCAAAATGTAATTGAGTAGCATTATTAAAACTTATATACGGTATTATATTGATTTTACATAGGTTGATTATGAAATTCTATACAATTACTTATGCACATCGGTTTGGCACGAAATGCTTATTTTGCATGTGTATTTATACATATCATATACATGTATTTATATTATCTAATTTTGTTTTGGTCTCTAAAACCCTTGGTTAAAGTTTCTAGATTTATTTGCAATTAGTAATTTGTCCACCAACAATCCATTAACTTTTCTTATAAAAACTGTAGTACATCCAGTATTCATCTAATCCTGACCAAACTTGGTCAGGATATTTAAAACCGAGTTGACACATGCCAATTAGTACCCTAATATACAAGTACGATATAGAGTTAATTGTTATGCAAACACCAGGTGAGGAAAGGAGAAGTACGACATCTAATCCAGAAAGGGTTTCAGAACGCAGGCCTGGTGTTAATAACAATAGTGCCACGTCACGTGACTGTGAAAATGGACAGTAAACCAATGTGCTAGGTCTTTAAGAGATATGTTTGTTTTATTCATTAAAAATGTATCACTATATATTTAATTATAAAGAGAAACAATTATAGAATAGAATAAAAAAAATACCACTAAAAAAAGATATTATTTCAAACTACTTGTGTTTTAGTTTTCTTTGTACGCATGCATACTGTCCTTTTATGATGTTTACACTTTTTTTACAATGTTTACCGTAGGCTTATATGTCACATTGTTTCAACTCAATAGCATTTTGCTGCAAGCTGACAGTCTATTTTTAGCAACTCTGACATTTGATTGAAATACACGCGCAGTAGGGTAAATTATAACACATCTCGCTACACACACACGTCTATGAATTAAAGATAATATGAATAATAAAACATTCTTGCACTATTTACAAAATCATCAATGTAAATATTGATGCTATATGACAAAAGAAAATATATAAATAAAAGATCGATTATTTACCACAATGCGATGCATGTAGGCATATGAAAACAGAGGTAATTTATATTGACAGCATTATATTATTGCGTAAACTAAGTTTGTGGGTATTTGATTTCGTTGTCTAGGTTTCCCATGAAATCCACGAAAATTAATGCTTTCACAGTAGTCTGATTTGGTCTTGTGAATACTTTAAACCATCAGCATTTATCAAACGCTGACAAAACTTGGTCAGAATGTTTATGTTCTTAAAATCTCAGACAAGTTTTGAACTGGCTATATTGTGTTAGAATGGAAAGAGTTATAACTCTTGATTGACACTATATCACCTTCATCAGATCCTGACTAAATTTGGTCAGAATGTTTATGTCCATCAAATCTCAGACAAGTTCTTGAACTGGTTATATTGTGTTAGAATGGACAGAGTTATAACTCACCTTCATCAGATCTTGACCAAACTTAGAATGTTATTGACGATGAAAGCTCGGACAGATTCGTTAAACAACCATGTTGGATCAGATGGAAAGTTATGGCCGTTGATTGATTAAAAAAAGCAGATGTTTGCCTTATT
Source organism: Panopea generosa (assembly GCA_029582155.1). Lineage (NCBI taxonomy): Eukaryota > Metazoa > Mollusca > Bivalvia > Adapedonta > Hiatellidae > Panopea > Panopea generosa. The sequence goes on along the minus strand of CM055903.1, from coordinate 49,317,558 downwards.
TGCACTGTAGCATCTTTCTTTAGTTTTCATCAGATCAGTATCAATAATAATGTAATTAACCGTAAAAGCCTGGATTAGTCCTTGAACTGGCCATATCTGACGAGTATGGCCAAAGTTATGGCCCTTGCTTCATTGAAAAATATTAAAGATTTTTGCAAAGTCATCACTGTATCACTTTTAGTTTTCAATGGATCATAGTTACCTTCATTATTTACAAATATTTTCTTCTAAAAAGTTCTTCAGATAATTATCTGGCTCACACTTAATGATTTTTTTTAATTATTACTGAATGTGAAATTTACATACGTTTGCACTTTTGCAACATAGTAATGGCAATAAAAGACTAACCTTTACACCCATTTGTGGTGCTCTTGTTCTGGATAGCATGGCGTAATATCAATTAAGTGGTCACCGCCTATAAATAAATATGGCATTGGATGAATTAAGAAAGAAATGATAGCTTTCCTGAACTGTTTTCTTGAAGTGTTATTACCCATTAGGTATTTCTGCTTGCTATAATCCATCTGTGACAAGGGTAGGTAAATAAGAGATATATTGGTATATTTTAGGGTCCATGCACAGAATGTGGTCCCCTGTACAAATGTTCAGAAGGTTACATACCCTACAAGTCTAAGTCTTCCAAGAGTGGAATCAGCCAGACCCAGAAGTGTGAATATTATCTTGGGAGCTGGCATGCGTACAAGACAAAAAAATCTGGATGCCAGGGATTGTGTGTTATAGACAAAGTTGTAAGTATGTCATAAAATTTGGGTTTGAACATTGTTAATGGTTAATGATAACGAATAAAAGGAGCCTTTTATGTTGTAAAAATTGTATCTATATAATTAAGGACCTTACCGTGATGCCCATAAAGAAATGGTGTCTATAATCTAGTTTCACATTTAGATTTCAGGATGCTGTGACGGTGTTTATAATCTAGTTTCACATTTAGATTTCAGGATGCTGTGACGGTGTTTATAATCTTGTTTACATTTAGATTTCAGGATGCTGTGATGGTGTTAATAATCTAGTTCACATTTAGATTTCAGGATGCTGTGATAGTGTTTATAATCTTGTTCACATTTAGATTTCAGGATGCTGTGATGTTGTTTATAATCGTGTTTCACATTTAGATTTCAGGATGCTGTAATGGTGTTTATAATCTAGTTTCACATTTAGATTTCAGGATGCTGTGATAATGATTATAATCTTGTTTCACATTTAGATTTAAGGATGCTGTGATAATGTTTATAATCTAGTTTCACATTTAGATTTCAGGATGCTGTGATAGTGTTTATAATCTAGTTTCACATTTAGATCTCAGGATGCTGTAATGGTGTTTATAATCTAGTTTCACATTTAGATTTCAGGATGCTGTGATAATGTTTATAATCTTGTTTCACATTTAGATTTCAGGATGCTGTTATAGTGTTTATAATCTAGTTTCACATTTAGATTTCAGGATGCTGTGATAATGTTTATAATCTAGTTTTACATTTAGATTTCAGGATGCTGTGATAATGTTTATAATCTTGTTTCACATTTAGATTTCAGGATGCTGTGATAATGTTTATAATCTTGTTTCACATTTAGATTTCAGGATGCTGTGATAATGTTTATAATCTAGTTTCACATTTAGATTTCAGGATGCTGTGATAATGTTTATAATCTTGTTTCACATTTAGATTTCAGGATGCTGTGATAATGTTTATAATCTAGTTTCACATTTAGATTTCAGGATGCTGTGATAATGGTTATAATCTAGTTTCACATTTAGATTTCAGGATGCTGTGATAGTGTTTATAATCTAGTTTCACATTTAGATTTCAGGATGCTGTGATAGTGGTTATAATCTAGTTTCACATTTAGATTTCAGGATGCTGTGATAATGTTTATAATCTAGTTTCACATTTAGATTTCAGGATGCTGTGATAATGGTTATAATCTAGTTTCACATTTAGATTTCAGGATGCTGTGATAATGTTTATAATCTTGTTTCACATTTAGATTTCAGGATGCTGTGATAATGTTTATAATCTTGTTTCACATTTAGATTTCAGGATGCTGTGATAATGTTTATAATCTTGTTTCACATTTAGATTTCAGGATGCTGTGATAATGTTTATAATCTAGTTTCACATTTAGATTTCAGGATGCTGTGATAATGTTTATAATCTTGTTTCACATTTAGATTTCAGGATGCTGTGATAATGTTTATAATCTTGTTTCACATTTAGATTTCAGGATGCTGTGATAATGTTTATAATCTAGTTTCACATTTAGATTTCAGGATGCTGTGATAAAGTTTATAATCTTGTTCACATTTAGATTTCAGGATGCTGTGATAATGTTTATAATCTAGTTTCACATTTAGATCTCAGGATGCTGTAATGGTGTTTATAATCTAGTTTCACATTTAGATTTCAGGATGCTGTGATAATGTTTATAATCTTGTTTCACATTTAGATTTAAGGATGCTGTGATAATGTTTATAATCTAGTTTCACATTTAGATTTCAGGATGCTGTGATAGTGTTTATAATCTAGTTTCACATTTAGATCTCAGGATGCTGTAATGGTGTTTATAATCTAGTTTCACATTTAGATTTCAGGATGCTGTGATAATGTTTATAGTCTTGTTCACATTTAGATTTCAGGATGCTGTGATAGTGTTTATAATCTATTTTCACATTTAGATTTCAGGATGCTGTGATAATGTTTATAATCTAGTTACACATTTAGATTTTAGGATGCTGTGATAATGTTTATAATCTTGTTTCACATTTAGATTTAAGGATGCTGTGATAATGTTTATAATCTTGTTTCACATTTAGATTTCAGGATGCTGTGATAATGTTTATAATCTTGTTTACATTTAGATTTCAGGATGTTGTGATAATGTTTATAATCTTGTTTCACATTTAGATTTCAGGATGCTGTGATAATGTTTATAATCTTGTTTCACATTTAGATTTCAGGATGCTGTGATAATGTTTATAATCTTGTTTCACATTTAGATTTCAGGATGCTGTGATAATGTTTATAATCTTGTTTCACATTTAGATTTCAGGATGCTGTGATAAAGTTTATAATCTTGTTCACATTTAGATTTCAGGATGCTGTGATAATGTTTATAATCTAGTTTCACATTTAGATCTCAGGATGCTGTAATGGTGTTTATAATCTAGTTTCACATTTAGATTTCAGGATGCTGTGATAATGTTTATAATCTTGTTCACATTTAGATTTCAGGATGCTGTAATGGTGTTTATAATCTAGTTACACATTTAGATTTCAGGATGCTGTGATAATGTTTATAATCTAGTTACACATTTAGATTTTAGGATGCTGTGATAATGTTTATAATCTTGTTTCACATTTAGATTTTAGGATGCTGTAATGGTGTTTATAATCTAGTTTCACATTTAGATTTCAGGATGCTGTGATAATGTTTATAATCTAGTTACACATTTAGATTTTAGGATGCTGTGATGGTGTTTATAATCTAGTTTCACATTTAGATTTCAGGATGCTGTGATAATGTTTATAATCTAGTTTCACATTTAGATTTCAGGATGCTGTGATAAAGTTTATAATCTTGTTTACATTTAGATTTCAGGATGCTGTGATGGTGTTTATAATCGTGTTTCACATTTAGATTTTAGGATGCTGTGATGTTATTTATAATCTTGTTTCACATTTAGATTTCAGGATGCTGCGATGCCCATTTTGGACCAGGATGTCAAGGTAAAATTAGTCCACTTTTATTTTACTTTGTAAGTTACAAAGTCCCTTTATAAAATTAAATCTTTGAAATATATCAGAAACCCACACTAACCTTCATAAGTCTTAAGATTTTTCTTACGAAAAATGGTGACACCTACAAATGTTTCAATGTATTATTTTTTTTCAAGGTATATTATTTACAAGGTTTTCCAGAATTCCAGAATGATGATGTTTCAGAAATAAAAATGAATTTCATGACCGTTTATTGTATCTTCAAATTCAATGTTTAAAAGTTTGTAACTTAAGAAAATTAGTGAAATGGGCCCTGGTATGTAACCTTAGTGACTAAGTACACTCAGTCTCTTCAGTTATTGTAGTTCCTGTTTGAGTATGTTCTCTCTTATTGCAATAAATAAAATTGATGCACAAAGTACTACTTAAAGCAAACTGCCAATTATCTGTCAAATATTTGATCCGGGACAGTATTTAAAAAGCCTTATAATTAAATCTTTACTTAAGTCAAGGTTTACCTTATTTTCTGTGGTGTATTAAACAATGGATGGATGATCCATGGATTACAGTCTCATCTTACAATTCAATGAAAACTAAACTGAATGATTCATAAAAGACAATTGTAAGAAAATGTTGTTCTTTGTTTTTGATATTGACTACCATGTTGAATTCAAGTGAATTTTTGACATAATTTGCTTAATGAATCGAGGCTCTGAACATTACTTAATGTTTTAAATAACTTTATATTGTCACAATATACATTGTAATTTTGTTAGCCAAATACTTGTGTAGACAGGAGCTCTCTTATTTTTCAATTAATCTTCACAAAACTTGAACAATGGTTTTATAACTATAGAACCGCAGCGTGGTCTAGTGGTAAAGCGTCCGCTCGTCGTGGGTTCGATCCCTGGTCGGGTCATACCAAAGACTTTAAAAATGATACTGGAAGCTTCCTTGCTTGACGCTCAGCATTTAGAGGAGAGTTCTAGGTCTGGTTGGCCTGGTGTCCATATAATGTGACTGGGTGGGGTATCATACCATGTGTCTGCAGCATGATACTCCAGTGTGACAGCGCTCAGAATACTGTCACACCGTCACGATATGACTGAAAAATTGTTGAAAGCGACGCTAAACACCATACAACAACAACATTTATAACTATAAGTCTCTTGAATTTGCCTAATCAAATAATAACTGTCGGAGTTAAGTCCCTTGTGTAAATGATCACTATTTGTTCTTGTTGTAGAAGACTGAATAATGATTCAATGTATAATAAAGTTTGATTCCCAGCTCCACCCAATGTCTCAATGCAACAACACTCTTTACTGGTTCTACCCAAGAAGCGAACTCGGGGAGCCGTTTATGAAAGATGCTCGTCCGTCTGTGGACAATTTTTGTGATCACTATATCTCATCAACCATTGGCCAGAATTCAATGAAACTTCACATGGTTGACTGGTACCAAGCCTAGTTGTGCATATTATCGGCATGTTATACGAGAATAATTTTTCACTGAGTTATGGCCCTTTGAATTTTTCATACATATTTTTTGTGGTTGTGATTTTTCAGCAACCATTTGCTGGAATTCATTGAAACTTCACAAGGGAGATTGGTACTTAAAGCCTAGTTGTGTATATCAATGGCATGTTGCGTGAGAATAATTTTTCAATGAGCCCTTTGAATTTTTCATACAATGAACCCTTTGAATTTTTCTTACAATGAACCTTTTGAATTTTTCTTACAATGAACCCTTTGTTTTTTTCTTACATACTTTTTGTGATCGCTATTTCTTGGCAACCATTGATTGGAATTCAATGACACTTCACAAAAGTGATTGGTTACTCGTGTCAAAACGGGGCAGCAAAAGGGTGCAATAATTGTGTCAAGACGCCATCTGGGATATTTACCACCTTCAGTGATATTTCTAGTTTTTAATTTGGTTTATATCATAACTATACATTATTAAAGCTAACCATATTCTGTGTACACAGAGTTAAAAAGAAGTTTGTAGCAAGCATACAATTATTTTATTTAGAGTGTCTCGGTGGTCCAGAGTTACCTTGTAACAGACATGGCGTGTGTAATGATGGAATTAATGGCACTGGAAAATGTGTCTGTCAGAATAAGTTTACTGGACCAGCATGTAACAGCTGCGTGGCGGGTTGGACAGGCCCAAACTGTGATATAGGTAACTATACATAAGAAGAAGAAGACTAAATGATATTAATAAATATATATTTATGTGATTGTATGAATGGGCACATGTCATCATATTGGGTTAATTAATATATGGTGTTTAACATCATTTTTAATACATGGCAGGTTATGTAGGATAGTTTGTTTGCATGAGGAAGACCTAAGTAGAACCACCATCCTTCAAGGTTTTGGACCAAGGGAGGCTCAAACCTATGACCTCAGTGATGAGATTTAAGTGTTAGACCAGTTGGCTACAGAGGATCCTGGATTAATTAAACAGAGAGTTGAAATGAGATATGGATGACAGGATAGTGTACTCATGTAGCTAAACATTTACAAAATGATCAGGCATGCCTGTTGTAGGTGTGGCGTTAATAATTGGAAGCTATTGATGGTAGCATTAAATTTACAAATAATAGTATTGAAAGTATTTAATACAACATGCATCATGATATTATATTGGTGCCTAATTGAAAATAAATAAAATATGAACATGGAGTCCAAGTAGGAAAATAAATAACTGAAATAATTCAAAGAAATTGTGAGTATCAATTTGTTGAAAATATTTTTTTTTTTACTGTTTTTAGACATGTCAGGTTGTGGATACAAGAATGGTGGTTGTCATAGTGATGCTATTTGTGACCGTAGCAACAGTGGCAAAATAAAATGCAAATGTGGACCTGGTTATCGTGGTGATGGGTACAACTGTACTGGACCATGTGACATTAACAACGGCAATTGTCACAAAGATGCAATCTGCTCATATGAGGTAAAAATAAATGTTGACCATTAGCATAGCTGCTTTTAGGCATAGCAGGCCCCTGCTTTGGGAAAAGCGAGACACTAATTTGGGTCTGTCTGTCCGTCCGTCCGTCCCTCTGGGGATTTTCATGCAATAGCTTATGAATGCCAGAATCAAATCTTTTGAAAAAGCAGGGGACATAAATTTCCTGAATTTGTTTGTGTTTTTCTGCCAGATTTGATTTTGCATAGTCATTTAAAAAAAAAATGAACAGAAATCATAAAAAAAATTGATGCTTTGAAAGTCAGTAAAACAGTATGGGTAACTGCAGCTAGAATGAGTACCGGTAGGTAGGAGCACAGCAAACAAATTTTTTTTAAGGACGACCCCATGTTGTCCAAGCTGCTGGTCCCATAGATGGTGGATGAGTGAAGCTGGGAGTGTAATTTGGGATCAAGCTAAAATTAATTAATATACATGAAATGAATATGCTCAAGCCAAGAACCTTTCCTCAAAGGTCAAGGTCACACTTTCAATTTGGTTGATATTTTGTATCTGGTCTGTAACTTTGTTTTATATGGAGGGATTTAACCTGGTTCAGTTGATCAACATGACAGAAATATCCAGACTTTTACATCAAACTTTTGATATTCATTGATAATCTAAATCTCGATTATAACATGTATCATTATTTTCACAGACTATTTGGGGGTGGAAGGGGGGACATGTGACACTTACCGGTGACATTTCTTGTTTCTAAGTAATGTTAAAATATTTTCTAGATGACATTTAAATTATAAATTAAATATATATGCTTAATTACTTAATGGCATCCATGTGGGTTATCACTTATGACTACTTTGTTGTTGATTACAAGTAACAGAATCAAAGGTCAATGTGTCTGTTTCTATAAATAGAGGGTGATAATTTTGTTTTTTTGATCAGAAACTAATTCTGTTTAAAGTGTAGTTATTTGAAAATTCCGTAGAAGTGGAGCCGCATTTTCCATTGCTAGAGCATTTGACCAAAGATTGGAGGGTCATAGGTGTGATCCTCCACCATAGCTTTGTGTGGTGTCCTTGAGTAAGACACTTTATCCACATATGCTTAGTACTGGTTTTACCCAGGAAAACCAATAGCATGATTTGTCCAAGTTGTTTTATAACTTATTTCACAAGCGAGGCAGAAAGAAATAGGTTTTTAAATTCCACGGAAGCATCTATATAAATGGAAAAACAGTTTATTTTTCACTACTGAACGGAACAACTTATTCCCTACCTGGTATTTAATGTATTTTCTCAAAAAGTGTCAAAGCAATTTTCTTGAAAATTGGACTGAATTCGAAAAGAACATTTATGGTGACAATGACCAAGTCTGTGAAAACCTATATGTTATTATCTGTTATTGTTCTATACAAATTTTAAAACTACTCATATTTTGACATAGATATTGAAACCTCAGATTATAAAAATATGCGTGTACTTAACCCTTTACTTCATATAGACGCCTTTGGACACCTTATATTGAAGGCTTTTGAATTATTGGGTGAAATATGTTTATATTAACTGACAGAGTGGAAAACAGTGCAGGAAGTGTTCACATTGCGCGTTACATGCAATCTGAACTCTTCCTGCTCGTTTTCAAAGGCCTTCTGTGATTGGTGTGGGAAAACGCATATCTATGGAGTAAAGGGTTAAGTACCGAAAGTGATGATTACCACTATTGGTAAATGATTGATGACAGACTGAGTTGACTTTCCGTCTTTGTATCCCTCTCAATCAACGATAGAAAGGTTTGGATTACTTTGGAAGTTGCTGTGATTTATGTCAAGTTGACATTTACTATAAACAGAAATCCTCTTTAACTTGAGGTTGTAAAAGGGTTTGTACCAGTAATTGACATTTCTGGAATGCATTCCTCTCTCTAATTGGGTTTAAAGAGTTATTTCTGGAAAATGTTGCTATGAATAAAAGATTGGTGTTTTATCATCATTTAAAACATACATTGCATCAAGTTTAATTGTTGGAGGGATATTAAGTAGAACAGCCTTCCTTCTGGAAGTAACTGGTAAATCTTTCTATATTTAGCTCGTTTTGCAAAGCTGAACTTGAACTTCTATGAAAGGAACAAAGGAACAATGGTTCCAGTAAAGAAATTTGATATACAAGGTGTGATCTAAAATGAATGAGACTGATTCTAGTATGGAAAGGGTATGTGGAATATCAAACTGAAACAAAGACAAAATGAAGTCCAATCTTTATTCAGCAACTTCACCAAATATTAACTCTTTTGTATTGAAGTGATAAACCCGTGCAATTCTACACCAGGTACATAACGTCGAAGCGGGGCAGTCCGATACTAACACACGATGTTAAAGACATCAACGTCATGAATCTACCATAAGCACGTCAACGTTTCTCAAAAATCTCTCCATCACAGGAAACACATTTCTCCAGTTGTCTGTCGATCTATTGTCTGTATATGACTTTATACCACCGTGAATCTAGTCAGGATACAACATTTTGTTCTGCCTATGAAAGTTCTTTTAATGGGTCAAATCAGTTACCTTTCAATGTTTTCCTGTTGGTATGGCATGCTTTATTATTCCATCAATTCTTGCGAAAATGATGATTATCTGCTTTCCTATAGACTTGGCAACATAAACCTTTTTAGGTGGAGGAGATGCCGGAGTCGTCCACTGTTTTTATTGTTCCTCTGTTTCTGGGTCGTATAAAAGCAACCAAATTTCATCCGTATTGATGATTCTCTGCAGAAAAATGTCACAGTCTTTATGATACCACTCAAAATATCCTGGAGGCATTTACAATGTTGACTTTCTTGTCATTTGATGATATTTGTGGTATCCACCCAGCACCTCCTTGTGCATATTTAAATGTGTTTCTAAGCTACTGCAAACAGTTCCATAACTTTGTTCAGCTACATCACAATTGATTGAATTGATTGAATATTTAGCATCATTTTTATGCCATGGAGGGCTAACAGACGATCAGTTAACCTAACCACTGTTTCCTGGGATTAACCAGTACTCGAGCACACCCCGTCTCCGCAAGTAACTGATAATTTTCCCACTTGAATCAGTGGTGAGAGACGAATGACAATGAGACACAATGTCGTATAGCAATCATCACGGAGACTGTTGCCAGGCGGGGGATTCGAACTCACAACCCCTGGATTGATAGTCAGACACGTAACCGACTGAGCTAATCGGGCTCGGCTGCTACATCACAAATATCCCTTATAGTCACACGGTGGTTCGCATATATGACATCCTTTATCAAATCAATCGATGTAATGTCAATTATTGTCTTTCTTCCTCGTCAATGTTAATCTTCTACCTCTAGCCATCCACCCTTAAACCATTGATGCTATCTAAAAACCAATGCCTGTGGCACAGATGATTTCATAGATGTCCTCTACATCATTTCATACATTTATGTAGGTGTGTTTCCCAGCGTAGTTAAAATTTAACTACTGCGCGATTTTCTATCAAATCTTTCGACGTCATTTATTGTTATTATTTAGTTCAGTAATAGTTACTTGTTTGTTGATTGTGTACTAACATTAACGGATATGATATCAAAATTTTAAAAACATACGCCTATGACATCATACAAGGTGCAGACAAATTGAGCTACATTCGAGTATATTGAATTTTAATTGTAACATTTTCTTCATATAGAAGATATTGTCTAAGTGAGTGTTTCTCGTGCCCTGCTCTTCAGTTCAAGGGTTACTATAGCAACGTACCAAATGAGCTTTTGCGATTTTAAACTTTTTATTATTTATAGTAGATAATGACTTCAGCTTTATGTACATACAGTATCTTGGTATAAAAACAACAGATGAATATTTTAGAGCAAAAATCTCATTAAATTTAGATTAGCCCTCATAAACAGTTTAATTTATAGATCATGTATGTACAGTGAAACCTGTTTTACACAAGCAGTCAAGGGAATGAGCAAAAGTGGCATTTTTAGACAGTTTGTTGCTTAATACAGGTTAATTTGCTCTGAAAGCATAGAAATGAGAATTAGTAAAAGTGGCTGCTTAAAACCAGTGGCTGCTCAATAGAGGTGACCGGTTCATAGGCTTGCCTGTATTAAACACCAAAATGTAGTACATGTTTGCTGGATGTTTCAGGTATCTGCTGAGATCATGTGTGTTTGCAGACAGGGTATGGTAGGTGATGGTAAGACAGCCTGTAATGCTGATATATATACAACATTGTCACTCAGGACTGATACAACTTTATTTTCCAAGGTAAGACTAACTTAACATAAATTTATCAGAATGCCTCTGAGCTTCTGCAACAGTATATGATGTGGATATGGCAATGTAACTTGATCTACTTTAAGCTCACCTGAGGGTGAAGTTTTCACCTTTTCATGTGTGTGAATTTTATATTTTAAATTAAAATTGTATTTCTTTTAAGAAATTATTATCTTTGATGCAGTCTAAATGGATATGCTTCCATTGAACGATTTAAGCCACAATTTTTTTTTTACGATATTTTTTATCAACTTTTGGCATCTTTATCTTACCAAGAGAAATAGGGGTGGGGGTAACTCCAGCTGGATAAATATTTTTTCATATTAGAAAATCTTGTTTCTTTATTTTTAAAAGTTGTATAATAGTATGTATTAGACTAATTTTAAACTAAAACATAACATTAATAATTTTCTGATGTTATCAAATTAAACATTTTTATAATAACACCAAAACATGCACTAGTTAATGTAATTTGACAAACATTTCTTTAAAATGCATGGCAGCATATGATTTTCTCAATAAATCCGTTAATCAATAAAGTGCTTTCATTGGACCAAAGGAAACTAAAATATAAAAAAGTCTAATTATCCCAACTTAAATTTTTAAAGGTTTTTTAGGTTTAAAAAAAAACATATAAAAAAGTGAGTAGGGTATAGCTGATAATTTTTGTTTAACCAAAATATTTATTAGAGAAAAACATAGCTTTTAGTGCATTTTTTCAAAGATTAAAATATTTGTTATCCATTGTAAATATGATGATATTTATAAGGTCATTTATTTATGTATAATAGCATGAAATCTTCATTTATCAAAATTTACAAAATATTGGATATTAACATTGGCAAAATGAAAATGGCACAAAAATGAGCAAGGAAAACATACTTTTTAGGTGATGAATTTCATCTTAGATAATAGATATAATTTTTAACTGAATTAAATAATATGTAATTACCTCCGTTTTGACGATCCAACATCCTTTATGGATGCTTGAATATTGGTAGATATGGTTGTTGGTTTACTATCAATGTAAAAGAAACCAGCTGGCCGGTTAGATGTTATAAACAGTATGTTATGAATAGGCTAGGATTTTGGTTAGATAAAGAAACAGTTATTAGGCTTTATATGTTTGAAATGTTTTATCAATCAGCAATATTAATATGGTAATATTTCAGAGTATAACAGGACTAGTTAATGATGGTGACCTGTCCATTTTGAAGAATGCTACACCTGGTGTAAGATACACACTGTTTGTTCCTGTTGATACAGGACTCAGAAACGTGGTAAATATAACATAACTAATGTCATAATTATCTCCTATTTTTAGGGCCCCCTATAACTGAATGGTCTAAAATGCTTTCATTACTTACCTCTCACCTCAGAGTTAATGGTTCAAGCCTGACATCTCTATCGAAAATTTTTGTGAGAAAGTTTGCCAAGTACTTAACCCTTTACTTCATATAGACGCCTTTGGACACCTAATATAGACGCCTTTGGACACCTCTAATACAGAAGCATTTGGACACCTCTAATATAGAAAGCTTTTGACACCTCTAATATAGACGCCTTTGGACACCTCTAATACAGAAGCCTTTGGACACCTCTAATACAGAAGCCTTTGGACACCTCTAATATAGAAGGCTTTTGAATTTTTTGGTGAATTATGTTTATATTAACTGACAGAGTGGAAAACAGTGCAGGAAGTGTTCAGATTGCTCGTTACGAGCAATCTGAACTCTTCCTGCACTGTTTTCAAGGCCTTCTGTGATTGGTGCAGGAAAATGTGTATCTGTGGAGTAAAGAGTTTAGGAAGAACAGTGGTTCTACTCAGATTCATTCTGAGATCTTCTTCCACGAATATAACTGGGTATGCCCTTTATAACATGTTATGAGTTGACAATGGTGTTGAAATTTATTCATAAATAAGTCTCCTATATATATATATTTGAAAAAAACAAAAACAAATGGCAGCAGTTCATTTAGCTCAGTCAGTAGTGATTTTGCCTTGTCAGGAAATGTTTCATGTTCAAGTACCTAACAGACTGTTTAATTTTCCCAACTTGTGACTTTGATTTATATATACATTATTCTAAGACAATTTTCTGTTTTGGTATGAAATATGTCACAGAATGATGTAACCTATCGGACAGAAATGTATGTCAGCTGTCCAGCCAGCTCAGTCGGTATAGAGCATTCATTCTGTCAGCCAATAGTCCAAGGTTCGAATCTTTGACTAACTGCATATTTTTCCTCTACCGGTTACTTCAAGGTACCCAACAAGGGTCTGTGACTTGACTTAAAGTTGTATTCTAAGAAACGTTCACATCATTCTCTTGTTTGTATTGGAAATCTGGGACAAATGAAAGCCTGTTTTGAATATCTAATCCAAGTCACGCCTTGCAGAATGACACACAAAATAGTTTATTCCTAATACTATGTTTGATTTGTTTTAGTAATGTGATGTAAAAAAAAATATTGTTGTTGTTTATGCTCATGTTGTAGGCATATTTAAGTTCATTATACACCTATAAACATTGAAATCACATACATGATATATATATATATATATATATATATTTTTTTTTTTTTTTTTTATTCTTCCAGATGTTAAGCTCATCTTTCTATGCTAACAAATATTGAGTTCATCTTTCCATGCTCACAAATATTGAGTTCATTTTTCTATGCTTACAAATACTGAGTTCATCTTTCTATGCTAAAAAATATTGAGTTCATCACAAATATTGAGTTCATCTTCCTATGCTCACAAATATTGAGTTCATTTATTGAGCTCAACTTTCTATGCTTACAAATATTGAGTTCATCTTTCTATGCTCACAAATATTGAGTTCATCTTTTTATGCTTTCAATTATTGAGTTCATCTTTCTATGCTTACAGATATTGAGTTCATCTTTTATGCTTTCAATTATTGAGTTCATCTTTCTATGCTTACAAATATTGAGTTCATCTTTCTATGCTCACAAATATTGAGTTCATCTTTTTATGCTTTCAATTATTGAGTTCATCTTTCTATGCTTACAGATATTGAGTTCATCTTTTATGCTTTCAATTATTGAGTTCATCATTCTAAGCTTACAAATATTGAGTTCATCTTTTATGCTTTCATTTATTGAGTTCATCATTTTATGCTTACAGATTTTGAGTTCATCTTTCATTATTTACAGTTATTGAGTTCATCTTTGCATGTTTACAAATATAAAGTTCATCTCCTATGTTCACAAATATTGAGTTCATCTTCCAATGCTCATAAATATTGAGTTCATCTTTCATTGTTTACAAATATTGAGCTCATCTTTCTAAGCTCACAAAGATTGGGTTCATCTTTCTATGCTTACAAATAGTGAATTCATCTTTCATTGTTTACAAATATTGAGTTCATCTTTCTGTGCTTACAAATAGGGAATTCATCTTTCATTGTTTACAAATATTGAGTTCATCTTTCTATACTTACAAATAGTGAGTTCATCTTTCTATGCTCACAAATATTGAGTTCATATTACTATGCTCACAAATAGTGAGTTCATCTTTCATTGTTTACAAATATTGAGTTCATATTTCTATGCTTACAAATATTGAGTTCATCTTTCTATGCTTATGAATATTGAGTTCATCTTTCATTGTTTACAAATGTTGAGTTCATCTTTCTATGCTTAAAAATATTGAGTTTGTCTTTTTATGCTTACGAATATTGAGTTCATCTTTTTATGCTCATAAATATTGAGTTCATCTTTCATTGGTTACAAATATTGAGTTTATCTTTCTATGCTCACAAGTATAGAGTTCATCTTTCTATGCTCACAAATATTAAGGTCATCTGTTTATGCTTTCAATTATTGAGTTCATCTGTCTATGCTTACAAATATTGATTTCATCTTTCTATCCTTTCAGATGTTGAATTTATCTGTTTAAGTTTGCAAAAATTGAAATCATCCTTTTATGATTTAAAAAATCGAGATTACTTTGTACTTTTGATTGCTGTTCCAGGTATTGGACAAGAAGAGTGTGCTGCAGCATATTGTGGTCTCAAATGCCAGTTTTTTGTTGAGCGGGGTTAATTTTGATGGTTATAATGCTACACCGATGTCTGGTGACCCCTTGTATATAACCTTTGATGCCAAACAAAATATGGTAATTAATTAACACTTAATTGTCTTTTTAACTGTATGAACAAAATAGGATACTCAAGTGTGTGTAGTGTAGTCCATTCTCTCAACATGGTTGTATGTTAACAGCCAAAACTTTAACACAATGTGTTCTTGTCTTTATTGAGATATTTTGTATAAAATAATGTTTCCATAGTTCTACTATAGCAATCTGGTGTCAAATTAAAAAGATGTTTTTTCCCAGTCCCCCAGATAGATAGATTTTATAAACATAACATGACGACATGTCGCTAGTACAACCAACACCCTTACCTCAAAGGTCAAGGTCACACTTTGAGTTTGTTTAACAACACTTTGAGTCTGTGTGAGATTTCGTGTCCGTCTGTAACTTTGTCATCCATTGATGGATTTTATTAACATTTGCTACAAATGATCAACATAACATGACATGTCGCGCATTACACCCAGACTCCCACTTCAAAGGTCAAGGTCACAATTTAACTTTGTTTGATAACACTTTCAGTCGATTGAGATTTTGTGTCTGATCTGTAACTTTGCTACCTATGGTAAATATCAAAAACACTTGGCTCAATTTATCAGCATGACATGATGACATGTCACGTGTAAGAGCCAATGCATACCTCAAAGGTCAAGGTCACACTGAGTTTGTTTGACAACACTTCGATTCTGTTCATTTTATCATTTTTTGTCATGTTCACTATTGTGGTTAAATTATCAACCCCTGTGTGGTTTCAGGGAGCCATATGAGTGATGGCAAGAATAGGACCACTGTTGCTCATGCATGTTGTAAGAGGCGACAATTTGAGTAATACGATAGAATTTGCTGAAACTCTGCAGTTATGCAGGTATCAAGATTCTAGGTTCATTCTGCATATTCATTTGATATATTTTTTTTAAATCTGTATGTTAATTTGTTGTTATTGTACATGTAAAGTGAACCTGGAATCTTCCTTCCTGTTGGCGTCGAATAACCTATTGTGTTGGTACGCCGTAAAACCCTTTTCATTCATTCATTCTATCTAGGAAATGGAATCCAGAGTGATTCATATAAGCACTGAGCTTATTAAGACATTTAAATGAAATATATTAGCATAAACTAAAATATGTATGAATACAATATAATGTAACATATTTTACTTTAATTGCAGTTCTACGTGAACAAGAGAAAGGTACTTGAGGGTAATATTCAATGTACCAATGGTATCATCCACCTGCTGGCTACACCGTTAGCCCTTCTTGTCTCCACGGAATCTCCTCAGTCGTCCAGCAATATTCCTGTAGGTGTCATTGTCGGTGTTGTAGTCACCGTGGTTGTCATAGCAGCAGCTGTAGTACTTGGGGTATTTGTATACAGACGATCTAATATGGGTTACTGGAAACTCCTGCAGAACTGGAGACCGACCAGAAAGGTATGATCAGCATTTCTTGCAATATGTTTGCACATTTGTGGAGCACTTGGTCCAGTGGTAAAACATTGGGCCCATGATTGGAGGGTCCTGGGTTCGATCTCCCGCCACATTTATGTGTGGTCTTCTTGAGCAAAATACTTTGCTCCTTTAATTTGTGAAAAATCATATTTTGGGCCCCTGGTTTAAGTGCAGTAACTAAAGAACGACTGAATCAGACTTGTTTAAATTTTAATACAATGTTTATAATGACAAACCACAGGCTAAGTTTGCCATACTACAGTTATGCCCCTTTAATTTGTGAAAATCATATTTTTATGGGTTTCCATGCAATAACTTAAGAATGCCTCAATCAAATCTTTTGAAATTTTGATACAATGTTTATTAATGACAAACCACAGGCTTAGTTTGTCATACTACAGTTGTGCTCCTTTAATTTGTGAAAGATTGTATTTTGGGCCCCTAGTTTCCATGCAGTAACTAAAGAATGACTGAATCTGATCTTTTGAAAAAAGTGGGAGACATAAATTCACAGAATTTGCTTGTTTTAATTGAGCCTGAACAATTGAGTAGAGCATGGAACATATAGAACTTCAGATCCAGGTCATTGGCCACCATATGAAGAAATTTTGATCTAATCCATTTCTTCCAAAGTATGAATGTTTAAACTTTCTGCATCAGTAACAATGTGACCTTTTCTTGGTTTTAACTCGTCCACAACATCCAAAACTTATTCTTGCAGAATTCTGAAGGTTCCAGTCAAGCAGAGCCACTGCATTTTAATGATAGTGAAGATGATCCGGGTAGAAGTGGTTTACCAGCAGGCAACACCAACTTTGGCAATCCCATGTACAGAGACGAAGATTCCAATTGTTAAAAAAAATATAATATATATTTACAATTTCAGCTTGATTATTTAAAGAATAGGATGAGCTTTTGTACTTACCCATTAGTCGGTGTCATAAATGTTTTTATTGGAATATTTTTAAGTAATCCCAGCGGAGAAATGAATGAAACTACACAGGGAAACTATGGAGTGTTGTGAAAAAATGCATATATTTTATCACTCTTCTATTTGGTTTCACATACTATGGTTCTTGATACATGCAGGCTTTGGTTATACGAGCCCGACTGTGCTTTTTTATTTCATTTCTTCTTCTAGTTTTCAGATCTCAGTCATACTTGACCATCTATATCCTTTGTGTGCATGGAGATTTTTAATGAATTTAAAAGATTTTTATACATGGTTTAACCCTTTAATCCATAGATACTGGTTTTCCCGCACCAATCACTGAAGGCCTTTAAAAACAGTGCAAGAAGAGTTCAGATTGCTCGTAACGCTTCCTGCACTGTTTTCCACTCTGTCAGTTAATATAAACATAATTCATCCAATAATTCAAAAGCCTTCTATATTAGAGGTGTCCAAAGGTGTCTATATTAGAGGTGTCCAAAGGCATTTATATTAGGTGTCCAAAGGCGTCTATATGAAGTAAAGGGTTAAAAAGAAAAGAGAAACCCTGAAAAGTGTTTAAAAATACGTGTTTTCCGAGATCCTCTTCAGTATGGGATTACATCAGGCACAAGTATGGTTATCCGTGACCTGAATATCCCTATTGTTTCTGCTGTAACAATTGCAGTAGATAAAACATTCCATAATAATAGTACTGTGGGTAAAAAAACAGAGTATTTGTAGGAATACTTAGACGTAGCTAAAATGTTAGATGTGGTTTTATCTTGTATTTGTTTGTTTTACAATTAAAATAACAGATGGGTAAATGGCAACTAAATGGTACAAATGCAACTGTTCAGTATTTTTATTACTTAAGCTGTTGGTATCTCCGAATATACTGTCAGATGGGAATAGATTGGATCTTGCTGGAAGTCTTGATCTGAGATTTAGTTTTTATAAATCTTCATTGCATTTTGACAGTTAAGGGCATTGTGGGAATTGCAATTTATGGTTTATATCCTATATGTAGTCTATAATCTACTTATAGGAAGGTTTAAATTTGTAAAACATGTGAACATTTTTGGGTCTCATCGGATAGTTTCATAAATACATTTTCTGGATTTTATAAAGATAAATATTTTGAGTTTTGACTTCTGTTATTGAACCATTCGTATGTAAGTGCAGGATCCTCTGTGTCTAACGACTACTTACCTTTCACCACTCGGGTTGTGGGTTCAAGCTCAGCTTGGTAAGAAAACTTTAGGTGAGAAGGTTTGCCATTTACCTCTGAACGGATAGCGGTTCTACTCAGATTCATTCTGAGGTCTTCCTACACCAATAAAACTGGATATGCCATATATAATCTATCATGTGTTTTCAATGGCGTAAAAACCCCATTGAAATAAAGTGTATGTAAGCGAGTCACAATAATAAATATTGTTGGATGTCCATGGGTGACAAATCCAATATTCTCCATCCATCACCCGTGGGAAATTACACTAGCTTTGCATCGTTTTATTTGAAAAGAACTGAACAAAATACAGCTAACGTTAACACCATCTTATCAAAACTGCATTTGCATGAAACTAGCATTGCGATTGGACAACATTCCCTTCATGAAATCGTGAAGGAACCAATCAAATGGATGCATCGTGGCTTGGTAAAAACAACGCAAAGCTAATGTAATATCCAATGGGTGATAAATGGAGAGTATCGGAATGGATTACGCATGGGTATCCGACAATGAATAATAAACTGAATTTAGTGAAACTAAAATAACACATTTCTGATTAACTTTTGTATATAAGTGGATATCTCAGAATGCACCTGTCAACTTTGATTAGCTTTGTATTTCTTGAGTACATATTGAGTAATTTTGAATAGTTAAGAATCATGTGCTTCTGACTGATCTTTTGTGTAAAACCGTGTACATATGTAGACTTAGATGTAGAAAAATAATTTTATATTTTTGCAACCTTCTGTAAATATGGAAGGAATTAGAATATATAGAGTAGAATATAAATATATTTTTATTTTTAGCTCTCCGAAGGCAAAGGCTTATAGATGGGCTTTTTTTACTACTCTGTGTTTATGTAGCTGGAATTTTTGCTAATATTTTTGGGGTTAAGGGTATTTAGATATGTTTTAGTATGGAGGGGATAGAAGTCCAAGGAGAGCTATTGTCATGACCCCGGCGGCGGCGTTGGCGTCGTCTGTAGACACCCAGGTTAAACTTTCACATTTAAGTTTAAGATAACTATGCAACCACTCATTGGATGTGAATGAAACTTTGCATGTGTGTTCACCATCATCAATGGAACACACAGAGACAAGAACCATAACTCTGGATTGCATTTTGGCATAGTTATGGCCCTTTTTGGATTTAGACACCCAGAGGCAAGCTTCGTGGTCTTCTGACAACTCTTGTTTCTTTCTTACAAACCTCCAGAAAAGGCCAGTCACAAATGTGTTCACAGTAAATTTAAAACCAATACAGATTTGATCCTTTTCAGGGACTCGGAATCTGGCCATGAAGCTTAAACACTTCATAAGGACCAACCAACCATGTTTGTATTAGTTTCAAGTTTGTTCAGATCATCTGGATTGGATTCAATTTAGAACTTGGATTGTAACATTGGGATACCAAAGGGATAAAAAAAAAAGAAAGGAAACGGCTATGGTTACTTTAAAAAGATGCAATCCCATAATTTTATTAGTGATTTGATTTTTAGTTATCTATGCCACAAAATGTGCATTATAGGATAATGGAAAGAATTCTTTTAATGAATTGGTTTAACTTTTTAAAGGTAATAAGGCTCCATTTGTTTTATAAACAAACTATTTCCTATATACAAAATATCAGACATTTATTATGGGTATTGAGGTCTCCATGAAACTTACCTATAGAGAATTTGATTCTAAATAAATTAATAAAAATGAAATTTTGTTTCAAACTGGGAAAGAAATAATGACATATCCTGGTCTGTTTGGTTACTGATTAATGGAATCTGATTTACTCAAATTACACTGGAACTAGGGCATTGGTATCTGTATGTTAATCGAGTACAGGAAGTTTGCACAATGCCACAACTATTGGAATTCCAAAGCAGGCAAAAGGCTGTATAATTTTGCGGACATATGTAGTCTGACCGACTTAAATGCTTTTTTCAGACCTGTTCCAGATATTATCTGTTGATACCACGTTGGGTTGTTTGACCAGTACTATTGTATGATTATGTTAAATACAGTAATGGCAGACCTTAAACAAGTACTGTACTTTGAAATGGAGTAGTAGCACAGTAGACAGAGTTAAAAGTTGCGGGTTCGATCCCCAGCTTGACCCAATTGACTAAAAAAAAACACACCCAGGTCTGGTTCTTTCCTGGAAATGAACTGGTGAACGGTTCATATCAACTCTGAACTTTGCAATCAAATTATTATATACACCTGGAAAAAAAGTTAAGCACCCCCTGGAAATTTGATAATGAATGACAACACTAGTGCTGTCATGAAATCACCAACAAATTGAACTCGGAAAAAATAATGTGATGTGTAGCAAGAACCTTTCAAGAATCAAAATCTTGCACGGTTATCAATTTAGTCTACCTGAATACTGAAGCACAAGTGTTTCTTTACCAAAATTATACATATTCTAAGTATGGAACTGTAGAGCAGGGCTAATTTTTGCTACTCCATGCAAAGCTTGCACCAGTTCTTACAGATTGGCTTCTGGTGGGTCCAGCTTCTGTATCTTGCAACACAGGATTGTACAGATTGCAATTGTGGTCGCGCTAAAATTTGAGAAAATATTCAGGAAGTACTCAACTTTATACCAGGTGTATATAAATTAAGGATTATACTTTCACCACAATATATTTCACTTAATTTGGATCTTATTTTTGATGATTGTTTGTTGGAAATATAAATAAAAATCAAATCAGTTGTGAAGATAAATGCATTTATTTTATTAAAATACAAAATACTTGAAACAATTTGACATGTGTTCTATTTATTTATTTCATATATTGTACTGTCAGGGAGGTAGGGTGAACTGGCCTCTCTCTCCCCCGCCCCTCCACTCCCCCCCACCCCCCTCGGACTGGAGCCAGGGGGGTGAAAATCTAGGAATTAATATATTATGGCCTAAAGCACAAAATCAAGCTCATGTGGAAATGGTTGCTCACATCACAGCTGTCGATATAATGACATGTAAATCACCAAATTTATTATTAGAACTAATGTCTTAATTTTGCAACATCTTTCTAAGTAAAGAATTGTGCAAACATTGTGCATTTTTATCAATCCCACAGAAACTGATGTGGGCTAGAAACTTTTAGGATGCCAGTATCCTGCATGAATATATAGGAAGACGAAAAAAAACCCATTCAATTTTAACATTTTAAATATTTATAATAAGGTAGTTTGCAAAGAAACAAGATATTAAAACTATGTAGGTTGTTCACAAATAGCATAAATAAAATTTTCTCTTTACAGTTTATCAAATACATACAAACATTATAACTGATGTGATGTTATGCAGAAAAAGCATGCCACTGTCAGAACAAACATGTTGCACCATTTCATAGAAATCATAGCACTTGTTTCTGAGCTTAGTAACTTAATATTGGACAGTTGAGTCAATATAAACACAGAGCAAGATTTCCATGTTTCATCCAACTGTTAAATGATCTATTGCCTCCACGTATACATACCAAGAAAATTTGAAAGACTTGAGCTTTACAACAATCCGAGAATGTTTGCCCAAGAAAAAAATGTTATGTGTCTCCCGTCAGATTAGGAAATATTGTTTGGTTGAAAGAAAGTAACAACCCATTGTTCCATATATAATGGGACATTATTGAAACTTGAATTCAGCTATCTGTGATACATGATATTACCAATATAAAAATACAAACACCTGCAGATTTTATTTATTAATGATAATGAGATGCTTTTTATTCTAAAAATTATTTTATTTTTTAAGGCACTGATAGTGTTTTTTCTTGATATACTCCCTTCAGGAAGAATATACGAAGGTAAACCAACTTCAAATGCAGGTTTTACGAAGGTGTAAAGAAAAAAATGCTATTATGGAAAAAATGTAGTTATGTGGTAAATAATGCAGATTTTAATAAAAAATTGTCTAATTTTGACAGCAACAGTCGAGCTGCTACGGAAGTCAATCAGAAAACTAGTAGAATGGAGTGAAAATCAGACAATGTCCATGATTGACAAGTCGTATTCTAAAGACAAAATTGCTGATGCATCGCCAGCAAAATGGATGCGAATGGTTAAGCCCGTACCAGAAACCAGTTGCTCTTCGACATCACTGAATGGGATCTGAAGAAAAACTTCAGGTTTATAACGACGATAAAAATTAATACAAAATTGAAAATTGATATTTACAAAAAGTTTTAAATCAATTATTGCTCACAAATAGCATAAGTAAAATGTTTTCTCGTTACAGTTTATTCAGGCTTGCTATTTTTCCGGCCTGTGCCGGATTTCAGGTTTTTGACATCGCCAAGGTCGATCTTGAGATTCGTGTAAATTCGCTCAGAAAATTTTCAGAGGGGGGTGGGGCTTTGAGTGGGGAGAGGGCATATGGATTGTTATGGATTCGAAAGAAATTGACCAATTTCCGAGGGCGCCGCCATTTTGAATCGTCAGCCGTACTCTTGTTGTCAAAGCGATATTGATTGGCTGATCATTACAGTTTTATCCAATCGACTTTCCCGGATCATAAGTAAATAAATCATCCGGAATACTTTGGATTTATCGCTATATTATGTAAATTTCACTTTTGTACCAAATTTAAATTGAACGCTGAATATTGAAATGTAGAAGTGTGGATGTTTCTTTCTTAAATCACAGTTCCATCGGTACTGTTTTCACTTGGGACATTGATGAGTAAAGGTGAGTGGATTTTGTTTGAAATAAAATTCTATCGCTCGAGAAGAGGTGGTGTTTCTTTAGGATAAGGGATACACCTGGCCAACCCTCTTTTCATACTCTTGTCTTGTCCAACTCTTTTTGTCCCTCATACAACAGTTTTGTATGCCAGGGGTTTCTTTCAAATTAAATTAAGAAAATTATGAACCTGGCTGCATTTCTGGAATTATTTTATTCTAAAAAAAAGCCTTTTGTAAGGAGAATCCATGCCGAAATTTTCCTTGATGTGCGTATGCAGCCAAATCGACCCTTGTGGTACGTAAATATGTTTTTAAAGGTAGGAGTTGTTTCATATGTTAATATAATGTTAATTATTAAATTATCTCTTTGCCAGACGTGTCATGGTATTGGAGCTCGCAACCCATCTGGAAGATGTTTCCAAGATCAATGCCTGTGCTAAAAACAAGTGGAGATGGGACTGGATAACAAACACGCCACTCGAGGAGTGCATCCAGAAAGCCAAGAAGGAAGGTACTGCCTGGTGCTCCATTTGCAGAAAGCCTATTAAGAACGGCTCTAGTGTTCAACCATGTTGACAGCCCACCACATCTAACAGCCAAGAAAACCATTCAAACCAATTACAATATTGGAGGTAAACACAACTTTTTTAAAATTAATAACCATCGATTAGAAAACTATTTCGAAGCCACTAAATAGTGGTGACCCATTAACAATGTCTCCCGGTTTGACTTACCCTGTCCTTTTATGAAACTGCATACAACGCAAGTACATGATATATGTGCATAAAAATGAACCATTTCACCGCAGTCTGCTATAGCGAAGATGACCAAAACCATATGGAACCAGATAAAGCGACACTTGAACTTTTAGAATCCCTAGAAAAAACAACTGGCTTTAAAACACTCCTAAAAACATTCAGAGAAACATATGCTGCAAGCCAAAAGCCAAAATAACAAGTGCAATGACAACAGATTTGGGGACCAAACCAAAAGAAGTTTGAGGAGAACTATTATGAAGCAAATTTGACTTTCAAATATTTCTGTCTTTACCTATAACATATCATACCATGTTTAATAACAAAATGAATGTCTTTGTGTGCATTATGTAAATATTTAATCTGTAATTAGCAAAAGTGAACATATATCCATTATTTGTTAAATCTACAATTTATATTTTGTTAAAATTTCAAATATGCCAACTTAACTATATATCAATTAACTCAATATGTTCAAAGCAGGAAATTGTATTATTTGTTTAATCACTATTAATTATCACTTCCCCTTTGACATATAGTTTTACACCTTGATGAGAAGGAAATCTTTGATGCCATGTTCACACCTTCAAAGTCAAACAATAACTTTGTTGGTATATATAGAACATTAACATTATGGAAGAAAAAAACATTAATAGAATTTAGGAATTTAGGATAGTTTTGTGCAAGAAAATAGGATAAACTTTGTGTTATAACTTTGTGATTCAAAAATAATTTAATATCTTAACTTCGTGATAAACATAACTTTGTGATTTCAGAATTAAAATATAACAACTTTGTAAATATTTCTTTTGTAAAAACTGTGTGATCTAGAAATAGAACTTTGTGATTTGAAATTAAGGACTTTGTGAACTAAGTGAATATTTAAAGTGAAATAAGGACTTCAAGTTCATAATTAATTTAACTTAGTGACCATCTAATACCTGATATTTCTTTGTGTAACTTTATAACTTTCTTTGTGAATAAAACAAAACACTGTGTATACTTTTGTAAATATCATAGCTGACAGTTTTAAACATCTAATTAAAAATCGTTAACTCTCATTTGGCATTTTGTTCATATCTACGACAACCGCACATCATGGATTACTGCTGTCCCAACGTTATGAGAGGTGGACCATTTTCCCCTCATAATAAAGGAATAAAATTCTGTTCTGCTGCTTCAAAGGGGAGATAATTCAACTTTAACAATTTACTGTTAAGACATGGTGAACGTCAAGGTGCTGTTTTCGGGGGTATTTTTATCCTCATCAGTGATAGTTCTAGTTTTACTGGGATTTGAATGTTGTCATGCAATCTTTACACCAAACCATTATATTGGTCTAAAGGACCCATTAACATTAAATAAAAAAAAAAGGTTATAATTATATAGAGCTAAAACTTTTTACATATTTGTGTTAGTTTAAAAGTAAAACAAATTTTACTAAATTAAATACCACCTTTTTTGTTTTGTTCATTGCAGGATTTCTATTTGGGGCATCGCAGCCGGAGGCGAATGTGCAACCAATTGTTCCAGTTAATCAGCGTGCTGCGCAGATGGAAGCTATGGTGCTCGGTTTCGTTGCAGAAATTGACTTACCATTCATGATTACATCAGGTCTACTGGATTTAATGAAGGCGGGAGCAAGAGACAAGAAGGCTCTGGGTGAATTAAAGCTGAATCGCAGGACAGCTTCATACAAGATGGTGCATGGTGTATCCAAAACATTCATGGGTGAATTGGCCAAGAAGATGTCTCAAACAATGTTTTCATTGAACATAGACGAAGCTACACAAAGCATCAGAAGAAAGTGTTGGCTGTTTTGGTCAGTTTTTATGACGACAAGAAAAATGAAGTTGTTATTGAACACCTCAGTTCGTTTGAAGTTATAAAGGCTGATGCTAAAACAATATTCAACGGCATTGTAGAGATATTCAAGAAACACAACTTGCCATGGCGAAACCTGATGTCAGTCCTTATGGATTCATGTGCTACAATGCGTGGGCAGAAAGGGGGTGTTGAGACACTCATGAAGTTAAAGGCTCCTCATCTCTTGAACATTGACGGTGACTGTTCATCATGCCCACAATGCAGCAAAATCATTCTGCAGCCCATTTGAGAATTGGCTTGAGCGTTTGTTTAAGGACATACATACAGACTTCCACTGGTCCACAGATCTGCAAGAGAAGCTAGCAGAGATTTGCGAGATATGTGGATTGAAGTTCACCATGCCAGAACGATTCCTCAATCATCGCTTCTTATCCGCGTACAATCTGGCAGCCGATACTCTTAGACTTCTTGATGCCTTCGCCATCTTTTACGTGTCAGTTCGCTAGGTGGCGGGAAAGACAAAGTGATGGCTGGCACGATGGCTAGTAGGAGTGATGTACAGTCAGGCCACTCAATACGGTATTTGCTCGTTTATAAATAATACCCCACCCCCCACGCCCCACCGCTGTATCCCTCGTACCCGCTGTACCATCGTAAAGTCAAACACAGAATAGGTTCGGCATCAAAATATGGGAATATGGTAAACCCCGAAAAGGACCGTAAAGTATTTCGGGTTCAAGTATTTCAAATACCGAAAAGGAGGAAAAAGGCGAGGCACAACATGGACGGGTATTCTCGGTAAATCAGATGCAAGTGAGTTCACGTATGAACAATTGGAAACAAATTCAAAATGTCAGAAATAATTGAGATTCTTTTGCTGGTTTCGAACGTTTTAATTGTTTTTCTTCTCGCTATCGGTGTTGTGTTACTTTGCATTATTTACAAACGATGGTCCTACTATTTTAACAGATGGAACCGTGATCTTTCTTCACCTTAAACATCAGTAAGTATAATGCAGGTGTTAAACCTACACATTTTTTTGCGTTCAAATATTGCAATAAATTATCCTCAAAACTGCTAAATTGCACATATGGGTCATTCTCAAAAAATGTAGCAAAAGCTGTCCAGGGTTTGTTTACCTAATTAATTCCACTTACATTAAAAAAAAACATAATAGTTAATGTAAATTTATGTAAAATATAACTTTGCAGACTAAATAATATCTTAGTATGTATGTTTATTAAGGTTAAAACATATTTTTTACGACCCCTTCTTAAAGGAGGTTGTCTGAAATCAGTGTCCAAAACCCTAAATTTGATTTTTAACGCTGTATTTTACCACCAATTGTTTCATTTACAGCAAAATTTCTGTGTGGTATTTGGTAAATATATGTTTAAATATCACATACATAATTCTGTTGTTT
Organism: Panopea generosa; assembly: GCA_029582155.1. NCBI lineage: Eukaryota > Metazoa > Mollusca > Bivalvia > Adapedonta > Hiatellidae > Panopea > Panopea generosa. The sequence continues at coordinate 49,290,182 of CM055903.1, read as the reverse complement.
TAGAAAATTATTATTTACTTATAAAAAATAATAAAGTTTCTTGGTCCATAAAAGTATGTCCCTACTGTTACCAATGCCCCAAAAACTAAATAATGACTGCTCCCTAAGGATTATAGAACCTTCCGGAAGTACTCTCTAATAGATCTACATCCTGTTTCTACAATGGCGCCATGTGCAGCCGATACGAGTGAAGTTGAAGATATTTTACATTTATGAGGTAAGTACACCTATTGCAGTACCTTTTATATGTGTCAATGATGTTACCAATGATTTTTACCTTAAACATGTAAGGTTTCAAAAGAACATGTGTCCATTCCTACATTTAACAATCACTATTCAATACCATGTAATTTTCAGTCTGCAGGAAGAGCCCATTTATGTACATAATACAACATAATGTGTGTTAGCATCCCTGCTGTTACCATCCCTGCTGTTACCTTGCAAAAAGTAACATGAGGGACATAAAAAAGTAACAGCATGCACATTTCAGTGACTTTATTGTTAGTATTAAGAAAAATAATGTATGACATTGGTTTATGTAATAAACAGTGTACTAGTATTATGTAATACTTACATAAAAATAGAATATATTGATTTTTATGCTAGGTTTATTTAAATGTGTTAAGTTTTATACATCACAGTAACATAAGGGACATAAAAAGTAACAGCATAGATATTCCAGTGACTTAATTGTTAGTATTAAGAAAATGATGAATGGCATTTGGTTTATGTAATAAACAGTGTCCTAGTATTATGTTATACTTACATAAAAATGGAATATATTGATTTTTATGCTAGGTTTATTTAAATGTGTTAAGTTTTATACATCACAGTAACATGAGGGACATAAAAAAGTAACAGCATGGACATTTCAGTGACTTTATTGTTAGTATTAAGAAAAATAATGTATGACATTTGGTTTATGTAATAAACAGTGTACTAGTATTATGTAATACTTACATAAAAATGGAATATATTGATTTTTATGCTAGGTTTATTTAAATGTGTTAAGTTTTATACATCAAAGTAACATGAGGGACATACAAAGTAACAGCATGGACATTTTAGTGACTTATTTATTAGTATTTAGAAAATGATGTTTGGCATTTGGTTTATGAAATGAACAGTGTACTAGTTATATATATAAGACTTACATAAAAATGGAATATATTGATTTTTATGCTAGGTTTATTAAATGTGGTAAGTTTTATACATCATAGTAACATGAGGGACAAAAAAAGTAACAGCATTGACATTTCATTGACTTAATTGTTAGTGTTTAGAAAAAAGTATATTGCATTTGGTTTATGTATTGGTAGAGCGTCCGCCTTTAAAGTGGAAGGTTGCGGGCTTGATCCCGGCTGGGTCATGATGGCTTTGAAAATGGTAGTAATGCTTGCCTTATGTTATGACAGATATGGCTGGTGTCAAGAAATGGACCAATAGGACTGGCTACTTACCCAGAAAATGCATTGAAACAATTGAATTGTTGAAATCGACGTAAACACATACACTCAATCGATCAATCCACATTATTAACACTTTGTTTTTGTTTATTATTCCAGATAAAAATGGCCTTAACACCTAGTGAAAAACAAAAAAGATACCGACAAAAGAGAGACGCTGATAAAGAAAGGCGAGCAGAATATTTAGCAAAGGAAAAGGAGAAATATGTTAAAGATAAACAGAAAGGTAAAAGAAAGCTCATAAGCACTATGAGTGCCAGAGAGATGCGTGCCCAAAGGAAATATTGGAAGACGAGTAAACAATCTGTTAGAAGGCGGAGGAAAACAGAAATAGACACACTCACACTACCTAGCTCACCAGAAAGACGATCAAATATTCAAGCAGAAGCACTATCTCGTCAACTATCATACAGTCGGAAAAAAATAAGAAGACAGAAAGGAAAATGTTATAAAGACAATGAAGTCTTACAGTCAAAGGTAAAGGCAGCTTATAAAAAGGCAGATATGTACAGAAAGAGGTGGATGAGAATTAGAGATGAGAAAACAGGTGACACACCAAACACCCCTCGGAAAACCACTCGAAATCAGATGCGTTCTTCAACAAAAACAATCAAGAAGACATTACTTTTTCACAATGTTTTGTATGATCAACTTACCAGGGCATGTTCTGTGAGAAATAAAAGAAAGGCTCTGAGAGCTGTTTTGTCCGGGAGCATATTAAAGAAATATCGGTTTAAAACCTTTGCATCGCGAGAACTCGGTTTGTCTCGACAACGGAATGCATTTGTTCCCAAGGGAACATTGTCACAACGCCTCGCAAGGCATATTGAACACTTTTTTGAAAGGGATGATGTCTCCCGCCAAACAACAGGCTCTAAACGTACCCTGACTAAGCAGAAAGTAAAAAAACAAAAGCGCCTTCTTTGCGACACTCTGTGGAACCTCCATAAAAAGTATGCTTCCGAAAACAAGACAAAAATCGGCTTTTCAACATTTTGTCGATTGCGCCCCTTTTGGGTTGTTCCTCCAACCGAGGCTGACAGAGACACATGCTGTTGCAAAAAGTGTGAAAATATTAAATTGATTGCAGAGGCACTAAATAGTGCAAATCTTATAGGAACAAGCAACCTTGAGGACCTTGTTAAACAAGTGGTATGTTCAACAAAAACCAAAGCTTGTATGTATGGTAATTGCATAATTTGCAAACGGAAAACGGTTGAAATTGAAACGAAAGACCAAAACAGGGTAATGAGTTGGAAACAATGGAAAACTGTGAAAGAAGAAAGAATCATGAAAAATGGTGAAAAAAAGACAGTGACACTCACAGTAAAACAGGAAGAAAGCGGAACAGCCAGCAACCTAATTGACATTTTCCATGACCAGATGTGGAATATCTATAAACGACACAACTACAATATTACCAATCAATTTATGTACTACAGATCCTTGAAAGAAAAGCTTTTGGAAACTGAATGTTTCATACATGTTGACTTTGCTGAAAATTATGTAGGAAAGATGAGAAGTGAAATTCAAAGCATGCACTTTGGTGCTTCCCAGCCACAAATAACTTTACATACAGGCTATTACAAGGTTGGTGGAAACGAAGGTCTAGTTTCCTTCTGTGGAGTATCGGATTCTCTCCAGCATGAACCTGCTTCTATCTGGGCATTTATGACACCAATCCTTGAAGAAATAAAGACCAAAAACCCCTTGGTGGAATATGTCCATTTCTACAGTGACGGTCCAACATCTCAGTATCGCCAAAAAGCGAACTTTTATTTTCTTTCGACTGAGGTATTTGAATTAGGTTTTGAAGGTGCAACCTGGAATTTCCATGAAGCCGGCCATGGGAAAGGGATCCCAGATGGAATCGGGGGTTCATTGAAAAGGGAAGCTGACCGCTGTGTAAGACATGGGGCTGATATCATGGATGCAATGTCTTTCGTCGAAAAGCTTCAAGAGGCAAACACATCGGTAAACCTCTATATTGTTCAGCAAGACGCCATCAATGACAAGTTGAATAAGATAAAGACACAGAATCTGAAAACCATCCCCGGTACAATGAAACTACATCAAGTTGTCACCTCTTTGTATGGCCATATAAGATACCGTGATGTGAGCTGCTCATGCTTAGAAATAACATGTGTTGGTCACAACTTTCAAGAATTCTACATCACTGACACGAGCAAACAAGGTGTCAAAGTCAAACAAACTCCATCACATATAAAAAGATCAGAAAATCTAGGCAAACACAGAGAAGTCGTAAAGGGAGATTACTATTTTTTTACATGCTTAAAGACACTTCAAAACTGCTCCACGTTTGATGAACTGAAGTCGGCCTGCTGCAAACTATCATTGACAGAAATTGTTGGAACACCTAGGTACATCCTTGAGGAAGGCTTGTCCGTTGACCACAATGCTATTGATTTCTATCCTGAGGATGTATTTGAAGACAAAACGCGTTATCCTGTTACCGTCAGGGCTGATGGTGATTGCTTGCCAGCATCAGGAAGTGTCTTTGCCTTTGGAAACGATAATCATCCTGATGAAATAAGATTACGGATAGTAGTTGAACTCGCCTTACACAAGGACTACTATCTAACAGATTGTAATCTTAAAAATGGCTTGAAAATGCCCAAAAAACCTGGCGATATTGCAAAGGCCTTTGCTATGTATTCGGATGAATATATTGCAGGAGTGCACCTGACTCAATCCATCATAGAAACCATATTCGAATATGAAGTTCTAAAGATTACCAAACCGAAATCATACATGGGAGTTTGGCAGCTTTTTGGGTTAGCCAGCGTTCTGCAGATGCCACTCTTTTCTGTTTATCCAAATCTTGGTAACCCTGTGGTTCGCTCCGATCTACACAGGCTTATTCTACCTCGAACCAGTAAAAGAAATGACATTGGATACATTTTATGGAGTTCGACAAGAACAGACATGCTCCACGCTACATGGGTTCCAAATCACTTTTTGCCTGTTCTTGAGCCGTATTCAAGCAGTTCTGTGGATTGTGAAATGGTGACAGTTTTAGTGGTTGAGGAGAATGTGGTTGCAGAGTCAGTGGTTGAAGGGAATGTGATTGAAGATTCAGTGATAGAGGATAATGTGGTTGTACAGTCAATAGATGAGATGCATGTGATTGAAGATTCTGTGATTGGGGATAATGCGTTTGTAGAGTTAGTAGGTCAGAGGAATGTGATTGAAGATAATGTGGTTGAAAAATCAGTGGTTGAAGAATCAGTTGTTGAGGGGAAATTGATTGAACAGTCAGTGGTTGAGGGGGATGTGATTGAAGAATCAGTGGTTGAGGGGAAATTGATTGAACAGTCAGTGGTTGAGGGGAAATTGATTAAACAGTCAGTGGTTGAGGGGGATGTGATTGAACAGTCAGTGGTTGAGGGGAAATTGATTGAACAGTCAGTGGTTGAGGGGAAATTGATTGAACAATCAGTGGTTGAGGGGGATGTCATTGAACAGTCAGTGGTTGAGGGGAAATTGATTGAAGAATCAGTGCTTGAGGGGGATGTGATTGAAGAGTCAGTGGTTGAGGGAAATTTGATGGAAGAGTCAGAGGTTGAGGGAAATGTGATGGAAGAGTCGGAGATTGAGGGAAATGTGATGGAAGAGTCAGAGGTTGGGGGAAATGTGGTTGTAAAGACAGTTGTTGAGGGAAAAGAGTCTGTAGAATCTTTTGGTAATAACAAGTCACATTTTGAAACAGATGATTTTAAAATAGCTGTACTACCGAAAGTGCCTGGTCCAGGTGAATGTTTAGGGAAATATGTTGTTGTACTGTATGATGAATTGCCATACCCTGGGTATGTAGAAGATGTGGGATTTGATGATGTTTATGTAGAATGTATGAAACTGCTAGGAAGGAAACATGAAAACATTTTTTCTGGCCTAAAAGAAATAAGGACAGGTGTTGGTATAAGTGTACCAATATCATTGCCATTATCCCAGAACCTACTAAAATTGAGGGATCCTGTTCGCATTTTGAGGTCAATCCTCTACTGTGGAAGGCAATCATGGAAAAGGTTACAATGCTGACAAGCCATAACTAAACTTGCAAGTTTCTCCATACAATAAATAAAGGTTACAATGCTGACAAGCCATAACTAAACTTGCAAGTTTCTCCATACAATAAATAAAGGTTACAATGCAGACAAGCCATAACTAAACTTGCAAGTTTCTCCATACAATAAATAAAGGTTACAATGCAGACAAGTCATAACTGAACTTGCAAGTTTCTCCATACAATAAATAAAGGTTACAATGCAGACAAGCCATAACTGAACTTGCAAGTTTCTCCATACAATAAATAAAGGTTACAATGCAGACAAGTCATAACTGAACTTCCAAGTTTCTCCATACAATAAATAAAGGTTACAATGCAGACAAGCCATAACTGAACTTCCAAGTTTCTCCATACAATAAATAAGTATGCAGGATACCAATCTAGTCATGAATATAGTAAGACATGACAAATAATCAGTTGTTTAGAGCACAGACATGTATTTTGTCTATTGATACATTTCTTTTTAATATATGTTTTGACTAATGCTTTGGTTACCATTTCCATTTATCTAGTAACTAAAATACAAATTGAAAGTTGTATATATAATTTAGTTACTGGGATTTAACTTTTATCATTTGTGAGAAGCATGTCTATTTCGTTTCTTAGCTGTTCAAGTTGTTACCTAATTAATATGTATTTCTGTGTCTTATATTTACTGTTATCAAAAGTTTAAAAATTAAGTAAGTAATGCAATGGCATATTCACTTGATCATTAAACCATATGTTCATGTAACTTCTATGTTTATGCCAAAACGCAAGAATGCAGTCCTTGCTGTTACTTTACTGTCCATGCTGTTACTAACTTTCAATTGTTCAATTGTTTTATTCCTTTTTTAGATTTGTTAATTGCCTTGAACTTAAAAAGTATGTAAGGATCACACTAGCATATTTTGGTACATCATTAAAACGTATAGCCATTTCTATACCTTAGATTCAAGAATGATGTCCTTGCTGTTACTTTACTGTCCATGCTGTTACCAATATCCATTTAATTGTATTATTTTACTTTTATAAAGGATGCAAACATAACTTGCTTTATGTATAGGTTCTCTATATATTAAAATATATTTGTTTTAACTAAAATATAAACAGTAGACTGTAGTTAAAACATCATGTTTAGAAACCTTTTTCAAAATGTCCCTGCTGTTATTTTTTATGTCCATCATGTTACCGTAGTGTTCTTTATGTTACCTTGAGAATTATGCAAATTCCTAAGACTGTGTGATATAAATATATCAAATTTCCAAATAATTATTAATACTAAAGCCTGGAAGAGTTGTATGTGTAAGCAAGCACGTTTTAAGTACAATAAAAGTTTGAAAGCATGTGTAATGTTAATAAAATATTATCTTGAAATACATTTCTTTGTAAAAACAGTGGGTTTTTTATAAATTATTTTGAAAAAATAATGTTTTTATTATCAGTCATCTATTTAAAATAGAAAGATATAGTAGCTGGAGGGTTTTCATTGTAGTAATGCAGCAAAAATAAATATAACTGCCCTTGTCTCAAGTTTTTAATCATGGTAACAGCATGGACAAGTGGATTTTACCTCATTATCATTTATCTTTACAACATCAATATTAGATGGAGTTAAGATGTCATATTTCAAATTTTATTTCGTCTGTTCTTGTTTTATTAGTTGGAAAAATAAAAAGTAGATAATACCATATATTGATTTTGTGTTTTTATTGGTGCAAATTGCTACATATTTTGAGAATGACTCATATAGGGGTCTAGATTTTCATTTTTTTGGGGAGCTCGATTTCCGCCGCCGAAAAGGATCCAAATACGAAGTAATGGAATATTGTCTGCACCAAATGGACATGATATCAAGTTTAGTTCCATATGTCCGAATATTTGGAAATCTTCCTGTTTTTCCGATGGTGGTCCTGATGTCTGTGCCAAATTTCAAGAAGAAACATTAAAAAACGAACGAATAATCAAGAAAAACGCATGCCGAACTTAATCTGTGGTTGACTTTAATCCCTGTCGTCTGGTTTGCTGAATACTGCTGAATAGGGGAAAGCAGGAGCAGGGTAATTATAGCACATTGAAACGTTGTCCATTGTTGTTATTTTAATAGAATTAGATCTAGTAAAATATTATTGAGCAACAAAGTGGCAGTTGACATGAATTTAACTGCAAACAATGCATGTATACAATTTGATCAGTAAACAAAGGCCTTGGCCAAAATTTTTAAACCGTGAAAATAAAAACAAGCAGAAAACATCTTTCATGCATATTTATCTCTTAAATATTACTGCCAGTCTTCCTTCAAAAGAAATAAAAAAATGTTTAGTTTTTCCTAATTTCAGATGTCTTTAATTCACTGTTTTATTCTGTAACCCGTAGGTGAGACATGGATAAATCTACAGTTGTGACAATAGTGCTGGTTATTGTGACGATCATATTTTGGTTAGCCATGACCATTGTCATTCTTTGGTATACCGACCACCTTTAATCTGGTAAATTGTTAATAATTTTGGGTTAATTTTCAGGTATCCTCGATTGATGTAAAAGGCGAGATTGACCGTTCGCTATTTGTGTTACCCACTGGCATCAACTATGCAACATTCTATCCCATTGTGATGAGAAATCATGATGAAGGTGCAGATGACAAATGGATCACCATACGTTGGGGACAGGGACAGGTTGAAATACTTCAAAAAGCGCCAGGTGGGTTGAATTCAATTTTAATGGCTAATAGTGTGACATTAGTTATAAAATGATATCTGGGTGTCACATATAAACTATTAAGGTGTGTTTATGAAGGGTATCAATCTGCCACCTAAACCTGAACACATTATTGTAATATCTTCAGCGGTTCAAAAGTTACACCCGAAAAACACCCTAAAATGTCATGAGTGCCTATATGTTAACCTCCAGTTCTATGCTTTATTGTATTGAAATTCTATGTTCATTCGCAGAAGTCGACGATCACACTAAGGACATCTTGAAAGTAATAAAACCAGTCTTGGAGAATTTGACACTAAAAAAGAAAGAGGAAAATGGAATTGCAAGTTTCAAATGGATCTTCAATGATGGTAAATATTAGGGGCCCCTTGGGGTCTGGGGGTGAAGGCCAAGGCAGTGTTCTCCCCAGGATTTTCAGATAGCACCAGGGCAACGCGTAATGGTAGTTTCCTTTTTGCGTCCCATATCGCTGCACGTCTCGTTGGAGGTCATGGCAGATTACTTTGGTGTACCATGTGTACTGGGGTGGTTTTCTATTGATATGATATTGAGTTGATATTAGGGTAGTATTAATTTATTGACATTGGGGTGGTATTCTGTCGATATAATATTGGGTGGTATTCCATTGACATTGGGGTGGTATTCTGTTGATATGACATTGGGGTGGTATTCTATTGACATTGGGATGGTTTTCTATTGACATTGGGGTGGTATTTTGGGTAGTATTCTATTGACATTGGGGTGGTATTCTCTTGATATGACATTGGGGTGGTATTCTATTGACATTGGGGTGGTATTCTCTTGATATGACATTGGGGTGGTATTCTATTGACATTGGGATGGTATTCTATTGACATTGGGGTGGTATTCTCTTGATATGACATTGGGGTGGTATTCTATTGACATTGGGGTGGTATTCTATTGACATTGGGGTGGTATTCTCTTGATATGACATTGGGGTGGTATTCTATTGACATTGGGGTGGTATTCTCTTGATATGACATTGGGGTGGTATTCTATTGACATTGGGGTGGTATTCTATTGACATTGGGGTGGTATTCTCTTGATATGACATTGGGGTGGTATTCTATTGACATTGGGGTGGTATTCTATTGACATTGGGATGGTATTCTATTGACATTGGGGTGGTATTCTCTTGATATGACATTGGGGTGGTATTCTATTGACATTGGGATGGTATTCTATTGACATTGGGGTGGTATTCTATTGACATTGGGGTGGTATTCTATTGACATTGGGATGGTATTCTATTGACATTGGGGTGGTATTCTGTTGATATAATATTGGGTGGAATTCTATCATGTCTATTGACATTGGCATGATTGGGGTACGTATTCTGTTGATATGATATTCATTATTGGGTGGTATTCTATTGACATTGGGGAAATGTGGGGTGGTGTGGGTCTACAACTGGAGATGAACATGGCTCATTGGCAACACTGACAGGTTTCCCTGGTACCAGTTCCCTCAACCAATGTTCATGATGTTTTCTGGCGTTTTGCATTTTGTTCAGACATCGTGAATTATGACCATGCATTTTCAAAACAGTGTATCTGTGTCAATCTGCAAATCACATGCTTCAACAAAGATAAAACTAATATGAACACGCATCATGGTTATAAATTAATTTTAATTATTTTTTATTAATTATTATTAAATACTGGAAATAATAAACCTTGATTCAAGCTTGGGTCTTTGCCGGTAATAAATAATTGGTCATGTCACTGATCACCGCTTGGGTTGTGAGTGAACTGAGGAAGCCATAAAAGTTGTCACTAGACTAATTAAAACACAATAGAGTCCACTAGCATGTGTTAATCAGCTAATTAAGTTCAATAAACATCCGGATGGCCCCATATGGAATTACGATCACGTGTTGTAAACATCGCGCGTCAGACTAAATTACACCTGTATTTTTATACCGCTCGGATAAAATACCACCGATACGCGAAAATACAACCGCGGCAAAAATAAATAGCACCGCGGCCGACCAGATAGGACCGTGGGCCGAAAATATAGCACCACGGTACAGCGGTGCTTTAATGGCCTGGGGAGAACACTGCCAAGGGCTCATCTAAAAATTGTAATGTGTGGGTGTATTCTGTGATTAAACATAAACAAAATATATATTTCCTGTGATCAAATGTCAGACAATTCTTCTTTTTCTAAACCTCTTTAAATCAAAAAGATCTGGATGCCATTTTGTACACAACTTTGAAAAATAATACTACACTAATTAATAAATTACATGTTTTGTTTCAGAGCTCTTGACATTAGGTTCAAGTTTAGGGCATATGGAGAAGAAGATTGTCTTGGGCTTCATGTGCAATATGTCAAATGCACGGGGACGAGAAATGGTATCCAACTTATTCGAGAAATTGTGTCCAATCTGCACAGTTACTTCCATTGGGGGAGGAGCCACGACTGATTCCGCTGTGAAGGAAATATTCTTCATACCCATAGACTATACTAGTAGCAGCCCAGAAAGTTCGCCAGAGAAAACAGAACTATCCCCAAAAAGGAAAAGGGATGAAGACGCACGGCCAATTAAGAAACCAAAGCAGTTTATCGATGAAGAGCCATTCAATGAAAGACCAATTGATACTGATCATAAAAAGCATTTTGTTCCTGACATGGTTGCTGAAATCATTGATGTAAAAGGCCTAATTAGCAGAGAACTGTTTAATGTATCGGTGAAGTCCGGACATTATGTAAGAGACAAAGATCATTATCAGTTAAAGTATGAACTGTTGCCTGTAGTGATGAAAGAAAAGGTTGCCCTGGGCCTACTAATTTGTGCAGGCGAAGCATTCTTATATCGGTTAGTGCTTGCAGATAACTGCGTCACTTGTCAGTGTCGATCTTACAATTTCGGCAATGACAAGTTGTGTGAAAGTGTATCCCAAATTTGTGAAGACGTTGCATATTATGTAAATTGCCAAATCAAAGGTTAGCCTCAATGCCTGAATTATAATAAAGCATGTGGCAGGGAAGGCCTAGTGTCGTTCAATTAGATTGTAGTTTTTGTAGTTCATGTTTAATAAAAGTCGATGCTGACCATGATAAGTAATGGGATAACTGTGTTTCGTTTCTCTCACATACACACACAATTCTAACACAATTCTATAGATTCACCCTCCTACCTTTACCTACAATTCCAAGGAGGCAGCTGTACTCCTGATGGACCTCTTCAGGAGGAAAGCTATGTCTGCACCATACCAAAACAAGCCTAAAAACGAGATGGGCGAGTTTGGGAATAAGAGCCCTGTGCTTTTGTCATGGAGGCGATATTGTGTCCACAAGTTTTCATTGCAAAGGTCTACCATTTTTGTTGTTTGTTGTAACAACGTGTATCAGAAGGCTTCGGGATTGATTACACATTTACATAGGAAACACTAGTTGTTGTTGTTGTCGAACAATTGTAAGCTTTTTATCAATTTTTATGCAATAAAGTATTATTATTATAATATTCGTGTTCCCGTTACTGTCTTTAAAGTCCCTATTTGGACTTTGTGAACTTTCTGTGCAATCTAAATAGAGAAAATACACTTTGAAACGTTGAAACTTTTTATTAAACTAAAGGCCCCACATATAGTTATCAGCACTCTTGAGTGTTCTTAGCGGTTAACAAGAATTAACAATAGTTGTGTACTTTTTTACTTCAGTCTAGTCAAAGGAAAGTTAGAGTTACTTCCCTTTAATCAGTATTATTATATTTTGTTAGAATCTTTATTTCATTTTATTTTGCTAAGAACTAAAAGGTTTATATTAGATATTTTATATGTAGATTATTACTCGTTTATATTTTTTTTCATTTGTGTGATTAAGGATCCCATAGATAATTTCAAAAGAAAATCAAATATTATGACAATTAAAATACCCAAAAGTGTGTCTGTAAGTTCATGGAATGTACATAGACTTTATAGAAATATTAATGGTTATAAAATGAGCAAGTTAAATGACCAAAATTTCAGAGAAAAAATTTTGGCTGGATCCAGATGAGGTATGAGGGTGAACCATGGCGCAAATTAATTGGCCATAAGCGATAAGCGATGCTGAGGAGTTTAGTTGAGTTCCACGGACTTTTGGCTGGATCCAGATGAGGTATGAGGGTGAACCCATGGCTCAAATTAATTGAAAATATTATCTAAACGATGCTGAGGAGTTTCGTTGAGTTCCACGGACTTTTCGCTGGATCCAGATGAGGTATGAGGGTGAACCCATGGCTCAAATTAATTGAAAATATTATCTGAGCGATGCTGAGAAGTTTCGTTGAGTTCCACGGACTTTTGGCTGGATCCAGATAAGGTATGAGGGTGAACCCATGGCTCAAATTAATTGGTCATATTATGTAAGCAATACTGAGGAGTTTCGTTGAGTTCCATGGACTTTTGGCTGGATCCAGACGAGGTATGACGGTGAACCCATGGCTCAAATTAATTGAAAATTTTATCTGAGCGATGCTGAGGAGCTTTGTTGAGTTCCACGGACTTTTGGCTGGATCCAGATGAGGTATGAGGGTGAACGCATGGCTCAAATTAATTGAAAATATTATCTAAACGATGCTGAGGAGTTTCGTTGAGTTCCACGGACTTTTGGGTGGATCCAGATGAGGTATGAGGGTGAACCCATGGCTCAAATTAATTGGTCATATTATCTAAGCAATACTGAGGAGTTTAGTTGAGTTCCACGGACTTTTGGCTGAATCCAGATGAGGTATGAGGGTGAACCCATGGCTCAAATTAATTAGTCATAAGCGACAAGCGATGCTGAGGAGTTTAGTTGACTTCCACGGACTTTTGGCTGGATCCAGATGAGGTATGAGGGTGAACCCATGGCGCAAATTAATTGGCCATAAGCGATGCTGAGGAGTTTAGTTGAGTTCCACGGACTTTTGGCTGGATCCAGACGAGGTATGACGGTGAACCCATGGCTCAAATTAATTGAAAATTTTATCTGAGCGATGCTGAGGAGTTTCATTGAGTTCCACGGACTTTTGGCTGGATCCAGATGAGGTATGAGGGTGAATCCATGGCTCAAATTAATTGGCCATATTATCTAAGCGATGCTGAGGAGTTTCGTTGAGTTCCACGGACTTTTGGCTGGATCCAGATGAGGTATGAGGGTGAACCCATGGCTCAAATTAATTGAAAATTTTATCTGAGCAATGCTGAGGAGTTTCGTTGAGTTCCACGGACTTTTAGCTGAATCCAGACGAGGTATGAGGGAGAACCCATGGTTCAAATTACCCTAGCGATGCTGAGGAGTTTCGTTGAGTTCCACAGACTTTTGGCTGGATCCAGATGAGGTATGAGGGTGAACCCATGGCTCAAATTAATTGAAAATATTACCCTAGCGATACTGATGAGTTTCGTTGAGTTCCACAGACTTTTGGCTGGAGTTTCGTTGGGTTCCACGGACTTTTGGCTGGATCCAGGTGAGGTATGAGGGTGAACCCATTGCTCAAATTAATTGAAAATATTACCCTAGCGATACTGAGGAAGCAGGAAAGGAAAGACGTATGGACAGACGTAAGATTCAAAACAGATTCACCTTGGGTTCACAGAATTCACCGTGGGTTCACATAATTCAACCATGGGATCACAGAATTCACCATGGGTTCTGTGAACCGTGGGTTCACATAATTCAACCATGGGTTCACAGAATTCACCATGGGTTCACAGAATGGTTTATAGTCAACCCGTATTTGCCAAGGGAGAGGACAGGGCTAGGTTTATCAAGGACAAGGAAAGAATAATCAAACGAAAGAATGTGTCTGAGGCAGCCCAACAAACGCTACTAGAGATTGACAACTATCTCAAGAGGAAGATCATGACCTTGGATGGGAAAGAAAGGAAGGTGAGTATCATAGACCGTCTGTTTCGTGGAAGGCTACGTACAAGAATCCTAATCAACATTTATGTTGGTGTCCTCCATCAGCTGAAGGAGTATGTGATGATGTTTCAGCGGAAGGAGCCACACATTCACCTTCTCAATGATGAACAGATAGAACTAGTAAAGTGTTTTCTTGGACTGTTCATCAAACCTGAGGTTATGCCACGAAGTGTTGCAGAGCTGAAACAACTAAAAGTGGATGATGTTGGACTTCATCTCCCACATAAAAATATGTTTATTGGGAACAGCTCTCTGCTCAACCACGGTAAAGCAATGTCACTCACAGATGTGAAGTTGGTATTTATTCAGTTGACAGCTGCATATGTATCTGCAAGTAAGGTCCTCATCAAGAAAATGCCAATCAGCAACAGATTGCTGCAACGTGTAAGTGCCTTGGATCCAACAGCTCAAGGACACCCAATTACACTAGGTTACTTGAAGGAACTGCCAAATCTAGTTACCAATGTGTTGACCAAGGACGAGCAGACTGGGTTGGAGGTACACCGATATGTAAATGACATAACTGTCCTCAAGTATCAGGAAGGTAGCCGTGTCGACAGTTGGTGGAGTGAGGTCGCCAAGACATACCCAATGCTTGGCAAGCTAGCTCTTGCCTGCCTGACATGCTTCCATGGACCTCTAATAGAAGGGGTGTTTAACTCAATGGGTGATGTGTGTGATGTTAGATCATGTATGATGAATACAAAGACCCTCTCTGCCATCCAAACTACCAAGTACCACTTAAAAGCCTCTGGCTCATCCTCTGTGAAATACTTTGAGAGGACAGACACCATGTACAGCCAAATACAGCCAGAAATGGTACAAAACATGAAAAGGGCCAGTACAGAGTAGAGACATAGCTTGTGTGTGAAAAGACAAACAAAGGACAATGTGAAAGAGGCATTGAATGTGACAATGAAGCCAATACAAAAGAGAGCAGCAATAGACCAGATTGGCAATATAGCTAAAAAAAGGTGGGAAGATCATGCTGCTACTACTTCTAAATGTGCAGATAAATGAATAGGATAGACATGTGACTCAATTTGTCAACTTGCATTGTATAGTGTTGGTTAATTGTTAGATTTCGTCAAGTTTTCATTTTATAAGAGTAATGTATATATGTATGCGCTTTTTTCTTTGATTTATTGTAAGACCTTGAAATGTTTTGTTTAATAACTGTATATAGTTGTGTGTTTTTAACTTTCATTTAAGACTAACGTTATGTTAAATTGTTATACCTTGTCAATTTTTGGTTTAATAATAACTGTATAAGGACTTTTAAATTCATTTAAGAACATCATTTTGTTAAATTGTTAGAGCTAGTCAACGTTTTATCTAATAACTGTATATGTTTGTGTACTTTAAACGTTCATATAAGCACAACCTTCTGTTAATTGTTATACCTAGTCATTTGTTGTTTAATTACTGTATACATTTGTGTACTTTTAATTTCATTGAAGACCATCATTTTATTGAATTGTTCGATCTAGTCATTGGAATTGTTAGATCTAGTCATTGTTTTGTTGAATAACTTTATTTGTTTTATTTATTTTTTTATGTCATTGTTTTGTTAAATAACTGTATTTGTTATATTTATTTTTTTATTTAATAACAACTTTTTGTTAAATTAGTAGATCAGGTCTTGTTATTTAGTTATTTTTTGTCTTGCTCATAATAGATAAGTTTTAGTCAAAGTTATGTGCAATTAGTCTGATTCAGTATTATTGAAATATTTATTACATTATATAATGTGCTTCAAAATCGTTAGGACAGGCATTGTAAAATAGTATAAGCCACTAATCAAATTTCTGATTTGTTACCAAGTGTTAAATATTTTGATAATAGTCCATAAGCTTAACTTAATTTCCACTCTATGAATATTTGTGTTAGGTGTGGGCGGACATTTCAATATTTCTGAATATATAAGTGGTTAAGTCCATAAAGTGCATGACTGAGGGAGTGGAATTTAATCTTATTGCAAGTTATCACATAGTATTATAATTATATCTCATTAAAAAAATCCACTCACTCTTTAAAAAATATACATTTCAAAATGCCCATTTGAAAAGTCCATTTAGTGACAAAAGATGAAAAAAGGATGTCTACCAACATACTAAATCAAGCACTCACCAGAGCTCAAAAATGACTTCTTAGAGTCTCTAAATCGTTTTTTCGGCTATGGGGGGCTTTGCCCGTCTGTGACCCCCTGACCAGGGCGTTGCACCTGGACCCTAATTGGGGGCTTGCCAGCCCCCAAACCCCCTGCCAAAATAATTTCAGGCTTGGCTATTACATCCAAATAGCAGGCCTGTTATTAAATACATACATTATGATAAAAGTGATGTTATTCAGAAATAGCATGCCACAGTCATATGACATACATGTTGCACCATTTGTTAGAAATCATAGCACTCGTTTCAAAGCTTAGATTAGGAAAATATTATTCGGTTGAAAGAAATTAAAGGCACCATTGTTCCATATATAATGGGACATAACTGAAACTTAAATTCAGCTATCTGTGATACATGATATTACCAGTATAAAACAAACACCTGCAGTATTAGATCACCTGGATAAAGACATATCCACACGGACAGACATGAAGAAAAGTGCTTGGTAACTTTGTCATTTATAATTAAATTCATGTAGAGTGGGGAAGCATCTCATGTTGAACTCCAATATTTTTTATATGTTATTGGACACTCTGTTCCGAAAAGTGATGCTATTTATTTTCATAATTTTTACCTGTGCTACGAATGGATTAAATGGTGTGATTTGAATGTTTCTCTTGATCGTTGGGGAAGGTGGTTAGTGCTTGAGTTATTTATAGATTATCACGCGAAGTGTGTGTTCATCACTCAACTCCATCATGGCAGCCAAGATTCAGATTTTCAGACATTCGTTTAAAGAACTTTATAGGTAGCAAGAGACTTTTCAGTTTAATATGAATTTTAATTCTTCAGCATTAATTCAATATTCAAGATTTTTAGGAGGATGTGTATCGGCGCTTTGCAGGAATTTGGAAGTGGTTTATGGCTTTTACCCCGATATAGCGGTTTTGATAGTGGGGATAAAGTTTATGATATTTGTTCCCCAATGGGGACTCCCAGGAGTGTAAATATTCATGATCAGCGACAAACAATCAGGAAAGAGAACAAACAAAGACTAGCAACACTTGTGACCAGTTAGGGAGCCCACTGGGCACACATGTTGAATGAAAATGTCGGTACTGCTACTGCAAACACGACACATCCTGCACTCCCTGTAGGTGTGCCTCCAAACCATGTGGAGGGTCTTTTATATGACACAGACTCCTGGAACAGTATGTCGGATGAGCCGAGTGGTGACAACATGGAGGGATTACTATTCGCAATCAATCAAACAATATCACTGGAGGTAATGCCCGACAACAGTTGGTCAAACCATCTCATCAGAGGTAATGCAAAACAACTCTCAGTCAAATTTAATTTTAACTCCAATTTACACACAAATACCTAAAGCACTCGGGAAATGCGTTGTATCAAATAAATTTGTGGAATTTTCATCATAACTACCAAATAACAATTTGAACAAACATGAAAGAACAGAAATACACCTTACAAATTGATCAATTTGCGAATATCAAAGTAGTTCCATTTCATGAACATGGGATTAACCATTACGTTAAATAATAAACTCAGAAGGGACATGATGTATAAAGAATTGTTGCCACAGGTTAAAGCACAATGTACGACAACAATACCATCTGCAACAAAACTGTTTAGTGAACAAATTAAGGAGGACTATTAGACTATTTGTTTCCATTTTACGTAAAATAAAGTAAGTCTAGCAAAACAAAACACAACTTCAACAGTTGTTGGTCTAAAACAAATGACAAATGCAGAATTATCTTAGCAAACAACTGCATTCTTGACCCATGAGCACTGGCATCAAAATTTACAGAAAAGCTTTATAATTATGTAAATATTATAAGTATATCGCTTATAATTAGATTTGAGGAATAATCAAGATGATGAAAGCAATGGAATCAGTAAAGACAATGTATGCTTTATTATTCTGGTTTGTCAGGGAAAGACATTATTCTATCCAAAATACATCAACCATTGTGAAATCCAGAAGGGATTCTGATGAATATGGTGCCGCTGATGTAGTTATTGCCAGAGGCAAGGCCTATCATGCAGTTATCTGGCGTTAAAATTTGTTTTTATTGTTTTTTTAACAAATTCATTGATTTTTTGGTTAATCACTGCTGGTTATGACTTGAAAACTAAACAAATAAAGATCTTGGGGAGTACAAAAAAAATTTCAGACAATCTGGGACTCGTAATCCAAAAGAATGTCACCAGAATTTACATCACATTTCAGTGATGTGGTAGTCGGACTGAGAGAACCACAATCCTTCCGCAAACTTTCTCAAATTAAGTTTTTGGAGCAAGCAGGACTTAAACCTATGACCTTAGCGGTGAGAGGTGATTGATCTTGAGATGACGACATTCAAAATAAAAAGTTTCTCTGAGAGTACTGTCTGTACATTTTGAACACTCACTGTAAAATAACATGACTTTTTTAAAAAAGTGTTACAATTTTCACATTTCATCTTTATATACCAACAACCTAAAACAGGGTGTATATATATATATATATATGTATCAGTGCTATTGTTCCAGCATACATTTTTTTTTCAATAATGTGCTACGGGGGAATTATAAGGATTTATAATGAAAATAAATGATGCATATACTTATACATATATTGTTTTCCAGACACCATATCGTCCATTGAAAGCCAAAAGGGCTCAACAGCAGTTTTGGCCAAAAATGACATTTTTGCATATTTTGACTTGTCTACATGTGATACACATATAAAATAATTATCTACACTCATTTCCAGACAAAGGTATTAAAAAAGGTTATGGTCACATAAGGGCTCATAGGCTAACTCCACATTTCTTCGGCAGCCAAAAGAAATGACTAAAAAATATAAAGATAAACTACCAATGTCCTGGCACCGAAGTGCGGCTTCCTTGATCTGTGTAAGGCACACATTATACCAGAAATGTATTGGCCATTCTACGACAGTTTGCCTACCAACAAGAAAGTTAAAGACAAACTACCATGTCCCGATATCCTGGATTCAGACTCTTGACACTGACAGTGAATAATTCCATACTAGAACTGTACTCATATGTGAAGTACATTTACATGTACATGTAGAAGTATGACTTTGGAATTGTTGCAAACTATAGAACTGCAATTAAACCAGTATTGGCAGCAATTGTATAAGTAACCATAACAATAATATGTTATGTTTTTTAGCCCTTTTGGTTGTGAAAAGGGCTCAACAGTATAACATGCCAAATATGGTTCTTAATATCAACATTGGCCCTTAACATTTTAGCGTGTGTTTTCATTACTATTACAAATACACATGTACAGTTGTATTTAATTCTAAATAAAACCTGATTTTTAATTTCACTTTCAATCTTTAATTGCCATTTTGACTTTCCATGGATGATTTACACATGAGGAAATATATGCTATAAAATCAATCATACATTGAAACTATGGTTATTAAGATATTCATTACTACAGCAGATTGCTGAACCAGTGATCGACGACAACAGCGACACATGTACCTCAGACAACCGTGTAACAGGCAACGTGGTCAACCCCATACCACTCAGCGTTACAGTAATGAGTTTTATGTTTTACAGGACATGTGAAATGCCTCATCAAAGGAAAAGACGGAGGAAAAAGAACTGTTTATCAAGTCCAGTATGCCAACAGGGACACTGAAAACCTCGATCTATATAAAGATTTTATGGATAGATTTTTACAAATCATTTAAATGTTTGCTAGGGTTCCATGACTACTTGTAATGGGGTAGCTCTCAGTTATTCAGCAAATTTCCAGATACAATGAAGGATTCACTAAATTATAACTCGGACATATATACATAAAATAAGTGCTCTATAAATTTTATATAACAAATAGATATAAAATTGCTCCTTTATTATTTTTCATTAGTTTTTATTAATAATTATTATTAAATTCACTGAAACTTCTACTTTCCTTAAAAAATGTTTCCTCAGTCACAGTGTCACTGAAGATCTGTTAGGGAAAGCAAGGCAACTTCCTACGCTCGACAGAGTTCTACAAGACAAAATGGCTAGAAAGAAGGCTTTGACCTGGACTCAGACTCTTCTTGCTTTTAACAGCAATTTACATTTACAAAACTGGTAATATTTTGAATATGCATTACACCAACTTTGCACAGAGAAAAGCAAACTACTATATTGTACTCTAAAGGCAATTTAATGAAAATATGCATTAAGGTTTTGTCCCCACTTTCAAATCTTAAAGCATGCGGAACCAAGTTCCAAAAATTATCTTTGTTCAATCCCCTGTGCACATTCACAAGTAACCAAAATGTCCAAGTATACCCAAATCAAATATTTGGCGTAATTATCGACAGGTAACTGTTATCATACGCATCTGGTTTATGAATGTGCTAAATACTTTTACTTCACTTGTGTTTATAACAAATACAGGTGTACAGTGCGTTGTTAAATTTGCACGAGTTTTGGGATTTTACCAACAATCAAAAGATGACATAGTCAATAACATTTTAGTTTTCAAGCAATTACTTGACCTAGTTCATGACAGTTGGCAAGCCAGTGTGAAGGTTGATTTTGCATGAGGCAAGCAAGCAACTGCATTGCAGAAAAGGCAACAGATTATATTTTGAATAAACATTACACCATAACTTTGCACAGAGAAAAGCAAACAACTGCATTTCTGGATCAGACCCATGAGCATTGGCAACAAAATTTACAGAAAAGCTTTATAATTATGTTAATATTATAAGTATATTGCTTATAATTAGATTTGAGGAATAATCAAGATGATGGAAGCAATGGAATCAGTAAAGACAATGTATGCTTTATTATTCCGATTTGTCAGGGAAAGACATTATTCTATCCAAAATACATCAACCATTGTGAAATCAAGAAGGGATTCTGATGAATATGGTGCCGGTGATGTAGTTATTGCCACATTCAGAGGCAAGGCCTATCATGCAGTTATGTGGCATTAAATTTTGTTTTTATTGTTTTTTTTAACAAATTCATTGATTTTTTTGGTTAATCACTGCTGGTTATGACTGGAAAACTAAACAAATAAAGATCTTGGATAGTAAATTCATTTTCATCCATAATTAATAGGAGCATGGACATTTATTTGCCGAATTAAATTTTATACATTTTCTGCACCAACTGCAGAACATTTCAGTCAAAGAAATAACGTTTCATATGATATTTGGAAGCAGCAAGCACCTCAAAGTACAGGCTGACACTTCGAAAGTGAAGATGCCAGTGGACAGCACTCCATCATCATTATCTCTGTTGGATCAACCAAGGTTGAAGTTGATCCAGAAGCCCATAACAGCCAATTGTACAAATTATTTTTGCTATTTAATGGTGTTAAGTTTTTTTTTTTTTTTTTTTTTTCAAAACAAGGAAGTTTGTCAGTTACTTGTGGAAGAAGGGTGGTTCTATTCAGATTCATTCTTAAGAGCTTTTTAAGATGCCATATAAATGGTGTTAAACCCACTCAAAAAATGTTTTTTGATAAAATTTATAATTTGTTAGTTTCCATACACTTTCACATTAACCAAGTTTATTTACAGGAATTCACACCAAACCAATAAAAAGACAGGGACTTGGGTCAGCAAATCAACATGACTGTGTTGATGTTGAATAAAAAGACAAGGACTTGGGTCAGCAAATCAACATGACTGTGTTGATGCTGAATAAAAAGACAAGGACTTGGGTCAGCAAATCAACATGACTGTGTTGATGCTGAATAAAAAGACAGGGACTTGGGTCAGCAAATCAACATGACTGTGTTGATGCTGAATAAAAAGACAGGGACTTTGGTCAGCAAATCAACACTACTGTGTTGATGCTGAATAAAAAGACAGGGACTTTGGTCAGCAAATCAACATGACTGTGTTGATGCTGAATAAAAAGACAGGGACTTTGGTCAGCAAATCAACATGACTGTGTTGATGCTGAATAAAAAGACAGGGACTTTGGTCAGCAAATCAACATGACTGTGTTGATGCTGAATAAAAAAACAGGTAAATCGGCATGTGTTGCCAAATAAATGTACATCTTCATATGTACTGATTGTGTTGTATAACACTGTATTACAAATGTGCTGAAGCAATGCATAATGAGCTTCCTTTTTTTTTTTATCTTTAACACGTTGTTTTGATTATATTGATTAGTATAATGGGGAAGAGAAACTGCTTTGTTTTATGAATGTTGCAGAATTCCTAACTATAGAGATCTACCATTTGGACTTGGAACACAATTGTTACATACGCAACGTCATGGCTCAATTTCGTGCAGTCAGTCAGCGAAATGTTAAATGGTGCAAAACACCTATAATTTGTGTTTCTGATCACTGTCAACCAGGATTGGTTTCATTCATTTTAACGATCGTTTCATGTGAAATAAAACTGAAAAGCCCATGTACAATTTGAAATGATACAAGAAATATTTGCCCCATGAAGGGGATTGTGATTTGTGGAACTGTTAGCCCCATGAAGGGAATTGTGATTAGTGGAACTGTTAGCCCCATTAAGGGGATTGTGATTTGTGGAATTGTTAGCCCCATGAAGGGGATTGTGATTTGTGGAATTGTTAGCCCCATGAAGGGGATTGTGATTTGCAGAACTGTTAGCCCCATGAAGAGGATTGTGATTTGTGGAACTGTTATCCCCATGAAGGGGATTGTATACATTTGTCGTGTTTGAGGGCTACCCATTTGTTGACGACAGCCTGACCTATTGAGTCGTGGCCAAACAATGCCAAACTTAAAATAAAATATAACTAATTAACATTGTTAAAAACTGGCTGTACTTGACAATCCCTCGTCAACCAAGGAATTTACACTTCCATCATCAAGAGATACGCTGCATTGACGACATGTCAATGCCAAGAAAGCATTACTGTTGACCTTGCGGCAAATAAGCTGAACTATATAGGACATATTGGTCCACAAACTATCTTTAAGACGATAAACATAATAGATTAGTCTTCAACCAAACTACAACTGAGCCATTTACAACAATCACATTGTACAGGACCACTTCAAAATTACACATTCAAAGATAGAACATCAAAGTTGACTGATCTTATTTATTGATGCATGTGCAGAAATAGAATTTACAGAAAGAAAAATGATATTTTCTCAGCCAGCTTGCACATCAACACCGATTAAAAACCAAATGGTGCCAGAAACTGTTGATCTTAATATAACAATCACATTGTACAGGACCACTTCAAAATTACACAAAGATAGAACATCAAAGTTGACTGATCTTATTTATTGATGCATGTGCAGAAATAGAATTTACAGAAAGAAAAATGATATTTTCTCAGCCAGCTTGCACATCAACAACGATTAAAAACCAAATGGTGCCAGAAACTGTTGATCTTAATAAAACAGACCAACAATTTAAGATCCACTGGTTTTCGAGACAAGCTCATCAATTACTACAATAAATTGAGGACACACACTGTCAGATGCACAAGTGTTCACATTATAAACACTCTTTCCTGTTTACCTGATAGACAACAATCTTTAAACAAATAATACAGTGCTTTAAATTGTTTTAAAATTGATCATCATGGATGAAAAAAGCGTAGGACAGCTGGAAATAGACTCGAGACAGTTCAGATAGCATTTGAGGACGATCATCTCGCATGTGAGGCAACACAGGTGGCAAAAAAAACGTACAAATCACCAGCCTGTTACTGGTTTTCAGGAGATCTTGCAGGCATCTCAGTTTATTAACGAATCAGTACATGAGCATGGTACATGTGTCTTTGACTGGTGTTGCGCCAGTATGCTGCATTGGGGACAACATTTTTGTACACATTCCTCGGTCCATCCGGGAACAAATATGGCGAGGAGAGTATATTAACTTGGCTCTATTAATAAAAGGAGAAACTGAGCTATCGGAGATTTGTACACAAAGTACACTTACTCTGACATCTTCTGAGGCCATTGCAACTAAATCAAAAGATTGCAAGAAAAAAATAACAATAATATGTGTCAAACTAAGATTATACATTATTACACGAAAAGGGCCAACATAAACACATTTTGGTCAAAATCAATTTGGTCAATTTATTAGTTGCTCCGTTTTTAATATATAGCCTATACTAACATAACTTTTTGAAACATTAAAAGCCGATTTCAAATCATTCGGACGAAAACGATGCGTTTTGTTACCTCATTTCGTGTAATAAATGGTCCTTTTCGTAGCACCGTCTCCGGTAAAAATAATAAACAGGAATATATAGTAAATATAACAAAAGAAATAAGGGGGAAAATGTGGCCGTTTTTTTTGGCAGGTTTGACCAAAATAAAAAAAGTGTGGCCGGATTGACTTTTTTGGGGCCGGATTGACTTGTGGCCAGTTTGACCGCCTTCCTAGCAGACATATCGGTCCACAAACTTTAATTGAAGAACATTGATGCAACGAAGGAGACCAGGACTAGATCAGCACAACCAATGAAAAAAACAACAAAAAAACACCAGGATTCAGACTGTCAAATACACACGTGACCCTTTAAGAAGGGGGGCATCAGCAAGTAGTTCAACCATCACTAAAAAAGCAATAACAATGTGATGGGAACGATGTTGCAATGAAGGAGATCAGGACTAGTCCAGTACAACCAATGAAAAACACAAAAAAAACACACCCTGTCAAGGACACACACTGTCAGCTACGCATGATCCTTAAAGAAGGGGGGCATCAGCAAGTAGTTCAACCAACACTAAAGTGATGGGAATGATGTTGCAATGAAGGAGACCACGACTAGTCCAGCAAGTCAATGAAAAACAAAAAGGAGAAAAGAAACAACTACTTTTTGTATACAACATTATAAGAAATATTTTGTTTAAGATATGCAAACTTTCTATAAAATATAAACCAGATTTATTATATTTTTCTATGAGCAAGCTTTCTAATGATGAAATGAACAATTATCAACTGCACATTAAGATCAGAAGAATAAAAAAAAATCCAAGATCTGCCCCCTCCTACTATTTCATTTTGTTGCCTTGAAACATTAAAAGTTGATGCTCAAATATAGTTGAAGAACATATAAAATGGTGCAACATATATCATATTTCTTAACACTTTCATTGCCAATTGTGACTGTAGTCGAATTTATATAGCGTGTGTATTTGCCAAAGTACTGAATGGAAATAAGGGAAGCCACTCCTCTGGACTAATCAGATATCAATTGCTAAGATCGTAAGTGACATTTAATGTGAACAAGCGGTATACTTCAATTTTTTATGTTTTTATTCTTGTTTACATGTGGGAAAAAAAGAACAGAAATTGAAAAAGAAATCTTGTGTCAATACAATGGCAGCGCATAGACGTCTGCAACTGGGCGAAGTTTTAAACACAGTTCTGAATGATTCCAACCCATATATATATCCTCCCTTTCATCAGAAAGTGACTCGAAAAAGAGTTCTGAGGCAGGGCTTGATGTGGAAAACGAATTACCCCACCCACCAAGACAGAACCCTAATCCTCAAACTCGCAAAGTGAATGTCAGAAATGTACCACTGGATCAAGGACAAGACCCTGCTAATGCATTTGAATGGCAACCTTGTTCATTGGATGACCCATATTACCCAGATTGGCTCCAAAACTTTGACCGGCGTGCCAGTGTTTTGGTCGACACAAGTGACTTAACCACTGTTGACTTTTTCAAACCCTACTTTCCTGACAAGGCCATTCAGCTAGTTTGCACGGAAACAAACCGCTATGCTGATCAGTTATTCGATGCCCCGCATGAGTTTCGTCCACATAGTCGCTTCAACAAATGGGCAGATACAACCCCTGAGGAGATATCGGCCATGATTGTGATGCAAATTAGTATGGGTATATGTGCCAAACGAACTATTGCAGAATACTCAAAAGGCTTTTGATTGACAAAGACTGATATGTCATCTATTATGACGAGAAACAGGTACCAACAGCTACAAACTTTTCTACATGTGTGACAATAGTGAGAGAATAGAAAGAGGTGAGGTTGGACGCAACCCGCTTTTCAAAATACAGCCACTTCGGGATTTGACGGAGTCCACATATTAAGAGCAGTACTTTTGCCTGTCACGGAAAGTTAGTATAGATGAATCTAGTATAGATGAATCTATGGTTAAAATCAACGGCAGGATTTTCTTCAAGCAATATATGCCTGCAAAACCAACCAATAAGGTTTCAAAATTTTCGACCCGAGTGATTGGAAAACCGGATATGGATTGCATCACAAAATTTACTCTGGACGCGAGTTATTCGCCCGTGACCCCAACATTGGCTTAGCAGAACAGGTTGTTCTAAACCTTGTTGAGGTGTATGAAAATAAAGGACTTATCCTGTTCATGGACAACTATTATTCCAACCCCGTGTTTTTCCAGAAGCTACAACAACAGGGCATTGGTGCAGTTGGAACAGATATGCCATTCTTTGCACCAGGTGTTGGCTGCACTTTTTAAAGGCTCTCACCTTTTTGTGATTTTATGTTAGAACTATTAGATATACATACGTGAAAATTGTCATATTGGATTATTAATGAGCTAGCATCATCTTAATGTTTTTATTTGTGGAATTAAATCAAACTTTGGAAGAAATTTGAAGATAAAGTTTGATAATTAGATACAATACATTGTTTTGGATGAGTGACTATCAACAACAGAACTTGTAACTGAGAACTTATCACATGATTATCAATGGGTTTGCTCTTCAGTTAGCCATAGTATATAGACCATCTCTTTCTCGGGAAAACGGTTTAAAGACGGGTATGTTTCTAGAAGACAAATAGCCAATAATCTTGTCAGAATATGCAGCTATTGATAAAGATATGATCGTTGGTGATTTAAATTTTCACCTTGATGTACCTACTAACTGTGATACAATGACATTCACTAGCATCCTACATTCTTGTGGTATGCAACAACATATACATGAACCAGCACATGTTCGAGGACACACCTTAGACGTAGTCATTACCAGGGACAATAGTAACTTAGTATCTGATATCATTGGGACTGATTCGGGACTTTGTGACCATCTTGGTAACATGAAAAATAATCATCTAGCAGTCAATTTCAGTGCAAATGCATCTAAACCTCCACTTGACAGGAAGACTGTGACATACAGGAAATTACAATCTATTGATATTGATTCATTCAAACAGGACTTACTTGCATCTAACTGGATACAAGTTCAAAGTTTAAGTGAGGATGAGTTACTGGATTCATACATCAATGGTTTGGCAAAAATAATTGATAAACATGCACCAGTCCGTTCCAAAACTATCACACTTTGACCTAATTGTCCTTGGTTCACAGATGAACAACATGCTGTTAAACATCTGAAGCGAAAGTTGGAACATAAATGGCTTTAAACTAAACTTACTGTTGATCATCAAATCTATGGAAGCCAGTGTGCGACATTCAACACCATGCTGAAAGAGGCTCGTATCGACTATTATTCAGGTAAGGTTGAATCCAGTGGCAAAGACACCAAGAGTTTATTCCAGATCTACTAGGCAGCAGTAAAGATGGATTAGACCTTCCCTATGGCTCCTTTTCAAAAGATACTGCTCAAAACTTTAGTGATTTTTTCACAGCCAAAATCGAAACCATTTGAAATGAGATCAGTAAAACAAATGTCGAGTCTACCATAGAACATGAAAATGATGTCCCTAGGTTAGAAAACATACTACCTGCTTCACAGGAAGAAGTAAGGAGAATCATACAAAAAGCTCCCACTAAATCATGTGAACTTGATCCGATACCTACATGGATTCTGAAGTCTTGTTTAAATGATCTTCTACCTCTGATCACTAACATCATAAATGCATCAATCAGTTCTTGCTATGTGCCCAAGGCATTTAAGAGTGCAGTAAATAGTAAAGGTGGTATGTGACACTGTTCTAGAAACACTGACATTTGATGATTTGTGAATCTAGCCAGCTCTCAACTTCCTA
This sequence comes from Panopea generosa, assembly GCA_029582155.1. Classification (NCBI taxonomy): domain Eukaryota; kingdom Metazoa; phylum Mollusca; class Bivalvia; order Adapedonta; family Hiatellidae; genus Panopea; species Panopea generosa. The sequence goes on along the minus strand of CM055903.1, from coordinate 49,261,933 downwards.
ATTTATTTTTATCAGTTTTTATGATGCTTTTTTATTTTTATCATTTCTTTGTGATGCCATATACTTGTTTTATTTGCTTTGTAGATTGATTTTTATCTCCATGTTTAATATATATTATCTTAGTCTATATGTAGATTTCGTGTCTTTTTTATTCAGTTTGATGTGACTGGGAATTCCGTGCTGATGTATGTTTTATGATCTTACCTTTTAAGCTGAGTCTTTAAATTGTTATGCAATACTATGTAAGCAAATTTAACTTTATGAACAGCACTTTTGAACGTATTTCTGATATGATAAGAGTGCTATATAAGTGTAGTATAATAATAATAATAATAATAACAGTACAGCTCAAAAAACACATGCCAGAAGGACTGAAACTGCGAAAATCTTGCTCTGAAGAAAATATGCAGATAAATGACATATGTAAAATCTTAATATTAAGTGTTTGTATGATGACAACACATACATAGTGTGTACTGTGTGTATTTGTACATATAAAGTTGTGAAATAGGTACAGAAAAACAGAGTTCTACACCATCTTTTTAATATTATCCGTATCTCCGTCAAAATTAGTCTTTTTTCTCGAAAATTCAAAATGGCCGACAAGGTCATGTGACATATATATACTTTTTACATATATTTTGTTTTAATAATATATATTCTACTTATGTTCAAAGTTTCAAACAATTTATCAAGTAATTGCTGAGATAATAGCATACATACAACACCATACCAATTCTGCAAAATTTCTGCAAATATGCCTGGCACTGAGATATTGATTTCTTGGGGCAAGTGGTAGCAAAAGTGTTAAATTACAAAGCTGTTTTTAAAAAAAAAATACAAGCAGTAACAAAAATAAATATTCTTGTAATAAAGTCACAATTCAGCTGAGCTAATATTTTCTTAAAAAAAGACTGATTATCCATATTTTTCTTATACTGTTTGTATGATATTTTACATTTTGGTTAAAAACTGTCTGTTTTTACATCATTGACCAACTGAATGTAATGAAATAAACAATAAAATACAAGGAATAGATTGTCTAAAATGAGAATTCAGTTATGATCCCCAATATCTCCAGTGTTTAGAAGCCATATGTGAAAAGCTGGCTGCAAAAAGCGTCCATATTTCCCCTACATCTCAATATATAGATTAAATAATTATAAAATCTCAATGTGAAGACTACATAAGATTACATAAATAATATGTGCTTGCATTTAAATGGTTACCTTCAGGGTCACCACCAAACACTCCAAATTCATATCACATGTGACATTATATTCATTATGTAAATTTCCTTCAATACATTATAAAACATTCAATATTACCTTTAAGTATTACAAAAATTTACATAAATACAAAATCATAATAAAAAAGTCTTGCATTACATAAATAAAATTAAATGTTTGCTCTTTCTTCACATGTATGCATTCACATATTTCACTTCTAATGTTCAATAAAACTAAAAATGCATACAATAAGATGCACATTCTTACTCCAAACCCATTTAATGATTAATTATATGCATAATAAAAGTGCATGTATTCAACAAAGCTATGTATATGTCTGTTTGTATCTCTCATTGCCGTGTTATGTTACAAATCTACTCTCTAAGTCAGCAGCCAATAGTTCTAAAGTTGAATGAAACCATAGTGATTATCAGTTTAAATATGGTACCTCAGACTTCTATTTCAGGGCTAAAATTCATCAAACTTTTGAGTTTAAAACCCAAACTGAGAACTGCCAATTTTTTAAATACTTTTTAAATAGCAAATTATTTAGTTAAAAGGTTATTCTTTGATATTTTTTGATAATACATTTTGATATCAATTGTTTTTGTAGGAAAAAGTTGTTCCTTTCTTGTAAAATATTTTTTAATGCAAGTTACAATATTACAGATGTTTAGTTCAAGTACAAGTTTTAGATTCAACACATTAATGAATTTAGGTCCTGGCAGATGTGTATTAACTATACTGACCACCAGTTCAAACTGAAGACCCGCATACAAATCACCATTTGTGCATGTTATCCCAGAGTGAATACTTTTACCAGTCAAGGTTGGTGACGAATTGCACTATTCAAATTTATGCCTATTACTTAAAACTGTATAGATCCCCAGTTGAGCTTAACGTCCCAACCCACAATTCCAGATATGCCTTACTCTACTTATTTACCAGTCAAAGTTAGTGGTGACCCAGCCCACCCTTTAAGATGTTTATAAGTAAACACTGATCACCAGCTGGCGTTATTGACCCAGTCCACTATTTCTGATGTGTATCAAAATATATTGATCACCCGTTGAGCTTGGTGACCCAGTCCACTATTCCTGAAGTGTATCAAATTGCAATGATCACCAGTTGAGCTTGGTGACCCAGTCCACTATTCCTGAAGTGTATCAAATTGCAATGATCACCAGTTGAGCTTGGTGGACCAGTCAACTATTCCTGATGTGTATGAAAATACACCACTGCAACAAGGTGGTATCACATTAGCACCAACTGAATTAGAACTTCTACTTATTTCAAAAAATACATATTTCGAAATTGTTTTGATACAAATTGTACCACTGTGTTCAGCTAGCCTGACATGGGCATCCACCTTGTCCAAATCTTTGCTGTCTTCACCTCAGTATCAATGATGTATCGGTTCGAAGTTTACACTCCTGGATGGGTCTGTGGGAAAAACTACCTGAGCTTGTGTCATGATTCTCTTTAATCCCTTTAAAATAAAAATCAGTTTTGTTTTACTAATAATTAAACTCAATTGCAAACTAAGCTCTTCTTTTGTCAATCACTCTCGAGCCCTCAGCATAACTAGTATTGAGTGCTGTATTTGAGAGGATCAAGCCTTGAATTGAACCTGCAACCTCTGAAATAGCAACTAACTATCATTGTCAACACAACCTGACATATAATTTTATTTTTTTAAAAAGTATTGCGTCTAATATTCCACATCTTTTAAAAAAAGCTTTGTAACACCAAAATGAAACATACAAAAATTAAGTTTCAATAACATTTAATATCTGATACTATTATAACCATGAAGAAATCACATAATTTCATCTATAAAATGTATTTTGATCAAAGGAAAGGGTCCTTTGTGACCAAATGTTCCAAGGTAATTTCGTTTAATGATCACTCGCTGAGGTCATTGGTTCGAGCTGTCATTGTGAAAAAAGTTTGCTAGTTGCTTGCGAAAGGATTGTTGTTCACCTCAGATTCATTCTGTTAGTTTCCTGCTACACTAAAACTGGAGATGCCATATTTAACCTGCTGTGTGTTAAAAATGGCTTTTAAACTCCATTTAAAAAAAAAAAAAAAGAAGAACATTTTTATACCTGAATATATTTTCTCTGGGTTTCATCGTTAAGAACATGGGCCACATATCTGGACGAGATCTTTTCTCTGCCGGTACGGGCGTGAATACCAACCATAGTGACACCGATGGGCCAGGGAGCGTTACCTATGGCCATCTCTAAATATGCATCATTCGCCTGAAATAGTTGTTAAAACAAACATAGTTACTAATGATGTATACTTAGCAGTTCTTACCAAGCTCAACATAGTTTTGGGAATAATGTATACTTGGCATTTCTTACCAAGCTCAACATAGTTTTGGGAGTTATGTATACTTGGCATTTCTTACCAAGCTCAACATAGTTTTGGGAGTTATGTATACTTGGCATTTCTTACCAAGCTCAACATAGTTTTGGGAATTATGAATACTTGGCATTTCTTACCAAGCTCAACATAGTTTTGGGAGTTATGTATACTTGGCATTTCTTACCAAGCTCAACATAGTTTTGAGGAGTTATTTTACAAGTAAACATTAACAACATGTTTATTTTCAAAATATAAAATATTTAATAAGTTTACTCAGATTTGTGCAACAATTTCAAGATAGCTCTTGACAGCTTAAAATTGTGTTTAAAAGCATTCACTATTTAGTGAACTGTGAGGTTTTCACCCTGGGTACGAGCTAAGATGGAAAAGCTATCAAGAGGTACACAATCATATACACCACATGTTAATAGACAAGTTATTTTAAGATCAATCATATAATATAGTCCATTCTCTTTATCTTTTGTGTACAATTGTTATTATTTGCTCAGTTACAATGATAACCAGCTGTAGGGCCAAAATTAAAATTTCCTACCTACCCAAATTGGACTCGCCCCTCACATTGCAATAAAACCATGTTCTAAAAGCATGACATCATCTTGCCATTACATGATTCTTACAACCAACATTTGTATTACATATATATTACATTCAAATTTATTTGTAGCGATGTTGAAGTAAAATTTACTTTACCCATTGTCATAACTTTTCAAAACAATTAAACCCGTGTGGTTCTGGCTAAAGATAGAATCACTGTCGGTCTCTGCAGAGGGTTACAGACCGTAATCTGTTCAAGTACACAAAAAATGCATTTCAAATGTGTTTGTTTTGCGTTTCAAATGCATTTTAGTTTCATTGATGGTTTGCATTTTTTTTAATGATAAACATACGAAAATGCAGTTCAAAATGATACTAAACACATTTAAGCCTGCGTTTGCGTTCGAATCGTGCCATGTATCGTTTACACGGCGTGTTCACCAATCGCATCATCTCTGGTTGTCCATTTGTAACAACGCAGTAGCATAAATAGTAAGAACTATATATTAAACGAAATCGCCGGGTTTTATATGAAAGTATATCAATTAAATAAATTAAAATAATATTGATTAAAATCTTTCTGAAACATTGCCAACTATGCCACCCTATTTTGAAATGGTCTACCATATAGATGATGATTTGTAACGTGACAGAAGAATAATATTTTACATAAAACTCAATCTTTTAAATTTAATACACACGGTTAAGCACGTCATGTCAATTTCATCAGATAAACACGTCAGGTCACGTAATCATTAGATGGCCAAACAATGCCAGACTGGTTTACACTTAAGTTAAACATTACGGTATCGAAAAAGTATATAATAAATAAATGTCAACCAGTCCGTGTTTTTATATCTGGAGTGGTGTATAATTTGCTATTATGCAAGAAACAGAGTATAGACGCCTCAGGCTAGTATTTATCTTATAATACAGGAATAATGCATTATTTACCGGTATTTTTCCAATTATAATTCCAGTTATGAACTTCGATAAATTGTCATATAAAACAATTATAACAATTCATTAAACAAAAGAATTTATATAAGCCGCAAAGATAAATTTATTTACAAATACACATGCCTTAATTTATGTAGCGAATGCACACGCTTTATGTCTAAAACTCCGACACAATTTATTTTTGACCTGTGCCAATGTGCAATGTCGTCACTCTGACAGTTTCTTGCGTCATTTTACATCGCTTTTTATTTCACTAATGTAAAACCATGGGGGTGGGGAACATAAAAAAAAGATGCCTTTAAGACTAAAAGTTTATGTCTTGTGGCAGGGCTTCTCAAATCACTTGTACTTCCTTCTTTTGACCTTTTTTCTTCTCGAAGTTTTATAAATTGTCTGTTCAGATATTTCCTACAAATCCTATAAAAAGCATAATATAACATTTGATCCATAACACAATTGTTTGTCGTCAGGTATGCGAAATGGGGTCAAATTAGGCTAAACCATTACAGATAGTAGGGAAGCTTTCAGAAGAGTCAATCGTAGTATTAACAGCACACTTCTTGTATGTGATCGAGCCTTATCGGACCGAAATGTGTTTGATCAGTAATTTCTTTGATCCACAAGCCGTGTCTAAACATTTTAGGAAACAACCAGTTACAAACAAACACTAACCTTTACATGTGTGTTTTTTTTATATATATATATGAAATATTTTTATATACAATTCTGGAAAAGTCCTAAGTGGAAAAGTTTCGATGTAACAATCAGATTTTCTAAAATTAGCGTGAAAATTTTTCCGAATTGTCAATCATATAACAGAACAGCAACATAAATTGGTGTTCAGATAAATAGATCAGTTACATGTAGTTTGGCGAGTTGTGTAAGCAGGCCATGCGTCACCTGATTGTTTTATCACACTTTTACAAGCAAAGAAACGAAGCCCGAGGCAATGTTTTTCAAAGATAATTCGGGATTAAAACTTATAACAAAGAAATTAAATTAAAGTTACAGGTATAGCAATTTACAGACTTTAAATGACAAAGAAAGCAATCATTTCATTTAATTATTTATTTCATTGTCAATATAACTTCGATAATATTAGAGGATATCAGAATCTTTAATCTTTGTTGAGTTTAACGTTTGCATAATCATTTTGTATCGTTCGTGGATCATTCGTCCTGTTGTGTCCGTGTATCGTTTCGTTTATCGTTTTGTTCGCATTTTTAGTCCGTTTGTATAACGTTTAAAACGCGTTTGATATTTGTTTCGTTTGCGTTCGTTTGGTGTACTAGAACAGGATTACGGTCTGTAGGCCATAAAACCACATTCATTCATTCAAAACAATTAATACATTACACACACCTTGATATACTCCCTGTCAAGCATAAATCCAATTATTTGTACTAAACATTCCAAGATATCTTCTTGCATTTTCTGAAAAGCAAATTAGAAATATAGAGGGAGAGAATGGACATCAACGTTACTGTCTAAGCATTACTGTCATATATATTGCATTGGAAAACTTAAGGAGAATTGAAGTAGAACATCTTCCTTCCATAAAGTACCAGGCTGGGCTCAAACCCATGACCCAAAATCATAGAAGACCTTGAATAAGAAATGTTTCAAAAACTATTATTTAATTGTCCCCTGACAAACTTTGACTTGATTTTAATATAGAATAAGACTTACTTTTGTAAACTCAGGAATAAAATATTCAATATAACAGAATACAGCGAAGTAACTATTATACAAATAAGGTATCACAATTGAGATCAGACTATTCTGACCTATATAAGTTTTTAAGTATGTGTTCAAGATTTTATAGTCGAGATCCAAGAAACTTATTGGTGCTTATGTATATATAAACAAATTAGTGAACAGAAAGGTAACACAATGTAGCAACAGTGATTACAAGATCTCACTTCGGCTCAAATGCCCTTAAAAAGATAAGATTGGATATCATGGCATCGTCTTTAACGTTGCTTTTGTTCTTGCTGTATTTAATGAATACATGTTAAATATTTTGAGTGTTTGGTCCAGTTGTAGAGTATTGGATCCATGATCGAAGGGTCGTAAGTTCAATCCTCCACTATGGCTATGTTTGGTGTCCTTGAGACATTTTTTTCTGTTTATGCTTAAATACTGCCAGTAGGACCCAGGAAGACTTCAAGCATTAATTTTTTTAAGTTTTCACAACTTGTTTCACAATCAAAGTAAAATAAGTTTAAAATGTGCAACAATATTAACTGTAATAAAATAAAGATAAGCAGAGGAATTTACGAAGGGAGAAAAAGACGGGAGTATTACCTTGTTTTTCAATTTGCGAAACATTGGTTTCATGTACGTGACGGTCTGGGCATGCATGGCACTATTCATCTTGCCTTTCAAGCTTCTTCTCTCCTCGTCTGACTGTTTGTTAATGTCGGTACCCCATTCTTTCAACACAAACTAAATAGCAAAATATTTTCATTTTAAATTTTCTTTAATGGTATTGACGATCCCAGCCTCTCTCTACACAAAACTATGATCAAATTGCTACATATCAAATGTTTTAGATACACCTTCCTATCTATAAATTTCCCATTTAATATCACGCAGTAGTAACTACAATGAATTATAGTATGTATTTGTGGTAGCGAGTGGATTTGGCACATTTACCAATCACATTTAAAGGTTAAAGCTTTTTAGTGTGCAATTATTTATCTTTTTAATAGATGTGATAAATGATTTCCTAAGATATTGCTAAAGGTACACAAAGTGTTGTATCTTTTTTTCATATTTTTATTTTTAAATGATACTTTTAATTGATTCTTTTAGACAGACCGTATCAGGTTTGTTTGGATATTTCGTCCCAGGTGTAACAGTCTTATGCATTTTGACAAAATATGGTCAATTAATCTTTGATTACAAGTCTTTAAACATGGGGTAGTAGTGAAAGTGTATTCTTCTGATTCTATAATTTATCTGAGACTGTCATGCATTTAAATTTGGAAAATTCCCTACTTAAAAATAAGAAAACATCTTATACTGCAATAGATGTACAAGTACCAAATACTATTCCAAAGACATAAAATTTTTATCAATAAACAACTTGGAATATCCCTATTCCCTCAGAGTCCTTACCTTCAATAACCTCAGTATAATGTCTTGATCTTTAGCACTGTCTCCTTGGCCAAGTTCCTCTTTCATTTTCTGCAAGAAATGGACTCACACATCAAATATATCATTAAAACAGCAGATTATTTTTTTTAAAGATTCAAACATGTGTATACATTACCTTGTTTACTGCTGTTTAGCATTCATCACCTCTAAATCCTTACAATAAAAGTGACTAAAATAACTACCCAGAATTTCTAATTCTCAGTAAAAGTCTATGACAGCCATTCTGGGCATATACACTTCTAACCACTATGACTTTGACTAACAGATTAACACAGTGCCTATTCTGTTGGCTATTCTTTGCTTGTGTGTTCTTGTGCATAAAATTCTATCAATTTAGTCAGATAAGTATATAAACAGTTAAAACTACATTCCTGTGTATCAGATTTTCCAGTCAGAGTATCCTCCTTACAATATAATCATTACACTGTATGGTCACATGATTGAAAGAAACAATAAAATCAATGTGATTCTTGAAATTACAAGGAACAAAGAAAGTGAACATCTTTGAGCTAATAAAATACTTTGTAAGTAATGAAGCCTGTGTGGTTCTGGCTAAGAATAGAATCACTGTCAAACTCTGTTCATTTTATCATATTTTGTCATGTTCACAATTGTGGTTAAATTATCAACCCCTGTGTGGTTCAAGGGAGCCATGAGTGATGGGCAAGAATAGGATCACTGTGGCGACAAATTGAGTAATACAATAGAATTTGCTGAAACTCTGCAGTTCTGCAGGTACCAAGGTTCTAGGTTCATTCTGCATATTCATTTCTTGATGTATTTTTTTTAATCTGTATTTTAATTTGTTGTTTTTGTACATGTAGTTGTTTTTGTACATGTACAGTGAACTTGGAACATTTCTTCCTGTTGGCGTCGAATAACCTATAAAGAGTCTTTGTTCTGTATGAAGTAAATCGTTACCGTGATAGTTCAGTTGTTCATTATCACTTTAACTACATATAACAAGCTATAAATGCATACCTCTATATCTGCCATGGTGGTTCCATCATCCTTCACAGACACAGTTGGTTTGGATGAGCCATCACCAGTGCCAGCCTCCGTAGACTGCATCATCTCCTGGTAATATTCCTGGTCAATCTGGTCCATGGCCGCCTTGAAGTCATTGGCACCAGCACCACCTCCCTATAGGGTAGCAGATATAGTTGTATATTTAATTTCAACTAGGACAAATATCCTGTTAGTGTGTATACTTGTTTATTTTAGTTTGATTGTGAAGAAAGCTCTGAGCTTATATGAATCCCTCTTGAATATGCTTCCTGGGTAGAACCAGTATTAAAAGTTGTTTCTAAGAGGCATTGGGTCAAGCTCAGGATTAAACCCATAACTTCTGGCAAGATTGACCAACATCCTATCGGCTAGACTACCACCAACAGCAAACAATCTATCCACTACACTACCGCTTTATGCAAACATCTGTTAGACCTAAACTTGCTATAAAACTCATCAATCATTAGTGTTGTAAAATTCCAGTATCAATTAGAATGGGTGTTACAAAGAATTACTTCATGAATCTATAATCACACAATGTACACACGGATTTGAACAAAAGTCTATCCAAAACTGATCTTGAGCTCCAATACTTATCAACAGCATCATGACATGAAAAGTAAGCAAGGAGTCTCACCATTGAGCTGGTATACATGTACAGGTACAATAAACAACATGTTAGAATAGGGCTATTGTGGAACTTAATCAGAACTAGGCTTGATTTAAAAAATATTTAATTGAATTTAAACCCTGGTCAGATTCCATGGCAATTCCAAACTAATACTGATCTCCATTGTTTGATGTGAAGAGCAAAACAAGGAGTGTATCCTCTTGCTGATATATAATTATGTTCAAGAAATATGTAGACTTTTGTGATAAAACCAGTGTTATTATTAGCATAAGGTGTCAATGTTCACATTGTATTGTCATTGTCCTTAATAAGTATGATTGTCAATACATGATTACAATGTACAAATTCGTCTTCAATTCAAATGATGGCATAGCAGTTACAATTTCAACACCATGTCCACTACCAAATACAAATTTACAAATCAAAACAAAAAACCAATGCTCAACACCAGATTTAATACTAGAAATGCATCCACAGGACACAGATGCACCTGCTATATGTCAGTAAATTTTACCAAATCAGATAAAACTCAAGATGAAGCCATAATAAATTAATTGCTAGATTATCATCCCTGCCTGCCCCGTAATTTTTATGGTGCCCCGACCGTTTTTATTTTCTTAAAAATTTTTTTTTTAAAAATAAATATAAAAAATAAAATCGTCCGACCCTCCCTGCTTTTAAAAAAATTTCAATGATAATCTAGCAATTAATTCATAATGGCCTTATTGTCACACTCTCGAAGTAAAACTCTGTATAAGAACAGCACCAACATCGTGAATTTTACTAATTTGTGAATAATACATAATAATTATTAGCTGATCAATGCGATCAATTACTCCCATCACAAATACCCGTATGATCTGACATGTCAGTTTTATGGTTACCTTGCTAAAATCTGGCTCTGCTGCTTCCAATTTCTTCAGTCGCACAAATGCTTCATATTCTTCCTCGCCAAACAGCAGGATTGGCTCATGTAACTCCCTCAGTCGCCGAATAACCTGAAAGCAAAATAAACAGTTCCAGGAGATTATACTAGCAACTTGTTCAATTGCAAGGAAAATATCAGGTGCAATTGCATGAATCTAAGTAGTACGCCATTCTAGCACAAGTAACTGGCAAACTTCCTTATATCAAGTGCTTGCACTGAGTGCAGCTGAACCTTAACCACTATGCCATGGAAATCCCCTGAAGAATTGATAAACATTATAACGCAAGCTTGCCAAAGATTTTTTTTAGAAACACTGAGCGTTCAATTAAGTTAGTTTGCAGATACTTGGGCAATTTAATAACTCCTTATTTTTTAGTTGTGCTACAGTTAGGTTACAAAATAATATTATAAAAAATTCTAACGCATTGGCGAGTTGAAGTCACAGTTGGATGAGTAAGAATTTGTTTACGTCAGTCCGAAAGGGGAAATATATTTCCTTTGCATAATTATTTCAAAAAGCAAAAAATATTGCAAAATCAATTTTTTTTTTCACGAAATCACAAAATAGCTGAATCATTGGATAAATGATAAAAAGACTGTTTTTCTAGCCATTTTTATAGCCACTATTGGGTCATATTCCCAATGGGAAACAGTATATTTTTCCCCAAATTTAGTGGTAAAAATTCCCAACTGAAAGCTTCAATAATTGTAAATTGAAACTTGCCATAATTCCTTGAAAAAATATAGTTTTCCCCATTCTGAATTGAATATGAAATTGATTCTAAAATTCAATGGTCAGTGAAGCAAGTGTACACATTTTTATAAAGTTGAACAAATAGATCTGATGCAAAAGTTTTCACAATTTTAATTAAAACGCCATTAAAATTCCCAATTCCAAGGGTATGGGTCATCTTCCGAAAATGTTAAAAAAAAACCTGATAGGTGTAAAACAGGTGTAATAGTTTCAAATACACAGACTCCCACCCCCTGCAAAGTGTCAAATTTGATCATCACAATGCCAAAACAAGACTTTTCAAACATACAAAGCAATAAAATTGATCATATCTGGATGAGTGACAACTAACAACGAGCAAGTAAGCTGTATCGGTCACTTGTCCTACAGCACAAGAAGTATTTAAACTAGTTAATACACCTGCATTGAGATAAGCTAATAGTATATAAGTAACCCTGGATTATTTTGCAACAAACAAAATTGTTTTCTATCAACAGATTTATTTTATCAACACACTTAACTACATATTAAACATATTGTAAAATGTCGTCTACCACAACAACAATCGATGTACATCACATGTCTTCAGTTTTTTAATCTAGAAATGCACCCATGGGACACAGCTGCCCCCACTTTGTAACTACATTGCAGATATCAATAAAGCCAAATATCAAGTTTCATCAAAATCGGTCCATCAATGAAGATTTTAGAGGTCGGAAACCGTCAACCAATCTGAGTCCAGATCACCTTATTAATATGTGCCAATTCCATCCATTGTCAAACTTGACCTGGGTCTTGTTGATATAAAGCCGAATATAAATTTTCTTCAAAATCAGTCCCTAAATAAAGACTTTAAAGGTCGGAAACTATCAGCCAATCAGAGCCCAGAACAATTAATTAATATGCAGGGATTTTGACAGAAATCAAACTTGAGCTGTAGTTTATCACCATACATCTTTCTACCAAATACGAATCAAATCCATCCAAGAAATATCGAAGTCCAAAAAGGGGCATAACGCCATTAAAAATCATCAAACAGGAACGAAATATGAACTTGACTTGTATTTCCTGAATGTGAAGTCACACACCAAATTTGGTTTAAATCTGTTCATTAAAACTAAAGATATATGTCAGAAACCATTTTCGTATGTACGGACAGTAGTGATACTATATGCACCCCACCACACCCATTGAAAATGGCGGGGGCATAAAAAGTTCAGTTGTCTGTGATTGGGACAAACTTACATCTTTACGCGGCAACAACAGCTTTTCATGACCTTTCTCAGCTTTGGAGCTTCCTATTACATTTCCCTGAAAATAAATAAAGATTTCAAGTTTATTTAAAACAATCAAATGCACCAATTGATATTAATTATTGGTGCGACAATGATGCACCCCTGTCTATGTCCATGTTACCTACCTCACAGGCAGAAAATGCCCAATATTCTCATTTCAATCAGTGACTTAATAAGCGTTTATATGTTTATATTTCAATACAACAATAAATGCCTTCTCATTAAACAAATTCACATATTCACTTATCTGAAACACTAAAGTATGAAAAGAAAGTATGCTTACTGTATCCTCATCGTCTGTAGTATCTGGGATGTTCAATAACTGCTGATGTTTGCTCCAGTACTCTTCTTCCTGCTTTGCAGCCAGATCTCCTCTCTTAAAGTATTTCTTATTTGGTGCCTGAAATAGTTTTTAACAATCATTGCTTGTTCAATGTCTGTGTAAGAATATACCATTCAGTCATTCCTGTTAAAAACTTAGTGTATATGTTTGTACATAGTGGTTTAAAGTATGAGGTATGTTTGTACATAGTGCCTTAATGTATAATGTGTTTATACTCCATGCAGTCTTTACATCTAATGTGCTTAAACCATCTTTGTATGATTTTGTACGTGAAATCCATAAGGAATTAATCAGCACATAATCAACTGATCCTAAAAAAATTTTTTTTTATTAAAACAAAAACACACACAACGAAAGCAAACCTTTTTTAAATTCTTTCTTACTGTTCATCTATGATTTCTGTAACAAGGTCACTGAATTATATCTAATGAAATGTGTATTTTTTCCTAATAAATATAAGCCTATTAAAGGTCATTGTTTTGTCTTACTCTCTTATTTTTTGCACACGTTGAAATGATGAAGCTTTGATATTGCAGATTTTATTGATTTGTTTATTTATTTTATACTGGCACACGAATACAGAATTTCTTACTTTGTATATTAAAGCACATATGGTCAAACATTAATAAAATACCAAAATAATATAACATGGCCCTCTAAAACAAGAAGGCCAGATAGCCCTAAATTCAAGTGCCATAACTGTAACAATATTTATCTGATTTGGCCAGCTCTAAAATTTGTCTAAAGATATAATGGTTATAATGCTACTGTGAAAGATTAGTAAATTTCAAAATTAATGATAACTGCAAATGCTAGAGTTCACATAAGATCAAAGAGCAAAAGTTTTGATGATTCATGGGCCACAACTCCAACAAAACTTATTCGATTTAGCCAGTTCAAACCCTTCTCTGAGATATGTTTGTTATATAACTACTGTGTAAGTTTGGCAAAGATCAAATGATAACTGCTGGTGCTAGAGTGCACACAATGTCAAATAACGCAATAGTTGACAATTCAAAAGTCATACCTCCGACATTTATCATTCAATTTAGCCAGTTCAAGAAAATGTCCAAAATATTATGGTTATATAATTGATGACTGGGAGTTTGGTGAGGATCAAATTCACAATGAGGGTACTAGAGTGCACACAAGATCAAATTGATTAAAGGGCCATAGCTCCAGCATTGATTGGGCAATTTGACCAGTTTATGAACTTGTGCTTGGAGCACACACAAGGTCAAATAGTGCAGTTTTTTATTTTCTAAGGGCCATAACTCCGACTTTAATTTTCAACTTGGCCAGTTCATGAACTTGTCAGAGATATTATGGTTATATAACTACTGTGCAAGTTTGGTGTCTGAGAGGAGCCAATGAAAAATGCAGATGCTAGAGTGCATGTTACATTGATCAATGCAATTTAGAAAAAAAATAATTCTACAACATGGATATCTTTCTTTATTTACCACTTTGAGGAAATATAGGATTTTGTCTGACTTTGTATTTCAGGAAACCTTGTATGATGCCATAACCTGTTTTCAATCACAACCTAAATTTGATCACTTCCGAGAATTATGAATATTGCGCACGCATATTTCAACTTCCTGCACAATTGGCAATATTTACAAATAGAAGCCATGTGGACATCGAATACAATAAAAAATATAAAAAATAATACTTCCGAAATACAGACTTGAAAAAATGGATTTCTCACTATGTACATTTTTCAGTTTTAATACATAAAACCTTGACAAAAACAAGGTATGTTTACAAATATCAATTCCAACCACATTTGCTGAAAACTGATGCAATACAGGTCAAGGTCAAAATTATAAACAATAACACTAGCTTGTGTAAGAAATTATTGCGATTTCGAAGGAGTGTCCTTGTTATAGAAATTTGTTTACAAATGAATTATCACAGGACCACATGTAAGATGTAGAATGAAAATAAATAGTTGAAAAGGTTTGTTATAAGAAGTAAATATTGAAGAGGTGGATATATAAAGGTGCATTTATCAACTTTAATATAAGAAAAAAGATTTTTAAAAATAAAATTAGAATCAAAAGCCTGAAGGGCCTGAGGGAAGGCTCGCTGCTTGTGTTAATTCGAAAAAGTAGGTTCGGAAAATTGGAAAACTAAGTTAGATTTCTGATATGTTAAAAGGCACTTCAATGGGATTTAGAAAAGAATGTGGTGTGTTTAATATTTCTTTTGTGTATCTGTATAAATATTCTCCTGCATACAATACAGAGTCCATATCAATACTTTTCCAACAGTAACTATCAAACGGTTTTAATAATGCATTTGAAAAATTGCAAAACACCATGGTACACACAGTCTTCCGTGTGAAAATTGACTGAATATTTGATGACCCTGGTGAAAATATCCATTTCAGGACATTTTGTAAATTGGTAACGTGGTGGTCCAGGATTCCTTTCCACATCTCCACATAAAAGTTATCAACATGAACAACCTATATGAAAGCTTAACAAACAAACCTTCATATTCTGATGTTTCTCAAAAATCGAAAGAATTGAGTAGTGATGTACAACTCCAGTCAATTTTAATATCTCCAGTTCAATAGTTATGATTTATGGATAACTAAACGCATTCAGCACAAAATGTTCCTGATTGTCCGAGAAAATACAACACATATCCATAACTCTTTGTCTAGACCAAAACAAACATGACCTACTTATAGATTTACATGTATATTGACTTGAGTTGTGTTCGATTCTCATATAGCTTTCAATCAACAATATAAATAATCAATAAATAGCATTATAAACGGTGTTGCGTGACCTACAGTTAATCAATCTAAAAAATACAACACAGAAACACAACAAACATAACGGTCGGATGACCAGTCAACTTATTAACCGTTAAGTATGTTCATCAATACTCTGCTTGCATAAGATGACAGATTGGCGCATTTTTCTATAAACAACAAATGTAGCCCCGAACCTAATTTCGTTATTTTACTATCAAAATTAAAGGAGGACAATCCGAAGTGAATAAATTTCACTAACAACCACTATTTACTCAAACTACGAGTTATTATATCGAAAACATGTCAATATTTCACCCCATTAATGATTACATGTCGAATGGTGTTAGAGATTAAATCACCCCCACCAGATGACATCACTATGCATAGTAGTAAATGCGTAAAACATTTTTTTATCAATGAAAATTGCCGCATTTTTTTAGAGCACAGTGAGATAAGTGTATTTTTCCACATTTTCATGGAAATTGTATGCTTCCCGTATTGTATTTTTAACTTTTGTAAAGAAAAATATCCGCAATAAATAAAAAACTTTGAAACTTTTGTTGTGTAATACGTCCTTTGCTACGGTAAATGTGTGTTGAAAGTTGTGAACTACTTTATCGGTCGGATGAAAATGGCGGTTCCTGCCATACGTAGTTTGTATAACAGATTGCTAGGGCTGCACGACAGCTAAGGAAATCAGAGCTTTGCTCGCCTTCAAAAAATTAAACAACATTCTGTTTAACGAAATAATAATGTTAAAGGGTAAATCCACTGAGAAATATTCATGCATGTGAAAGTTATTACCGTAAGTGCTGTTATATCTATTTTCATTTATTTGCACTACTGCAGCCTCATGAATGTCATTTTAGTTTCACACATAACATCTTCCAGTCATGTGATCAAAATCTGCCATTTTGTTGGAAATATATTTGAGTTACTGTGATCTAATGTGAATGGTGAAGGCAATTCATTATGGACACGACGATGTACTTGGTTTTGGTAGAAAATAATACAAGGTTGAACCAGTGTCCAGGGCTGCATTCAATTCGCTTAAATGTTTAATTTATTTGCAATAGTTTGATATCAGAATATGTTTGCTTTAAACATTTGCTAACTGAGCAAACAATCCTGAGAGCTGTATGCCTGTGTTTAATCACATGACTTAATGAAAAATTGAGGAACAGAGCCAATTTAATCCGATTTCTCATTTAGTCACGTGATTAAACACAAGCAAACAGTTCATGGAGGTGTTTACTCAAATGTTTGCAAAAAAATTAAACGTTTGCTCACGTTAGCTAACATGGACGCTGGCTCAACTTCTCATTAGCACACGGTATGTGAATATTTTAGGTAACCAGTCGTTAAACGCGTTTTCTGTTTAATGGTTCGAGTTGCTATCAGTTCTGTTAAACGTTTGAGAACGTTAGCCAACATATTTTCCTGGACACTGGATCACTTCATATTTGCATGCAGTACGTGATAGTTTTACGGAACCAGGCATTAAACGTGTTTGCTGTTTAACGGTGCAGAACGCATCGAAGACTTTTTCGAGAGAATTTTAGGAAACGTGTAACCTAACTGAACGCACCCCAGATTTCCATTATTTTGGACAGTAACGTGTAACCGTTAATTGATAACATTGTAAATTAATCCATAATTACCAATATGTCACTATTCTTCTGTAATTGGCGCTTTTTTCTTTCAATCTCTGCTTTTAGAAAATCCATAACTCTTTTACGATGTTATTTAAAAAAGCTTCCGTTTTACCTCGATTTTCCCGAGAATTAGTGGATATGATACGATTAATTTGATTGGATATTCATCTTCTTGAACCAATCAAATCGTCGGTATTATAATCGTTTTGGCAAGCAAGCTTAACAAGAACCCGGATGTACGGAATAGAAATGAGGAGTTGTATACTTTTAGTATTATTTATTTTCTTACAAACAACAGATGGGTTAATAATAAGCACTTATAATTTGTGGAATACAATGTTCAACTGGAACATTAGAAAGCTGCGAATCAGAGAAATGGTAATGTCAAATTACAGAACTATCTAAATTTTATAATATGAAATCAAGGAAAATAGAAGACCACTCATTCTTTAATTAAATTAAACTGTCAAAGCATATTCTCATTTTCACAGGTAAAGTATGTAGAAGATATTACAAGTGATTTCCGATGTTTAAACCTAAAAGGATCCCAGATTATGTGGCTAGAAATTGCACTAGACTACTATCTCACAGAAACTAGCTAAAGAAGAAGCGGTTATAGCACAAACTATAAACATTTTCAATGCAACACGGAACTGTATAAAAATTCCTTCTTCCCACAGACTGTGATTTGGCTACCCAACATGATAACACCAAGGCCAGACCAACCATCATTCAAAGAAAGACTAAAACAGAAATCATTACTTATATAAACTCTTAAGCACACTCTCAGGCCATTCCCCAGAAGCTTTTAGCAGTACCTTCATTTCCTAAGACAATAACCAACAACATCTAGATTTCAGCAAGCATTTTATCTTTATCGCAGCAGAAACAGCAGGTCTTTTGAATTTACCTTTATTTGACATACATGTTTGCCACTGACACGTGTAATGTACCGATTGTAATACACAACCTCCAGACATCAGGACTAAGTGTAACATTACACGCAACTGCACAGTTGGACACATGGTACACTAGTGTTGTTTATGTTAAGGATTATCTTTAATTAACTTTTTCATCCAAACTGATTGGATCTTTTTTGTTAAGGCTGCCATAATATAATTACATCACCCGAAAATAACATACGATTTAATTAGTTTATTTGAAAAAAAAAGTATAATTATCTACCCGCGGACTTCCCGAAAGATGATGAAAAACCATATTCTTGGTCATGAATAAATTATTAACACAGAAAAGGACAAGCTAATCAGGAGTCGGAATACACTCGTAGCAGGCCATAACCCCTCCTATTACCCCGCCTACTTTATTATATTTATGCCAAGAAGCCATGTCATAGCACAAGATAGGCCAGGTTATCTCCTCAAGTAAATTTTACAAATTATATACATGTATATCAATATTTGATGTATCGAATATGTTTACAAGTACTCAGATATGAATATAAAAACATGCATATTAAATTCTGCAACAATTTCGATTCAACTCTACGGCGGCATTACTATAATTGTATGTGTATTCCCGCTGTTTATCAGATGGTGTCAAATGCTAGTTTATTTGGCACAAAAAGAAACATCAAGCAAGGGCAGATCCAGGATTTTTCCCCAGAGAGGGTCCAAATTTGAATTTCATACAGTATTGATGTGAATGTTAGTTGTTTTATTTTTAAACGTTTTCAGTTCTAACCGCGCGGAGGTCTCCACTCCTAGAACCGTTTTTTTTTTCTTTTTTCTCTTTTCTTTTTTTTCCTATCCATATTAAATCAGTGTATTGAAAAGCCAAGCTGTGCTCATACATAGGTCTAGACTTTTAATACCATTGCTTTATTTTTTATATGTACTTTTTTATTTTTCATACTTATAGTTTGTCTATTTCAAAATCAAGTTTTAACCACTAGAGTGTCTTCAGGTTAAGAAACATCTTTATTCTTATTGGCTATATTTGTGAGTCATTCTCATTCAGCAGACTCAGATGAAAAGACTACGCTTGACTGAAAAAGTCTTCTATTGCTTGTCTTAATAATCTCTGAACAGTATCATCAAGTTCAATATCCATTGAATGATGTAAATGCATCAAAACCAGCCCAGCTAGCTCTCCTTGTGCATTGTATTGTGCATGTAATTCTTTATTCTCCTGAGCCCAGAAAAAGATCTCTCTGCTTCACATGAAGTAATCAGTAAAACGCAACCTACGTGAATAAGTGTCTTCATATTTGGAAACATGTCTTCATTCACTTCGTAGTAAATGGATAGCAGGTCACTGAGGCTGTCAAATTGATCAACTTCCAATTTCTGACAAAACCTTTTCCATTCTTTAATTTCCTTTAGTAAATCCTAGGATGAAATGCAGTCAAGATCAGTTGTTTCCCAGAACATCAGCTGATAAGAAAGTCTAATCAGCTCTTCTTCGCCAAGTTCAGTTATGTTGGATGGAAATAAAGAGCAGATAGAATATGCTGATGTATCTTCAGTTTGGACGCGAGATCTTAACTCTTGGAGTAAATAATCAAGGAAGGGAATGGCCAATGTAGACTTGAAATATCCTTTTGGTTCTGTTGTGTTAACATTTGCTCTATGCTGTTGTTTTACACACGTTCTAGGAACATTGATCCCTATTTCTAGGTCATTTGCAATTTGTGTGGCATCAGAGAAACAGGTTTTAAATTCGATGTCCACCTCTCTACGTTTCTCAGATATTTTCTCAACATGATGATCAAGCATTTCACAAGCTTTAGAGATGTCAGCATCTCATTTTTGAAGCTTCAAAGTCAGAGGTTTTATGGTGTCAAGAATATATCTAACACATACAAAAGCAGTCAAAACTGTTATCTTTGACTGTCTATCTCATACCAATCTTCATTGCTGCTTTCAACCAACGGATTCAAATTATGCTGTAGACACTTGACAATGTAACTGTAGAGATGATACAATATGTCAAAACAAACATGCCTCTCTACCCACCTGGTTTTACAAAGTCCAACTAATTTTTTTCCCGCTTATTCAGAGCTTTCCAACTCTAGGATATGTTCAAGAAACGATTATTTTTTGGAGATTGATCAAAGAAAAGAAACACTGAGTTAATTACATCAATAATATTTCTCACTAGAGGTAATTTGCATGCTGAAGCTATACTAAGATTGAGAGCATGACTTCGACAGTGAGAGTAGGATAATTTTAAATTGATTGATTCTATATATTATGTATTACCTATATTCAGGTGAACAGTGACCAGTGATGGGACTCTACCTGTAATACTGCTGCACCTCCATTATAAGTATTATGAGCAGGAACTTGTACAAGTTGTTTATATATAAGTAAATTGCTGATCTATAAAAAAACAACTTTGTGATTGGTGTAAACGTAGAACTCTTAGCTAACAACAAATTTGTGTTAATATGTCCTAGTTACAAGAATATCTGTAAATGCTTTATAAAATCTTCATATTATTATAAACAGTCAAGTATGTTTAATTTCATTGAGTTAATGCAAAGTAAGAAGTATCCAGTTTTATTAAATCTGTGTAAATATATTCACCAAGCTTTCAGTGTTCATAATTTCTTCTATAATCAAAATGCCTAAATGTATCTATCTATCTTTTTTGTGTTGATCTACCTAAGTATGTATTTGACAAAGTGTGTTACATATTTTATTTATGTTTGTCCAACCTCAAAAACTAATAAAAAATGATGTATTTATATAAAGATATATAGTTCTAATTTAATTAAATCTAACATAATATTGATTGTTTGTCTGTTATCTGCATGTCATGTGTTGCACTTATTATTTGAATTTGTATATAATAAGAAACGTAAAGATATGCTTAAATTACTGAATACATTTTTTTAATCTTGTAAAAGTAGAGCTTTCATTTAACTGTGTTGTCAGTTAAAAGTAACATCTACGTGATCAGTGTCAATTTAAAAAACATAAAGTTTAATAAACATAATATCATGCATAGATGGATTTTGTTGATACTTGCTGCAAATGATCAACATAACATGACGACATGTCATGAGTAAGACCCACACCTGTACCTCAACGGTCAAGGTCACAACTTAAGTTTGTTTGACAACACTTTGAGTCTGTGTGTGATTTCGTGTCCAACCTGTTACTTTGTCATGCATAGATGGATTTCATAAATATTTGCTACAAATGATCAACATAACATGACGACATGTCCAAGTAAGACCCAGACCTGTACCTTAAAGGTCAAGGTCACACTTTGAGTTTGTTTGACAACACTTTCAGTCTGTTTGAGATTTTGTGTCTGGCCTGTAACTTTGTCATGCATAGATGGATTTTGTTAATACTAGCTACAAATGATTGACATAACATAATGATGTGTAGCACGTTACACCCAAATTCCCATTTCAAAGATCAAGGTCACAATTTAACTTTGTTTGATGACACTTTCAGTCTGATTGAGATTTCGTGTCCAGTCTGTAACTTTGTCACCTATGGATAAATTTCAAAAACACTTGGCTCAATTCAACAGCATTACATTACAATGTGTCACGTGTAAGACCCACACCCGTACCTCAAAGGTCAAGGTCACACTTTGAGTTTGTTTGACAACACTTTCAGTCTGTGTGAGATAACATGTCTGGCCTGTAACTTTGTCATGCATAGATGGATTTTGTTTATACTAGCTACAAATGAGCAACATAACATGAGGATTTGTCACCGGTTTTACCCAGATTCCCACTTCAAAGGTCAAGGTCTCAATTTAACTTTGTTTGATGACACTTTCAGTCTGATTGAGATTTGGTGTCCTGTCTTAAACTTTGTCATCTATGGATAAATTTTAAAAACACTTGACTCAGTTGATCAACATGACAATTAAGTGTCTCATATAAGAGCCAGAAACCTTTTCTCAAAGGTCAAGGTCACACTTTCAATTTGTTTGATATTGCATGTCTGGTCTGTGACTTTGTCTTTAACTTGGCTCAATTTATCAAGATGACATGACGAAGTGTCATAAGTAAGACCTAGACCCTTACCTCAAAGGTCAAGGTCACACTTTTAGTATGTATGACAACATTTTAAATCTGTTTGTGATTTCAAGTCCATCCTTTAACTTTATCATACATGGATGGATTTTAAAAACACTTGGCTCTATTTATCAATTGATCAACAATTGATCTGTAACTTTGTCTTACATTTAGGGATTTTAAAATAGCTTGACACAAATGATCAGCATGTCATGATGATGTTTCACCTGCATTTAACTGTTGAAATACCCAGACCATAACATCAGATTTCAAGGTTACACAAAGGTCAAAGTCACACTTTAATGTAAAAAAAACAACATGAAATTGCATGTCTAGTCTGAAATATCAATCCAGACTACTGTTGATATTCATGGATACATCGCTACCTTTTATTGCATATATTGTTATTTTTCACAGACCATTTGGGGGCGCATATGACACTTACTGGTGACATTTCTTGTTTTATTTAATTTTTGTTTTCTCTTAGAAAGTAGATGAGCTCATAGCCATTTCAAAGGATTACATTTTATGTTGAAATGACCAATTAAAGATGGGTTTATTTTTATTTGGACATTTTCAGATCCAGCAAACAAATGTAGATATTGTGGTATTTCAAGAAGTGAGGTCAGGGACAGATCCAGCAAAGCAGAATCAACTTCTGGAGCTCCAATATGTCTTACCATCCCAGTATAAGTGGTACATTTACAAAACAGCAAATAATGTGTCATCTATTGACAAACTTATCGACAACAAATATCCCAGTGAAGGTAAAAAGGAAGATGTGTTACTGGTATATCTATACAACATTTTGTTCACGTATATATGAATTATGTTTAGTTAAAACTCATTGATTTTACTTCTATTGGGAAACAAGTTCTTTCAATTTGTGCAAATCATGCTCGAAGTATTCCTGTGTAGAGTTTGTACTAAGTATATGCGGAAAAAAGGGTCTTGCTCAAGGACATCACACATAGTCATGCCAGAAGATTGAACCAACGACCATCCTATCATGGGTTCAATGCTCTTCCACTGGATCAAGCACTCCACAAAAATCATTATTACATGATGTATATAATTTTATATATATATATATATGTTTCTTATTTTGGAAAATTTATTTATACCTTGTTTAGGCATTATATAAGTAAAGAAAAGGTTATTTAACCCTTTACTCCATAGATACGCGTTTTTCTGCACCAATCACAGATCATTGAAAACAGTGCAGGAGATTGCTTGTTACGAGCAATCTGAACTCTTCCTGCACTGTTTTCCACTCTGTCAGTTAATATAAACATAATTTACCCATTGCTGATACGTGGTGAATTAATGTTTTCAATATTAGAGGTGTCCAAAGGCGTCTATATGAAGTAAAGGGTTAACAGCTTTCTGACTTTAAAGTGTTTACATGACTTTCTACCACATGATGAATATCGTTTGTCTGTCACTGTAAATTAAACCATGCAAAAAAATGTCTTGAATTATAAGAGTTGCTGTACACATTTCTGGCCTCAGTTTAAACTACCTACATTTACAAGTACTTTTTGTTTACAAATACTGATTAAATATGTGAACAATTTGTTAGCTTTTAGGTTTCCTGAATACCGGTAATTTTTCAGTGCAGCATCTTTTTTTAATTTAGGTTGAATTATGTATACTAAGAGAATTTGATTGAAATTTTTGGCAAGCTAGCTTCATGATTAACACCAGAGTAACTACTAGAGTACTGGTCCTACTTCAGTGAAATGTCACATGTGTCATCACCACTTTTTGTGGCACTCAAGGAAGCAAAGTGAATGTTTATTTTAAATATGGGTAAAATAATGGTTCTTTCCGTACTAAAAAGATTTGGTGAAGATTTTAGGCAATCTAGCTTTATAAATCAGAGTTCCAGAGTAATTAAAAAATTTGGTTAATATCTCAATAACGACTGGCAGTACTTAAACAGTACATTTTATGAAAAATAGCCCATAGTGTGACAGCATTTTACAGTGCTCCAGGTAAGCACTAATTTAGGGGTGTTTAATTAAGCATTTCTAAGTAAGCATTGAACTTTAAAATAAGGGTGAAATTCAGCATTGGATACTGACAATTTCAGTGTTGATTACTTTATATGAAGTAGCAAATTGATTGAAATGAAAGTAAGCATTGCACACAAATTTAAGGAGTATAATTACTCATTTAAAGAAAAGTTTATCTGAAACACTGATTTTATAAAGTTCAGCAAATTGTCATCAATGTACATTGACATTTTCTGTGAACATCTTCTAAATGTTTTGATCAATATTTTTGTGTAGGAATTGGATTAATAAGCAAATTACCTATTGTGGACAGTTCTGTAAAGTATCTTCTGCCCCATCCGCGGGACCCAGACAAGAACAAGCGTGTAGTGCTGCATGCAGTTATTAAGGATGTGGCCGGTACTAAGTTTAATGTCATTGTTGTACACCTGTCATATCACAGACAACAACAGTGTAGGAATATTGCAGAAATTATACACTTTATAAATAGTAAGTCAATTTTTAGCTCGACTATTCAAAGATTAAAGAGAGCTATTCTGCTCACCTGTGTGTAGGCTTTGGCATCACATCTTGTTTAAAGTTTTGCATGCAAGTAAGCATTGCATGTATTGACTTGAAACTTTACACAAGGCTTCCCAGTCATCAAACCTATTACAATAACTAAGTTAGATAACTCTTGCATAATTCAAATTTTTGCCCTTGTTTGACTTAGAAATTCTGGTTAAAGTTTTACATATAAGTACCATCAAGTCCATATCTCACCAACCACTCAATTTATTTGATTAAAACTCCACCATAACTTCCTTGTTACCAACCCTACTAAAACATTGAAGTTATATAAATTTTGCATGAATATAATGCAAGTTATTGCTCTTGTTTGACTTAAAAATTCTGGTCAAAGCTTTGTGTGCAAGTACCGTCAAGTCCCTTTCTCAGTAACCATATCATGTATTGGATTGAAATTTCACAAAAGACTTTCCAGTCATCAAACTTACTAAAAATCTAAGTTAAATAACTTTTGCCTGAATATAATGAAAATTATTGCCCTTGTTTATCTCTGACAGTAAGCTTTACATGTTTTGGCTTGAAACTTTACACAAGGCTTCCCAGTCAACAAACTTACTACAATAACTAAGTGAGGTAACTCTTGCATGAGTATAATGAAAATTCTAGCCCTTCTCCGTCTCAGAAAATTTGGTTAAAGTTTTGCATGCAAGTAACGTCAAGTCCCTAGCTCACCAACCACTCAATTTATTTGATTAAAACTCCATCAAGACTTCCTAGTCATCAAACCTACTAAAACAATGAAGTAAGATAACTTTTACCTGAATATAATGCAAATTATTGCTCTTCTTTGACATAAATTTTGGTTAAAGTTTTGTGTGCAGGTACCATCAAGTTCATATCACAACAACCACTCAAAGTCTTTGATTGGAACTTTATGTATGGCATTGTAATCATGAAATCAACTTAATTAATTAATCAAGTGGGTTAACTCTTGCCAGATCTTTTTGCAAATTATGGCCTTTGTTTGACTTAAAAAACAGCCAATGCATGTATTGGATTGAAACTTCATACAAAGTATTGCAGTGATAAGACCTACTCAATTTAGTATGTTAGATTGCTCTTGTTAGCTTGGATTTGTTGTCAGTCTGAATCAAATTTGTACTTTTGTGACAAACATTGGAACAGTCGAGTGCGCTGTCTTATCGACAGCTCTTGTTAATATTTATATTTCAACACAATACAGTTTACATATTGCATCCAGTTTTATTTTATCTGAGTAGAACCACCTCACTTTCGCAAGTAACTGGCAAACTTTCTCACATACAGTTTTTGAACTGAGTGGGACTCAAACCTACAACCTCACCGGGTAATAATCTTGAGATGGCACCTTAGAACCCACATACACAGAAGACCCTCTGTTGTTAGTGCTAGTCCTCTCATCAGATTATAATCTGGCCTGTATAAGCGGTCATCTCTTTTAAGCAGCAATTTGTCTTAAACAGCCGCTGGTATACTTCCTTTAATATCATCATTTTATCAAACTAATCTAGCTTTGATGCACTAACTTCAATGATAGTTGCTCTTACAATAATTTGTATGATACCAAAGCTTGAAGTATGACATGAAACTTTTTTTTCCAGTATATATATATATATATTTATAAAAAAAATCATTTTTCAGAAAAGAGGCTAAAAAATGTGATACTTCTTGGGGATTTTAATACATACACAGACTATGAGTGGCCAGTTAAAATCATGGTTGACGGTCAGATGAATAGAGATAATAAATGCTTTAATGAAGTCAACAATTTAGATATGTCAGTCACGGAAAAGTTCAGAGGTGTATGGGCATCAACTGGCCAATCAGAATCCGGATACACATTCAGCAACATGGTAGGTATTTTTACTAGAGCTGTATCTTTACAACTCATTGTGGAACAACATAGAGGCTACCAAAATATTGTTTTTAAGGACCTGTTAATGTCGGAGGACAAGAAAATGAAGTAGAATACATGTACAGTCAAACTTGTTAAAGTGGTCACCTCTATTAAGCAGCCACTTGTCTTAAGCAGCCATTTTTGTTATTTCCCATGTACATGCTTTCAGAGCACATTAATCTGCATTAAACAATGACCTGTCTTAAACGTCCACTTTTGCTCCTTCCCTTGACTGGCTGCTTAAAACAGGTTTGACTGTATATGCATTCTGTTTAAATGATTAAATAATTGCTATGTTGGTTTGTTTATTTTTAAGAAATAGCATTTTCTGAAATAAAGATAATTGTTAAAAATCTTTTAAAAACAAATATAATAAAGTTGTGTTTATTCATCTTTAAAGTATATGTTCAATAAAAAAAAAGAGATGTGTTTTATTGAAAGTTTTGTTTTTATAATTAAGGATTATGTCATATTCATACATAAAATAATCAAATATTGAAAATGAAATACAGTTTTATCTACTTTAACATTTTTTTTTTATCAAACTTGAAAGCAGACTGATAAGTTTTGGTAGTGGAATTAACTACTGACAGGGAACTGGTTTTGATCGTTTTATTATTAACTAGTTTCGAACCTTTCCGGGTCTTTTTCAGGATACATACAGTTAGATTTATTACACTGAAGTACAGAAATTTACAGTTTGTTATCACATGATTTTATGTCTATAAATAGATTTTTACTATTAAAATTACATTATGAACATACAAAATATTAAAGTACATATACCTTAAACAATGTCTGCGGTGAATTTGATTGTTTTGTGAAGACTGTTCAGACCCGTGATGAAAGAATCTAATTCTTCTCTGGAGTGGGTCCATATCATTAGGATGTCGTCTTCCCAATGATAGATGACTGGATGCCTGTTGGTGGATCCAATATCTGGATACTTATTATCACATGATATGTTACTGTTTGTTTTCTATTTAATTAAGGAAGCCTCATTTATATCTTCTCTATTGTAAGCCCCCATCATTCAAAGAATAGTGTTACCCAGGACTGTTTGTTAGTCTGTTCATCGGAGGTCATATTAGTTTGATTGGATCTATGTATTTAATTAATATTTGGTGTGTGCCTGTAATGATATTTGCCAAGTTTAATGTTTGCCAATTGGTAAAGTTTACAGGACTGGTGGCCTTTTTTTATACTTAATATATAGTAAAACAATAGTTTCCATACAAAAACTTCTATATAGCTCTACGACGTACTGTCTACGTATGCTTGGTGTGTAACTGTTTAATTATAAAATACAGATCAATTTCAATATTTGCCAACACTGGTAAAATTTTACAGAAGTTAAAAGAAGCCCTTTTTTAACTGATTTTTTAAAATAAAACTTAATAACATATAGTGGAGGCATTCATGTCCTATGGATGCATTTTTATTTACTGAATAATTTTATTTTTTTGCATAAGATTACTGTGTATATATTTGTATTAAAAATGGTATTTTATAAGGATTCTGTTCAATAACCTATTTTGTATTATGACTAATGTAGAACACATAAATTGTCCATATAATAAATCCTAGCTCAATATGAAATCTCAGTCATACTGTTCATTATAATGGCCATACGTCATCCAATTGAACTTAAATATATTTTGTTGTGTCTTCCAATGTCAAGTGTTTGTCTTATGACCCTCTCAGCTTGGTCCTTAAATTTCATGTGAGAATGATTGTCAGTTCCTTGTGGAAGGACAGTGGTTCTACTCAGATTCACACTAAGGTCTTCTTTTTCCACTTATAAAACTGGATATACCATATATAAACGTGTGTTGAAAAGACTGTTTAACTCCATTTTGACTAAATGAGGTTACAGCCTGGGAACAGTCAGTAGCAAAATGCTACTGTGGAGTTGAAACCTGGCATTTTATTCAGACCAAACAGAATGTTTACCCTCTGTCAATTTCTGAATTCTCTTCTAATACATTTAACTTTTATTTCATGTTACAGCATTCAGGTTTTGATTATAAATTGTTACTGATAACTCATGAATGTTCAGTGATGACTTTCCCGTACACAATATAAAGTGCAATGTTATAACCAGCTATGATGTTCTAATATTATGCACCTTTCCATGACTTTATAAACAAAAGGTCATTTATTGACTGATACAAAGTTATAAGTAAAGTTATAGGCAATTCTTTAGTTTATTAATTTTAGCTAGATTATGAAGGAAGCTCAAAACTAATATGAGTCGGCTTTCTGGGTAGGACCAGTACTGAGTGTTGTTTTTTGAGAGGCATCGGATCGAGATGGAGATCAAACCCACAACCTCTGACATGAGCCGCCAACACTCTGTCCATTACACTAATGACTGCATTAGTGTCTTATTTAAAATTGATAGTTAGCTCTTTCATATATTGCTGCTCTCAACAATCTGTTCATCCTACATTTCAGCCGACTCCAGGTCTTCAAAGTCGACCAGATCGGATTCTGGTTTCTTCAAATATTAAGACAAAGTCTGTAAAGTTACTTGGCAACGGAACAAGATACAAACAAAGGTATAAGGCCTCCATTCATTGGGAGAGATTCACCACCATCATCCAATCGAGTCACTCATCTTACCAGGGCCTGGCTGGGTATCCATGTCAACATGATTGTGGACCCCATGGATCCTGCCAGTGTGGGGTCTGTGGTGCAGGAGGAAATAATCATCAGTGCCTTCTACCTCACTGCGACGTGTGTAATGAGAAAGTCTTCAGATATCTAGTCATTCATTCCATAATCTCTGTGATAGTGGTATTTCATATGTTTTATTCCGTTATATTAATTCTGATGGTGGCAGCCAATTCTTATGGAGAGACAATGTACGCATTTCTGGGCTGTAACTGCTGCCTGATGAATCCTAAACTTCTGTTACAAACAGTACGGATCAATCATCGAAGGAACAGACTATTGCGAATATGTCAGATGTGGCCTATTTTTAGGTTACCGCCATATGTGCAGTTGTTTATCAGTGTTGTATGCTTGATAGTTATATATAATTCAGCCAGAATAGTTTTTGCTTCTCTGCTAGATCTAACTTACAATGTATTGGATGAGGAATTCTTTCCATCCGATCATTTGATGGTCATAGCTGATGTTGTGTTATAGCAAAAGCTTTTGTAAACATTAAAATAATCTTAAATCAATTCAATGAAGTTTTTAGTTTATCTGCGATACACAGGTGAATTTTTGTGATCACTGGTGTCCGTCGTCTGTCTGTCATTAACCCTTTTCTTTAAAATGACTTTAAGAACTGCAGCGGTGGTCAAGGGGTAGAGTGTTCACCTCCTATGTGGAAGGTTATGGGTTCAATCCCCGGCCGTGTGATACCAAAGACTTAAATCAAAGGCCTGAAGGGCCTGAGGGAAGGCTCGCTGCTTGTGTTAATTAGAAAATGTAGGTTCGGAAAATTGAAAAACTTAGTTAGATAATTTCTGATATGTTAAAAGGTATTTCATTGGGATTTAGAAAAGAATGTGGTGTGTTTAATATTTCTTTTGTGTATCTGTATAAATAATCTCCTGCATGCAATTCAGAGTCCATATCAATACATTTTTTCAACAGTAGCTATTAAACAGTTTTAATAATGCATTTGAAAAAATGCAAACACCATGGTACACACCATCTTCCGTGTGAAAATTGACTGAATATTTGATGACCCTGGTGAAAATATCCATTTCAGGACATTTTGTAAACTGGTAACGTGATGGTCCAGGATTTCTTTCCATATCTCCACATAAAGTTATCAACATGAACAACCTATATGAAAGCTTCACAAACAAACCTTCATATTCTGATGTTTCTCCAAAATCAAAAGAATTGAGTAGTGATGTACAACTCCAGTCAATTTTAATATCTCCAGTTCACTAGTTATGATTTATGGATAACGAAACGCATTCAGAACAAAATGTTCCTGATTGTCCGAGAATATACAACACATATCCATAACTCTTTGTCTAGACCAAAACAAACATGACCTACTTATAGATTTATGTGTATATTGACTTGAGTTATGTTCGATATAGCTTTCAATCATCAATATAAATAATCAATAAATTGCATTATAAACGGTGTTTAACCGCTAAACTCTGCTTGCATAAGATGACAGATTGGCGCGTTTTTCTATAAACAACAAATGTAGCCCCGAACCTAATTTCGTTATTTTACTATCAAAATTAAAAGAGGACAATCCGTAGTGAATAAAATTTCACTAACAATTACTATTTACTCAAACTACGAGTTATTATATCATAAATATGTCAATATTTCACCCCATTAATGATTTCATGTCGAATGGTGTTAGAGATTATATATCCCCCTCACCAGATGACATCACTATGCATAGTAGTAAATGCGTAAAACATTTTTTTATCAATGAAAATGGCTGTGTTTTTTTTAGAAGTGTATTCTTCCGCATTTCCATGCAAATTGTATGCTTCCCGTATCGTATTTTTGAACTTTTGTAAAGAAAAATAACCGCAATATTTAAAAAACTTTGAATCTTTTGTTGTATAATATGTCCTTTGCTACGGTAAATGCGTTTTGAAACTTGTGAACTCTTTATCGGTCGGACGGTGTGGCGGTTCATGCCATACGTAGTAGTGTATAACAGATGCTAGAGCTGCATGACAGCTAAGGAAGTCAGAGCTTTGCTCGCCTTCCAAAAATTTCCTCCCTTGGTGCTCAGCACTTAGAGGATAGTTCCAAGTCTGGTTGGCCCAATGTCAGTATAATGTGACTGTGTAGGGGATAATACCATGTGTCTTTGACATGATAGTCCAGTGTGGCAGCATTTAGACTACTATCTGAGGTAGACATTGTCTCGATTTAACTGAAAAAGTATTGAAAGCCACACTATACACCATACAAAAAAAACTTAAAATAACTCTGTCTTTAGTAGAAACCATTTGTTTGATTTTGCAAAGTTTATAAAGAAACATTATTGGTCAACAAAATCCAGATTACCGGGTAGTTCAAATTATGATACTTCATAGTCTTGGGAGCCAGGAGAGACCAAGGGAGAGTTAAAATGCTAATTCTAATAAATCTTCTGAAGTCAGTCATATTACTTCATATGTGGTGGAAATTATCCTTTAAATATGTGTAGGTGTTTTCAGTTAATTAATGTACCAGGGACTCTAGTTTATTGGAGACAATTGTAGATATTAAGGCATAGTATTGGAAAACTGAATTTTTTTAGTTTTCAACTTTAAGACACACAGGTTAAAATTTGGTCCATCAAATTTAAAAGAACTAACAACATAGAATTAGGTACATGACTTCATCCTACCAAACATATATCTTTTGGTATATCTTTTACTACGCAAATCCTTACAATGTTGCCGATAAACAGTTCATATGTATGGGCCTCTTTGCTCTCATGTTTCATATATTTACTGTCTTTAAATGTATTGTATTTGTTCTAATATGGTAAAATGCCATTTTCAGCACATGACGGGTTATATGTGGCATAATAAACAAGAGGCCCAAGAGGGCCTGAGGATGCTCTACTGACTCATAGTGGCCATAGCACTTTTTGAAATTTTCCTATGCAAAAGAAACATAGGGCATGGTCGTATTTAACCCTAAGGACACCATTTGAACAAATCTAACAAAACTATAGTTGGTCATCATTATTACATAAACATTATGAAAATCTATTGGGCCGTTCATGAGAAGATTTTTTAAGTTTTTGACTATTTTTAGTAACAGTGGCCATCTTGAATTTCAGATCGAAAAAAAAAATCTTCTGTATAGTCTCCTATGCAATAGAAACATCCATGTGAAGTTTCAGTTTAATTGGCCTCGTGGTTTCAGAGAAAGTGTTGCTGACAGACGACAGACGACGGACGACAGACAACGCGCCATCGCATAAGCACTTCTGGCCATTGGCCAGTAGAGCTAAAAATGAAACCACCATCCATCTGCAAGCAACTGGGAATCTTTTTCACATAAAAGTTTTTGGAACAAGCTGGTTTTGAATTCATGACCTCAGCAGTTAGATGACAGTGTCTTATACATGGTGACTAGCTGAAACTGTTCCTTGTTGCATAATATGCATTGCCAACCACCCGTTGTGCCCGTTACTCAGCGTAGCTAAAAGCTACAGAATCTGACACGGATAAGATTCACTTTTTTAGTTTATCTGATAAATGATGGTAAACTGTGAAAAAATCGGAATGTAGCTGAACTTTATAGAGATATCTGAATAATTGTTAATACCTTGCATTTTTATCTTGCTTGATTATTTATGTCTGACATCTGAAAACTAATTGCATAAACCTATGGCACCAAAGATACTACTTCATTTCCAACACCTTTTTGTGTCCATAAACTACAGCAACAACTACTGAAAATCACCAGTTATGCTTAATATATATTGCATAACCAGACTCAGATATACAATGATACTTTCTTTAAAAAACTTAAATTATTTTCTGAAAATTACTGGCCACGGATACATGTCGACTTAAGGCATGGATCCTGTTTGCTATCCCTCGCCTGATCTCACTGTTATGTTGTTCCTCTGTCTGGTCGGTCAGTTGCATTTGCTCGATGACGTTCCTATAAAAATCTATAATTGGTCACTGTTTCCAATTAAGATATAACATTGTTAATGCTTAGTTGTTTTAACTCAACTATTTTACATAATTAGCTCAACTGGCCAAAGGCCAGCAGGGCTTATGTCGTGGTAAATTGTCCATCGTCTGTCTTCCTGTCTGTTAACCTTTTACTTGAAGTCGCAAAAGCACCATCATTTTTCATTGAATCTTAACCGAACTTGCACAGCTGTTATATCACCATATCTTGGACGAGTTTTTGAGCCAGTGTGATTCGACACAAATGCCCCTGCCACAGGACTTATACATGTAAACACATTTTAAACGAAACTTTAAAATACATTTTCTCAAGGCCGAAACCTTAGATATTTTACATGAAGCATTGCATCGAGGTCCCACTAAAAGATGTTTTGAAGATTGATCCCTTGGGTAAAATATGGGGACGCCACAGCGGTCACTGTTTTACATAGAGTTATATAGGGAAAATGTAGATGCGATAACACCTTCTTTTAACATTGAATCTAAATCAAATTTACACAACAGTTATATAAACACAAGACTAATTCTTGAACCAGCGTGAATCAGCCACAAATGGCCCCGCCACATGGCTTATAAGCAGGCCTTCTAAAATTCCAAAATGCAAATCGGTCCAGGTTTTTTACTACCGTAAGAATCGCACTTATTTATAAAAAATCACTAAAATTGCCTTACATTATGCCATTACATGTATGCATACCCCACCCACCATGTCAGCTGCATCGTGTATTTCTCCGTTTATTTATTAATAGGAAACGATTTCAAGTTTATTTGTGTATTATTTATAACATACTTTATCACAATGTGTACATTTTAATGACTGACATTATGTTTCCGCTTTACTGAATAATTTTCATTCTATTAAAAATGTTCGATCGAACCGGAAGTGATGTAAGTTTCGGAAGCTGCGTGAAATAATCACCGTGGAAACCAATGTAACGGTTCAACCACAAAAATAAACCATTCAGAACCTGTCCCACATCAAAACAAAATCGGTCCGGCTTTTATCACTTTCATTTATTAATGTCATTAATTTTATAATTAAAATTATTTTTTTTTAAAAATGAAACAAACAAGTAACACCGCACGTTTTATCAAATATTTTAATGACGCAAACAATATTCGGTCCGACCGTCCCAGCTTTGGCTAGCGGTATATCAAAGAAATATACGACCGCAAACACAGTCTTTTGATGAACCGACAGAACGCTATGGGTCACTGATCACACATCGAAGGCGTGCTACATAGCGATAGACTCTTCCGATAAACTCCCCTAATACCGTCAATGGTTTAGTCGAAATTGTCATCATTTCGCGCAGCAGGTGACAAAACAAACGGATTATTGCGTCAAATTATATTGCCGCAAGGCGTATTTCGCCGGTCAGTATGGCATGGTAAGAGCAATTTATGAGATTTTATACGACCGATAGAAAATATCTGGACCGATTTTTTATTGAACTTTGAAAATATCTGGACCGATTTTTTATTAAACTTTGAAACAAAAACCGGTTTTGAACTTCTGAAATCGGTCCAAAAACCGAAAAACCGGCAATTTTAGAAGGCCTGCTTATAAGCACATTTTAAATAAGTAAATTTTGAAAAAAAGTTTCTCTGAAAGATCAAGGCTTAATTCTCAGATATTCTACATGCAGCATCTGTTGCCAGAAGAGCAATTCGGGTCCTATTGGGCCTCTTGTTTTTTTGTATGCTTAACAATCTTATTATAAAATGTCTGTACAATCTGTGGTACTTTCGTTGGTATAAAAATGACACGTTAAAGAAAATCATAATTCTTCATCATCGGCATTAATTTTTTTTTTAATTTAAATTCATAATTCAACCTGTTTTAAGGCATCAACTTTTGGAAGATGTCACTTTGGGTACGGTTTTATTTGGAAGTTGTTTTCTTCTGTTCAATTGTGCAGCCACTTTGACTACAGAGCTTATATTAGTTTACCAAATAGATCTTCAGCTCTTTTTAAATCCCATATTCAACCATTATTCATACTTAAAAGTTTAAAGACAACAAACGAAAATACACATATATGTAGTTAAACAAAATACAGAAAAACATAATTGTTACTGAGATTGGGGGACTGAATACAGAAATCTTGCTATGTACTTCGGTGACTCAAATTAGAGTGGATGTGAAAAATTTCCCAGATCGTGATTTATTACAGGAAACTATATATATATATATAATTATATATATCCAAACAGAATCAAAGGGTCAAAACTCTGTGAAAAATCATCGAGCCGGTACACAAAGATATTTTGCACATCTGCATATGATAATGATGCATCTTAGCAAGTTGCATAAAATTCCAACTTGAGGTTGTACAGAAATACCCCCAGACAAGAATTTGGTCAAAGACTCAATTAAACGGCCATAACTCCGTGAAAAAAAAAAAATCATCGAACCGGAACACAAAGATATTATGCGCATCTCCACTTGGTATTGATGCAACCTAGCAAGTTTCATAAAATTCCAACCAGAGGTAGAGAAATAGCCCGGACAAAAATTTGGTGACACACAGACGGACGGATGCATGCACGAAGCGGCGACTATATGCTTCCCCTCTTTGGGGGTGCATAAAAATTAAACATGTTAATAGAATCAGGTGTTGTAATAGCAAACAAATAGACTTTGCCACATTTTAGCTGAAACATGTAGAGTCAACAGAGTCGTTGGTTTGAGAGATGCGAGTAGTAAGTAGTATCGCTACCTAAAACAGACGACAAATATTCTTTTCTTATTATGAGACACTATATGATTAAAATTTGTCTTTTAGGTATAAAGATTAATTATTGGAAAGTTCTATGACATTCCATTTTCTTATTATTTATATCCATTTTTGATCAGACTCTACATGTACGTTTTTCTCTGTTCTTTCATCGTTCTCAGCTTGAGAGCAATGAGTGGGTTGGCAACGTAAATTTTGCAGCGAGGAGTTGTTTTTGCTAGTCACTGTGTTGTACCACTCTGCAAGGGAGGACCCAATTTTTAACCCTTTACTTCATACAGTCGCCTTTGGTCACCTCTAATATAGAAGGCTTTTGAATTTTTGGGTGAATTGTTTATATTAACTGACAGAGTTGAAAACAGTGCAGGAAGTGTTCAGATTGCTCGTTACAAGCAATCTGAACTCTTCCTGCACAGTTTTCAAAGGCCTTCCATGATTGGTGCGGGAAAACGCGTATCTATGGAGTTAAGGGTTAAGTGTGACATTTATCCGCACTCAGGCAGTACCCAGTGAAATTGCTGGTGACATGGGGTTATGGTGCAAATGAAAGTATCTCTATTTATATGGAAATAAATACAAATGTATTATATTTGTACTAAATGTACCATGTGATGTATTAACCATGGATTTCAATAATCTTCTAATCAAATCAGTTTTTATTTGAAATAATATTGGCACAATGAAGTATCATGCCAGGCATGTCTGTTCGATATCTGTCAACGTCGATCAAATTTTACCTATGGCCACCTTTGTACTAAATTTTCGATAAAAATTGATCAATACCAAGATTATTCATATTGACACGCACTTTTTTAGTTAAATATAAATTTATATTTAGAAATGGAAAAGTCATCTCCAACACAAGGCGACAGCTTCTTAAGTAAATAATTTATTCTAGTAAATACAAAAGCCGTGACAACAAATACAACTGTACATGTGGTATTTCACAAAACTCTTTTCAGAACATTTGATCTTTTCACAAGGTCAAATGGTAAAACACAGTTGTTTGAATGACAGGTCTACTTTTCAGTAAAAATGCTGCCATCAATGATATTAATTTATACGGCCACAACGCTAAAACATTTATTTGATAATACATCATTGATCATGAGAAGAATCGATGACATGAACCTAACTATTGTTAAGGGCATGAGTCAGCCAAAGGTTATTTGACTTCTATGAGAACAATTTAAGTCTCATATACATAAATATATATGAGAAGATCAACATCTCTGATTTTGAATGGGGGCAAAATGTAAATTTATTGTTGCTAACACAACAAACATTTAGATATTTTGCAATAATTTTAATAGGTGTAAAATATTGTGATACTGCTACAAGCTAAATTATTTTAGAATTTCCTTATATAGAATCTCAAATCATATTTAAAAAAAGAAAAGTGGTTTTCATTACCACTAAAATGACTTCATTGATACACAATTTATGTTTTTACATCAGGAATAGTGTTCACAAACTTTTGGTTGAAACAATTATCCTGGATAAAACTATTTTTGCAAGCCACAAACAAGAATCTGGGAAATTTTAGAACACTGTGCACGTTTCCTAACCAATGGTATTTAAAATCAAAATGTGCATGTTCAATCCTGTTTAATTTAAATAAAGATGAATGGATGAACTGCACACCAAGTAACCAACACATTATAGGTTATAACAACTAACAGAAAGACTCCAGTTTCACTCTCCATGTACAAATATAATACACTAACACACACATTGAAAACAAAATCAACAAATGAATATTCAGAATAAGCTTACAGCCTTGAAACATCCAGATCTGCAGCTATAGCAAATTCCACACAAATAGTCAAATAATCGCCTCTAACGACAGACATGATCAGAAATGGTCCTAACAAAAAAGGTATATTGCTGGGCCCATTTTTGTGCTATTTAGTTTTTATGATGATAATCCATTTTTTTGTTAATTTTAATAAAAATGGGTCATAAAGATACCATTATATTATGAAAATGAAAAACTGAACTTAATAATGAGCATCATAACAAAAAAGGATAACTTTATTTTTATCTTTGAAAAATACACTGAAAACTAAGTTTTTCTCTTATATATTTTTACTATAGAAAAAAATCATCAGCTAAACCCCATCCATTTTTATATGTTTTTCTTTTAACAAAAACTCAAACAAGAAGTCGCTTATATGGTTTTACATTTCACTTCCTTTCAAATTTTGTATGAACTAAGCGTATGAAGACATTTAAAACAAACATTAACACATTTGGCTCATCAGTTTTTGAGAATATTTTTGAAATTTCACAATTCTATCTTTTTTCAGGTCCCTGCAGGTCCCTCATTTATATCAAATCCCCTTTAAAGGACACTTCTTCAAAAATCTTCTAGTAAAGAGCAAGGCCTGTAGCTTTGATATTTTGCCTGTAGTAACATGTAATGAGTTTCTATTAACTTTGTTCAAGCCATGACCCTTGGGTCAAAATTATTATACTACATACAAAATATAAAAGCTACAGCCCTTGTAATTTCAGAGAAGATTTTGAAAATTTGAGAGAAAAAATAGTGATAAACCCCTAGGGCAGGACCAAATTTGACTCCAGGGCAATCATTTGAACAAACTTGAGAAAGCTTTGTGTAAGAATGCTTCATACAATATTTGGTGAAAATCTGTCCAGTGGTTTAAGAAAAGAAGTTGTTTGTGATCTACCATCGTCTGTTGTCAACTTTTGCTTCAAATGACTTCTCTTAAACCACTTGGATAGATTTTCACCAAATTTTTGTTTGAAGCATTCTTGCACAAAGTTCTCTCAAGTTTGTTCAAATGATGACCCTGGGGTCAAATTTGGTCCTGCCCTAGGAGTTTATCAGTATTTTTCTCTCAAATTTTCAAAATCTTCTCTGAAAGTGCAAGGATGTAGCTTTGATATTTTGTTTGTAGTTTCATAATTTTGACCCTAGGGTCATGACTTGAACAAAGTTAATAGAAACTCATTAGATGTTACTACAAGCAGAGTATCAAAGCTAAAGGCCTTGCACTTTCGGAGAAGATTTTCAATTTTTTTTTTTAAAAATACTGATAAACCCCTGGGGTGGGACAAATTTGACCTCAAGGTCATCATTTGAACATACTCGAGAGAGCTTTATGTAAGAATGCTTCATACAAAATTTGGTGAAAATCTGTCAAGTGGTTTAAAAGAAGTCGTTTGAAGCAAAAGTTGAAGACGGACAAAAGACGACAGACGATGGTAGATCACAATAGCTGTCTCAAGTTTGTTCAAATGATGACCCTCGGGTCAAATTTGATCCCACCCCAGGTGTCAATCAGTATATTTTTTATCAAAATTTCAAAAATCTCCTCTGAAATTGCAAGGCCTGTAACTTTGATATTTTGATTAGATGATACTTCAGGTAAAATATCAAAGCTACAGGCCTTGCACTTTCGGAGAAATTTTTGAAATTTAAAAAAAAAATACTGATAAACCCCTTTCAACAATCTTCTCTAAAAGTGTAAGGCCTGTAACTTAGATATTTTGCATGTAGTATCATCTATGTGTTTCTATCAAGTTTGTTTAAGCCATAACATTAGGGTCAAAATTGGTTCCATCCTGGGGACATAAGGAAATTTACATTTAAAATCTTCTCAAGCAAATTTGTTCATATTTAGTATTAATGATCCCTACAACTAGGAGTTTCAAATTTGTTTAAATAAAGGCGCTAGGATCTATTGGGATCTAGTAAGGGGCTTTGATTTTTACATATGAAAAAAACGTACATTCTACTTTTATCATTTATTTTAGGAATTAGTTATATAATCTTGATGTCTGGAGTATTGTTTAGTCAGAACAGCTGAGCACAAACTTTTAAAGGGTTTTTAATATCCATAAAGGGCCAGCAGAGACCCAAAAAGGGAATACTAAAAAATCTTGTTAAAGAGTTGATCACCTCCCTTTATTCTTTTAATAAGTTAACTTATATAGGTTTAAAGGAGTCAATAAGAGCATTAAACTAAATATTTATCATAAAATTAGTGGACAAAATGAACTTTCCCGTTTCAAAGTAAATGTCTACCTATACATAAGATTGGAATTTTTCGATACTGTTGTACAAGTTTTTTTCAAATACTAGTATGTAACGGGTCTGCTTGAAATTAGGGGCAAGGGTTCATTGGAGCCCAGAAGGGTGACTTTCACTTTACATGGAAATGTTATGAGAAAACAGTTAATTCTCATTTTTCTCATCCACCAGTTACTTTTATAAGTTTTTCATAGGCTTAGTCCATACACAATTTGACAGGAAGTGACATGTGAAACCAGATGAGCCACTTGGGTCTCTTGTTTATATTTTAGTTTCCTTTGTAACAAACAAAAATAAATGGTCTTTAAAAAGAATACAACTTCAATTAAAAATTTAAAATCCATAGTCATAAAAATCAGCAAACCAACAAGACAACATCCTTAAGTGAATCAGCAATTTACAACATTGCTTGTAGAAGCCGGCAATCAATGGTGTTTAACGCCATTTTCAACACATGAAAGTTTATATAATTATTATGGCATATCCAGTTTAATTGGTGAAAGAAGACCTCAGAATAAATCAAGAGTAGAACAAATGTCCTTCCCCATCTACACATGTTACAGACAAATTTCTCCCATAAAGACTTCGACAGAGCTGGGCTCAAACCCATGATTTCCATGGTAATCATAACTGAAAATAATAGAAATTAATGTTCTTGCCAGCAGTATATAGTTAAAGGGTGTCAAAATATAGAACTATAAATTTGAATTCCAAATGTGTGCTTCAACAGCTCCAAGACCTTATATAAGGAATGGAGTTACTTGTCAAATGATATGGCAATAAGTAAATCCATATTAATTTTCAAATGAAGGCAAGCTGTCTCTGTTATAAAAGAAAGCTATGCATTACAACAAATTTAAAATAAAAAATCCTTCTTAATGCATAATTTCGAACCGAACAGAACATGTGGGATACATAAATGAAAAACTTTATTTACAACAACTTATTTAAAATACTTTCATCCAATTAAAAATATAACAGTTAATATTGAGATCAAGGCTCTAGCATTTTATTATATTTGTTATTTTATTTCATCATTTGGTAGGGGTTCTACCTCTCCCTGATGACTGCAGTCTCATTTCATCCTGCATTACAATCTCACAGTGCATTTAATAAATTATGCATGCAGGCACTGCATAAATGAGATGGCATCTGTATGAAAAGCAGTATATCAGTATTTTCCAAATTTCAGAATTTATAAAAGGTATTTTTATATTATATCCTGCCTCGCCTAATTTCCCTGAGCCATTACTGTCAAAAGAATATCAATTATAATATATTTGAGAAAGGTTTTCTTTACTTCATATAGATGCCTTTGAACACCTCTAATAAAGACGCCTTTGGACACCTAATATAGAAGGCTTTTGAATTATATTTATATTGACTGACAGAGTTCATTACGAGCAATCTGAACTCTTCCTGCACTGTTTTCAAAAGCCTTCTGTGATTGGTGCGGGAAAACGCATATCTATGGAGTAAAGGGTTAACTTGGC
This sequence comes from Panopea generosa, assembly GCA_029582155.1. Classification (NCBI taxonomy): domain Eukaryota; kingdom Metazoa; phylum Mollusca; class Bivalvia; order Adapedonta; family Hiatellidae; genus Panopea; species Panopea generosa. The sequence goes on along the minus strand of CM055903.1, from coordinate 49,219,887 downwards.
CAAAATATTATAACTGCTTATAACTGCGATGTATTTAGGATGTATCAAATGAGTCATGTGACCTCATCCGCCATATTGGTTACGTAACATACTGAATTTTATTAATCTGAGAAAAAGAGTCCAAATGAGATGGTGAAGGTTGCCAAGCAGTGTGTGCATGGTATAACAATTTCATGACTCCCAAATGAAATAGTGTTTTGTCAACTTTTTTGAGGATTTGAAATTTAGTTGCTTTACAATTATTTCAAACATAATTTGTTTTTTTACACATTCATTTAATCGTATATAAATGTTTTGTCACCACAAATGTTAAGGTTTTAAGTTTGGGCCATTACAAATTTATATAATAATTATATAGAAAGGCACCATTGCCTCAACAAATGTTGTCAACTTATGTTATCATAAGGCCAGTATTAGTATATATGTTTGTTTACTCTCTCCCATCAATAAGCAGAAGATATTTTATTCCATATTTTGGAGACGGTTGTTTTCATCCAGGCATTTATATGTAATTATGTTTATGATATATTTATTATATACCAGGTACTTTTGTTTTTGATAATATTATTTGATATTAAAAAAATAAACACCAACCAGTACCTAACAATTTTTCAAAACTAGGATTGGGAAAGCAAACAAACAATTTTTTTAAATAATGACCTAATAATGAAATACTGAATGCAATTTTTACAAGATTTGTCATTTCTCTCCTAAACTTCCTACAAACATAACATCTACAAACTGTGACAAAGATCAATACTAGGAGAGCAGAAGTAAATCTCCAATCATATTCACATCATGATGTCAATTCTAAAACTTCTGCTTGAAGAAGCAGACATATAAATTTGATTATGATGGGCACCTAAACTGCCTCAGTTTTTTTCCTAAAATTAGTGCCAAATATTCAGAGTACCAGAACCAGTTTTTCAAAGAAATAGTGATACCATACAGACTGCTATGTATATACTTTCAACAAGTTAACCAATTTATAAAATACTGTATGTTTTTTAAATTAATATATATATTTATATTGCAAATGAAAATTTACAGCAAATCACTTTTAGCATAGTAAAGGAAGTATAGCAGTATTTTTCAAAGTTTTAAAATTTGCTTAATAGTGAGAAGTAGAATTTGGTTCTATTTATATAGTTTTTTTCCTGATATACTCCCTTTAAATGAAATATAATATTCCATTTCATTTTATCATAGCGTTCATGTCTATACTGCATACCATAAATAATGACCCTGTATTGTGTACCAGCTTTTAACACTGTGGACACCTTATGCAATTACAGCTTTAACTAGAAGTACAAGGTGTCACGAGATCAAATTTTTCAATTACATCAACTCCAAATAGAAAAAAAAAAATTGTGATTTAGCTCTGAGTTGTCCATGATCAACAATATTTACAAGAGAATATTTTGTAAATTACAGATGAACAAGGTCTGCTCGGTATCCGTAAGTATATCCTTTTGAAACAGTACTTTGTAGAACAGTCTTCTTACAGCAGATTCTAACTCAGAATCTATGGTCTGAAATGTTTGTCTTATTTAAATATAAATATTTAGCATCATTGTTATGGTTTAATATTTTTGAAATCATCATGAACTTATATACTAAAAATGCCCTTTTCAAACAGGAGCAAAAAAAAATGCATTATCCAATCAACAATTGTTTTGTCTTCTCAAAGTCATATAGTATTAATACTAAATAAAGAGTGTTACATTCTTTCTTGTTTTACATATCATTCAACTTTTCTTGTATTGTGAAAATGACAAACAAATCATAGGAATGAATCTGATTCTTTCTATTGAGGCGTTAACATTCTTTTTTAATATATACATCATCTAACTTGAACTGCATGACCTGGTGCTCGTTTGTAAAAGAGAAGATATGCATTTTCTCTGATTTCTCTTGTAGTTATTTCATATTCCATATTGACATCCCAAACCAGTTCATCATCAAATTTATACCACACACCATCTGGACTCTGACAATAACACACATAATGTCCACAGCTCGTCGACTCTGCACCTAAATGAACACACACAGCATACAAGTCATATTTTTGACCTTGTTGCTCAGCAGTCAAATCTTCACGGTTTGTCACATTGTCATACACAATACTTGACATGTCTAAACCTTTCAATGGAATACTGACAGGCGCTGTGATTTTTCGTGACTGTTGTGAAAACTGGTTATAAGTAAACCTGAGAAGTTGTATCACTAAACACTCGGGGAGCTGCCGTAGCAAACAACGCCTCTGTGCATCTCGTAGTCGCTGTGATGGGAAAATGAAGTTTAATGGTTCGCCCACTGGGGTAGATGTCCTGAATACATTGTCATGAAAACCGCTATCATTGTGGACTTCAGGCTGACCTGGTATTGGAGACATAACTGTGGATGATAACGGTGAATGCAAAGCGGAGTCTACACTGCTGCCTGCAATGTTATGATGAGAGTTCATCATGACATGTGTTTTGTGAGAGATCCTAGCTCTCTGCTGCATATTGACAGGTAGAACAGGGGTTCTCTGATTTTGAAAACCTGAGTTTTTATTACAGAAACTACATTCTAATCCTTCTTTTCCTATCAAGTGCTCAACATTACAGAATTTAGTGAAACAATCCTCGAGGAAAACCAAGCCAGAGACATTCCTTGGAGCCACGATGGGTACCGGCAAGATGTTGAATGTCTGCGTGTTAACGGTAAGATGGTTATGGCTTAGACAGTGATATGCCTCCACAAGCTGTCCTGTGAACAGATTGTCTATCACAGAACAATGTTGCTGCTTGTGGGTCAACCATTCCAAGTCCGACAATCTCTGTATTGGCTCTGCATAGCTGTCATTCTGCAAACCATTTGCTTCACTTATCTGAAATAATAGATATAGACATGTAGCTGATATAAACAATAAATGTGTCCATAGGACATGGATGCCCCAGCTATATGTTAGTAAATTAGTTAATTAAACTAAATTTATGTTGAAAAGGGGCCATAATTCCTATAACTTGACCCACTTTGACAAATATCTAACTTGCTTATACAGCTACCAATCTGACAGCTACTCAGATGAACAGAGGGTAACAATCTTACACAGGGCTGGCGCTGAGCTTCGACATTGGCGCAAAACAAATAAAAGTGGTGCAAAGAAATTCCATTTGGTGAAAAATCTACAAAGCGCTGGCAAACTTCTCCTTAAATTCAACCTTCTTTAATATGCTTAAACAGCTTAAATATCTTGGCCAATCAGTGCCACTGTCCTATCTCCCAATTAATAAGGTAATTAATTTGTTAATTGGCACCCAGCTGTGTTTTCCCCTCAGGACAAATCACACAATGCAAACGAATTTCAGATCAGCAATGTGCTCTAAATATAGTAACAATTTTCCTTAACAGTTGCTTGGTCACACGACTTGCATACTGGTATCGGAAAACACCAAAGAGTGCAAACAATGTTCAGTTTTATATGTCATTAGAACTGAGAAAAGTCGGCAACCAAATGTTTAAAAATAGACCAGTACTTTATGTGTATTATCAAATTTATTTCCCATTTTACAATGTTTGTGTTTAAATCCTAAATGCACATGATTTCAATATGGTGAGTGTTTCTGAAATTCAAACCTTTTCTGTGGAAAAAGCATACACCTCAATACACACTTTCTGTAGAGTATCAGTTCTGCTTGATACTTAAATGTAGCAATTATATATTGTTTTTCACAGGTTAATATATTGATTGATCTTCTGCAGACTTCTGATAAATGAACACAGAAGTGGGTGGGATAATGTGAGCCCAATCTTACTATAGCTTTTGGCTAGCTATATTATAGTAAATAATCCATCAGTTACTACATATCACTACCCAAAGCTTGGTAAGATGGGGCTTGTAAGACTGTGACTACATTGGAGAATATTAACTTGAATTAGGGAGTTACTGGTTTGTGTAAAAAACACAACTTTCCTGTAACAAGACCTATGCACTTTTAGACATAGGAAAACAAGAGGCCCTGTATGATATCATATGTTATTGCTGTACTAGTTCAAGGATTTTTTTAGGCAATAAAGAATAGCATGTGCAGAAAGGCTACTCTACCTTTATACAAGCTTTATCTTATATAAGCATCAGATTAAGTTAAAGTCAAAAGAAACAGTGCATGAGCATCCATTGAAACACGGACCATAATATATGGCGCAAAGAAGTTTTGAGCCAGTGTCAGCCCTGTACATGAGCCCTGTACAAAAGTTTGGTTTTACCTGAATCATCGACTTGGGTAATACACATTTACATCATTTGGATGACATGTCACATTGTGTTAAAAATATTCAAATATATATGTTTCAGTGCTTACTTCTTTCCTACATGCTTGTTTGAGATCACGGATTTTATCTGGTTTCAAGTCTCCATAGATGAACTTTAACATGGACAAGCTTGGACTTGTGGTAGCATCTTTATCATCTGAAAAATAACAAAAAATATGTTGTATCCTCTATCACACCAGGAAAGACTACCAGAAATGGACTAGTTAACTTAACTTTTCAGGACAATTTCTAGCAAACAGAACATTTGTTATAGAATAAATACATTCTGTTTTGTATGAACCTCAAGGAAGCACTAGCAACACATCAATCCAAACTGCCTATTTGACAAAATAATCTTTTATAGATCTACCTGATTGTGAATTAACACAGATCCATGTGTATTGAGTGCATATTATTCTACTTTCAAATATTTGGCAGTTGGTAGTTAAACTCTTTTTTTTTTAAAACTGCAAATTCATAACAAACATTTTTTCAAAAGGTTTTTGCCAATTAAACAACTTAACAATAATCTGGTTGTATGTAACATTTTAACAAAAACAATGCATTGATGACTGAAATTTTGAAAATGGGTTCTCCAATTCGAAACATGTTCTGAATTATATTTAACCTGCCCCAGAGCCATCTTGCAGCTTTTACATGACAGTTGGTGCTTTGAAGTTGATGACTGATGTCATATTATTTACTCAAGTTATTTATTTTTTATTAATTTTTTTATATATAAAAATTGGGGAACAGTGGGTGATATTGAACAGACCCACACATTCTTGTCTTAGCTTGGGTTATGATGATACTGGCAGGTTTGTCCTTACCTTTCTTGTTTAATATGCTGTGTAGCGACTCCATCAGCCACATGAAGAACTCGGCCGCATCCTGCTGATGTTGCCTCTCAGTTGGTGGCGCAACCAATTGTTTGTGAAGAGCAGAAACAGACTGACGAAACGATGTTGGATCGAGTATACCCGTTCCAGAAGCTTTATTACTGCACTTAGACATCAGTTCAGCCAAAGCATCAACCATAGTTGACTCTGCCACTGAACAGTCAATGTCCGCTTTTGTCTCATTTAGTAATTTTGGAACCAATGCCGGACTGCGAGACAGACATTGGATAACACAGTTCATGAAGCACAAGTTCTGACCTTCATTTCTCAAACCCGCTGGCTTATCAGAGCTTCCGGCTAATCCAAATGCCGACATGAAACGATTTTTTATGATCTTGCTTGTTCCACTGAAGGAATTTTGGGTTAGATCCTGACTTTGGGCACCCCGTAATGGTCGCCTTCGTAGTTCATTACGTGTAAGCCAGGAATTCGAAGTTGGTGATCGGTTAGGGTGCGACAAGGTCCGAGTTTGATGTATTTGAGAAGAAGTTGGACTTGCAGATGTATTATGTTGATTAAGTCTATGAACTTGCTGTTGTGCTTGCTGTTGTTGTTGTAGATGCAGTGCCTGTTGTTGGGCCTGTTGCTGTGCATGTTGTTGTGCTTGTTGAACTTGCTGCTGGTGAATTTTTTGCTGGACAAATCCAGGATTTGAAGCATTTCTTTGGGGATTGGTGACAGACTGTTGGTTATTAAATGCTGCATTCATAGAAAACACGGGAGCATCTGTCCAGTTCTTTTTCTCCATTTTGTTTTTAAACAAGAGTCCTGATAACCTTTTCAGAACTGGTTTACTCACTGGAGGTGGGGAACTTTGTTTTCGCCAGCGTTCAATATTTTGCTGCTGTTCATTTATGAATTTAACGTTTTCCGTATGGTGCTGGTGTTCTTCCCACCTTGTCATCATCAGATTCCACCAACAGCGTAAGTCCACACGCCCACACAATTGTGTGTAAATGATAGTCATAAATGTAAGTACTAGCAATAGGTAAGGTGTGTGGTCCAAAGCATATACCAAAACTGATAGGAGAATTAGGGCCAGGGACTCGTAAAACCAAATCCCCCTCTTTTCATCTTCATTCCTGAAAAATAAATTCAATAATACAAAACATGAACTTATACAAACATGTATTTCAAGATTCTGAATCAGTGCTCCAAGATAAGAATAGACCCAGTCATTGTCAAATTTGAATCTGGGCCAGTCTCTTTTAAACATTCATTTGTATACTATGCAATTAACTACTTTTGACGTCATTCAGACTCTTTCAGAGATGAAACAGTTCTTCTACGCGCAAATCTGTATCAACGGCAGATCTACTCTTTAAAAAAACTGGTGCACGCTCCCTCCCTTTCCACTGAACTCCCATATTTCAATAAAATTCACTACATTTCTACTGAAAAACATGCAGTGCTCCAAGAATAGGATAGCCCGATGCCTGGGGCTTGTCAAATCTGGATCTGGGCATGTGATTTTTCAAAGTTACATGCCCGTCGGGCTTGTCTTAAAAATCGGACAAGCTAGTTTTCACTATACAGAGGTCTGCAAATATCTCTATTTGATACGACACAGGTCAAACTGTTGTTTATAGACTAACTAATCAGTATAAACAATTGACCCCCGTGGTGTTATCACATCACATGCCCGATAATGCGACTTTGGAAAACCTCTCATGCATATTCATTCATCAATTTTTATTCCTCTAATGTGATTGGTGGATAGCTTTGAATGTAAATTAATCTATTTTTAATAACCGCTCTGATTGGTCAGATATTAACGACCAAGGTACACATTTCTTACCACCTATCCAAGCAAAGACAAAAAAATAGACGATGACGAATAGTCTCTCAAATTCTCCGGTATGAAGAGTATATAATTATCTCCCTTTGCCAAAACGGTAACGATTTCTAAAATCTGATTATGTTTTTGCAGATAATTTGTGATTGATCGCGTTATGTAAAATGTCAGCATTAGGTTCTGGTAATTTTATAAATATTTGTAGATTTACAATATTTGGAACTGTATGTATATAAATGTTCCTCTGTGAAAACCTGAAAGTTGATATTTAAATTGAGTTTACGGTAAAGAAAAATGTGGGTGGGGTATTATAGTAATAAACTTTTTGCTTTTTGGTTGTGTAGTTTCAGCGTTTAATTTTCATTTGCATGATTTAAATATAGTATTGAAAAACAATAATTTAGATCAATTATGTGTGTTTTTTAATATTTGAAATATAGTTGACTAGTTGCACTTTCTAGATTTTTGAAGGCTATCATAGACTGCATTTATTTATCATATTGCCAAGTTCTCTTGGATAGACTGAATAGCTTTGTAGGCTTGACATTACCATTATTGTATGTTATGACAGCAATTATTAGAAAAGGAAGTAAAATATTTTAAATATACTCCTGCTCCCACACTGCCACTGAATCAACAGAACAGAAATGACAGTCAATAAAGAACAAAGTTTAAATACAACATAATAAGTTGGCCATACTGATAGAGACGTAGTCAGTTCTCCCGAAATTCTCTCACTTCTACCGGTCTTATTCAAACTCTTAAAACTTGTGATTTAGACATGCATAATGTTAAGGGGAACTAACCCTACATAAAATTAATACACTTAAAGTCTATATTTACATATTTCATATTATACCGCAAGGTGTATTGGCAGGGCTAGAATTGAACTTTTTTGTGCACTGGCAATTTTGGCCAGTGCCTAAAATTTCAACTGGCCAAACCAATTTTCACAGAAACTTGTAGCCTAAATGTCTTAATAAACCCAAAATTAATTGTTTCGAAGTCTGCATATTATTAAATATGCATTATTAGCTTATTATATATTATGGTATCAAGTTTATATATGTTAACGTACAATTCAAAGCAGTACTTTACGAAACAAAATATTTTAAAATATGAAATTGTCTTCATTATTTATTATACTACTATAAATAAATGTATACAATGATATATCATAAATAAACACTTTTAACTAAACAAAAATATGAATCTTGGATTCAACAATAACAAGTGTACTGAGACTCAAGATTGAGACATACACATATTTCTGTTTATAGAATTAATATAGCCAATGGCCGTTTGTTTTAAAATTAGATCTAGCCAAGGACGCTCCCATTTCATTACAGTATTAACGGAGGAACTTTTTCTTTCTTGTTGGGAGTCACTTTAATTCGTCGGTTCAATGGAGAAAAAGATGTTATTTTATCAGCCATTATAACAGCTGACTAAATATGTAAAACAATAAATTTGACGGGTTTCAACTTTATACTTTTATTTTATAGAGTGAATGCGCAATCGATCAAACTAGATGCAGTGTACTCATTATGTTGTTGACGGGTTTTAACTTTACTTCCTTTTTGCAGAATGAACTTGAGATCAAAAACAATTGGACACAGTCTTCTCATATTAAATATTTAATACATGTCATAGACAATCGTGCTGCTAGGGGATAATTTGGCGCAAGAAGCAAAAGAAATTGGGTAAAATTGACAATAACTCGTTATTTTTACCAGGATAATACTTGTTTATTTTCAAAAAACAATAAAAATGAATATAATAAGTAATTTTCTCACCTTGAAATCCACTCGCAAAAAAAAAAGCCAGCTGAAGTAATTTCAACTCACATTTTCAAAATACAGCTTGCATATTGCGAGTGGCAAGTGTTTAAATTCAAGCCTTGATTGGTAATAAAAATCTGGGCATGTGAACCGTTGATCAGAGCAAGTTATTTTTCAGCCAGGGCAAGTAGATTTTTCCAACCTACTTGCCCTGGGCTAGTCCCAAATTTTTTTTTCTTGGAGCACTGACATGTTCAGAATTTGTGTTGAGCCACCTCTAAACTCAAATCCTGGATCCTTCTCTGTGTATAACCCATCATCTTATAATCAAAAGAAATCATGTGACTTATTGCCTGTTGCACAGTAAATGGACTAAATAGATTAACATCAAAGTAAAAAAATAGAGGTTTTTTTATTCATCATATATTCCTAAAGAACAGGGAGTTTATCTTTCTGAACAAAGTTACAGCTGAATGCACTTATAATCTGCTATTTCATGGTAGGAGTGTTCTTCATGCCACTCATTAGTCTTTTTAAAAAACAATTGGGCAAAGCATGAAACACTAGTACCTGGGATAGCAGGAGATAAATGCTATTCATCTATAACTTTATCACACAAAGAGTAATCAACAAGATATTTCTCTGTTCACATTTCATTTTGATTTTTGATTGAATGGATTTATAATGACAGTAACGTTACGTTGTAGTAACTAGTCGTACTACAAATAATTAGAGCATTTCAACCAGCTGTTTTGAAAAAACAAATTGAATAACAAAACAATTACATTTTAAATGAATTTTATACATCACTCATGGACACCAAATTAACGTTTGTTGCTATCAATTCAATTTGTTTATTTCGGCTCAAACATATTTATCGTCAACAGCGGCAACATAATTATCAAAACTTCTTTAATCATCGGTAAATTCTTGAATTAAATGCACTAATTATTCAGTTGAAAGTATAACTCGTAATTGAATTCAACTCCGCCCACAAACCTCGCTGCCTGCAAATTGTTAATTAAGACACTTGTAAAAATTACATGTTCATGGAAACCTTTGATTGACAGCCAATGAAATGATCGGTCATCTGGAAAGGCAAACATGTGCAAAGGCCGGAAATTGCCTGTGGGGATATTTGGAGCAGAAGTAACTGATTATTGCAATTTACATTCCCACCTGTGGCAATTCTTCTACACCGATTAGAGTACATGTATACCAACTATTGATTTTAATTGTTTATTGCACTTTGCCGGATAACAAAAAAGAGCGATGTTATTGAATTTAAGTGACTCAAACTTCGCATTCACTCCGGAAAAAAGTGAAGTGACAGAGAAAATAGCGACTTTGCCGCCCACGTTGCCCTCTAGTTTGAGCCCTGCAGAGGCGTGAAAAAAATTGTCTCTGTACCTCTCTAGTTTGAGCCCTGCAGAGGCGTGAAAAATTGTCTCTGTACCCCTCTTGTTTGAGCCCTGCAGAGGAATGAAAAATCATCTCTGTTCCCCTCTAGTTTAAGCCATGTAGAGGCATGAAAAATCGTCTCTGTACCCCTCTAGTTTGAGCCCTACAGAGGCGTGAAAAATCGTCTCTGTACCCCTCTAGTTTAAGCCCTGTAGATGAGTGAAAAATTGTCTCTGTACCCCTCTAGTTTGAGCCCTGCAGAGACGTGAAAAATCATCTCTGTACCCCTCTAGTTTGAGCCCTGTAGAGGCGTGAAAAAACGTCTCTGTACGGCAGTCAATGTAGGCGTGAAAAATTGGTTAAACTTTGCTATTTCTAAAAGTGTTTAGAAGTATGGTCTCGAGATACTACATGAGTACGATCGCACAAAGATGACCCAAACCAAGTCTTAACAAAATAAATTTTTCCATGAGTAGATCTACCACTAATCTTTTATACTATGAAAACATTTGACATTGTGTTTTTTTTCTATAGTGGTCAAGTTGGAAATGCACTAAAAATAATATAAAATAGTGAAACCATATAAAAAAAAAAGTTTATACACAGCAGAATATCCTAAATATTTGTTGCACAGTAGTTACAACCCTGGCCTTCCCCATATTGATATTTAAAGCAACCATTCAGAAAGGATGAACCAATGAGATAGCATTTACATGATTTCGACGGTCAAGGTTGGCTATGCAAAAGTAATATTTTGCTGTTATAAGTTTTGTTTATTATTTTTTATTGTGTGTATGCGTAACAGTTAAAATTTTGATATTGATTGAACAAATGTGCGGTAAATAATGCGCATGTTCGAATCTCGCACCTTAGATGCACGAATCAAGGGAACAACAGCATTTATTGTAAAAAAAAAATTGGACGAATTTAGAATTTTAAACAGGCGAACCGGAAAAGGGCGAAAAGTTCGTACTCAATATTTGTTTTGTTTCATTTCCGCTGTTTATACATCACCAAAATAAAGGACGAGAGTTTCTCAATTAGCTTATACACTTGATTATGATATAATACAAACCTTGCTTCTCTTAATGGTGTTTTAGCGACTGCATCGACCAAAATGAAAAACACAAACTCAAGCGCAGAGTTGTAAAGAAAAGCGTAAAACGCCTGCACTAGCCACCACACTTCGAACATGGTGGCTATGATGAGAGATCGATTCTGCTTATAAACCTGATAGAAAGTGTTGTTCTATAAAATTTTCAATGCATAATGTCATAAAATAGGTGTTTTCCCTGAATTCCCACGCCGATGTTTAAATTTGGCAGAGAAAATGGCGTAAACCACGCATGCGCCTGAAGCTTACACGGCTTTGAATATAAAGTTTAAGAAATTTCATTTGACGAATTATTTTTATTTTATTTTTTAAAAAAGTCATTTAATGACATAAGGGACTTATTTAAAAAGATGATTCCTTGATATATATTTTTAATTTTTGAATGTGTTTATACCTTGATCCATTAGTATTATATGTTGGACAAACGAGTAAATCATGTTATTCCGATTCTTCAGGATTTTGGTAAATACAGAGGAGACTCTCCCAAGGGGGTCCCTGTTTCCTGGGTCTCCTAAAGTAATGGCCATTGTACCTCAGATCCCCAAAAGTAGTTACCATAGTTCCCTGAAACGATTTCCTCAAGATCTCTTAAATTAGGCCTTTGAACCCTGGATCCCATAAAGTAATGGGCAATGTTCTGCAGATCCCTAAAAATAATTTGCCATGTTCCCCAGATCTCCATAACCCCTGAGAGGGCATAATATAGGCCTAGGTCTTCATGTTCTGTTATTTCTATCACTGTTGTTGAAACATAGTGCTTCAATCGCTAAATAATGTAAACACCACTATTACCATAACCTGCCCATACGTGGAAATCTACAGAACTAGGGATTATCATCTAGTCAGTCAGAGACGACTAACCACGATTAGATAAGTGCCATGTATAATAGAAACTGTTCTCTATTTGCTGTCACCTGCCGAGCTTTTAATGCCAACTATAGCAACTATAATGAAATTATATAAATCAATAAATCACAACTCCTTTTAAAAGAAAGAGCACTGAAATGGCGGCTCCTCTGGAAAGAAAGAGCACTGAAATGGCGGCTCCTCCGATAAAAAAGAGCACTGAAATGGCGGCTCCTCCGGAAAGAAAGAGCACTAAAATGGCGGCTCCTCCGATAAGAAAGAGCACTGAAATGGCGGCTCCTCCGGAAAGAAAGATCACTGAAATGGCGACTCCTCCGGAGTCCGCTTCCTGGTGAGAACCAGTACTGAGTATTGTTTTATGCGAGGCATCAGGTCGAGCTGGGGATCGAACCCGCAACCTCTGGTGTGAGCGACCAACACTCTATCCATTAGACTACCGCATCGTGTTATATTGAGCCTCTTTATGACAGGTAGTGGTTACACTTTACCGAATGAGTTTAGATCAAGGGAGTCTGGATTAAACAGATGATGATAATAATGATGTTAGGGATATCTTATTGCCAACTGTATTACAGCAAGTTTGGTTAAGTTTATTACTTTCCAAACTCTGGCTACAATGGCAAACCATACACAAAAAGATATGTGTTATATAAAACTATCAGTCATAACTATAGATATATGTATTTTAGAAAGTAACGTAGTACGACCAAACAAAACTATAATTATTATTTACCATATGGCCTTCTACATGACAGTTATATATGATAAAAATACACAAACATTTAAGAAGGCCAAACAAACGTTAACTATCGAATAAGAAAATTTAAATGTACATGTATATACAGCCTCTCAATCCATTTCAACATTAATAAAGGTATACATATGAGTGCCGTATGGGGTCTATAGGGGGTCCGGGGGCATATCCAAACCTGAACATTTTTGGGTCCTTAAACGAATTTCCCGTGTTTTGCTGTTCAGAGCAATTTGATTGAGGACCCAACTAAGAATACAATTGTCAGAGGATTAACTAAGACAGCCATGGACACTATGAAGACTAACCACAACTTTCATGTATAAATAATGTTTATTTCAGTTGTTCATGAAAGCCTCATTTTTTTCTTTTTTCTTACAAACTTTGCGAAATTCTCGCTTTAATCTTTTGAACATATCGAGAAAACTCAGCGTGTATAATCAAGATTCTGTCTCTTTGGAGAAGTCAACACCGTTAGAGTCAACCACTGCAGAACATATTTATCGGTTTTCATATTTGTCGATTGTCATATTTGGCATATTTGTCGAGTGTCATAATTGCCGAGCGTCATAATTTCCGGAGGTCATATTTGTCGAATGTCATAGTTGTCAAGTGTCATTTGGCACAATTGTCGAGTGTTATATTTGGCATATTTGTCGATTGTCATATCTAGCATATTTGTCTAGTGTCATTTTTTTTCGAGAGTCATATTTGTCAAGTGTCATATTTTCCTAGTATCATATTTGTCGAATGTCATATTTGGCATATTTGTCGAGTGTCATATTTTTCGATTGTCATATTTGTCGAGTGTCATAATTTCCAGAGATCATATTTGTCGAGTGTCACAATTGCCGAGTGTCATATTTGTCGAGTGTCATAACAGTCATAATTTCCAAATCCTCCTCTAAAAAGATGAGTGAACCTATTTGAAAAAGTCAATCTTCCATGAGGACCCCAAACACAATTCTATATTAGTATATACATCAAAGAGCTCAATTACATAAAAACAACCAATTGCATGTATGTAGTATAATTTTCTTTCTTTTATATTCATAAAGTTTAATCTAAACAATATACGTGTCAACAATAAACAATAATGTACTATTAAACACAATTACCAAATTAAGTTACGGATCAGTTGTCGATTAATCAAACATAATTGATTGAATAACGTCATTTTATGCCATCAAGGGCTAACAGACGATCAGTTAACCTAACCACTGTTTGCTGTGATTAACCAGTACTCGAGCACACCCCGTCTCCGCAGTCCAACATAAGTATAAAGTTTTAAAATGCTTTGCTGAATTGTTATTAGTTTTCGTTAAAGAAAGGTATTTCCATTTTTTATCTCGAATATACGAAGGATCTTTTATTGAAGTAACTAATGATTTGGTCATGGAGTACTATTATTACACGCGTAGATTCACTACTTTTAGAACTGTTAAATTCACCAAACTTACGAGTTTAAAATCAGATTCAAAATCTGAAGAAAAACTGTAATTTGCCTTAAAAACAATTTTACAGCAAAGTTTCCTTTTTTTTTTCTTGCAAAATTAGTCAAATTCAATGTTACAGTATTAGAAAATATCTGAAAAATAAGTTTTATAATTAAACGTTTGCTATAAACAGTATTTAAAAGTGGGTAAATTTGAGTTTCAAACTGAGTTTTTAGATTAAAAAAGATGAATTTAAGATTTAAGTCCTGATCCAGCTGGAAATCAATTTAAAAAGACATAAAACACGTTGGACTGTGCTGAAATAAACGTCATCAGCACTAAATATTATTAATGACTTAATTAAATTCCATAGAAGGTACTTTTATACTAACTCCCCGGTAGTGATATTACACGTGGTAGTAGGCACATATAGTTGTATTTACTTAAAACAAGACAGCCACACATACGATTTCCACAAAGCTATATATATATATATATCCTATACATGTGGTAAGAATCTAGCTAGTATGTACACAGAACAATGAAATTTGATAAGCCAGTCAGTGTTAAAAATTTAGTCAAAATTAAGTATTGTATTGCAAACTTAGTTATCTTAAAAGTACTACAGCTCTGTGAGGATCTCAAAACCAGGTGCACTCGCTCACCTGGATGAAGCAACGGTCAATAAGTTGGATGAACTCGGTGGTGCTTCATGACAAATGTCATTATAGTAGTAGTATACAAGTTTGTGTTAACGTCTCACACCACTATTACATTTTCCATAGGACTCTATTGTAATATTTATGTCCAAAACATAGAGATAAAAAATATGCAGCATGTGTCTGGGCTCAAGTTTTTCACTGGTTAAAGACATTATAAGAATTATAAAGACTTTTTTAATCCAATGGTTTTGTGAGACCTATTAATTTCAAGAGCAATATGTCAACTATTCGCCCACGATGCGGTTCGAACCAACACTTCCAAAATGATACAAATTTGCATAGAAATATTGTATCAGCATAAAATTGTCAGTGATGATTTCTAAATTACTTACCATTTAACACATGGTAGGAAAAATAAAGCACTGCAACATATAAAGCCCTGAAAAAAAGAAGGGAAAGAGAAGTAACGTTTTACTTCTGCCTCCTCCCTATGGCAGATGATGTAATAGTAGTATGAGTCCTGAAATGGAGTCGCGGTGGTCAAGTGGTCAACATGCTTGCTTTCAGCTTGAACCAGACATTCTCGGTTCGATTCCCGTTGATGTCATTTTATTGGATTTTCAAAGTAATGTGAAAGCACGCTGTAAAGCCGTCGGTCCTGTGCACAGTGAGAGCAATACCACGTGCACATGAAAGTAAATAAATTTGCCAAATTTTCTGTCGGGATTTTCAAAGTTTTTGAATTGCCAAAAAGCATTTTTTTTTTCGGGAATATAGCATACATAATATACTCATTAAACAATTATAGCCAGAAGTCTTCATCTATTTTAATAGGCCAAAATAATATATTGAAATGAGATTTCAGTTTTACCACTATTGTTATAAGACGTTTTTGTCAGGTTTGGGCAGATTTGAAATTCCAAATAAGTATTTTATTTATAAATGATAGTGGATGCTAAATTTATTCAGTTTGTAATGAAATATAGATACACATTAAACATGTATAACGAATTTTCCTGACAGACATACTGACTTTTAAATGACTTATTAGAACGTTCTGTTTATGTATTTAAATAAAATATTATTACTGTTTCGATTCCACATACACGAACGCATGTGTGTTTGTTTCATGCTGTTGCTTTATTTATTTACACATTTTAATACAGTATTGTTTTTTTGTTGAGATTTTTTAACAATGTTATAAATATTAGACAACGTGTATCGAGATAGGAAACAATGTCCCATCACACAACGATACATTGATAAGGCTGCTACTACTTGACCGCAAACACCGATAAGAAACGTATGTCAAATAAGGCATAGATTACAGAATATTTTGTCATGCGCCAGGTGCTTACACTGTCGCATCTGCGTTCATCCAAAGTTTCAACGGAATAAACTAGTGCTTTTATATTATATATTCATGACTATGGTGACACACGTATTTGAGAAGTTGAAGTTGCTGAAGTGGACTAAACGTTTTAAAAGTTACCTGACCGTCAGCTAGGTGTTAATGGGTATTGGATAAACGTATCATATTGCTTAAATATATATTCGGCAAGGATTGGATATGGTGTTAAGGTGAACTTGCGAATATAGCTAATTTTCTGTCCGTTTGAATAACTTGGGAAATAGTTTCTGAAGTATATATAAGAATGGAAAACACAAGGATGGAGTCCGCGTGGTACAAGGATTTGCCAATGTATGAACGGTATGAGCTATATAAGAAAATTAATATATCGCCAAATCCGTTTATCATAGTACCAAATGACGATGATGATGATGACGACAGTGATGATGATCTTTTCTTCAAGTTTCCGCCTCCGAAAAAATATACCATGGAAGGTAAGCATTGACGATTCGTAAACTTATCATAGCCTATCTTGCAGAAACGTTTTTCTTTTTTTATGTGTGTCTCTACCTACCCCTTCTTCCCCCTTTTTTATTTTCTCCTTATTTGTATATTCCATATCAATATGCGCTGTTCAAACATGTATGACAACCGTGGTTCATTTTTTCTAAACTGTTATTTCCCCAAATTTTTTACATATCAGATATTACTGTTTTCACATTTTTTTTAAATTTGTTTTATTTCCATTAGATCTATTTTAGTTATAAAAATATAAAAATAATAGCTTCATCTTTCATATATTTGCATAACTAGTCTTATTAATTTTCTTATTAAACCAGATGTGGTTAGCTTATCTTTTATGCTGTTATGCTTTTTGTGTGCTATGTCTAACTATTTGTATGCTTTAATTAAAGTGACCATGTTATGGCAAATGTTATTATTTTAAATATATATATATATATGGTGACCCCCCCCCCCCCCCCCCCTTTCACTATATCCACTACACCACCAATATTTACTATGCAATGGGGAGATATTGTTACCTAAACTTTACAATGTTACAAAGCCAAATTAAAAAGAAGTCTTGAATGTTTAACTACAGTATAGGCTGAAAATAAACACTATGTAAAATATAAGTCCGTGGTAAAATATTTCGTTTGAATGTTCTATTCTACAAACATAATAAACTTTCTTCCCAAGATGGCGTCGCGCGTTTGACATTTCACGACTGCGGGAATACGACCGGATTTTACTCTAGGTAAACTATGAACTTATCCATAAGATTTGCATCAGTTACTTATGTTCAGTAAGAAAATGTTTGTGATCAAAATGTCAGCCGATCTATAACGAGAGAAAAAGACACGAAACAAATTTCATAGACTAATTGACGTTGGGGTTTTCTCAAAACAAACTTTAATAAATTAGATGAATTAATGACTAATAAGCCATTATTTCTGCTGTATATGGTTGTTTTAGAATAAATTGTTATAAGTAAATATCCGTATAACGAATGCATTGCTATGAGTTGTTTTAAATTAATTTCATCATTTATTTTGATAGTCCATAATAATTTTGAGACGATCCACTGAATGGTAACATCTGTATATGGTTAGTTGACTCAGACTAATTTATACTCATCTGCCATGTGTCTGCAGAGTCTCAGTTTCACTTTCACTGTTATATGCATTTGGTTATTTCAGTTTAACTGTTGTATGCATCTGGTTATTTCAGTTAATTGTTATATGCATCTGGTTAATTCAGTTTTAATTGTTATATATATATACATCTGGTTATTTCAGATCATCTGGTTGTTTCAGTTAATTGTTAATAGACATCTTGTTAATTGTTAGGCATCTGTTTATTTCAGTTAAACTGTTATATGCATCCGGTTATTTCAGTTTAACTATTATGTATATTGTTATTTCAACTCTTATGCATCTTGCTATTTTGTTATATGTAATGCATCTGTCTATTTCGGTTAACTGTTATATATAGTGTTATTTTAACTCTTATACATCTTGCTAGTGTTATTTTAACCCTTATGCATCTTGCTATTTTGTTATCTGTAATGCATCTGATTATTTCAGTTAACTGTGATTCATATGGCCATTTCAGTTAACTGTTATTCATCAGCTTATTAGCTCGCCGGGACATAGTCGACGGAGAGCTATTGCCATGACCCCGGCGTCGTCGTCTGTAGACACCCAGGTTAAACTTTTGTGTTTAAGTTTAACATATCTATGCAACCACTCATTGGATGTGAATGAAACTTCGCATGTGTTTTCGCCATCATCAATGGAACACACACAGACAAGAACCATAACTCTGTGTTGCATTTTGCAACAGTTATGGCCCTTTTTGGACTTAGACACCCAGGGATGAGCTTTGTTGTCTTCTGACAACTCTTGTTTCAGTTAAATCTGAAAGTGTCGTGGTGTAAACCATTGATCAATGGAAAGTTGAGGCAATAAAAAAGCTCATAATGTGATGGATATTTCAGACTGGTAGAATCAGATAGAATAACAGTACTTATATTTTTGTGGTCAACGGTCGGTCAATAAACATTGTTTCTTGCAGCTGCTAACACTAGTTCCTGTGATGGCTCTAGCTGGACTATTAGGAAGTATAGCACTCTCTTGTCTCCTGGTCTTGATTTACTCTGGCATCCAATTTTGATATTTATTAGCAGGAGGTTAAACTGAATCAAGATAAGTCGGACAGACAAAGAAAATAATGTTCTAAACTACACAACCCAATGGGCTGAATTTTTTATTATATTACCCCACCATCTTTTTTACAGTTTACTCAATGTTAATACTATCAATGTTTGAACACAAGAACATTTACATACATACAGAACTCCAATTACTGTTAATCTATGAAATATTTATGGAATTACCAAAAACTAGCACTGACATATATAGTATAAAACTAGATCTACCACAAAGTCTTTACAGATACATAATTACATTTTCCAAGGTGGCGCCATTTTGACAAGGGGAGATATTATTATAGTTACTATCTTTAGTCTATATTTAAACATTAGGGAGAATGTGCTATTTTTTGATCAAGTGATACTCTGCTGGTTAGGGTGGAGAGACAGCAGTAACACAGATTGGCGTCAATTACTTAGATAACTGCTGTGTTATAGATTAATTGGTTATTGAAGGGTGGGGGAGCCGAACCAAAATTGTTTTACTTTTAGAGACTTTCACTACTATAATCACAATAGCATCAAAATCACTTCATTGTTATGGAAACAAAGCAACTGGAAATAAAAATTAAGTGTGGAGTGCATTGCCTGTTGGTAGAGTCGGATCCAGGATGTGGGGGGGTGTCGTGGGTTCGATCCTATGCCACGACTGTGTAGTAACTTTGAGCAAGACAAGCGATAACTAAGTATATAAAATATTGTAAAATTACCAAAACAGTACTAATTTGTTCTATATTTTTTCAGGTGTTTCCTCATCCAACTACCACAGACATTTTCTCGGTTTTTCATCTTCACCACATCCACCTGGCATTTCGTCATTTCCACTTTTCGACAATATGGCGGACGATCCAGGACATAAGGCGATGTTGTACTTTCTGGAGATTTTGATGAACAGCGGTGTTCCCCTCACCATCAGTCAGCTTGCTGGTCGTTTTGGGAGCAAAAGCTTTACTCCAGAAATGAGACAGGCATGCGGTGGAAATGAATCCGGTCTTAGAAAATTTTTGTTAAAATTTCCATCCCTTTTCTTTGTAAATGGAAATTTGGTAAGTTTGAATGATGGAACAGCCGGTCTTGGGAAGAGCTTTCGGGAGAGTAGCCCAGCGTCAACAACATCTGACGTCTCTGTGGAAACAGAGGCGGTACAGTATTTTCGTGCTAAGATGTTGAAGAAAGGTGAAAAATGGATGCACATTTTGAGCCTGGCAGGTCACCTTTCACAATCAAATGCAGAAATAAGGGAATGTGTCGGTCCACAGAATCAGTTTAAAGAGTGGCTGGAGCGACATCCCCTTATCTTTGAAATACGAGGAGAAGTAGTTGCACTGAAGGACAACATAAACTACAGTGCTGTGAATCCTAATGCAGAATCCTTAGATTTAGATAATGTACCCATTAATTCTAACCAGCGCTACTCTACTGGAAACTTAAATTCAAACCCCCGTTACTCAGGTGGGGACTTTAATCCACGATATTCAGGAAGCGATCAGTTCCAGCACACGCCAAAACTGAAACGTCGCCCTAAGTCTATCGAAATACCGCCACAATCACCAAAACCATCAATACCTCGTACCCCGTCATTTTCATCTCAGATTCAGACCCCAATCAGTGCCAAAGCAGGTCCAGCTACCATGACTGCTAACGAGTACAAAGCTGTTATGTTTCTTAAAGGAATTATTGAGAAGAAGGGTGATATGAAACTGAATGGGCTCACTGGTCATTTTAGTCAGGCACCAGAAAGTTTACGTAACACTATCGGCTGGAGTAAACCTGAACTTGAAAAGTTTGTTCGGAGTCATGCCAATATTTTTGTAATATCTGAGGATGAGACTGTGTCCGTGATTAAGAATGCTAGACTTAATGTTATTATTACTGGGAGTCGACCTCCATCTAGTCCGCGGCCTGCAGGTAAAAGTGGCAAGGGAAGAGTGTACCATGTTGCTAAACTTTGGGGAATCATAGATCTGGGCCGACATGAGCATGTCTTTATTGACAGGACAATATTTGGTAAAAGTATTGATGATCTGAATAAGCTTTTAACAGTTGGCGAAATGGCTTGTTTTGAGGCCATTCCTGCCCCGAAAGGAAGTCGAGCTAGGTGGCGAGCTACCAAAGTCTGGAAGGAACATGAATCCATCGAAGATCTAGTGGATAAAGTAACTACCAGGTTAGCTATGCCATTCGGGGATACTCTGCGTGAGCCCATGACACCAAACAGTCCAATGCCTATTGCTAATATCGATGAGGAAATCAGAAGGATGATACCAGAGTTGAATGACTCAAGTGTTATTCAATCACCTGTCAATGTGGGAGGGGTCAAATATTCGTTTGCAGATGCCGCTCCAAGTGGAGCAGGTGTTGTACCAGTCTGGAACTTCCGTCATCAGGAGCTGTCAGCAATGCGTGACATTGATGATCTGGATCTTAGTGATGATTCCGACTCTCCAAGTCTGTCAATGGTCGCTGAGAAGTACTACATGAATCGTTCTGTGCTGGGTGACAGCCCAAGGAAAGAAAGTATAACAGAACAAACAAATGGAAAGGCTGATGAAAGTGAAAAGGCAGGCGAAAGCCCCAAAAGGAAGATGATTTCTATTGGATGCCAGACCATTGTGACAGGTGAAGTATTGGCAACACAACTGTTCCATGAAGATATTTGAGGTTTCCATCACCTGTTATCTCATAACCACAGTATTATTCAATTAAAATGTGGTTTTAAGTTTTAATGGGCACTTTAAGATCTTGATGACCATAATTATATTGGATCATTATGTTGTTACTTCTACTTGCCTAATTCAGCACTGCGACTGTCTAAAGGTTGTTTTTAAAGGTAAAAGCAATATTTTTCATCAATATTTATGATACTTGAGCAAATACTTTTGTTTTTATGGGAGAATATAAATTAATGAAATGTGAATTTCATTGTGAGACGTCTAACGAGTTATAAAGATAAACTTGCTGTGAAAATGAACCCATATTTAGAACGAATACTTTACCAAGAACAATAGATAAGTTTTTATATGATTGTAAATCTTATGCAGAATTGTTTATATGATATTTAGGCCTGGGTTTTGTGTATACTTTTATAATCAAGATTTCCTGTACAGAACTACATGTGTGGGGGGGTTTATTAATCTACACATCATTTTTTAATACACATACATGTACATTGTACACATAAACAAGCTGGGCAACGTTTGTTATACCGGTTCTAAAGACTAAAATGAGATTTCTATTTGTTACAACAATACTGCAATGGTAGGAAACTAGGTGATGATTTGAAATTTTCTGGAAAAATGTTTAATTATAAAGTGTGACCTACCCTGACATCTTTAAATTTGAAAACTTAATCCATGAACATGTGATATAATATCTTTGGTTAAATATTGATCATTAATAATTTTTATACCCTGCAAAGGGAGACAAATAGATATTTCAGTGTCCTTTTGTCTGAAACTCATGTTTGGTCTGTGGCTTTGTCATTGAAGGAAGTTTTTTAAAATAACATGGTATAAATGACCACCGTGACATGACAATATGCCGCTCACAAAATCCAGGTCAGTAGCTGAAATGTCAAGGTTACACTTTTAGGTTAGACATACATATGAAAATTAGTTTTAAAAAAGAGTGTTTTGTGTCTGCTCTATAATTTGTTCATTCATTGAGGGATTTTGAAATAACTTGGCACAAATGATAACAATAACACAATGATTTTTTGCATGCGAGACCTAGGTCTGTAGCTCATGCATTAAGGTCAAACTTTAAGGTCAAACGTACGGTATGAAGAAACCCTTCTGTATGTCTATAGAAAGTGGTGTTGGTCATTCTGCAACTTTGTTGCCCCTTGAGGGATTGTAAAATAGTTTATAAAGATGGTCACCTTGACATAATGATGTGTTATGTACAAGACCAGGTCAGTAGGTCATGGTCATGTTCTATATTAAACACCCTAAATATGGTCACAAAGTAGATTTTATATTCAACAGTCACTTTGAATTTGTCATTTTGAATTTGTCACTAGTGATATATATCACTATATTATTCAATGAAATTGTCAGAAAAACACAATATATATATATACATGTATATATAGGTGTTTTTAGAAAGTATCAACATACATGTCAATTTAATAAATGACATAAAATTGTTTTTAAAATTTTGAATTGATAGCTTAACGGCTTGTATTTATCTGCAGAGGTTTATGTTTACTTGAAGTTCTATCAAATTGCAAGGTTATTTCGTATT
This sequence comes from Panopea generosa, assembly GCA_029582155.1. Taxonomy (NCBI): domain Eukaryota; kingdom Metazoa; phylum Mollusca; class Bivalvia; order Adapedonta; family Hiatellidae; genus Panopea; species Panopea generosa. The sequence goes on along the minus strand of CM055903.1, from coordinate 49,196,573 downwards.
ATGTTTTATCATACCTACCATTTTTTGTTGTACTGGTGATACTAGTCATTATTGGCTACTATCAGCAATGACGTGGTAAAGTTATATGTATATAAGAGGACATTTAGGTTCTGTCCCAATATATGTCACTGATGTTCGGAGAAATTTTATAAAACATTACCTGTATCCAAAATGAAAGCATCATATATCAAATTAACGATATCCCCAACATCTTTTTTAATGTGGACATGGCTGCTCTTTTAGGCTACTTATTGACATTTTGAATACTTACAGTTTAGTGTTGTAGCGGTTGATGTCCGGCATCTAGTTTATTTTTAGGGATGGGGTTTTCCTTTGGGGTAAGTACTGAGAAAATGATGATTCGTTCTGTTTTGGAGGAAGAAAACAGTAATAAAGAAATGTGGACACAGATCGCTATTTTGGATTTACTATAGAATGCTTGTTTTGAAAAAAGGGTATGGAAGGAAATACAAAATGAGTTATTTTCGATTTCTTTACACTGTCTAAAATTAATGATATGCTTGATTTCAAAACAAGTTATGAAATGAAATGGAAAATAATCACTATGTTGGCTTATATTTTCAGAACAAATGGATATATATTCCCAGATTTCTATTAAATTAGTGTTTCTATATTAAATGTAGAATTTAATAAATACAATTAATTTACCCCTCAAAGTACCTCATTACCTCATCTCAGAAAGATATACATGGCCAATTAAAAAAATGTTTTGTTTCACAGTAGTTTTCCTATGAAGATATCAGTGACGTATATTGCGACAGGCTGATATTTTAACATGAATGAAGAGATTGATAATGAAACTGCTTTGATTGGCCATGATTGAAAAAAATCAAGGCAGTTTCATGCGTATGCTATAAATGCTTTTTTTTCTTCTTTTTTTTTTAATCTTGTTTCGAGCATTTTAAGACGACAATCAATGAATTCTTGTTTACAATTTTTGTTTAAGATTTGTTAAGTTTGAATATAAATATATTGATAGAAGAGTTGTTATATTTCTGAATAAAATGTCTATAAAATAAAATATAATTTAAAATACCTTTACAACTACTTGTATTAAGCATTTTTTTATGCAAGATACAGTTAAATAAAAGTTCAAGTGTAGTGTTGTTGTTCCAGATATTTTATACCGCCGTCATTTGAAGAATGATGAAAGCGGCATTAAGCGTTACCTCTGTCTGTGGATCATGTGTCCCGAGGTTAAAAATTTCTGATCAATAACTTCTGAATGAGTCTATGTATTCAATTAATATTTCATGTGTACCTGTAGAATTAAAAAATACATGTCTAGTTTAATATTTTTTAATTTTGGTTGAATTTTTACAGGAATTTTGGTCCCTTTTCAATTTAATTTTCATGAAAAAATTGGATTATGATAAATAGCGAGGCATTCATGTCAACAGACACATTTCTGTTTTTAAGAGAAATGGTCTGAAAACATTTTTTCTTTTGAACACTCCAACTCTGTTACTGAATACGACAAGTTAAATGATGCATACACCGGTTGCGGATAGAATTCATTGATTGTCTAAAGAAATAACAACTGTTTCGATTTACATCTTTCGATAATTTCGTATTTCGACAACTTTCGATATTTTTTCGATACAGATTATTGATGTGAATATGATTTCTTAGTGGTCTTCAGTATTCACATAGTTTTTGCTAATGAAAACAATATTTTGGTTATTCAGTATATATTGATCAATTTATTGTTTTCCCCATTCAAAGATTGCTCACCTCATGAATAGTAACAAAGCGAATTTTGATTATTGTAACTTAACGCTATTTTCGACAGTTATATGTCTTACTGATGTGATTATGAAATTTAAATATCTATAAGTACACTTCCAGATTATTGAATAAAAATTGAGTTGAACATTGTCATGAGTCACTTTGAAGATCGGAAGTAATACTTGCCTCTATCTTATCATACTATTAATGCAATAAGGCGTCATGTGCATGATAAATAAGAAGACACTTGTTACCCTTTTGCATTGATAAGGCATTAAATTTTCACAGTTGAATTTTTTAACTATCAATGTAATTTAGACAATTGAGGTTCTGTATGAGAAATATTATTTAATACATGGAGTGATCTGTACCTCTCAACCATACAGAAGTCATATTTGTATCAATAACCTTCTTTTATCATAATAAACTCAGTCTTTCATTGCTCAGGTTTTTCGGGTCCTCTATCATAGAACATTATTTTAAATTTTACTTTTATATACATATTGATTTGTTTGTTCCTATGGTTATCTGCTTTTGGAAACAAATACATTCTTACCATAGGGATCAAGGGTCGTATTCACCAACAATTCTTAAGAATATTCTTAGACTTGAACTCAAGAATAAATTTTGAAAAATACACTTAGAGACAATTGTTTGAGATAAAAATTGCAAGCATATAGGGACATATACTATATAGTCAAATACAATCTCACAATTATTCTATCTGTCACCGTAAACTCGAAATCTAAGGTTGAAATTTGGATTTTCAAGCTCAAGTCTAAGAATATTCTCAAGAATGGTTGGTGGATACGACCCCTAATCTCTGTTTGTTGTAAAGACTTTGAATGAGTCAATCAGTGAAGTTTTTAATAAGGTTCTATGCAGAGAGAGGCCAAAGCTTTATAAAGGTAAACCTTTAGTGCATTTAGCAATATTATACAATGTATTATAGTCTATGTTTTATATTTACAATAATGATATTATGTGATAAAATATTTTTACTGTGGCAGGTCTCTATGGATATCTACACTGTTGACTAATTTGCATTTTGTTGGTATTTAAATGTGTGTTTGGCATGAAATGGGCCTATGTTTATTAAACACACAAGTACAAGAATGGAAGTTTGGACTCAATATATTGATCGTTTTATTCAGATAATTCATTTTGTAAACTTACAGGAACAGTTTCTGATGTTTTTATAGTTCAAACAGGTGTTTGAAATATTACATTTCTTAGTTTACAAAATTGGCCTGGAATAAGAAAAATGAGTCCAAGTTGGATTCTTTTTGCCAAAATGTTTGATAAATATTGTTCCATTGAGGTAGTCTCCTGTTGTTTTGTCTATGGTAAGAGACTGGCCCACTGATTTTGTTGGCTCAACTGGCTGTCATTGAAGACAACAGATATTGACTGGTACATACAGTGTACCTGACTGGTACATACAGTGTACCATCAAAACATCAGTGATTTAAATCACCAGTCAGCTTTAGTTTCTAGTTTTTTTTGTTGTTTGTTTAAAGCAATATTAAATGCTCAGACAGTTTGTATCGAACTTAAATGGAGTACCAATATTTTTTGACATTGAAAAGTTCGAATAGGGATATTGTATTGCGGACAGGTTGATCTTGCCAGTATTCAAATAAATTTGCTTTTTTGCTATGTGTGTGATTTGAAATTTAATATTGATGTTTTGCATATGGATTTACAAATTGTTCTTTGTTTATACTGGAGATTTTCTTTATACAATATTATTTGACTTAAGTGTGCTATGGTTTTTTAAATTGTTTTGCTGTAATAATATAACAATTTGTTGTTTCTTGTGTTGTTTTTTTCTATTCACAATACGTTTTTCGGTACACTGTAAAGTGTTGTTTCTTTTACAAAGAACCTAGTTTCTGTTCAGAAACTGCACTTATTGTAAGTAATTTTCTATTTTAACTGTTACAGTATTTAAATAAATTAGAAACCGTTTATAACATTTTGTCACGATAGAACGATGTAAAGCAACACTTGACTTCTGTTGCACCAATACATTAAAGTATGTATTTCAGAACTTAAATCAAACAAAAACATCCAGACGATCATGATTGTAGACTGGCTCCATGAAAACCGCATTTGGTTTCATTGGCATTGATTAAAGAATATTTAAGTAACCAGTCAAAACTTTTAAGTACTGCATTTAAGTAAAACTTAGAAAGTATTGGTGAAACAGGAGCCAGGCAAAGTTGTATAAAGAGCAGTTAGCCTAACACTGTTAATTGAGATTTACAAATCATGTTTTAAGAATAAATAGTAAATACATTTTAAAGAGATTATTTCTTTGTAAACTTGTGAAACTATGTTATGTATCAAAACTATTTTTAAACTAGTTTGAAAACTTGAAATTGTCAATGAAACCAAAAGCAATTTTTCTAGAGTCGGTCTTCAATCATGATCACCTGGATGCTTTTCTTTGATTTAAGTTTTTAAGTATTAAAGTAGACTTAAATATGTTTGTGAAATAGGAACCAGCTTTTTTATCTGACATTTATTTCTACCTACCATTACATGAAATGACTGTTCCACAATCGACATTTTTACCCTTGTAATATATTATGTAACTAGGATTGTAATTAACACTGCCACTTTCTGAAATTTTTTTCAAGATCATTATGGGAAACTAACATATTTATATCTAAATGTGAATGTACATCTTATATATTGAAATAGAGGAATTATTTATATGAATCAAAGTATTATATCCAGTAAGCTTGGAAATAAGTTAACCATGTGCATATTTAACCATAAATATTTAAATGTTTATTAGAGTATTGGAAAGGGTTGTAACTAACCACGTTAGAATTTTTATCCTCCATTAACATTGTGTTCAGTCAGATTTTTATTGTATTATATTAAATTACAGGCATTATGGGATTTGTTATTTTGCATGCAAAAAATTATATTTTTAACATATACATCAAACCATTGTTTTCTCTATACATGTTGAAAATCTTCCATGTTGAATTTTATTGCCATTTTTTTTTTTTTTCTATATATGTCGTTTCTCCGATTGTAATTCTTTCTAAGGACTAACACTCTTTAGTCACATTTTTTTATTAAATAATTCTCTTATAGTCTAATGCTGCTCTCATGCAAGAAGTGGCAAGAAATTGCTCTCTAACACCTCTTATGGAGCTAAAACAGACAGTGAAAACGAGTCATGTGTTGAAAATGGCGTTAAATCCCATTAAAGTATTTTTGGGGTAAATTAAAAATGTTTCACTTTAAGTATTGATATGAAAGTAATCGGAAATCGACTATAATTTCTGTTGTGTGTTTATTTGGTCTTATTAAAATTAATTTTCTAAAAAAACAATTATCCAGCTATTATTGTAATTGTGTACATAATGAGGTGTATATTTTGTTTTTGCATGACCAGCCAGTGTTTCAGTGAAACATTGATTTGTAATCATAATATAAGTACAATATATATCAACATGTACTGCATGAGGTGTTTTTTTAGTTTTAAAATATTTGTGATTCATAAGCCCATGTTTGAAGTATTCATATTATCCTTACCTTTTTTAGCTCACCTGAGTGCCACTCAAGGCGAGCTATTCTGATTGCACCGTGTCCATTATCCGCAAACATTTTATGGTGTGCACTCTTAATTTACACAGTAATTGTGTATCTATAGTATCTCGGTGTCCATTATTCGCAAACATTTTATGGTGTGCACTCTTAATTTACACAGTAATTGTGTATCTATAGTATCTCGACTGACCAACTTTAAATATCCGAGATATAGCCCTAGCATTGTGTAAAATTACCTTCTTTGGTATTGTCTTCTTTGTTACAGGTGAGGGATTTGTCCCTCTTGTTATATGCCTCAGATGCCAAATTGTCTATGATTGTTATAGGTACTAGTTAAAGATGAGTTTGCTGTTAATAACACCTTTTGTCTGTCACTCAAGTTTTCTACACTAATTAACTGAAAATTGAATCTAATATGACAGCATGCTTATATTTTCTTGTTTTCTGTATATTGTTACACTATCTTGGGAGTTGCAATTCTACATGCTCATGACCTCTTTGCAAGATAGCTAGTCTGGGTATGCTCAGTCTGTAGGTCGTCCAATTATCAATCCAGGAGTTGTGAATTTGAATCCCTGCCTGACCTTCATGGTGATAAGTATACAACATTGCATCTAATTATCCATCGTCTCTCACTGCTGATTGAAGCGGGAAAGTTACTTGCGGACATGGGTATGTTGGGTACTGGTTATCCGTCCAGGATCCCAGGAAAGAGTGGTTAGGTTAACTGATAGTCTGTTAGCTGTCTGTGGCATAAAATATTGTGTTAAATATTCAATCAGTAATCTTTACAAGATAAACAATGATCAAGTGATGAAGAAAGGTCAAGAAATATGACATTGTTGTTTATGCACTAGATTTTACCATGTACTAAACGGGGACCTTGGTTATTTTACATTTTGTCTGTCTTGAATTATTACCTCAGTCGGTAGCACGTCTGACTATCAATCTAGGGGTCACGAGTTCAAATCCCCACCCGGCAAGTCTCCATGATGATTGATATACAACATTGTGTCTCATTATCATTCGTCTCTCGTCAAGTGAGAAAGTTATCAGTTACTTGCAGAGATGGGGTGTGCTTGAGTACTGGTTAACCTTTCAGGATCCCAGGTAACAGTGGAAATATTCAATCAGTCAATCAGTCTTGCATATTGGATAGTTAAGGGTATCTACATTTTTTTTATCAAGTTAGAATTGTCTGACTTTAGGATGCGACAAACATAATTTTATGCAGATATGCACCAAGACTTGCACATGAGCAGACTCAAGATTCAGTGCTAAAGCTGTCCGACATATCAAATATATACAACGTATTTACAATACAGTTTTAAATAGATAACATGTAATTAACAAAACGAAAATAATCAAAAGTTTACTTATTTCATTCAGTGAAAAGAATAATTGGAAGTGTTTTGTATACAAGAAAGTGAATGATTCAATGTGTTTCTTTGGCGTGAATTCAAAAAACATCTCACGATTACATAAACACAGACTCAACATGTTTATGCATTTTTTAATTTTTATGGAAACTTCCCTTTGTTGGGATAATGGCAGTCATGTTAAACCCAAAAAACAATTATTCCCGATGATGAATTTTGCTATTGAGCCCAAACAATGAAATTTTTTTTGATATAATAGTTTCAAATATAATGTCTAGCTGATTTCTTTGAGGCCTTGGTGTCATGCAAGTGGTGACAAGTATATGTAATGGAATAGCTTATTTTGTATGAGAGATAATGGTTTTGATTTAATTAAGGGTTGGTCTGGAAAGCACCATGAAAATGTTTCATTGTTTGCCAAATGTAAAACCCCACGAAATCTAATAAAAATAACTTGATCATACATTCGCAAGAAGTGTCATCTCAGAAAGGTGGAACTATCTATGAATTAGGTAAACGGGAAATATTGTTTATTATTATTTTATTGTTAGATAGAGTGAAAAGTAAGACGACACCACATCTGATCAACAGCTGTTTCAGTGTTGTGCCTTATATTGGAATCACCGATTAATCATATTTTCAAATGGTTACTTGGTGTTTAACTTCAAATGTATAGTTTAAGGATGTTGTAATAATAATTGATTCTTGATGGATATTCATTCAACCTTTGAGTACAAAAATGATCATGCAATCTTGTTTTTTATTTAAAAAAATTATTTATAAAGTCTCTCCTTTAAGAAAATTATTTGCATGGAAATATATAAAAACTCACTGGATTGCTGAACATATTACAAATTGGCTATTTTCAGTGAGAGTCTGATACTTAAACATTGAATGAATACATCGGTAAATCTAGTTAACTGTATACGATTATGTATGTTTCAAATGATGATCACTGGTCAGTACTTCTATGCACTATTATCATTATGGTTGTATCGTAAATAAATAACTTTTAAATCTTTAATACCTACAAAACGTTGAAATTGTTAATAATTGCTATATTATGAAAAAGTTTATATAAGAAGCATACACTTTTTGTCATCTCAAAGTAAGAACACTCATAAAAATGTGAGATTGCGGTGCAATTCATATTTGTTTGTGATTCATCAAACACAGCTTATTTATAGATAATAAATATTTTAAAATGTAACAACAATCTATAGTTTTATGTTTTATTTTTATCTTCCATTTATTACAATATATAAGCACTTCCAAATGAACATTTGCCTTGTAACAATTTATATATAAATATTATTAACAATGTAATTAAAAATTGTAAAACACTGTGTAAAATGAATGAATAGGGTTTTACGGCATACCAACACAGGTTATTTGACGCCAACAGGAAGGAAGATTCAAGGTTCACTCTACATGTACAAAAACAACAAATTAACATACAGATTAAAAAAAATACATCAACAAATGAATATGCAGAATGAACCTAGAACCTGGATACCTGCAGAACTGCAGAGTTTCAGCAAATTCTATGGTATTACTCAATTTGTCGCTTTTTATGACATACATAAGCCACAGTGATCCTATTCTTGCCATCACTCATGGCTCCCTGGAACCACACAGGGGTTGATAATTTAACCACAATAGTGAACATAACAAAAAATGATAAAATGAACATGACACCCATTCGGAGGTTTCCTTCCCCTCTGCAGAGATCGACAGTGATTCTATTCTTAGCCGAAACCACACATAATTGTCACACTTCCATCTATATTCTGGAGTTTTGATTGGTTAATGACATCAATGTGTTCTAGCATTCTTTCCTCCACTTTTCACCTTAGTTTTGAACTTATTTTTCATTGATTGTGAAACAAGTTCTTACAAATCATGCTTGAAAACTTTGTCAAACCTTTCATCTCTGTCAATAATGTTCGAAAATAGTTTCAATAGTTAAAAGAAAATAGTTTCAACAGTTCCAATAGTCAAAAGAAAATAGTTTCAATAGTTCCAATAGTTAAACAAAATGGTTTCATTAGTTAAAAGAAAATAGTTCTAATAGTTTAAAAAAAATAGTTTCAATAGTTCCAATAGTCAAAAGAAAATAGTTTCAATATTTCCAATAAACAAAATGGTTTCATTAGCTAAAATAAAATAGTTCTAATAGTTTTAAGAAAATAGTTTTAGTAGTTAAAAGAAAATAGTTCCAATAGTTAAACGAAAATAGTTCCAATAGTTACAACACTTTGTTTCAAGAGAAGATGATGTCTGATGTATGAAATTCTTAAGATAGGAAGAGCTCAAGCAGCCATCTGGGAGAACTAATAGCAACACATAATGCTGAAAAGGCAACATGTGCAAAATAGCAAACTCTAGCATTTGATTAGTTCAAATGGTTCTTAAAGTATTCCCTAATCAGCTTATGTAATAATAGCGGACTCCAATGCCCTTGAAATAACTGAGTCTGAAAATCCAACTCTTGACACTCAAATCTGAATTTCTTTACAAACAATAAATCATTGAGTGTGGTGTAAAATACTTACTGTTAAATAAACATTAGTACTGCTTGTTGCTTGTAAGTAAATATAGAAATTGCTAGTTCAATTGATGTTATTTAGATTTCACATTTCAAGTTCTAGTTTGAGTCTCAGATTCAAAACCTTTATATATTTTGGTCCAAACCTGACAAAAATCATTTATGAAATCCCTTACATACATATTCTTAAACTTAATATCGTTTACAATAGTTTGATGGTATGGCTCTGAAATTCACCTGGCGGTTCTTTATTCTTTCAGTATGCATGTATAAATGTCTATGTCCATGCTGAAATATTTAAGGATTAAAAGCCGAATTCTGAGTTTTCATCAGGTGATGAAAAACATTAGGCCAGTTTAATGTTCGTGAAACCTGAAGGGCTTCTCGGCAACATTAAACTGGCCTAAGATGATGAAAAACATTAAACATTAAACTAGCCTAATGTTTTTCATCACCAAATGAAAACTCAAAATTCGGCTTTAAATCCTTATATTTACATTATATTTTCCAACTATTTTAGATAAAACTACTGTTATTATTGTAATTTTGATATTTAAAAAGCAAATTATACCCATTTAACCACAAAGCCAATGTCATGAATGTAACAGCAACATTGTCAACATATTGAATAAGTGCACGCATTTGAAGGACAACTTACGGCAAACGTCATGTGAAACTAACAGCAACGTGACGTTTCAGCAGCAAAACAAAATCATGCAACCAATGAAATACAAACTGGTCCTTTTTAGCTCTGCCCAGCTGCAAGTGTTTTTCATTGGGAAATGAAATGCAGTAAATCTATATAGTTCATTTAGACTGATTGCTGTGGGAATGTATATATATAAGTATGGTTACATTTATACCTTGCCTTGTTTAACATGATCACCGTATATCAGATTATATAAGGCCTTTTACATAGTGATTCTTTCATATCCTTGCTTTTTTAATTATCTCTTATTCGAGTCGCAAAACAAATCAATTTCGTAAAACAATTGTAAAAAAATTATCTGGTGTGAAGATGTCAAATTGATGAGGGATGTCTATTTCACATTCACATCCAGGAAGCAGATACACACAAGCAATTATGGCTTTCTTCTGAAACTTTTTCACTTGTTACATAAAACATGTATGTATGTATACTGAATGTGCAACTACCATATAACTATATTATGGATAAAATATTGTTTAAACCAATCACATTCAATTAAATATCCCTGATTTTCAATAGTTTTAGCATCCGTGTAACATCACAACTTGGACTGCGGGGAGTTCTTCAGTAAACCTCGGAGGTACTTGTAGTAGGAAGGGTGAACCTGTAACACAAGAACAGAAGATGGTTTATACTAAGGATGTCAACGAATATTCGGATATTCGAATATTCGGTCATACGTCCGAATATTCGAATGTCATATTGATATTCGAATATTCGCAGCAAAAAAAAATATTAAAAAAATATAGTAAATTCAAGTTGTTTTCTTTTTTTATTTTCAATTTCAATATTTTTGCCACAAATGGTTTCGAAAGGTGTTATATCAACCAGGTTAAGACACGGTAATTATTGATTTCCTCCAAAGACGGGTGTCAGTTGGACGTTGTCAAGGTGATAAGGAGTCCTGATCGGTAATCCTTTAATTGTTTGCCTTAGGCAATTTTAATTATCGATCTGCCTTTACGGTCCGTTGTAAATCACCCTGTTTTGAAAAGGTGAGAGCAAGTTTGTTTATTTACCAATCTTATACCTAATTGAAGAGCACACTTCTTTGATTTGAAGGCCGTTTATGTACTTGTGAATAATGAATGCGCTAAGTAGTAGACGAATTTACTTATATATATATATATTTTATTTTTTTTTATGTTTGTTTTTCAATTTCATTTATAAATAGTTAATTACTTATAAACTATACAAACATACGAACATTTAACTTAGTAAAGCTAATATAACATAGCATTTATTAATTTATTATTATTAATTATGCATCATCGAGTTCCACGTCATGTTGAATCTTGACGACAATGATATTCCAATTGTTTGCTTTTTAGTATTTATACATCAGCACCGTTTCCGCTGAAAGAGAAAGTAACAAATATGGCGAGTAAAAACGTTCGAGATAGAAAGTTGATGATTATTTATTTTTAAGATCTTGACCGAATATATTCGAATATTCGTTCGAAAGAATGACCGAATATTCGAATATCAATATTGCCATTCGTTGCCATCCTTAGTTTATACAAATAGCCAACTGAATTTTTTTTTTCTCCAAATCATTTTTAGACAATGCCTTTATATATTTGAAAACCCCTTAAATACAAGCCTATTAGGGGTCCTCCATCACTGAGTGATGTAAGGGGCTGTTTTCACATGACAACTTGACTCTTACAGCTGAGGTCAGGGGAAAAATTAGAAAGTTTGCCAGTTACTTGCAGAAGGACAATGGTTCTACTCAATCTAAGGTCTGCCTCCACCAATACAACTAAATATACTATAATCATATATAAACCTGGAAATGGGTTAAAAAACTCATTCCAAAAATATATATATATTTGAGAACCCTATTCATTTGGAAATAAGCCTATTGTGCTTTAATTTGTTTTCTGATCTTAATGAAATATACATGTACCAGTGAAAGCCAATAAAAGCATAATAAGCTTTCACTGATATATTTTATTAAGACCAGAAAACAAATTAATTTAAAACAAGAGGCTCAAGAGGACCTGAATTGCTCTACTGGCAACAGATGCTACATGTAAAATATCTAAGATCTAGGCCTTAAACTTTCAGAGAAAATGTTTTTTAAAATTTTACTTAAAATGTGTTGACAAACCCTGTGGTGGAGGCATTTGTGGTACAATGATGGTGGTTCAAAAACGCGTCTACAAGAAAAAAGTTAACAGATGGGCGACGACGGACAATTTACTATGACATAAGCGCTGCTGGCCTTTTGCCAGAAGAGCTAAAAATGAATTTAATGTCAATCATTTTGGCTATCCAATACTAATTATATTTTATTCTAAATATGTGGTGTTACTGTACTGTAGAATGGCACTAGAACTTTTATTGTAAGGTCATAAATGTACCGGATATAATCCCCATTGACTTGTTATAACTGAAGTCTGGAATTCCCTAAAAAATGCATTTTCTAGTCTTTTGATTTGTATATATGTGCATATCTGACCTCTGTTTGATTCATTGGCTCATACTGTGTAGATTCATACAGATGTTGGTAGGCGTTGCCATCGTACTGTCCCAAGGCTGATGCCACCGTCTCATCATGCATGTCAAATGCATCCACCAAACCCACTGCATTAGGTCTGTAATAACGAATATAACACAATACTTTTTAAAAACTTAAAATGTTACAAGAACTGTAAATTCAATGCTTTATTTTATTTGCAAATACTGTATGCAAGATTGTGTTTTAACGGAAACAAAGTCCTGTCCGCGACGTTGACCTTTGTGAAAGCTGTCAAATAGTTGAACGCGACACATCATTATGCTATGCTGAACACTTCTGTCAAGTTATTTGAAAATTGGTCCATGCATGTGGAAGTTACAGAGAGGACATGAAAAAGCAGATAGACAGGAAAGCAATTCTATTGTCCATCCAACTTGTTTTCAACCAGCAGGGGACTAATAATCATATTGATGGATTTTGTATAACAGAAAAATTACTGAGGATAAAGTTGCTGCCTACCTCAACACTGCCAGAAGGTTTAATTCTTCTTGTCGTAACAGTTCCATCTGTGTCAAACCAAGTGTCTCCATCTGTAGTGTAGAATTATTTTGCTTTCTTAAATTCCCAACAAAAAAATATACAACTGATTTGTTTATGTATTGTTTTTTTTCAACAGAATTTCGGTAATTAAATGGCATTCAGCAATCCTAAGCATTATCTCTGGGATCCGCAAGTAAACACACCTTATGTCTGCAATTCTCCGACTATTTCATTGCAAATTCAGAGTGGAAGTAATGAACGTGTACAGAGCTAATGAACAATAGATTAAGTTCATTTTGACAGTAGTTAGATCAAGCAAAGTGGTAGTGTGATAGAGAAATGGCTGCTCATGCCAGAGGCTGCGGGTTCTCATAAAACAACACTCAGTACTGGTTCTACCCAATACTTAAATCATATATAACCGAAATCCAATACATAGGGTAAATATGGTATCTCACCTCCATTGTACCAATACATAGGGTAAATATGGTATCTCACCTCCATTGTACCCAATACATAGGGTAAATATGTTATCTCACCTCCACTGTACCAATACATAGGGTAAATATGGTATCTCATCTCCACTGTACCCAATACATAGGGTAAATATGGTATCTCACCTCCGTTGTACCCAATACATAGGGTAAATATGTTATCTCACCTCCACTGTACCAATACATAGGGTAAATATGGTATCTCACCTCCATTGTACCCAATACATAGGGTAAATATGGTATCTCACCTCCACTATACCAAATACGTAGGGTGAATATGGCATCTCCCCTCCACTGTAGCCAATACACAGGTTAAATATGGCATCTCACCTCCACTGTACCCAATACACAGGGTAAATATGGCATCTCACCTCTACTGTACCCAATACACAGGGTACATATGGTATCTCACCTCCACTGTACCCAATACACAGGGTAAATATGGTATCCCATCTCCACTGTACCCAATATATAGGGTAAATATGGTATCTCACCTCAAGTGTACCCAATACATAGGGTAAATATAGCATCTCACCTCCTGTACCCAATACGTAGGATAAATATGGCATCTCACCTCCATTGTACCCAATACATAGGGTAAATATGGTATATCACCTCCACTGTACCCAATACATAGGATATATATGGCATCTCACCTCCACTGTTCCCACCCAATACAAAGGGTAAATATGATATCTCACTTCCACTGTACCCAATACATTGGGTAAATATGGCATCTCACCTCCACTGTACCCAATATGTAGGGTAAATATGGTATCTCACCTATACTGTACCCAATACATTGGGTAAATATGGTATCTCGCCTCCACTGTACCCAATACATAGGGTAAATATGGCATCTCATCTCCACTGTACCCAATACATAGGATAAATATGGTATCTCACCTCCACTGTACTCAATACGTAGGGCGAATATGGCATCTCACCTCCACTGTAGCAAATACATAGGGTAAATATGGTATCTCACCTCCACTGTACCCAATACACAGCGTAAAAATGGTATCTCACCTCTAGAAAATCTCCTGCCTCGACATTAAGGAAATGTATAACAAAGAAAGTACACAATTCTGTCATAATTCTGGCCACCTGGGGACTACAAGTGGTTGTCAGTCTGTCGATGCCGGAGATGTAAGTGTCCATTACAGACAGGTATATGTGTGCCTGCAAAAATCATGGAAATAAAATTATAAGAAATTATTTTATCTCTTGAATCAAATAAGTAGCATGTTTTCATGCTATTCTAGAAGTATACATAATTATATATATATATATATATATATATATATGGCAGAAATAATAAATTAATTAATACACCCAAACAATACTGAATTCTTTAAAATTATTTTCAAAAAAAACAACGTTTCAGAAAATATATTCCTTCTTCAGGGGATGAAAATGAAAAGATCAATGATGATGTTTAAAATGTCAAATTACAATGATAAAAACATGGAAGTATGAATTAATCACAGAGCAAATTGTAAAACACGGTATTTTTCATATAGATTTTACAATTTGCTCTATATTTTTGTGTAGTATATGCGTGCCTAAAGGCGCACATCATAATTTGTGAACATTTTCACAATTCTATTAATTTTTTATTGTGATTTATTCATACTTCAATCTTTTTATCATCGTTATTGTTATTTGACATTTTAAAAGTAATTTTAAAGAATTCAGTATTGTTTGAGTGTATTAATTAATTTATTATCTCTGCCATACTATTACCTTCACACCCTTGTATCACTCCGTGATCCAATACTTTTGAAAGGATCTTGTTTGGTGTATTTCTATTCTCCTTTGTATATCTCTATGATCTAATGGGTTTATAAATCTATCCTTTATATAGCATGTGAGTAGTCATGAATCCTTAACTGTATCCTACTCATATAAAGCTATCACTTCATGTATGTAAATTGTCCGTCCAATCCAGATGTGTTGCATGTAAATCCATAGTATATAAGTCATGGTCAACTCCAAATTTATTGGTTTGGCAGAGGCCTTGATATATATACATATATACAGAGATAATTATTTGTGAATAACCAAGACATAAATGTACAGACACAGACTATGGCGAGTGCGCCTAGCTACAATGCAAACCATAGACACAATATCAAGGCCTCTGCCAAACCATAAATTTGGTGTCAACCAGGACTTATATACTATGGATTTACATGCAACACATCTGGACTGGATGGATAACTATTCTAAAATAAGATTATTACAATAAATAACTCACTCACAGAGATATATTTTTTTGATATTCAGCTTTCAACTCTCAAAGTTATGGTACGGGCAACACACATAGTTATTATTGGCATTTAGATACTTGCCAATGCTTAAGTCTTCATACAAATACTGCCATTAGATGATATCCGAAACTGATCTGACCAGGTGTATTTCAGTAGGTATAAACTTGATGACACATTGCTAGTAAACAAGTACTGGGACAAAATTGTCCAAGTTTATCAAAACTATAACAGGGATTTTTTTTTCTCCCAATTATTCCAATTGAGACAACGATTCCATGCTCAGTCAAACATCCAGAAACTGTAATTAAATCCACATAAATCTTCAATACCAATAATAACAGTTTGTTTTCCAGTTTGTATTAAACGTGACGCATTCTTTAATAGGTCATATGCAATTTGCATGCTATAGTGAAGGAATAGGTGTATTGATATTTTTCATACATTTCATACATTACAGGTTATATAATTATGGTATCCAATATTAATGGTGGAGGACAACCCCAGCTGCATATACAGTAGGCTCACGTTACCTAAAACTCTATTAGTCAAACTGCATGATATATCGGAGTAAACAATAGGGTCCCTTTGGTTGCTTTACTATAGAAATAACACTTTTACCTCAAACTACTGGTTATCTCGAAGTATTTTCCTGGTCCCCTGTTAACTGTGAAATAATGAGTCAACTGCACATGAATTTGAATCTAAAAACAACCATTGTCCTGGTGCAAGTAACTGGCAATCTTTGTCACACAAAATATTCCACTAAGCTGGGCTTGAGACCACTGCTTCAGTGGTGCCACCCGAGTGATCTTGAGATGGCGCCTTAGACCACTCAGCCATGGATGACTCAGAATAGAGCAGAAAGAGTAGAAGAGACATTTATTGCAGGTAATGGGAGACTCACCTTGGCAGCCCTAATTAGGGACACCATGT
Source organism: Panopea generosa (assembly GCA_029582155.1). Lineage (NCBI taxonomy): Eukaryota > Metazoa > Mollusca > Bivalvia > Adapedonta > Hiatellidae > Panopea > Panopea generosa. The sequence continues at coordinate 49,179,911 of CM055903.1, read as the reverse complement.
TATTGTTAAACACAGTTTCTTGGGGCAGTCCTGACTCCATGTCCATCTGTAGTTTCTGAGCAACAGCCATAACAACTCTGCAGAATAAAACATATGGTCAATCATCCATGACTTATTTACTGAATGTAGAAGGCCAAAATGGCTCTTACACATTCATCTGAGACTGAAAACCCATAATAAACACATACAATAAAGCGTTATTGTTTTTCCTTTATGATTAACCCTTTACTCCATTGATACGGGTTTTCCAGCACCAATCACAGAAGGCCTCTGAAAACAGTGCAGGAAGAGTTCAGACTGCTCATTAACGAGCAATCTGAACACTTCCTGCACTGTTTTCCACTCTGTCAGTTAATATAAACCTAATTAACCCAATAATTCAAAAGCTTTCTATATTATGTGTCAAAAGGCGTCTATAATGGAGGTGTCCAAAGGCGTCTATATTAGAGGTGTTCAAAGGCATCTATATTAGAGGTGTCCAAAGGCGTCTATATTAGAGGTGTCCAAAGGAGTCTATATTAGAGGTGTTCAAAGGCGTCTAAATTAGAGGTGTCCAAAGGCGTCTATATTAGAGGTGTTCAAAGGCGTCTATATTAGAGGTGTCCAAATGCCTCTATATAAGAGGTGTCCAAAGGCATCTATATTAGAGGTGTCCAAAGGTGTCTATATGAAGTAAAGGGTTAAGTGTCATGGAGTGCATGGTCCAGTGATACAGCATCAGACCCAGGACCAGGTGGTTGTAGGTTAGACACTTTATCTGCATATGGTTACTACTGGACTTTGATAGTGATTTGTCTACATTGTAAGTTGTCAGAACTTGTTTCACAATCAATGTAAACTACATGTAGATAAGTATACTATTTTCTTCACTGCCAGACCTACAGTGAAAGACAACAGAAACCAAATGTGTGAGAAGGTAGACAAACATATCTATAAATTTTATCTTATGTGAACAATCTTTTCAAAAGAAACGGGGTTAGATTTTTTTTAAACAGCAGTGATCTTGAATCAAGTTTTGTAAAGTGACTACCTGTGTGCTCTCTGCTGGTAGACCTCCCTGAGTTTGTTCAGGTTATAGCAGTCAGACTTGGTCTCTATAGGACAAATGTACGATGCCAGGTCTCTGTTCATGTATGCTGTCGATCCCTCAGTCTTGGTCCCTGATACTGCATTAGCCATCTGCTTCATCAAATATCTGGAATAAGAGTTATTTACACTTTAATAGCCAATTACCTCCTGTAAATGAGTAAAAAGAACATATCTGCCTTCCCGGCTGCCTGTCTGACCATCTTATACCACCTATAACACAATTATGAACTAAGTTAATTGTCTTTATGCCAAATATTTTCATATCAGACAAACTACACACAAAACATGATCAAAATACATGTTGCTCTGAATAATAATCATCAAAAAAATAAAAATCTTCAAAAACTTTTAAAAAACTAAAACCAGAGCTACTGGTAAACAAACCTTTTTAAATTAAGGTATTAGAGACTAAACAATAGATGTTTGTATAACATACTATGGATACATTTATGAATTTTAGTCACCAAATCGGAAGCAGTTTGCTGAGAAATAGAGAAAAAAATGAGCTAAACATAAAATTTTAACCAGATAAGATGACAATGGTGCACCAGTCTCATGACAATAGTCTTTTGTGTTTTTTTTTTTTTAATTACAAACGAGGATGAATTTGAAAAAGCAATTTGAAGTATTGATTTCCATTTCAAAGGCCCAGCCAATTGGGCATATCATGTTCAGAGTACTTTAAAACTTTATCTTAATTTCAATTTCTGCTTTACTTCGCTGTTTGCAAGTAGAGAACGGTATTTTCTCCTTCTACTGTGACCAGAGCTAGTGATGATGCCATGTTTTCTGCCACTCCTGATGACATGAGAAATCCATGACCTCCACATGACCGTCTGCATATCTCCACCAAAGCTGTTGACATATCTGTCATCAGAGCTTTCAAACCAGATGATTGGGCATGTAACTGAAATGATGAAATATATTTCAAGCACTAGTTAAAGTCCAGTGCATGATTTGGAAATGGAATTTTCTTTCAAAAAAAGGTGGTAAAAAAGAAAAAGACAATTGCTACAAGATGTATGAAATATTGGGTACACGGTAAATTATAAAAATATTTGCATGTGAGAGTATACTGTACGATTGAGCATAATGGTTTTACCTTCTTTTATAATTTTGAACTATCATGAAAAATAAACATTGTTTCTGCAATTACATACATTACTAATTAACATAGCTGATGTTTTTTTTATATATGTTCAGTATAATATATACAGTCCTTAGCTAGCTTTCGGCATTAAAACTTCATCAGAGGAAGAAAAACAACAACAACACAGAACACTGCTTACAGTCATTTTTTAAATGGAATACAATTATTCAGCTTCTGTTGTTATGTCTCAGGAGAAAGTTTGATATACCGCCTTGTTTAAATACAACCTAGACTGACTGAACGGCCCCAACTACATAACAACTCCCCAACTTTTGCAACTGTATTTGTTTCCTCGCAACATCTTTGACTACATAATGGGTCAATATATACCATTACCTTGCCTAATATGATTTTTATTTCTCAGAAAAAATCTTCCTATCAATACTGGCTTACCCATATCATGGTTATTTCAAATGAAATTGATCCTGAACTTTTTTATTTATTTTCCTAAATGATATTTAACACCACATTTGAAAGCATTTAAAATTATACTTAGCATCCAGTTTTACTAGAAGAAATACATCCAAATGAATATGACAGAGTCAAACCTTTGTCCTTCTACAAGTAACTGTCAAACTTTCTTATGTTATTTTTTTTCAACTGAATTTAGTCAAAACCATCTTGGTAGCAATCCACCTAATTCTTCAGTGCAGAAATTACTCATTTCAGCTAATTTTTTCAGTATTGCTCTAACAATACCAGCATACCTTGACTGGTACTCATCTCAGCCTATTTTCCAGCAATCCCCCCCCCCCCTCCCCCCATGATCTTAACTTACCCCAACTTGTACTCATCTAAGCAAATTTTCCAGTATTGCCCATAATGACCTCAGTGTATGCTGACTGGTAGTCACCTCAGCCAATTTTCCAGTATTGCCCCTAGTGATATCAGTGTATGCTGACTGGTACTCACCTCAGCCAATTTTCCAGTATTGTCCCTAGTGATATCAGTGTATGCTGACTGGTACTCACCTCAGCCAATTTTCCAGTATTGCCCCTAGTGATATCAGTGTATGCTGACTTGTACTCACCTTAGTCAATTTTCCAGTATTGCCCCTAGTGATATCAGTGTATGCTGACTTGTACTCACCTCAGCCAATTTTCCAGTATTGCCCCTAGTGATATCAGTGTATGCTGACTTGTACTCACCTCAGCCAATTTCCCATTATTGCCCCTAGTGATATCAGTGTATGCTGACTTGTACTCACCTCAGCCAATTTTCCAGTATTGCCCCTAGTGATATCAGTGTATGCTGACTCACCTTAGCCAATTTTCCAGTATTGCCCCTAGTGATATCAGTGTATGCTGACTTGTACTCACCTCAGCCAATTTTCCAGTATTGCCCCTAGTGATATCAGTGTATGCTGACTTGTACTCACCTCAGCCAATTTTCCAGTATTCCCCCTAATGATCTCAGTGTATGCTAACTTATAAGATGACATCATGTTTTCTGACACAAAGTGACCAGCATAGGCAGCAGCCAGAGATGGAAATATCTTGTACTGCTGGGACTGGAAGTCCAACACCTGCTGCTCTGGTATTCTACAAAAACATTTTAAAAAATTATGTTGTGTATACAAAAGTCATCTATTAATATTTTATCAGTAAATACAAGCACAAAGTAGAAATACATGTAGTAAATTTTCCATCATGTAACTTTTTGTGGGTCTGTGCAAGCAAATACAGTCAAACTTGTGTTAACCCTTTACTCCATAGATACACGTTTTAACGCAACAATCACAGAAGGCCTTTGAAAACAGTGCAGGAAGAGTTCAGATTGCTCGTAATGAGCAATCTGAACACTTCCTGCACTGCTTTCCACTCTGTCAGTTAATATAAACATGATTCACCCATTGCTGATACGTGGTGAATAATACTTTCAATATTAAGTGTCCAAAGGCGTCTATATGAAGTAAAGGGTTAAGCAGCCAGTAAAGTGAAAGATCAAAAGTGGCTTTTTAAGACAGGTTGTTGCTTAATGCAGGTTAATTTGCTCTAAAAGCATACAAATAGCAAATGTGACAGCTTAAAGAGGCCTCAACTATATCGCCGATATTTTTTTAATCTAAGCAGTAAAACTGCACATTTATATCAAATATCATATATTATGGATATTCTGTTCAATAACTTATATTGTATTTTGTCTCTGTAATCAACTATGTTGACCAAATAATAAATCATGGATGACTATAAAGTCACACATTGGCTAGAATCGACTTCTGCTAAAACAGAGATGCATAAAACGAAAAATGAAGACCTGTGTATTAACAAATTTATCATAAATACGATAAGCTACAAGTATGGACTCAACCATTATCTTCAAATGGGACCATCTTCTTAGTGATTCAATAAACTTTCTATCATTTACTGAACAGAAAGTTATAGGTAATGCATCTTTATGATATGTGGCTGCACAATAGAGGTGGCTGCTTACACAGGCGTGGCTGCATATGGAATGAATGAATAAATGAATGAATGAATGAATGAATGAATGAATGAATGAATGAATGAATGAAAGCTGCATACTGACAGCAAGCCTCTGAATCCATAACGTATAACATGAATCCTGAGAACTAACATAGAACCAGAGACAATTGTCAAAGGGCCACATCTAACCTTGCGACTGAGGTTTGTTCAGCAGTAAGGAAAGGTTTTATTTAAGATAATTATTGTAATAATTTGTATTATATATAATAAACCTACCCTGGTTTTAGTGACGTCTGCCTGCGTGTGGCACTGTATCGTATTGAGACACATGATGATTGTTGCAGTGTTTCTTGCGCCCAGCCTACAATATTCACACGCACCAATATCATGGTCGCATAGTTAGCCTTGTTTCCTGCCAGCTGTGTAAATTTACCATCTCTGTTGACCTATAGGTATGAATAAATTATGTTTACCATCTCTGTTTACCTATAGGTATGAATAAATTATAACTACCATCTCTGTTGACCTAGAGGTATGAATAAATTATCTGAAACCCCACGAGCTAAAAGATATGTTCACATCATAACATTAGTTGGCATATTTTTGTTCTATCAAATAAATGTTGTCTTTTCATGTTAAGTGCAGTTACTTTTTTTTATGAATTTTAAACTACCGTACTGGTACAAAGATTATCTTTCAGCTAAAAATTGTCCTTTTCAATAGCAAAAACAATGGTCAGAACTTGGCAGTAAGTTTTGCAAGTAACATGTTTAAAACAGAATGGTTTGGTACTGTAATACTGACTATATGACATAAAACTGAAATTTGAATGGAAGTTTTTTTTTCTATTGAGTATGTCGCAATTAGTATGTAAAGAGAAAAACGTACAGCAATTCATTCTCATATATACATAGAGAACAGATAACATTGTCTATAGAACATGGAATCCCTGTTATATGTTAGTAAATTTTATCTAAAATATTAAGTAAAATGGGGTCATAACTCCTGTAAAATTTGAAAGACATTGCCACATATAGAAATTGACCTATCTTGTCTTAATTTACAGCTACAAACCAAATACATACTTGTACCCTTTCAGAAGTTATTGATCAGAAATCAGTTTGACAGATAGATGCCTGCACGGATGGACAGGGGTAGTGCTTAATTCTCCATTCATCCAATAAGACATAAAAATGTTTGTTACGGAAACCTTCTATACATTTTCCAAGGTAAGAAAAGAGGAACTAAATGAACTAAGGAAATAAACAAGCTTGGTTTTCGTAACTTAATGACAGGTAAGGAGCTATACATATACATTTGTTATAAACTTTGAATAACTGCAATGGGGAAGGATGGGCCTGCAGTCAAAGACATAACATGATAACCCACCCAGTCATGATATACTGACACTGAGCCAACAAGTCCTGGAACTGTTCTCTCATTGCTGAACACCAAGGCAGGAAGCTCCTGGTACCATAAGATGACTCAGTTGGGGATCAAACCTGCCACCTCTTGCATTGAAGGATAATGTTCCACTACCAAGCAATCACAGAAGCAGAAAGACACTTAATTTTTATACATGAATTCTTGTATTTCCCATCACCACATTACAAGGCCAGTCATATAGAACTGTGACCTACTTACTGATTGCTGTATAAAGGAAGGTTTAACCCTTTACTCCATAGATACGCGTTTTCCAGCACCAATCATAGGAGGCCTTTGAAAACAGTGCAGGAAGAATTCAGATTGTTCGTGACGAGCATAGGGTTAAAGCATAGGTGGGATTCAATATATAATTATATATACCTTTGCGTTTCTCATCATCATATTTTCACGTGGAATTCGTACATTTTTCATCATTAAGAAGCCATTGTCAATATTGTTACCACCTAACTTACTTCCTATATCTCCAACAGTTATACCTTTAAAAAATATATAACATAAACCGATAATAAATAAAACATTTGGAAAAATAAAACATCATTCTACATCCAGTAATCAATATGTGTAAACAATTAGCACCAAATCATTCCAGTGTCAGTCTTCTAAATTTCAAGTTAGAGTCACAAAGTCTTGTAAATACATTTGTACAGAAAAGACATCATATACTATATGTATATGTGTGTCTACACTATATGAGTATATGTGTGTCTATTTTGTGACTGTACTCATCATGTTTGATTACTACTGGGGAAACTAAAGTTTGGAATCGGAACTGCATGCTATTGGTAATTTTGTAGATATGTGTTCTTAAATCTTTATGCACTCCTAGTTGTTCTCTTCTAGTGAGTACTTTTCATAATTTAATTCTTACATTGCCGGGGCCTGTGTATAATTATGCATGTGTATTGGAGGACTCATAGTTACTATTCACCACCCAACATCCACCACACTAATATCTGGTCCATGACGGCCAGCTTGGACAGACTGAAGGACCCATAGTTACTATTTACCACCCCAAATCCACCACGCTAACATCTGGTCCATGACGACCAGCTTGGACAGACTGGAGGACTCATAGTTACTATTCACCACCCCACATCCACCACACAAACATCTGGTCCATGATGGCCAGCTTGGACAGACTGGAGCAATTCCATACACTGTGATAAGGGTCTCACATTGGTTACACACAAAGACTACTGGTAACATTATATACACATCTTAAAACAACAAAGACCAATCTTACTTACAAGCAGTTTTTCCTTTTATAAGAAAAATAACAGTATAATTTATATAAAAACTGATGTAAGTTTAAGTTATGCCTACATCAAGATTGGTGTGTGTTTAAGTTATGCCTATACCAAGATTGGAGTGTGTTCAAGTAATGGCTACATCAAGATTGGCGTGTGTTTAAGTTATGCCTACATCAAGATTGGCGTGTGTTCAAGTTATGCCTATATCAAGATTGGCGTGTGTTTAAGTTATGCCTATATCAAGATTGGTGTGTGTTCAAGTTATGCCTATATCAAGATTGGCGTGTGTTTATGTTATGCCTACATCAAGATTGGCGTGTGTTTAAGTTATGCCTACATCAAGATTGGTGTGTGTTCAAGTTATGTCTATATCAAGATTGGCGTGTGTTTAAGTTATGCCTATATCAAGATTGGCGTGTGTTTATGTTATGCAAATATCAAAATTGGTGTGTGTTTCAGTAATGCCTATATAAATAAAGATTGGTGTGTGTTTGAAATATGCCTTTATATATATAAAGATTGGTGTGTGTTTCAGTAATGCTTATATATATAAAGATTGGTGTGTGTTTGAAATATGCCTTTATATATATAAAGATTGGTGTGTATTTGAAATTTGCCTTTATAAAGATTGGTGTGTGTTTGGCATATGCCTTTATCAAGATTGATGTGTGTTTGAAATATGCCTATATAAAGATTGGTGTGTGTTTAAGTTCTCAAGATTGGTGTGTGTTTAAGTTATGCCTACGTCAAGATTGGTGTGTGTTTAAGTTATGCCTACGTCAAGATTGGTGTGTGTTTAAGTTATGCCTACATCAAGATTGAAGTGTGTTCAAGTTATGCCTATATCAAGATTAGTGTGTGTTCAAGTAATGCCTATATCAAGATTGGTGTGTATTTCAGTAATGCCTATATCAAGACTGGTGTGTGTTTAAGTTATGCCTATATCAAGATTGGCGTGTGTTTAAGTTATGCCTATATCAAGATAGGTGTGTTTAAGTTATGCCTATATCAAGATTGGTGTGTGTGTTTAAGTTATGTCTGTTTAAAGATTGGTGTGTGTTTAAGTTATCAAGATTGGTATGTGTTTAAGTTATGCCTATATCAAGATAGGTGTGTGTTTAAGTAATGCCTATATCAAGATTGGTGTGTGTTTCAGTAATGCCTATATCAAGATTGGTGTGTGTTTCAGTAATGCCTATATCAAGACTGGTGTGTGTTTCAGTTATTAAGATTGGTGAGTGTTTAAGTTATGCCTATATCAGGATAGGTGTGTGTCTAAGTAATGCCTATATCAAGATTGGTGTGTGTTTCAGTAATGCCTATATATATAAAGATTGGAATGTGTTTGAAATATGCCTTTATATATATATATTTATATATATATATATATATATATATTTATATATATATATATATATATAAAGATTGGTGTGTGTTTGAAATATACCTATATAAAGATTGATGTGTTTAAGTTCGCAAGATTGGTGTGTGTTTAAGTTATGCCTACATCAAGATTGGCGTGTGTTTAAGTTATGCCTACATCAAGATTGGTGTGTGTTCAAGTTATGACTATATCAAGATTGGCATGTATTTAAGTTATGCCTATATCAAGACTGGCGTGTGTTTAAGTTATGCCTATATCAAGATAGATGTATTTAAGTTATGCCTATATCAAGATTGGTGTGTGTGTGTTTAAGTTATGTCTGTTTAAGTTAACAAGATTGGTGTGTGTTTAAGTTATGCCTACATGTATATCAAGATTGGTGTGTATTTCAGTAATGCCTATATCAAGATTGGTGTGTGTTTCAGTAATGCCTATATCAAGATTGGTGTGTGTTTCAGTAATGCCTATATCAAGACTGGTGTGTGTTTCAGTTATGCCTATTTCAAGATTGGTGTGTGTTCAAGTTATGCCTATATCAAGATTGGTGTGTGTTCAAGTTATGCCTATATCAAGATTGGTGTGTGTTCAAGTTATGCCTATATCAAGATTGGTGTGTGTTCAAGTTATGCCTATATCAAGATTGGCGTGTGTTCAAGTTATGCCTATATCAAGATTGGTGTGTGTTTAAGTTATGCCTTCATCAAGATTAGTGTATGTTTAAGTTATGCCTATATCAAGATTGGTGTGTGTTTAAGTTATACCTTCATCAAAATTGGTGTGTGTTTAAGTTATGCCTATATCAAGATTGGTGTGTGTTAAAGTTATGTGTATATAAAGATTGGTGGTAGTGTTTAAGATATGCCTATATCAAGTTAGGTGTGTGTCTAAGTTATGCCTATATCAAGATTGGTGTGTGTTTCAGTAATGCCTATATATATAAAGATTGGTGTTTGTTTGAAATATGCCTTTATATTTATAAAGATTGGCGTGTGTTTCAGTAATGCCTGTACATGTATACATAAAGATTGGTGTGTGTTTGAAATATACCTATATATATAAAGATTGGTGTGTGTTTGAAATATGCCTATATAAAATATTGGTGTGTTTGAAAAATGCCTATATAAAGATTGTTGTGTTTGAAATATGCATATATAAAGATTGGTGTGTTTGAAATATGCATATATAAAGATTTGTGTGTGTTTGAAATATGCCTATATAAAGATTGGTGTGTTTGAAATATACCTATATAAAGATTGGTGTGTTTTAAATATGTCTATATAAAGATTGGTGTGTTTGAAATATGCCTATATAAAGATTGGTCAATGTTCCTTTTAAGTACAACAATGACATACAAAAGTACAATCAATAAATTACCACTGCGTTCCTCATCAACATGTTGAGGCGGGGGATCCTCACACCACTGAGGATCAGGAAGCCATTGTCTGTTGAGTTGGCCCCTAGTTTGGTCCCTATATCACCAAGTTTTATACCTTTCATAAAGGAAAATGTACTATTAACCTGTTAAAAACCTGAAAACCTGAAGAGTATCCTCACATCTGTATAGGAAAGATTACATGAGGTTATATAAACGGAAACACCTGGTCAATGTTTATGTTGATATTGCCATGTTGAAGTGTGTTGCAGTCAGTTTTTAAGATACAGAAATAAGACCTGAAAGTTTAGTTAATACTAATTTATTTCACCTTATTGCATGGTAAACCCAGAGCTTATATGAACCACTCTCAATTCCATCTTCTGGGTAAACCAGTACTGAGTGTTACTTTTGATAGTTAGGTATCGAACCAACAACCTCTAGCTAAGCCACCAACACTCTATCCACTGCACTACCACCTGCATGATGGTGTTGATTAAATATACATGTATTAATGTCTTTTATATAAACATAACAGTTGAATATTCCCATTAACAAATATAATAGAGAATGTTCTATAACAGACAGGAAGAGCGGTTACTTCAATATTTTTAATAGGTTTGGGGCCCGTAAAATTGAGAAAAATTGGAGATACTTAACATTAAATTTCTAAACACAATATATATATTTAGTTTATACATGGGGTCCAGTTTCACTGTGAACAAAGAGCTCAAGAATCAATCTGGTTTAAACAAAGATCCAAACCAAAGGAGCTGATTAACTTTCTCACATATAATTTTTTGAATAACTTGGACCCATTACTCCTTCAATAAACATATTTAGAATTTGGCATTCATTTTCCAATCAACAAATAGCCATGGACCTTCATTTTTAGCTTTAGGCAAAATTTTAGGTAAAATTAACCGCGTTCAAGATTTTTGATTGGTTATAACAACGAATACGTCACAATAATTTATCAACGTGTTATGACATCATGAAGCAACAGCTAGTAAACAAGGGGCATAACCTTTGCCGAAACATTCATCAACTTTAGACATAATATATATGTTACATATTTATCTGTGCTAGATAAATGCGAAAGAGGACATGGCAGTGTAATGTGCATTAATATTAATAATATAAATTAAAGAAACTAGAGCTATCACTGAAGGTGATGAATACCCCCGAACGCCGCCATGACAGAAAATGGTTTACCACTGTATGAAGTTTTATTAAATTATATCCAATAGTTTTAAAGTTATGCTCCGGACAAGGGAAATATATCAAAGGGCAATAACTCTGTAATTAGCAAGAATAGAGTTATGTTTCCTGTACACTGCACTTCCTGTCATTATATTCTACCATTGTATGAAGTTTGATGAAATTCCATCCAGTACTTTAAAAGTAATGCTCCGGACAAGGGAAATATATCAAAGGGCAATAACTCTGTAATTAGCAAGAATAGAGTTATGTTTCTTGTACACTGCACTTCCTCTCATTATATTCTACCATTGTATGAAGCTTAATGAAATTCGATCCGGTACTTTTCAAGTTATGCTCCGGACAAGAAAAAATATCAAAGGGCAATAACTCTGTAGTTAGCAAGAATAGAGTTATGTTTCTTGTACACTGTACTTCCTCTCATTATATTCTACCATTGTATGAAGTTTGATGAAATTCCATCCAGTACTTTTCAAGTGATGCTCCGGACAAGGAAAATTGCAACGGACAGACCGACCGACAGACCGACCACAGGGTGACTCCAATATACCCCCTCAAACTTCGTTTGTCCGGGGTATAATGAGCTTCATTTGTTGAATATTCATGAATTACTAGTGCATATACAACTAGTCAAGTTAACCTGAATCACTAACAGGTTCACTATTTTGCATGTGTTACAATTCATGTCAGTTCATATCTCATGAGCTTTCATTAAATATCATTCATTCCTTAATCATGTTGTACAGTAGAACTTCAATGGCTCGAAACTGATGGTACTGGACAAAATAGTTTGAGTTAACCCTTTACTCCATAGATATGCGTTTTCCCGCACCAATCACAGAAGGCTTTTGAAAACAGTGCAGGAAGAGTTCAGACTGCTCGTGACGAGCAATCTGAACACTTCCTGCACTGTTTTCCACTCTGTCAGTTAATACAAACATAATTCACCCAGTAATTCAAAAGCCTTCTATATTAGAGATGTCCAAAGGTGTCTATATTAGAGGTGTCCAAAGGCGTCTATATGAAGTAAAGGGTTAAGGGTTGTTTGAGCCAAGTATTGTTTAACATCACACCATACATATAAACATCAAAGGAATTTGGCCGAGATCATAATTATATGTTGTTCCAGCCATCCGTTTGTTCGAACCAACAAACTTCAACTGTATATCTTAAATTGAAGATTGTGGTCTAAAACTGATCTGCAGTTCTCACTTTGTTTCCAGTAAGTTTAGGTCTTACATAAATGCAGCCTACCTGGCATAGGATTGTGGTCTTCCAGACTCCTTAGCTGAACCATGAAAGGATGCATGCCATGTTTCTTCTTGTTTATCACCAGCTGGGCCAGGATCAAGGCATGTGTTGATGACTTACCCACTGAAATTATGGAAAAGTATACTGTATTATACTGTTACAAAGCTTTTGATAGATCTGTACAGGAACCATCTGTACAGGGGTGGGTCCTGGGTTCAATCCTCTGCTGGGGCTATGTGTTGTGTCTTTGAGAAAGATACTTTATCCGCATAAGCTTAGTACTGGTTCTACTCCAAAAAGACCTTGAATGTGATTTGTTGTAATAATTTGATTAACATACCGGAAGTAACCATTTCTGACAATCCAACTAACAAACTTTCATATTTCATATAATTATAAATTGTAAACCAAATTATTAAGCTGTTCAGGGCTAACATAATGTTTTCATTTTCACTTGATATTAGGCCATTATAAATTAATTGCTAGATTATCATCCAATTTTTTCTTAAAAACGGGGAGGGCGGGAGGATTTTTTGATTTTTTTCATATTTTTATTTTTTATTTTTTTTTTATGAAAATAAAAAGGGTTGGGGTGGAATGAAAATTAGGGTGCGGGCAGGGATGAAAATCTAGCAATTAATTTATTATGGCCTTAAGCAGGTTTCAAGACAACTTATTCATTACAAAGCCAAAGATCACCATCTTGTTAACATCAGTGTTCATTATCAACTAGATGTAGATATTCATTCTACGAATGACTAAAACAATCTGGACCCACAATCCAGGCAATGCTGAATTTGACTATAAATTTAATTGAGTAATTTCAATGTATACTGCCCCATTGGTGCAATAAAGTACCAAGTGCCTTCCTATTTTATATACACTTGACACCTTATTGCTCTAATGGGACGAGTATTACAATGGTTTAGAGTAAGCTTGCCTAACTTGCTTGATGATTAATTTCATCCCATTTTACATATCTACAACAGAAAAGAACACAAATTATATATGTCTGTCCTTTATATAACATATATATATATTCTCTTATATTAGATTTTTTATACTTACATCCCCCAGGCCACCATTTCATGGATGACAGTCTTGGTGTGTTCATAACAAACTCATCCTTGTCAGCATCAAAGGTTGCTGTTGTCTCCAGTCCCAACAAGTTAGTGCCTGTAATACATGTACAAGGGAAAATTACACTATCGATCATAAAGGTACAATAGTGATCATACAGGTACAATAGTGATTATACAGGTACAATAGTGATCATAAAGGTACAATAGAGATCATAAAGTACAATATTGATCATACAGGTACAATTATAGTGATCATACAGGTACATTATTGATCATAAAGGTACAATAGTGATCATAAAGTACAATATTGATCATACAGGTACAATTATAGTGATCATACAGGTACAATAGTGATCATACTGGTACAATATTGATCATAAAGGTACAATAATGATCTTACAGGTACACTAGTAATCATACAGGTACACTAGTGATAATACAGGTACAATATTGATCATAAAGGTACAATATTGATCATAAAGGTACAATAGTGATCATACAGGTACACTAGTGATCATAAAGGTACAATAGTGATCTTACAGGTACACTAGTAATCATACAGGTACACTTGTGATAATACAGGTACAATATTGATCATAAAGGTACAATCTTGATCATACAGGTACACTAGTGATCATACAGGTACACTAGTGATCATAAAGGTACACTAGTGAGCATACAGGTACAATAGTTATCATACAAGTACAATAGTGATCATACAGGTACAATTGTGATCATACAGGTACATTAGTGATCATACATGTACAATGTTGATCATACAGGTACAATAGTGATCATAAAGGTACAATAGTGATCATACAGGTACAATATTGATCATACAGGTACAATATTGAGCATACAGGTACAATAGTGATCATAAAGGTACATTATTGATCATAAAGGTACAATAGTGATCATACAGGTATAATATTGATCATACAGGTACAATATTGATCATGCAGGTACAATATTGATCATACAGGTACAATAGTGATCATACAGGTACAATAGTGATCATACAGGTACACTATTGATCATAAAGGTACAATAGTGATCATACAGATACAATATTGATCATAAATGTACAATAGTGATCATACTGGTATACTCTTGATAATAAATGTACACTATTGATCATAAAGGTACAATAGCAATCATACAGGTACAAACGTGATTGTACAGGTACACTAGTGATCATAAAGGTACAATAGTGATCATACAGGTACAATAGTGATCATCAAGGTACAATATTGATCATACAGGTACAATATTGAGCATAAAGGTACACTAGTGATCATACAGGTACAATATACAGGTACAATTGTGATCAAACAGGTACAATATTGATCATAAAGGTACAATAGTGATCATACAGGTACAATAGTGATCAAACGGGTAAAATATTGATCATACAGGTACAATTATAGTGATCATACAGGTATACTAGTGATCATACAAGTACACTATTGATCATAAAGGTACAATAGTGATATAACAGGTGCAATAGTGATGATAAAGGTACAATAGAGATCATAAAGGTACAATATTGATCATACAGGTACAATATTGATCATACAGGTACAATATTGATCATGAATATACAACATGATGATACAGGTACAATAATGATTATACAGATACATTGTAAAACCTACAGGTATCTACTCTTTAAAAAAAATTGGGAGTATGCATGCATACTGAAAATTATATCAAGTACATAGTTTTGTTCAAATTTGATATAAGAAAAGTATCATATTACCAGGTAGCAATGTTGTCACGCTTTAAAAAACACCGACTTCAACAAATTGGCATAACATCAACTTAAAGGTTTAAATTATAGGTGCATGTAAAAAACTATCACTTACATTAGGATCTGGAAGGGTACATTAATACTAAAAACAGCAATCAAAACAAAACTGTACTATATCATTACCTTTTCTTAAAGAATTACAGAAATACAATCCGACACAATTATGGATATTTCCCTATACACTGGTATTATATGCTTTTAGCCTGTATGCAGTAATACTGTCATGTAGAACCTGTGATCAACCTGTGATCTACTATAGTGTAAAACCTGTTATATACTGTAATGTAAAACCTGTGATTTACTGTAGTGTAAAACCTGTTATATACTGTAATGTAAAACCTGTGATCTACTGTAGTGTAAAACCTGTGATCTACTGTAATGTAAAACATGTAATCTACTACAATGTAAAGCCCTAATATTACTGTAGTGTAAAACTTGTGATCTACTGTAATGTTAAATCTGTGATCTACTGTAGTGTAAAACCTGTGATCTACTTTAATGTAAAACCTGTGATCTACTGTACTGTAAAACCTGTGATCCACTGTAATGTAAAACCTGTGATTTACTGTAGTGTAAAACCTGTGATCTACTGTAGTGTAAAATCTGTGATCTATTGTAGTGTAAAACATGTGATATACTGTAATGTAAAGCCTGTGACTTACTGTAGTGTAAAACCTGTGATCTAAGATAGTGTAAAACCTGTGATCTACTGTAGTGTAAAACCTGTGATCTATTGTAATGTAAAAACCTGTGATCTACAGTAGTGTAAAACCTCTGATTTACTGCAATGTAGAACTCCTGATCTACTGTAGTGTAAAACCTGTAATCTACTGTAGTGTAAAACTTGTGATCTACTATAGTGAAAAACCTGTGATCTATTGTAGTGTAAAGCCTATGATCTACTGTAGTGTAAAACCTGTGATCTATTGTAGTGTAAAACCTGTGATTAACTACAGTGTAAAACCTGTGATCAACTTTAGTGTAAAAGATGTGATCTACTGTAACTGTAGTGTAAAACCTGTTATTTACTGTAATGTAAAACCTGTGATCTACTGTAATGTAAAACCTGTGATCCACTGTAATGTAAAGCTTATGATCTACTGTTGTGTAAAAACCTGTGATCTACTGTAATGTAAAACCTGTGATCTACTATAGTGTAAAACCTGTGATATATTGTAATTCAGAACTCCTGATCTACTGTAGTGTAAAACCTGTGATTTACTGCAATATAGAACACCTGAACTACTATAGTGTACAACCTGTGACATACTGCAATGTATAATCCATGATCTACTGCAATATAGAACTCAAATACTGTTCTATAAAAATAATGGTTATGTCATTGAAAAACCAACACATCCCAACCACGTTCAGTTCTCTTCAATACACCTACACCCTTAATCTGGCCTCTTAACAATCAAGGAAGAACAATATTTTGTTACTGTAAATGTAGCTGTAATATAATTATGTAACCATTTCAACAATAGTGTCTTATAAAAAAAAAAAATCCTTGAAATCTCATTGTATTACTGGTATAAGAATGAAACTGTGCAATAGTAGTGAGCGAGCAAATTACAACAAAAACAAAACATATACGAGTAGTTGGAATATAACAGAGATTGAAATCTGGAAAACTAATATACAACTATAGAAAATGTACAAACTCTTTAAAAAGAAAGTCTTGAAGTCACCTAAAAAAAGTATTCCACAAAGCCCACGTCAACATCAGTATGAAGTGTGCACAGGTCTGGATGACCCCGACTATGAGAAAATACCTGAAGAAGAGCCGAGGATCCGATCTCCAAAGTTGATCACAGTAGCTATAGACTTTGGGACAACATACACTGGATATGCATTCGCTTTTCATTATAACTATGAGGAGATATACACATCAAAACATGGAGGGAAACTCAGCGATGACCGCGTGCCTACAGTTGTCCTTCTCAGTCCAGATAAAAAGTTCCATTCCTTTGGAAAAGATGCAGAAGATCAGTATTCCAGCTTGGTAGATTACAATAGGCATCAAGATTGGTTTTATTTTGAAAAGTTCAAAATGGCTCTATACAAAACCAGGTGTCTGACTAGGGAAACACAAATTGGAGATAGCCAAGGTCGCCCAATGTCGGCGATGGTGATCTTTACCATGGTCATTGAGCACTTGAGAAATAATGCCAAGGAGATTATCTTTCAATCAGTGGTAGGGATGGTGGAGTCTGACATACAGTGGATGATAACGATTCCCGCAATCTGGTCTGACTCAGCGCGACAATTCATGAGAGAAGCGGCAACTAAAGCTGGGATCAGTGATGACAACCTTTATTTGGTTCTCGAGCCTGAAGCTGCCTCTTTATTTTGTATGGAGCAACCGTCATTAAAAGTATCTGCAAATCCTAGCTGCGATGAAGCATCCAAAGTGGACAAGTTTCCTGTTGGTCATAAGTACATCCTAGCTGACATAGGGGGAGGTACTGTGGACATATGTGTTCACGAAATAATTGCAGAAGGAAAACTTCGAGAAATTTACAGGGCAACAGGTGACGATATAGGGGGAACAAATGTAAACAGAGAATTCTGGAAGTTTCTTGAGAAGTTATTTGGGTTGGAACTTCTTACAAAATCTAAACAAGAGTTCAAAGATAACTTTCTAATTCTTTCCAAGGATTTTGAGAGAAAGAAAACAACATTTTCCAAATCAAAAGATAGTATTATCCTTAATCTACCAGTGTCATTAACTGATTTAATAAAGAAGGACTTACAAACCACCATGGAATGTATTATTTCAAACACAGAATTTGCCAATTGTTTGGATTTTTTGGCAAAAAGTAACAAACTTGTTCTGAAAAAAGAACTGCTGGAACAATTCTTCACACCATCTCTTGTTGGGATAGTTAATCTGCTACAAGAAATCTTAGAAGAGACAGATGACCAAGACATTAATACATTGCTACTGGTAGGGGGGTATTCTGAGTCACCATATCTGAGGGACAGCATTCAATCGATGATGCCAGATTTGAAAGTTCAGCTGATTTCCGACATGAAGCTTGCTGTGCTGAAGGGGGCAGTAATGATGGGGTACAAGCCACAATTGATCACAGAGAGGATGTCTCGTTACACGTATGGTTTTGCCATCATGCAGCCATTTGAAAATGGAAAGCATCCAACAAACTTGAGGATGGAATGGGATTCTCGGATATTTTGTGATAAAATATTTGCAAAACAAATAGAAAAGGGACAATCACTTGAAAAGGGGCAGGTGTTTATATCACAAACACAAGGGTGTGTGATACGTGAAGAATCCAAATATACTGAGCTTCATACCAAATTGTACCGATCACTAAAGCCAGATCCAACATACTGCTGCGATGCAGATTGTGCTTTGGTGGGCAGAATTATCATGGTACCTCCATATGGTGGATGGCCAAGTAGGGTTGATTTTCAAACACATTTGATTGTAGGAGAAACTGAATTCACAGTGAAAGTGTTTGATAAAGCCACTGGGGCAAAATACAAGGCAAATATGGATTTTTTATAAACATGATGTCATACAGTTATGTGGTAAAAGTTTTGTAAATTGGCATGCTGTAAGCCAGCTGAAGAAATAATGTTTACTGTAAATAAAATGATAAAAATATATGAATAAGGTAAAGAATTAGTTGCAACTTAAAACAGGTTGACAATTTCTATAAGTGAATGTTATACATATGTCCAGGGTTTAAATTTTGTTGAATGTCAACATTAAAGTGTATCATACAATTTTCCAATTTGAATGAATAAAAAACCACAGATTTTGGAAGTTTAGAACTACCAGTATACAGATTCAGTAAACGTTTGATGAGTTTATACATAAATTGTATACTGGTCACATGTAGTTTATACTAATTTATTTTAGCTCCATTGCGAAGAAAGCTCAGAGATTATATGAACGACTTTAGAGTCTGCTTTTTGAGTAGAACCAGTACTGAGTGCTGTCCACTTCCTGGGTAGAACAGTACTGAGTGTTGTCCACTTCCTGGGTAGAGCCAGTACTGAATGTTGTTTTTTGAGATCATTATATCAAATTCGGGCCAAACCTGCAAACTTTGGCTTGGATGTCCAACACATTATCCACTGCGCTACCACCCCACTTACATGTCCGTATGTTCTCTACTAATACAGAACTTTATTTGATCACAATATTTGGATCTTACTAAAAATCTATAAGAATACTGTGAGATTTTTTATTGAATTAAAATTCAAAACTGAAATCTACAAGTCTCTTTTGTATCTACTCTTAATAAAAATTTAACATTATTAATGAACATGTCATATTTGACAGTCAAAATCTCCAAAGTTATCCAATATTTAGAATAATACATGATCACCACATCTACACTCACAGACATTGTTGATTCAAATGTATATATGGTGCATTACAAGTTTGTAAAATGTTGAAGCTTATGTTTTACTACAAATTGTGGACAATTTTTTTGCACTGGTACTAGTCTAGGTGTCCCATTTCCCACTTTTTATGCGGCCCAAAGGGTAAACATATAGCTGCTTCTTTGTCTGTCTGCGTGTCTCTCTGCACACAAAAATGGGTACTTAAGTGGCTAGGGATAAGGGTTAGAAAAAGTTTGAACAGTTGATAAGGGTTAGAAAAAGTTTTAAACAGTTGATAAACATTTGAAAAAACTATATGACTGCTAAAAACGTCTTTTAAGTGGCTAAATGTAAGTTACTTCATATCTGACATAGAAAAGCCATTTAAGTACCCACTTGTGGGAACATCATTCTGTCAGTGAATGGCTTCATTTGTTTCTGGAACTTCTCCAAAAGTACAGAAAGGAATTCAACGTGACTTGGAGCATGGATTGAGAGCAATGTGTGAAAGTGCAGAGTGAAAGAACCATAACTCTATCTTGAATAATGACAGTATTGTCTTCCCTTTTCTTTACTAGGAATATCATTTCCCACTTTTTTTCTTTCTATGCTTGTAATATAATTTACAACTCTTTTTTCTTTTCTATGCTTGGAATATCATTTCCCAATATTTTTTTCTTTTCTTTGCTTGGACTACCATTTACAACTTTTTTCCTTTTCTATGCTTAGAATATATCATTTCCACTATTTTTTTTATTTTTTCTACTATATGTACCACTCCCCATATGTTAGATTTCTTTTCTATACTAAGTATATAATTTCCAACCTGTTTTCTTCCCTAAAATAGAAAGAGCATATCCAACTTTTTTTGTTTTCTGTACTATCTGCATTTGTTTCTGTAGAATATGTAGTAGATCCCAATACTGGTATATGATTACAGGTGGTGTGCTTGTTTAGTAGCAGCTCTGGAGGCTAGTCTTAAATGCCTCAACTGTCTAGGAACCGGTAGTGCTCTCTTCTAGCTGGTTCCACTTAGACACAGTTCTCACAGATCTTCTCAAGTGTATGATATCTCCTCAAAAGTATGAGATTTTTTAAGTATACAAGATTTCCTCATGTGTATGAGATCTCCTCAAGTGTACGATATCTCCTCATATGTACAAGATTTCCTCAAGTGTATGAGATCTCCACAAGTGTATGAGATCTCTTCAAGTGTATAAGATCTCTTAAAGTGTATGAGATCTCCTCAAGTGACGAGATTTCCTCATATGTACAAGATCTCCTCAAGTGTATGAGATCTCCTCATATGTACAAGATCTTCTCAAGTGTATGAGATCTCCCAAAGTGTATGAGATCTCCTCAAGTGTATAATATCTCCTCACGCGTAAGAGACCTCCTCAAGTGTATGAGAGTTTCTCATGTGTATGAGATCTCTTAAAGTGTATGAGATGTCCTAATTTGTATGAGATGTCCTCATTTGCATGAGATTTCAAGTATATGAGATCTCATGTTTCGTATGAGGACTCCTCAAGTGTACAAGATCTCCTCATTTGTATGAGATCTCATCATGTGTATGAAATCTCCTCATGTGTATGAAATCTCCTCATTTGTATGAGATCTTAAGTGTATGAGATTTCCTCAAGTGTATGAAATCTCCTCATTTGTATGAGATCTTAAGTGTATGAGATTTCCTCAAGTGTATAAGATCTCCTCAAGTGTACAAGATCTCCTCATTTGTATGAGATCTCAAGTGTATGAGATTTCCTCAAGTGTATGAAATCTCCTCATTTGTATGAGATCTTAAGTGTATGAGATTTCCTCAAGTGTATGAAATCTCCTCATTTGTATGAGATCTTAAGTGTATGAGATTTCCTCAAGTGTATAAGATCTCCTCAAGTGTACAAGATCTCCTCATTTGTATGAGATCTCAAGTGTATGGGATTTCCTCAAGTGTATGAAATCTCCTCATTTGTATGAGATCTTAAGTGTATGAGATTTCCTCAAGTGTATGAAGTCTCGTCATGTGTACGAGATCTCCTCAAGTGTATGAGATCTCCTCATGAGTATGAGATCTCCTCAAGTGTAATTGCATTACCTAACTTGCATTCTTTTTTTTCCAAATAAAATGTTTTTATTCACATCAAACATTTACAAAGTTTTGCATGTATAATTTACAGCACTGATATAATAATTATATAATGCATACATACACACACATACTATTACAACCATATATTCATGTATATCTTGTTGAAATCTGTTTTTGGGAATTATGCTTTCTATTATATGAGGCTATTTACATATCGCTAGTAATTTTCATTATCAGTAAACATATAATATAGATGTCCCTAAAGTTACAAACTAAAGTATTTATTTGATGCAAAAAAAAAAATTTTTTTTTTTAATAACTTGCATTCTGTCTTAATTTCAAACATCTAAAGGAGACATCAAAAATGTCAATTAAGAAAACTTTGCTTAACACTGTCTACAAAAATAACACCAAAACATGGAGTGAAGTCTTTACTGAACATGTGACTTGCAAGCACATGACTGTTAAATTATTGCTGAACCACCAATTTCAAGCTAAAAAGAACCTAAAATGTAAATAAGAGTAACATTTACAATAACACTTGTCTAAATGTATTCTTGTTTGGGAGGCTAGGATTTAACAACAATGTATTTTTTAATAAAATGAGATTTTTCTTCTGAAATTAATACTGTTACATCAAGAAACGTACCATGCCCAAGTTCTGTCTGTGCATATGTGCCAATGATCTGATACGACTGGGCAAGGGGCAGCCATCGTGACTTTTGGTCATCCGTAGCAAGTCGCTCTATGCCAGGGATGAACATGGTGTGGTGCAGACTGAGGGCGAAGTCATAATTCAGTATCCTAAAAAACAAATGTATAAAAAGTCAAGAATAATGATTTATTAGCGTTCAAATGGAGTACACAGGGGGAACACAGGGGAGTACACAGGGGGAACACGGAGGAGTACACAGGCGGAACACGGGGGAGTACACAGGGGGAACACAAAGGAGTACACAGGGGAGTACACAGGGGGGAACACGGGGGAGTACACATGGGGAACACGGGGGAGTACACAGGGGAGTACACAGGTGGAACACAGGGGAGTGCACAGGGGGAACACAGGGGAGTACACAGGGGGAATACAGGGGAGTACACAGGAGAGTACACAGGGGGGACACAGGGGAGTACTCAGAGGAAACACAGGATAGTACACAGGAGAGTACACAGGGGGGACACAGGTGAACACAGGAGTACACAGGGGGAACACAGGGGGGGGGGAGGACATAGGGGGAACACAGTGGAGTACACAGGGGAAACACAGAGGAGTACACAGAGGAGTACACATAGGAGTACACAGGGGGAACACATAGGAGTTCACAGGGAAAATGTAGGGGAGTACACAGGGGGAACACAGGAGAGTACACGGGGGGACACAGGGGAACACGGGGTAGTACACAGGGGAGTACAAAGGGGGAACAATCAATACAATAGGTATTAGAAGTAGCAAAAATATTGACTTTTGTAATTAAACTACTGTTTAAGAATTTCAATAAAGTGTTCATGAATGCTTATTTATCAGTTTGTTACCTAGATAAGTTTTGTCATTTAACTTTTAAAAATAAATTTGGAGAGTAAAAACAAAAAGCAGACAAATAGCTGCCGGAAAATGATGGTTATCTGCACATCATTAAACCCCCCACCCTCCCAACAATAATTATCTGCATTTCACTGGTTATGTTTTTATTGATAACTGACACATGCAAATGTAACATATTTTATTCACGGAATGTATTGAGGCAATCCTAATGTTTAAGGCCACCCAAAATTTTCAGAGAAAAAATAATTAATGAATAAGTCACATTACAATTTTTTTATAAATTTTGATCAGTTTTCGCACACATGAAATCAAAAATTTGTTTTTAATTTTCAATAATTTAAATTGGCCAAAAAAAAAAAAAAGACGAGGAAAAAAATTTCTTTAATTCACCTGTTACAATGTATTTGCTTTATGCACTCTAGGTTACAAGCATTCGGATAATCAATGGTTTAATTAGAACTTTGTCATTGTTAAAGAGGAAATGTGAACATTACTTGAGTTAACAACTCTTTAACTGTTAGTACAAACCAGAGAAGAGACCGTTTCAAACTTGACTATGTCACCAATCACAGATTGTGGGCAGCAACAAATAAAACAAATTTGAAAGGTCGCTGGGTCACGTAATGCACATTGTGTTGATATCAGGATGAGTTTAAGATAATATTGATGTGCAGAACTGGCAGCAGACAGATGGATGGACAATAACGGATGGCCAGTCTACAGGAAGAGCATTACTGGCACTGGGTTAAAGGGAATATATATAAAAAAACCGATACTAATATCATTCTTAAAAAATAAACTATTTTTAAAATGGATAAATACATCAGATCTCATTATAATTAATAAATAAAATTTGAATGGTTTGTTCTATCAAATCTACTATAACGTGACAAAATTGCTATTAAAATCAGAATGGTAAACTTGAAACGAAATCCCCGTTTTAAAAATAGATGACCTTCACACCATCATTCAGACACTTTCTAAGATGAAACAATTTATTACCTTTATGATGGATCAAATTGAAATGAAAATGAAATCACATGTCTCATGTAACATGTCACAAAATATGTTGGAACTTTAAGCAGGAAATCTATTATAGTCCACTTTAGGCGCTTATCCCAAGTTAGGAAATCCTTATTTAGTATATTAGTTTGGCATATCTAAATAGATATCATTTTGGCAATACGGGGTCAGTGAATAGTTCATAGGCGTGATATATTGGGAAAACATATTTTTGCCACTTCCCTTTAAAACCATGATAAATAAAAGCCTACAAAAAGCAAATAATACAAACAAGCTTAAAAGGTATTGACGCAGAAATGAGAACAGAGTGGTACATACCTTGTTGCCAATTGAAGTTCATCCTCTGACCAGTTTTGTTCCCGTTTCAATTGAAAAACTTTCACCGACTTTGCAACAGATGCCTCGTATAATTCAGATTTTGTCAAGAAAGGTCTTTTCTTGAAAGAAAAAACGTCAACATACTTCGTAAAAAATAGGTTTTCTGAAATTTAAAAAATGACAAAACTTAGTTATAAAGGTATGAATAACAAGTATGACATTACACATTTTGAACCACAATTCAAAGCAAAAATAAATGAACCAATCCTCCTTCAACAAATAAAAATCACCATATCTACAGTTTTCCATCAATAATAAGATTGAACAAACTTGTGTGTGATTTGGTTTTCATGATATGTAAAATATTTCATGTTTACAATAATTCTTGGGGTCCTTCATGACCGAGTGGTCTAAGGCTCAAGATCACCTACCTCTCACTGCTGAAGACGTAGGTTCAGGTCCCTCTCAGTCCAAAAACTTTATGTGAGAAAGTTTGCTGGTTACTTGCTGAAGGACGGTGATTCTACTAAAATTTAGTCTGCGATCTTCCTCTACTAGTAAAACTGAATATGCCATAAATAACTTGAAATGAATTTTAAAAAATGATGCCATATCTCAGACATTTATTGTCTTATTTAGCCAATTCAAAATTTATATGAGATATAACACCAATAATACCACTGTTTACCCTGGATCTTTCCCACTTCTCCTTAACTTACTACAAGAGATAAAGACGATTATAGAGATGACAAACTGTGTATTATCATACAGTTGAATTTGTGAGCATTTATTGCATGAAAAAAATCTCCCACATTCGCATCCATTCTCCCTTGAGTGAAAAGGCAAACTCGCTCAGTGCTTGACAAAATGGTTCACATTTATATAATAACTTAGATACTGGTATCATTATTATAACAATAAGATTTCCAGTTGATGGTATGAATAAATGATCATTCTGGTCTCTCATAGCACCATATCTGAATAAAGCACCTACGGAATGAAATTTAAAAACCTTGGATGTACCCTACCAGTAATCAAACAGGATCTTGGGGCAAGCATTTTAACCACAAGACTTTACTACAAGACGGAACAATAACTGTGTTAACAAATCACTTTATAACTTTTTATTACTAATATATAGTCAAACCTGTCTTAAGCAGCCAGTTAAGGGAAGGAGCAAAAGTGGCCTTTTAAGACAGGTGGTTGCTTAATACAGGTTAATTTGCTATGAAAACAAAGAAATTGGAAATAGCAAATATGGCTGCTTTAGACAAGTGGCTGCTTAATAGAGGTGGTCACTTACACAGGTTTGACTGTATACTTTTGAAATGCATGTGTTTGAATATTGACTATATCTTTATCCCATATCTGTTATCATTTTTATCGGTTCATATAATATAATGTCGACCACAATTAATTCGTTGTAAAGTAATGAAATTATTCAAAATCAAGGTCAGAAAGTTTTGTCATGGTTTATCATTCATGTCATTTCTAGATTTGATACAATACCCAAACTTGCATTTTTAAAGGTGTTAAGTATATTTTTGTATAACATGATTGTGATAATTATAGCACTTGGCGAATGTCTCTCGACTACGTGTAGAATCCTCTTTATAACCTTATCTTTCTCTCTATCTCTCCTTTAACCCTTTGCTTCATAAGCATTTTCTTGAACTCTTCCAAACTGAAAGCATTAATTCACCACGTATCAGCAATGGGTGAATTATGTTTATATTAACTGACAGAGTGGAAAACAGTGCAGGAAGTGTTCAGATTGCTCGTTACGAGCAATCTGAACTCTTCCTGCACTGTGTTCAAAGGCCTTCTGTGATTGGTGCGGGAAAACGCGTATCTGTGGAGTAAAGAGTTAAACTTTTCCTTTTATCTAACCATTCTTATTAAAATAAATGTTTCGTTCTATTCTTGTGTTAAAGATGAAAAGAAACGATTAAAAAGAAACTGTTATAATGTACCATTTACGCCATATTTTATCTCTGTATCAATTATTTATGGGAAGAGCCGTAACTAATGTTGTAAAGAACTTGTGGCTCGACCCCATTGTACATATTGCGGCAATATAATATGTTTAAATCAGATCAAAGGTGTTAAGAATATTACAAAACATAAAGTATTTTATTAATATGGTTAAATTAATGATTACACTGTCATGATTGTAAGCTTTCATTGAATGAAAAGCTAAGTTATAATAATTAAAGTTAATTAAACACTCGTGCAACATATAGCATGTCTCTTAGGAGCATTTTGACATTTTTTTTTACGTCTCCTGATAACAGGTTTGATATCAAGAAATAAAAAAAAAGTTGTACTTCCACACACTATTTTATTAGGCTACATAATTTATGATAAACACACAAAGTCACAGTACTGAATGCATTTGTATACTGTATGGTGTAAGAAATAGTGTACACTATTATGTTCAAATCATTTTGATATGAAAGATGTAGTTACAAAGTATTTATTTGACAAATATCCAGGGTGTTTTAAAAGTGAAACCATAGCCTACTTTTCAACCTGCGTTGTACTTTGAAAGGTCGAATTTACCATATCACTGGTCAGGCTTCTACTTTTTAACCTTACTGAGTATCTATATATCTATCTATCTCGTTAATCGCTTAGTCAACATGACAATCATTAAATGTAGTTGAATAAAAAGTTTACCCCCATTTTCCTATTAACCCTTTACTTCATATAGATGCCTTTTGACAGCTCTAATATAGATGCCTTTTGACACCTAATATAGAATGCTTTTGAATTATTGGTTGAATTATGTTTATATTAACTGACAGAGTGGAAAACAGTACAGGAAGTGTTCAGATTGCTCATTATGAGCAATCTGAACTCTTCCTGCACAGTTTTCAAAGGCCTTCAGTGATTGGTGCGGGAAAACGGTTAAAAACATATTTAATACCTAGGCCACTCAAATCGGTTTACAAGATTTTCAGAGGACGCACCGTACATAACATCTGTCCTGATGCCCAAACGGCTGATTGGGAACCATCTACTGTGGTCATGGCAACACTAGTTGGTGGGAGATTATTCCAAAGTAGAATAGTTCTCGGAAAAAGGGAGAATTTATCAGTGATAACATTGGGTCTGCTATATAGGGCTTGATTAAATGACCTGGTTTGTCACAACGATTGTGCAGGGGAAAGATATTGTTCCTTGTTTATGGAGAAATGACCTGTATATATTATATAGAAGAGGTTTAGAATAGCTTTGATCCTACAGGAATCTAAGGCTGACAATTGAAGTTCTTCAAACATTTCTCCAACATGACTTTGGTTACACCAGCATAAACAAGCCCATCTAGCAGCAGTTCTCTGGAATGTTCTCGGTCCAGGGTATTATAGGCAACCATTTTTGTTTGTCTTGGAGCTAGGGCAAAGTCACGATGAATAAAACATACAGTTTAGTTGCCTTACTAGTAATATTACATTTGTGTGATTCCCAGTTGATTGTTTTGGTTAAGATGACCCCAAAATACTTTGCAGATGTTACACTCTCTAACACTTAGCCATGAAGTGCATTATCACATCTAATTATTTAAAAGTTTTTGTCAGGTTGATGTCTAGTGATTCTCATTGTGTGACATTTTCCTACATTAAATTTTATTAACAAGTTTTTTTCCCAGAGCGAAAAGTTTATTAAGATCATCTTGGGTGGTGATATTTTTGTATAAGACACAGTCATCTGCAACAACTGGATAGGTGACTTAATGTTAACCAGAAGGTTGTTAATGAAAATAAGAAAGAATACTGGTCCAAAGACAGAGTGTTGTGGGACTCCAGATCACATATCAGCAGCATCTGAAGAGGTGCCATCGAGTATTACCTTCTGCGTGCATTTGGATAACCAACCTCTTGGCAAATCCTCATGTACCATAAAAGCCCACTTTCTGTGCAAGTTTTTTTTTGTGGGACTTTTTTGTGAATCCACAAGTATGTTTGGTCCCATTAAATCTGCAATATGTTACTAACAATTTATTGATTGATTGAATATTTAGCATCATTTTTATGCCATCAAGGTTTAACAGATGATCAGTTAACCTAAACACTGTTTCCTGGGATCCTGAAAGGTTAACCACTACTCAAGCACACCCCATCTCCACAAATAACTGATAATTTTCCCACTTGAATCAGCAGTAAAAGATGATCATAAAACACAATGTTGTATATCAATCATCACGGAGACTGTTGCCGGCTGGGGATTCAAACTCACGACCCCTAGATATGTTACTAACAAAGATATGTTCCAATGTTTTGCAGCAGATGCAATTTATTGAAAATGGTCTGTAGTTAGCAGGGTTATATTTCTTTCCCTTCTTAAAGAAAGCCACACTGACACGTCAATTGTGCGACATACTGAACGTCTCCAAGGAGTCTTTTAAAGATTTTTTATTTTTCGTCTTCTGAGAAAGCAAATGAGAAATCCAAAAATGTCCACCCACACCTTTTTTAATCAGGTGTCGCCAGTTATCAGGAACTATGACTTGATGTATTGAAACATTAAAAATGGAGGCAAATATGCTGGAGATTGGTTTTTCTACATTCTTGAATATGCAAGCATTTATGTTCTCATGATCTGAAGCTTTATGAATATTAAGCTTCTCCAGTATCTTGAGTACCCCGTTTTAATCTACGGTGATTTCATCCACATATATACGAATATTTCACAGGAGCCCAGTGTTTTATTTACCCCTGCGTCATGCGTCCTATACGCACAAATTTTGCGGCAGACGCACAATTCTGAAATATGTGCATCCGCTGGATGCAGAAAAAACGCAGCTAATACGTCCCGATTATCTCAAATAAAGACATTTAATTCCCGATGCATTGTGTTTCTTGCACACTGCTTTGTAAACAGTAGTGGCGCGCATCATCGGATGAATTTTAAGAGCAACGGGTAACTAATGCACCGCTTTCTAAACAATGATGCGCGGGCATGTAGTATAATCAATGTCATCAGATGATCTCTGTTACCGTTGTGAGTTGTAAATATGCAAGCTGTTTGCCGACTTTGAATACTTCTTGTGTTATAGTTTCACTGAATCGAAACAGTGTTATAAATATGATAAACATTTCAATCAGTGGTGAAGCTGCCTTTGCGCAACAACGCCCTGGTTTGCATATTTTTTTGAGAATGCATCATATCTCCTGGAAATGTCATCAGAACGCACGAAATACATCGTGAATTTTCTGACGGGGAGAGGGGCATGTCCCCCAGACCCCTCCCCCAATCCTTCTAGAACCCTATGGGCTTGCACATCATTTTAGGGTCAGCTAGGCCACTGTCAATAAAGGAGATACAGTGTGTAATGTTATTTGAACCAAATCAACAAACACTGTCTGTTTTTTTTTGTGACAGCAGGGCTCGAATTTAAGCACTCGCCACTCGCAAAATGCGAGCTGTATTTTGAAAATGCGAGTTGAAATTACTTAAGCTGGCATTTTTTTGCGAGTGGATTTCAAGTTGAGAAAATTACTTATTTTATTCATTTTATTGATTTTTGAAAATAAACAATTATCATCCTGGTAAAAATAACGAGTTCTTGTCAATTTTACCAAATTTCCTTTGCTTCTCGCGCCAAATTACCCCCTAGCAGCACGATTGTCAATGACATGTATTAAATATTTATATATATGTGTAGACTGCGTCCAATTGTTTTTGATCTCAAGTTCATTCTGCAAAAAGGAAGTAAAGTTAAAACCCGTCAACAACATAATGAGTAGACTGTGTCTAGTTTGATCGATTGCGCACTCACTCTGTAAAATAAAAGTAAAGGTGAAACCCGTCAAATTTATTGTTTACATATTTTGTCAGCTGTTAAAGTGGCACTTTTTCTCCATTAGCCCGACGAATGGAAGTTAGTCCCAACAAGAAAAAAGTAAAATAATCCTTCCGTTAATACTGTAATGAAATGGGAGCGACAGCTCAATATCACACAGGGCTATAAACTTGACAATGACAAAATGGTGTGTCAATTGTAGAAACCACCGCGATCGACAGATCATCAATAATAATTAAACTATATTACTATGATATCACAACATTTACACATGTTAAACAATCGTCCTTGGCTAGATCTAGATCTTATTTTAAAACGAAAGGCCATTGGCTATATATATTAATTCTATAAATAGAAATGTGTGTATGTCACAATCTCAGCCTCTCTGTACACTTGTTATTGCTGAATCCATGATTCATATTTTGGTTTAGTTAAAAGTGTTTATTTATGATATATCATTGTATGCATTTATTTATGGTAGTATAATGAATAACAAGGACAATTTTATTTTTTTAAATATTATGTTTTGTAAAGTACTGCTTTGAATTGTACCTTACATATATAATAACCTTGATACCATTGTCTATAAATAAAAAAAAGCTAATAATGCATATTAAATAACACGCAGGCTTTGAAACAATTAATTTTGGGTTTATTTAGACATTTAGGACTACAAGTTTCTGCAAAAATTGGTTTGGCTAGTTGGTTTCAAATTTGGCCAGTTGAAATTTTAGGCACTGGCCAAAATTGCCAGTGCACAAAAAAGTTAAATTCTAGCCCTGGACAGACTAAGCTGCACAAGTGTTTTTTTTTTAATGTTTTTAACTGTTCTAGTCAATGTTTACTGTTGTTTAATTCTCATTTTTGGTTGTTTAAATGGTGCACAGTTTAAGGTTCACACAGTGCAATGGTGAAGTATATTCATTTTCACAATATTGCATCATTTGAAATTATAATGATTTAGTTAAAATGTCTCGAAAAATGGGACTCACACTTTCATTTTTTGGACTCACAGATTTGTAGTCCAGCGAGTCCTGGGACTCATACATTGGAATTTGTAAATAAATCACAGGGAGTCTGAAGTTCTATATTATAACTGGTTGTTAGTGCTATACCATAGGTGTCGTTATAGAATATTTGATATAGTGACACCTTTTGTATACATGATCAAACATTATTAGAACCTATATCGAGCACAGAAATTCAGGATCATATGAATATTCATAACATATCTATTGATAATTCGTACCTAATTCTTTTCTGCGCTTTGTTTTCTCTATACCTCCATCTAGAATGTGCGTCAATTCCTGGATGTTGAAAGTGCATGTGTCTCTTTCTTTCTGTAAGTCCGGATTTACCTCGTTTTTCCAATCTTTCAAGAATTCTGCTGTCAGTCTGGCCGCCATTTTAAAATCTGATAAAATCACGTGATACATCACGTTATACTTAACAGCTTTCGTTCTTCTGCATGTTCGCATTATTGGACCAGAGACTCTATTCATTTTCCCAAGTACTTGTATAGAAGGATCTTATGACTAAATGTTAATTGAACAGCACACGAATGATTCATGAGTTGCAAATTAATTATTCATAATTCATAGGCAACTGATTTCTTGTACATTAACTGTAAGTTGTATGTAATCTTAGATGTTTAAACATGTTTCGATCACGCAAAATGCTTTTGAGTTAAAGATTTTGAGATTTGAAGGAAAAAATATCGTAATTGTGGTCACTGTTGTGGTGGCTGTATTATGTTGACTATGTTGTGGTGACTATGATATGGTGGCTATGTTATGGTGGCTATGTTGTGGTGACTATGTTATGGTGGCTATGTTGTGGTGGCTATGTTATGTTGACTCTGTTGTGGTGGCTATGTTATGGTGGCTATATTATGATGATTTTGTTAAGATAACTATGCTATGGTGGCTATGTTGTGGTGACTATGTTGTGGTGGCTATATTATGGTGGCTATGTTGTGGTGGCTCTGTTGTGGTGGCTCTGTTGTGGTGACTATGTTGTGGTGGTTATGTAGTGGTAGTTATGTTGTGGTGACTATGATGTAGTGATTATGCTGTGATGACTATGTTGTGTTGACTATGTTGTATTGGCTATGTTTTGGTGGCTATGTTATGGTGACTATGTTGTGGTGACTATGTTATGTTGACAATGTTGTGGTGGCTATGTTGTGGTGACTATGATTGGTGACTACGTTGTGGTGACTTTGTTGTGGTTGCTACAATGTGATGACTACGCTGTGGTGACTACGTTGTGGTGGCTATCTTGTGGTGACCATGTTGTATTTGCTATAATGTAGAGGCTATGTTATAGTGGCCATGTTATGGTTGCTTAGCTGTGGCGGCTATTCGGTGGTTACCATGTTACGGTAGCTACACTGTTGTGACTATATTGCGGTGACTGTGTTGTGGTGTCTATATTATGGTGGTTTTGTTATGGTGGCCATGTTATGGTGACTATGTTGTGGTGGCTATATTGTGGTGACTTTGTTGTGGTGGCTAAGTTGTGGTGACTATGTTATGTAAGCTATACTGTTGTGACTATATCGTGGTGACTATGTTGTGGTGACTATGTTATGGTAGCTCTACTCTGTTGTGACTATATTGTGGTGACTATGTTGTGGTGACTATGTTATGGTAGCTATACTGTGGTGACTATATTGTTGTGACTATGTTATGGTAGCTATACTGTTGTCACTATGTTGTGGTGGCTGTGTTGAGGTGACTAGGTTGTGGTAGCTATACTGTTGTTACTATGTTGTGGTGGCTGTGTTGTGGTGACTGTTGTTATGGCTATCTTGCGTTGGCTATTTATTGGTGGCTATGTTGTGGTGGCTATATTGTTGTGAATATGTTGTTGTGGCTGTGTTGTGGTGACTATGTTGTGGTGGCTATCTTGTGTTGGCCATTTATTTGTGGCTATGTTGTGTTGGCTATTTTGGTGGCTACACTGTTGTGACTATGTTGTGGTGGCTGTGTTGTCGTGACTATGTTGTGGTGACTATGTTGTTGTGGCTATCTTGTGTTGGCCATTTATTTGTGGCTATGTTTCGTGGTGACAACGTTATGGTAGCTACACTGTTGTGACTATGTTGTGGTGACTATGTTATGGTTACTACGATGTGATGGCTATGTCGTGGTGACTACATTATGGCTATGTTTTGGTGACCATGTTGTATTTGCTATATTGTGGTGGTTATGTTGTCGTGACTATGTTGTGGTGACTATGTTACGGTAGCTACACTGTTGTGACTATGTTTTGGTGACTGTGTTATGGTAACTACGATGTAATGGCTATGTCGTGGTGACTACATTATGGCTATGTTTTGGTGACCATGTTGTATTTACTATATTGTGGTGGTTGTGTTGTCGTGACTATGTTGTGGTGACTATGTTACGGTAGCTACACTGTTGTGACTACGTTGTGGTGGCTGTGATGTGGTGACTATGTTGTGATGACTATGATGTTTTGGCTATCTTATGTTGGTTATTTATTGGTGGCTTTGTTGTGGTGGCTATGCTGTGGTGACTATGTTGTTGTGGCTATGTTGTGGTGACTATGTTGTTGTTGCTATCTTGTGTCGGCTATTAATTGGTGGCTATGTTGTGGTTGCTATGTTGTGGTGACTATGTTGTTGTGGATGTTGTGGTGACTATGTTGTTGTGGCTATCGTGTGTTGGCTATTTATTGGTGGCTATGTTGTGGTGGCTATGATGTGGTGATTATGTTGTTGTGGCTATCTTGTATTGACTATTTATTGGTGGCTATGTTGTGGTGGCTATGTGGTGGTGACTATGTTGTTGTTGCTATCTTGTGTCGGTTATATATTGGTGGCTATGTCGTGGTTGCTATGTTGTGGTGACTATATTGTTGTGGCTATGATGTAGTGACTATGTTGTTGTGGCTATCTTGTGTTTGGCTATTTATTGGTGGCTATGTTGTGGTGGCTATGTTGTGGTGACTATCTTGTGGTGACTATGTTGTTGTGGCTATGTTGTGGTGACTATCTTGTGGTGACTATGTTGTTGTGGCCATCTTGTGTTGGCTATTTATTGGTGGCTATGTTGTGGTGACTATCTTGTGGTGACTATGTTTTTGTGGCCATCTTGTGTTGGCTATTTATTGTTGGCTATGTTGTAGTTGCTATGTTGTGGTGACTATCTTGTGGTGATAATGTTGTTGTGGCTTTGTTGTGGTGACTATCTTGTGGTGACTATGTTGTTGTGGCTATCTTGTGTAGGTTATTTATTGTTGGCTATGTTGTGGTGACTATGTTGTTGTGGCTATCTTGTGTAGGTTATTTATTGTTGGCTATGTTGTGGTGACTATGTTATTGTGGCTATTTTGTGTAGGTTATTTATTGTTGGCTATGCTGTGGTGACTATGTTGTTGTTGCTATCTTGTGTAAGTTATTTATTGTTGGCTATCTTGTGTTGGCTATTTATTGTTGGCTATCTTGTGGTGACTATCTTGTGGTGACTAAGTTGTTGTGGCTATCTTGTGTTGGCTAATTATTGGTGGCTATCTTGTGTTGGCTATTAATTGTTGGCTTTGTTGTGGTGACTATGTTGTTGGGGCTATGTTATGTTGGCTATTTATTGGTGGCTATGTTGTGGTGACTATTTTGTTGTGGCTATCTTGTGTTGGCTATTTATTGGTGACTATGTTGTGGTTACTATGTTGTGGTGGCTGTGTTATGGTGACTATGTTGTGGTGACTATGTTGTTGTGGTTACTATCTTGTGTTGGCTATTTATTGGTGGCTGTGTTCTTGTAGCTATGCTGTGATGACTATATTGTTATGACTACGTTGAGGTTACTAAGCTGTGGAGAATGTGTTGAGATGATTCTTTGAGTCAGTCGTGTTATCATTTATGATTCCTCGGAATCACGGAGTCTGATTTGCTTGAAAATAAAATAAATCGATACAGGGGTGGGGGTTAGGAAAGGGGTGTGATTGCGGCGTGATGTGTTCTAGATGTTTTATTACCCATCATTAACAGACTCGATAACACAGGGTTTACTATTTTCTTCTTTTGATTGCGTTCTGAGCTGTCAAGAGACCCATTTATCATATATAATGGATATGATGTACTGAAAAAAAACAACATACACACCCTTCAAAAAATAAATGCCAACGCCTTCTTAATTGAACAAATCTTCAAATAATGTTGATGATGATGAAAATTATAATTTTGTTATCCGTCGCCTCCGGTTTCCAATATTTGCGACGCCACCAGAAGAGTATTAACAATTTTAGATTTTTTGAGAAAAGTGAGGACACAGAATATTCTTTTATATCGTCTCTGGTTGATGTAAAGCGCCGATACATGGGACCTCGATTTTTGTTAAAGTCTCATCCGAAAATTGATAAGTATTTTTAGTTGGAGGAGCGGTGTATCAAACCTGTGACGCCTGGGTTCACAGTCCAATACATTTACTACTGGGTCACTAATCTGCTCTTAAAATAATGTTGATATAAAATGCTTCGGTCTTATATTATTGCTTTTCAGTTAGCCATTGTAAGTAAAGTGACGTCACTTGACGAACATGTAACGTAGTTTCTGATTTGATACAACTCCTACAAGACATGACTGCGTCCTTTCATAAAGTATTAAACGCTGTTCCGAAATCGACTCCCCTCGTGTTTGACAACAGTGCAGGTCCTACTCACTGAACAGAGAAAAAGAATTTGTAACACAAGATCGCAAGATACTTCTTTAAAAATACTTTGGAATTCAGCTTCAAAAACAAACAATAAAATGTAGTTTTTCGATCTTTGATTTATATGATTGGCAGCTATGTAATATATTTTATACACATCAGAAACAAGAAGGAAATATAATAGTGGCTAACAAATCGTGAAACAACTATCATTTTATCATAACAATTGTTTGTGTTACAAGTGAAAAATAATAGTACATGGGAAATAAACAAGATATGTTTTGTAACAAACTTTACAGAAAGAGTTGTATCAGTTCACCAGTAGGCCTAAGTTAGTTATATACAAGCCTAGCAATATCACGTGTCGTGATGCGGCTTCAAAATGGAGTCTCATACTTTTATGGTGTTGGTATCACCACGGACCATGACACTCATTCCCTAGTGTTCGGAAATGAGTCTGTAGTACGGACCCAGCTCTCCTGATTTGGTTCGTTAATAGCAATCTTGGGAAGCCACATTTGAGCACGTTGATTGGTCAGTTGTTTGAACTGAGCGTTTGAATGACATCACTGTTTAGTAAGCGTTTGAAGAAATTGTTATGCATTGTGGGACAGACATAAAATTCCCTGCTTTTTCATTGGTTGTTAATAAACTTGATTCGGGAGATATCAGTTTCTGGGAAATAGGTATTGCTTTAAATAAAAATAGGTATTGCTTTAAATATTATCACGAACGTACAGATTCAATAAAACCAAGTCTGACTTCTTCTTTTCTTGGCTGCATTCCGTGCTTTCCAAGTACATCTGTCATTTTTGCATATTTTCTTTGTAAGAACACATTTAGTTTCATCCATAAAGTTCCATCCTTAGGCCCTATTAGAGAATTTTAAATGACGAGAGTGAACACTGTTTTAAGAGAAGTTTATGAATAGACAATGAACATGTTTGAGCTTTGTTTTTCTGTGCATTTTCTCTTGCTGAACATTGTAATGATATAAAGCGAAGCGGCTTTTAGTGGATAGAGTGTTGACCACAGGAAGCGAACCCGATAGCGGCTCAAATAGGTTTTAAGCTTTTTTCGCAATCGGGCTCGACGAATCAGTGTCAACTAAATTTCCCTTGCGCATGAAGTTAATGCAACTATTTATATTTATCCATCATAAACTGTGTTCAATATTCGGTTTGTTTTCTGTTTTTGATATATTCTCCCAGTGTTGGAACGGCTTCAACTCTGCCTCGATGTGCCTTCAGGTTAGGGAAGGCGTCCAATAATGTTGGTTTCATCTGTAGCGGTGTATCACATGACTGGTAGACCGTCAAATCAGCTACTGTCAGCTGAAAACACAAAACAAAACATTACACGTATGGAGGTCTGCCCATGAATATATGTATGGAAGTACTTAATAATATTGAAAAATATGTGGAGCGCGTGGTCCAGTGGAAGAGCACCGAACCCATGATCGGAGGGCCGTGGGTTCGATCCTTCGCCGCGGC
Source organism: Panopea generosa (assembly GCA_029582155.1). NCBI lineage: Eukaryota > Metazoa > Mollusca > Bivalvia > Adapedonta > Hiatellidae > Panopea > Panopea generosa. Next base: position 49,142,124 of record CM055903.1, on the reverse strand, counting down.
TATGTATGGTGTCCTTGAGCAAGACACCTTTCCGCACATGCCCAGTACTGGTTCTAACCAGGAAGACTTCGAGCGTGATTTGCCTAAGTTGTTAGAACTTGTTTCACAATCGAAGTAAAATAAATAAGTTTAAACTAAACTACTGAAACTTTGTCCGTATGATTTGTGACATATATGCCAACTATTAGTTAGTAAATTAGAATGTCAACTGTATTTTGGCGAGTGTAAGAAAAAGTATTAACTCCAAACCGAAAGAGAGTTGAGGGGAAAGTAGTTCTGCTAATAGCATAATACAACTTAGACAGTATTATGCTAGTAGCAGTCAGCTGTAATATTTTAGTAAAAGTTGCTTGATATTTATTATTTTACACCTTTTATGTAATAGATTAATTAAAGAAAACAAAGTGATATTTTTTTTTAAAGTATTGTTTTCCAATTATTTTATGGAATTTGTTATGCTTATATTTTCCTTTCACCAATTAAAGCTGGATATGCCATATTATAATTGTTCATATATTTAAAATGACGTTAAGCCCTTATCAAAAAAAAAAAAAAAGAAAAAAAAAAGAAAGAAAAATGCAAACTATCTACCTATACAGCTTTAATCTATTTTTAGAAAAGCGTATAATTCTATGAATTTTACATGCTATTAAGTCCATATATAATTCTGTTCCATCTTGTGTTTGAGTTAATTCACACAGGTTTGACGTGAATTGTGGTTTAAGACAAGGTTATATGTTGTCACCGATATTGTTTGACTTGTTCATAAATGGCTTTGCTGTACATTATTTTAAGTCTTTAAACATTGGTGTTCGGTTAAATGATGGTACTGTATGCATTTTACTTTATGTCTTATTAGCAGAGAGTGATCAGAATCTTCAAATTTTGTTAAATTGATTAAATGATTGGTGTAACAGAAATGATATGTCCATTAATGTCAATAAAAATATTGTCATCCATTTCCAAAGTATGCACCTAGATGTAATACTGTATCTACATGTAGCGATTTCATTTTAAAATACACTTGCGATTAAAAATGTTTATCAATAATGAATATATGAATTTTAATGTTACAGCTAAGATGGTGACTCAGGTTGCTAGTCGTGTATTGGGATTGTTTATTGCCAAAGTTAAGGTTATATACGATGTGTCCCATATAATGTTTATACTAAACTATATGTAGTTTGGCCCGTCATTAGCCATGGAACTGCAGTTTTGGGGCATAGACTTTTTTTGTATTAAGTCGGTTCACATCAGGGTTATGAGTTTTTTTTCTAAGAGTTGGGAATTATATCCCTAATTTGGCTGTCTCTAGCGATATGGGTTGGATAACGGTCTCCACACGCCAATGGATTTTTTTCTGTACCCTTTCCACATAATATGTTAGATGTATGACTTTATTGCTTCATTGTTAAATTTATGCAAAATATATGTACTTATGTGAATAAAATATTGTTTAAACTATTTATTTGGCACGGTTATCAACCACTAATTCTTCTCGTATTAATATATGAATAGCATTTGAGCTAACAGCAAATCTGTAAGCTGTAAAAACTGGAATCACTGTCTACGTAAACAATTGTGTCAGTTTAAATCAGCACATCATTCTGCTTATCTGGACCTATATCTAAACAAGCTGTTGTTAAATACCGTGGCATCGAAGAAGCTTTGATTAATGATTTTGAAAATGATTGCTAAATTAAGATTAATGCTAATCATGGTCCCTCTGCTAGAGGTGGTAATACGTTTAAAACATATCGTGCAATTAAACAAGACTTTTGTGTTAAAATTTATACGAAAATGTCGTAGATCAGCTTTTTATAGATTTCGAAGTGGAGTTGCTCCATTACGTATCGAATGAATGAATGAATGAATGAATGAATGGTGTTTTACGGCACGTCGACACATAAATAGGCCATTTTGTACGCGCAATCGCCTGTTGATACACGTGTGTGTCCATTCTGTATTACCAATGATTATAATGTCATTGAGAATGACATTCATGTACTGCTTGAATCATTTATTTTGACACTTGCATAACCCCTTATGAGTATAATGATTATCTTTATTTTTCTTTCATTTTTAAACTTTAATATTTATCATTTTATCATGTGTGATTAAATCTATGTTTCATAGTGCATGTAGTTCAAATTTATACTAAATTGAATAATTCAGTATATGTAAAATTACCCATGATTTAAAGCAATATAACCGCGCCCAAACATTTATTTTATAATCATAAACATCTATTAAAACGGTTTGAATTATATCTAAACAAGATTAAAAAATCCATCGCGGCTACTTCTTCACACAACATGCTTACATGGAACAGGAAGGCGGTGCCAAAACAACACATTTGTGTCAGCACGATAGCACGAGCGTACGACAGCATCACGACAATGCGTTATTACGATAGCACGATGGTGATTGTGCGACGAAACAGCAGCACGACAAAGTCATGCCACGATAACTCGATAGCACAAGCGTACGACAGTATCACGACAATGCGTTATTACGATAGCACGATGGTGATTGTGCGACGAAACGGCAGCACGACAATGCGTTATTACGATAGCACGATGGTGATTGTGCGACGAAACAGCAGCACGACAAAGTCATGCCACGATAACACGATAGCACAAGCGTACGGTAGCATCACGACAATGCGTTATTACGATAGCACGATGGCGATTGCGTTACGAAACGGCAGCACGACAAAGTCATGCCACGATAACACGATAGTGATGGTACGACAGCTGACAATACGAGAGCACTATAATAACAATACGACAGCACGAATATAACAATACGATAGCACGATAATGACAAAGCAAGATACGATACTTCATCCCCATGATATCTTCGTTTCGCATTGTTACTATCGTGCTTTACTATAGCTATCGTGAAATCGCATTGCTACTATCGTGCTGTCGTACAATCACCATCGTGGCATCGCATTGTGGCTATCGTGCAGTCGTACAACCACCATCGTGACATCGCAGTTTGACTATTGTGCTGTCGTACTATCACCGTCGTGACATCGCATTGTGACTATCGTGCTGTCGTACTATCACCATCGTGACATCGCATTGTGACTATCGTGCTGTCGTACTATCATCGTCGTGACATCGCATTGTGACTATCGTGCTGCCGTACTATCACCATCGTGACATAGCTATGTCACTAAAGCACTGTCATACGATTACCAACGTGCTATCGTGAAAAAGCGTGGATATGTTATGGAGCGGGGCGGTAGTGTAGTGGATAGATTGTTGGCCGCTCACGTCAGATATTGCGGGTTCAATCCGCAGATCGACCCGATGCCTCTGAATAAACGACAATTGGTACTTATTCTACCAAGAAAATTGGAATCGAGAGCTGTTTTAATAAGTTTAAGCATTCTTCGCAACTGAGTTGAAATTTATTTATTCTAAACTAAAGCGATTCAACGATGACTCTTACTGAACACTATATATTGGGGGATATATAATTATATAAAAATAAGTGTTAAACATAATGTTGTACCTACCGCATTACCTACAAAGTAATTCCCTCCATTTTCGGCCAGAGCTTTTTCCAGCATACCAAGATACTTCGGTAAAGTTATGTCAACAAATTTTTTCTTCAATTCTTCCTTGAGAAAAAAATGAAAATATAGATTTCACTATATCCTTTTCGGTTCTTCTTTTTTTAGGAATCTTCACATTTCGGCGACTGTTGGAATTGACTGGGGTTGCATGGTTAGATTTCGAACTTTGAAAACTATTTTATGAATTCAAATACAGCACCTACTAAATTCAGCCTATGGCGATTAACAGAAATTATTGTTGTATTTTAAACTAAGGAAGAACAACGATAGTCTCCGTTCTTTCTAAATGTAAGTTAACATCGGCAGTACTATATTTCTCGTCTGTTCACATTTTGCATTTATCTTAATTTAGATTTGTTCCTGTAGAGGACTCTTATTTATGTGAGTAGAACTTGGAGTCCGTCTCAGTAATGCTGGATATTTGAAAAGTTTAACATACATGGCACAACGATGATTGCGCAGTATCCTACATGACTCAACGATGTGTTTTATGATTGCGCAGTATCATATATGACACAACGATGTGTTTTATGATTGCGCAGTATCATACATGACACAACGATGTGTTTTATGATTGCGCAGTATCATACATGGCTCAACGGTGTGTTTTATGATTGTGCAGTATCATACATGACTCAACAATGTGTTTTATGATTGCGCAGTATCATATATGACACAACGATGTGTTTTATGATTGCGCAGTATCATACATGACTCAACGATATGTTTTATGATTGTAAAGTATCATACATGACACAACGATATGTTTTATGATTGCACAGTATCATACATGACTCAACGATGTGTTTTATGATTGCGCAGTATCATATATGACTCAACGATGTGTTTTATGATTGCGCAGTATCATACATGACACAACGATGTGTTTTATGATTGCGCAGTATCATACATGACTCAACGATGTGTTTTATGATTGCGCAGTATCATATATGACACAACGATGTGTTTTATGATTGTGCAGTATCATATATGACTCAACGATGTGTTTTATGATTGCGCAGTATCATACATGACTCAACAATGTGTTTTATGATTGCGCAGTATCATACATGACTCAACAATGTGTTTTATGATTGCGCAGTATCATACATGACACAACGATGTGTTTTATGATAGTAAAGTATCATACATGACTCAACGATGTGTTTTATGATTGCGCAGTATCATACATGACACAACGATGTGTTTTATGATTGCGCAGTATCATACATGACTCAACAATGTGTTTTATGATTGCGCAGTATCATACATGACACAACGATGTGTTTTATGATTGCGCAGTATCATACATGACTCAACGATGTGTTTTATGATTGCACAGTATCATACATGACACAACGATGTGTTTTATGATTGCGCAGTATCATACATGACTCAACGATGTGTTTTATGATTGCGCAGTATCATACATGACTCAACGATGTGTTTTATGATTGCGCAGTATCATACATGACACAACGATGTGTTTTATGATTGCGCAGTATCATACATGACTCAACGATGTGTTTTATGATTGCGCAGTATCATACATGACACAACGATGTGTTTTATGATTGCGCAGTATCATACATGACTCAACGATGTGTTTTATGATTGCGCAGTATCATACATGACACAACGATGTGTTTTATGATTGCGCAGTATCATACATGACTCAACGATGTGTTTTATGATTGCGCAGTATCATACATGACACAACGATGTGTTTTATGATTGCGCAGTATCATACATGACTCAACGATGTGTTTTATGATTGCGCAGTATCATACATGACTCAACGATGTGTTTTATGATTGCGGAGTATCATACATGGCTCAACGATGTGTTTTATGATTGCGCAGTATCATACATGACTCAACAATGTGTTTTATGATTGCGCAGTATCATACATGGAACAACGATGTGTTTTATGATTGCGCAGTATCATATATGACTCAACGATGTGTTTTATGATTGCGCAGTATCATACATGACTCAACAATGTGTTTTATGATTGCGCAGTATCATACATGGCTCAACGATGTGTTTTATGATTGCGCAGTATCATACATGACTCAACAATGTGTTTTATGATTGCGCAGTATCATACATGACACAACGATGTGTTTTATGATAGTAAAGTATCATACATGGCACAACGAAATGTTTTATGATTGCGCAGTATCATACATGACACAACGGTATGTTTTATGATTGTACAGTATCATACATGACACAACGATATGTTTTATGATTGCACAGTATCATACATGGCACAACGATATGTTTTATGATTGCACAGTTTTATACATTGCACAACGATATGTTTTATAATTGTGCCGTATCATACATGACACAACGATGTTTTTTTTATAATTGTGCAGTATCATACATGGCACGACGATTTGTTTTATGATTGTGCAGTATCATACATGGCACAACGATATGTTTTATGATTGTGCAGTATCATACAAGGCACAACGATATGTTTTATAATTGTGCAGTATCATACATGGCACAACGATGTGTTTTATGATTGTGCAGTATCATACATGGCACAACGATTTGTTTTATGATTGTGCAGTATCATACATGGCACAACGATGTGTTTTATGATTGTACAGTATCATACATGGCACAACGATATGTTTTATAATTGTGCAGTATCATACATGGCACAACGATGTGTTTTATGATTGTGCAGTATCATACATGGCACAACGATTTGTTTTATGATTGTGCAGTATCATACATGGCACAACGATGTGTTTTATGATTGTGCAGTATCATACACGGCACAGCGATGTGTGTTATGACTGTACAGATTCATTCATGACACAGCGATGTGTTTTATGATTGTATATAATTGTACAGTATCATACATAGAACAGCGTGTGTTTTACGACTGTACAGCACCATACATGGCACAGCGATGTGTTTTACGATTGTACAGATTCATACATGACACAGCGATGTGTTTTATGATTGTATATGATTGTACAGTATCATACATGGAACAGCGATGTGTTTTACGACTGTACAGCATCATACACGGCACAGCGATGTGTTTTAAGACTGTACAGATTCATACATGACACAACGATGTGTTTTATGATTGTATATAATTGTACAGTATCATATATGGAACAGCGATGTGTTTTACGACTGTACAGCATCATACATGGAACAGCGATGTGTTTTATGATTATAAAGTATCATACATGGCAGAACGATGTGTTTTTTGATTGTAAAGTATGAAACACTACACAACGATGTGTTTTATGATTGTACAGTATCATACATGGCAAAACGATATGTTTTATGATTGTACAGTATCATACATGGCACAACGATGTGTTTTATGATTGTAAAGTATCATACATGGCAGAACGATGTGTTTTATGATGTAAAGTATCAAACACTACACAACGATGTGTTTTATGATTGTACAGTATCATACATGGCAGAACGATGTGTTTTATGATTGTAAATTATCATACATGGCAGAACGATGTGTTTTATTATTGTAAAGTATCAAACACTACACAACGATGTGTTTTATGGTTGTCCAGTATCATACATGGAACAACGATGTGTTTTATGATTGTACAGTATCATACATGGAACAACGATGTGTTTTATGATTGTGCAGTATCATACATGGCACAACGATGTGTTTTATGATTGTAAAGTATCAAACACTACACAACGATGTGTTTTATGATTGTACAGTATCATACATGGCACAACGATGTGTTTTATGATTGTAAAGTATCAAACATTACACAGCGATGTGTTTTATGATTGTACAGTTTCATACATGGCAGAACGATGTGTTTTATGATTGTACATTATCATACATGGCACAACGAAATGTTTTATGATTGTAAAGTATCAAACACTACACAACGATGTGTTTTATGATTGTACAGTATCATACATGGCAGAACGATGTGTTTTATGATTGTACAGTATCATACATGGCACAACGATGTGTTTTATGATTGTAAAGTATCAAACACTACACAACGATGTGTTTTATGATTGTACAGTATCATACATGGCAGAACGATGTGTTTTATGATTGTACAGTATCATACATGGCACAACGATGTGTTTTATGATTGTGCAGTATCATACATTGCAGAACGATGTGCTTTATGATCGTAAAGTATCAAACATTACACAGCGATGTGTTTTATGATTGTACAGTATCATACATGGCACAACGATGTGTTTTATGATTGTACAGTATCATACATGGCACAACGATGTGTCTTATGGTTGTAAAGTATCATACACGGCACAACGATTTGTCTTATGGTCGTACACTATCACACATGACAAAACGATGTGTCTTATGGTCGTACAGTATCACACATGACACAACGAGGTGTCTTATGATTGTACAGTATCATACATGGCACAACAATATGTTTTATGATTGTACAGTATCATTCATGGCCAAACAGTACGTTTTATGGTTGTAAATTATCATATATGGCACAACGATATGTTTTATGATTGTACAGTATCATACATCGAACAACGATGTGTTTTATGATTGTACAGTATCACACATGACACAACGAGGTGTCTTATGATTGTAAAGTATCATACATGACACAGCGATGTGTTTTATGATTGTGCAGTTTCATACATGGAACAGTGATGTGTTTTATGATTGTACAGTATCATACATGGCACAACGATGTGTTTTATGATTGTACAGTATCATACATGGCACAACGATATGTTTTATAATTGTGCAGTATCATACATGGCACAACGATGTGTTTTTTGATTGTGCAGTATCATACATGGCACAACGATTTGTTTTATGATTGTGCAGTATCATACATGGCACAACGATGTGTTTTATGATTGTGCAGTATCATACACGGCACAGCGATGTGTGTTATGACTGTACAGATTCATTCATGACACAGCGATGTGTTTTATGATTGTATATAATTGTACAGTATCATACATAGAACAGCGTGTGTTTTACGACTGTACAGCACCATACATGGCACAGCGATGTGTTTTACGATTGTACAGATTCATACATGACACAGCGATGTGTTTTATGATTGTATATGATTGTACAGTATCATACATGGAACAGCGATGTGTTTTACGACTGTACAGCATCATACACGGCACAGCGATGTGTTTTAAGACTGTACAGATTCATACATGACACAACGATGTGTTTTATGATTGTATATAATTGTACAGTATCATATATGGAACAGCGATGTGTTTTACGACTGTACAGCATCATACATGGAACAGCGATGTGTTTTATGATTATAAAGTATCATACATGGCAGAACGATGTGTTTTTTGATTGTAAAGTATGAAACACTACACAACGATGTGTTTTATGATTGTACAGTATCATACATGGCAAAACGATATGTTTTATGATTGTACAGTATCATACATGGCACAACGATGTGTTTTATGATTGTAAAGTATCATACATGGCAGAACGATGTGTTTTATGATGTAAAGTATCAAACACTACACAACGATGTGTTTTATGATTGTACAGTATCATACATGGCAGAACGATGTGTTTTATGATTGTAAATTATCATACATGGCAGAACGATGTGTTTTATTATTGTAAAGTATCAAACACTACACAACGATGTGTTTTATGGTTGTCCAGTATCATACATGGAACAACGATGTGTTTTATGATTGTACAGTATCATACATGGAACAACGATGTGTTTTATGATTGTGCAGTATCATACATGGCACAACGATGTGTTTTATGATTGTAAAGTATCAAACACTACACAACGATGTGTTTTATGATTGTACAGTATCATACATGGCACAACGATGTGTTTTATGATTGTAAAGTATCAAACATTACACAGCGATGTGTTTTATGATTGTACAGTTTCATACATGGCAGAACGATGTGTTTTATGATTGTACATTATCATACATGGCACAACGAAATGTTTTATGATTGTAAAGTATCAAACACTACACAACGATGTGTTTTATGATTGTACAGTATCATACATGGCAGAACGATGTGTTTTATGATTGTACAGTATCATACATGGCACAACGATGTGTTTTATGATTGTAAAGTATCAAACACTACACAACGATGTGTTTTATGATTGTACAGTATCATACATGGCAGAACGATGTGTTTTATGATTGTACAGTATCATACATGGCACAACGATGTGTTTTATGATTGTGCAGTATCATACATTGCAGAACGATGTGCTTTATGATCGTAAAGTATCAAACATTACACAGCGATGTGTTTTATGATTGTACAGTATCATACATGGCACAACGATGTGTTTTATGATTGTACAGTATCATACATGGCACAACGATGTGTCTTATGGTTGTAAAGTATCATACACGGCACAACGATTTGTCTTATGGTCGTACACTATCACACATGACAAAACGATGTGTCTTATGGTCGTACAGTATCACACATGACACAACGAGGTGTCTTATGATTGTACAGTATCATACATGGCACAACAATATGTTTTATGATTGTACAGTATCATTCATGGCCAAACAGTACGTTTTATGGTTGTAAATTATCATATATGGCACAACGATATGTTTTATGATTGTACAGTATCATACATCGAACAACGATGTGTTTTATGATTGTACAGTATCACACATGACACAACGAGGTGTCTTATGATTGTAAAGTATCATACATGACACAGCGATGTGTTTTATGATTGTGCAGTTTCATACATGGAACAGTGATGTGTTTTATGATTGTACAGTATCATACATGGCACAACGATGTGTTTTATGATTGTACAGTATCATACATGGCACAACGATATGTTTTATAATTGTGCAGTATCATACATGGCACAACGATGTGTTTTTTGATTGTGCAGTATCATACATGGCACAACGATTTGTTTTATGATTGTGCAGTATCATACATGGCACAACGATGTGTTTTATGATTGTGCAGTATCATACACGGCACAGCGATGTGTGTTATGACTGTACAGATTCATTCATGACACAGCGATGTGTTTTATGATTGTATATAATTGTACAGTATCATACATAGAACAGCGTGTGTTTTACGACTGTACAGCACCATACATGGCACAGCGATGTGTTTTACGATTGTACAGATTCATACATGACACAGCGATGTGTTTTATGATTGTATATGATTGTACAGTATCATACATGGAACAGCGATGTGTTTTACGACTGTACAGCATCATACACGGCACAGCGATGTGTTTTAAGACTGTACAGATTCATACATGACACAACGATGTGTTTTATGATTGTATATAATTGTACAGTATCATATATGGAACAGCGATGTGTTTTACGACTGTACAGCATCATACATGGAACAGCGATGTGTTTTATGATTATAAAGTATCATACATGGCAGAACGATGTGTTTTTTGATTGTAAAGTATGAAACACTACACAACGATGTGTTTTATGATTGTACAGTATCATACATGGCAAAACGATATGTTTTATGATTGTACAGTATCATACATGGCACAACGATGTGTTTTATGATTGTAAAGTATCATACATGGCAGAACGATGTGTTTTATGATGTAAAGTATCAAACACTACACAACGATGTGTTTTATGATTGTACAGTATCATACATGGCAGAACGATGTGTTTTATGATTGTAAATTATCATACATGGCAGAACGATGTGTTTTATTATTGTAAAGTATCAAACACTACACAACGATGTGTTTTATGGTTGTCCAGTATCATACATGGAACAACGATGTGTTTTATGATTGTACAGTATCAAACATGGAACAACGATGTGTTTTATGATTGTGCAGTATCATACATGGCACAACGATGTGTTTTATGATTGTAAAGTATCAAACACTACACAACGATGTGTTTTATGATTGTACAGTATCATACATGGCACAACGATGTGTTTTATGATTGTAAAGTATCAAACATTACACAGCGATGTGTTTTATGATTGTACAGTTTCATACATGGCAGAACGATGTGTTTTATGATTGTACATTATCATACATGGCACAACGAAATGTTTTATGATTGTAAAGTATCAAACACTACACAACGATGTGTTTTATGATTGTACAGTATCATACATGGCAGAACGATGTGTTTTATGATTGTACAGTATCATACATGGCACAACGATGTGTTTTATGATTGTAAAGTATCAAACACTACACAACGATGTGTTTTATGATTGTACAGTATCATACATGGCAGAACGATGTGTTTTATGATTGTACAGTATCATACATGGCACAACGATGTGTTTTATGATTGTGCAGTATCATACATTGCAGAACGATGTGCTTTATGATCGTAAAGTATCAAACATTACACAGCGATGTGTTTTATGATTGTACAGTATCATACATGGCACAACGATGTGTTTTATGATTGTACAGTATCATACATGGCACAACGATGTGTCTTATGGTTGTAAAGTATCATACACGGCACAACGATTTGTCTTATGGTCGTACACTATCACACATGACAAAACGATGTGTCTTATGGTCGTACAGTATCACACATGACACAACGAGGTGTCTTATGATTGTACAGTATCATACATGGCACAACAATATGTTTTATGATTGTACAGTATCATTCATGGCCAAACAGTACGTTTTATGGTTGTAACTTATCATATATGGCACAACGATATGTTTTATGATTGTACAGTATCATACATCGAACAACGATGTGTTTTATGATTGTACAGTATCACACATGACACAACGAGGTGTCTTATGATTGTAAAGTATCATACATGACACAGCGATGTGTTTTATGATTGTGCAGTTTCATACATGGAACAGTGATGTGTTTTATGATTGTACAGTATCATACATGGCACAACGATGTGTTTTATGATTGTAAAGTATCAAACATTACACAACGATATGTTTTAAGATTGTACAGTATCATACATGGCAGAACGCTGTGTTTTATGATTGTGCAGTATCATACATGGCACAACAATGTGTTTTATGATTGTAAAGTATCAAACATTACACAGTGATGTGTTTTATGATTGTACAGTATCATACATGGAACAACGATGTGTTTTATGATTGTGCAGTATCATAAATGGCAGAACGATGTGTTTTATGATTGTACAGTATCATACATGGCACAACGATATGTTTTATGGTTGTACAGTATCATACATGGCAGAACGGTATGTTTTATGGTTGTACAGTATCATACATCGAACAACGATGTGTTTTATGATTGTACAGTATCAAACATTACTCAACGATGTGTTTTATGATTGTAAAGTATCAAACATAACACAACGATATGTTTTATTATTGTGCAGTATCATACATGGCACAACGATGTGTTTTAGGATTGTGCAGTATCATACATGGCACAACGATGTGTTTTATGATTGTAAAGTATCATACATGGCACAACGATGTGTTTTATGATTGTACAGTATCATACATGGCACAACGATGTGTTTTATGATTGTGCAGTATCATACATGGCACCACGATGTGTTTTATGATTGTACAGTATCATACATGGCACAACGATGTGTTTAATGATTATAAAGTATCATACATGGCACAACGATTTGTTTTATGATTGTACAGTATCATACATGGCACAACGATGTGTTTTATGATTGTGCAGTATCATACATGGCACAACGACGTGTTTTATGATTGTAAAGTATCAAACATTACACAATGATGTGTTTTATGATTGTAAAGTATCAAACATTACACAATGATATGTTTTATGATTGTACAGTATCATACATCGAACAACGATGTGTTTTATGATTGTACAGTATCACACATGACACAAAGAGATGTCTTATGATTGTAAAGTATCATACATGACACAGCGATGTGTTTTATGATTGTGCAGTTTCATACATGGAACAGTGATGTGTTTTATGATTGTACAGTATCATACATGGCACAACGATGTGTTTTATGATTGTAAAGTATCAAACATTACACAACGATATGTTTTAAGATTGTACAGTATCATACATGGCAGAACACTGTGTTTTATGATTGTGCAGTATCATACATGGCACAACGATGTGTTTTATGATTGTAAAGTATCAAACATTACACAGCGATGTGTTTTATGATTGTACAGTATCATACATGGAACAACGATGTGTTTTATGATTGTGCAGTATCATAAATGGCAGAACGATGTGTTTTATGATTGTACAGTATCATACATGGCACAACGATATGTTTTATGGTTGTACAGTATCATACATGGCAGAACGGTATGTTTTATGGTTGTACAGTATCATACATCGAACAACGATGTGTTTTATGATTGTACAGTATCAAACATTACTCAACGATGTGTTTTATGATTGTAAAGTATCAAACATAACACAACGATGTGTTTTATTATTGTGCAGTATCATACATGGCACAACGATGTGTTTTATGATTGTGCAGTATCATACATGGCACAACGATGTGTTTTATGATTGTAAAGTATCATACATGGCACAACGATGTGTTTTATGATTGTACAGTATCATACATGGCACAACGATGTGTTTTATGATTTTGCAGTATCATACATGGCACCACGATGTGTTTTATGATTGTACAGTATCATACATGGCACAACGATGTGTTTTATGATTATAAAGTATCATACATGGCACAACGATTTGTTTTATGATTGTACAGTATCATACATGGCACAACGATGTGTTTTATGATTGTGCAGTATCATACATGGCACAACGACGTGTTTTATGATTGTAAAGTATCAAACATTACACAATGATGTGTTTTATGATTGTAAAGTATCAAACATTACACAACGATGTGTTTTATGATTGTACAGTATCATACATGGCACAACGATGTGTTTTATGGTTGTACAGTATCATACATGGCACAACGATGTGTTTTATGACTGTAAAGTATCAAACATTACACAACGATGTGTTTTATGATTGTAAAGTATCAAACATTACACAACGATGTGTTTTATGATTGTGCAGTATCATACATGGCACAACGATGTGTTTTATGATTGTACAGTATCATACATGGCACAACGATGTGTTTTATGATTGTACAGTATCATACATGGCACAACGATGTGTTTTATGATTGTGCAGTATCACACATGACACAACGATGTGTTTTATGATTGTGCAGTATCATACATGGCACAGCGATATGTTTTATGATTGTAAAGTATCATACATGGCACAACGATGTGTTTTATGATTGTACAGTATCATACATGGCACAACGATGTGTTTTATGATTGTACAGTATCATACATGGCACAACGATGTGGTTTATGATTGTAAAGTATCAAACATTACACAGTGATGTGTTTTATGATTGTACAGTATCATACATGGCAGAACGATGTGTTTTATGATTGTACAGTATCATACATGGCACAACGATATGTTTTATGATTGTAAAGTATCAAACACTACACAACGATGTGTTTTATGATTGTACAGTATCATACATGGCACAACGATGTGTTTTATGATTGTGCAGTATCATACATGGCAGAACGATGTGTTTTATGATTGTACAGTATCATACATGGCACAACGATGTGTTTTATGATTGTGCAGTATCATACATGGCACAACGATGTGTTTTATGATTGTACAGTATCATACATGGCACAACGATGTGTTTTATGATTGAACAGTATCATACACGGCACAACGATGTTTCTTATGGTTGTAAAGTATCATACACGGCACAACGATGTGTCTTATGGTCGTACACTATCACACATGACAAAACGATGTGTCTTATGGTCGTACAGTATCACACATGACACAACGAGGTGTCTTATGATTGTACAGTATCATACATGGCACAACAATATGTTTTATGATTGTACAGTATCATTCATGGCCAAACGGTACGTTTTATGGTTGTAAATTATCATATATGGCACAACGATATGTTTTATGATTGTACAGTATCATACATGGAACAACAATGTGTTTTATGATTGTACAGTATCACATTTGGCACAACGATGTGTTTTATGGTTGTACAGTATCATACATGACAGAACGGTATGTTTTATGGTTGTACAGTATCATACATCGAACAACGATGTGTTTTATGATTGTATAGTATCACACATGGCACAACGATGTGTTTTCTGATTGTACAGTATCATACATGGCAGAACGATGTGTTTTATGATTGTACAGTATCATACATGGCACAACGATGTGTTTTATGATTGTACAGTATCATACATGGCACAACGATGTGTTTTATGATTGTAAAGTATCAAACACTACACAACGATGTGTTTTATGATTGTACAGTACCATACATGGCACAACGATGTGTTTTATGATTGTACAGTATCATACATGGCACAACGATGTTTCTTATGGTTGTAAAGTATCATACACGGCACAACGATGTGTCTTATGGTCGTACACTATCACACATGACAAAACGATGTGTCTTATGGTCGTACAGTATCACACATGACACAATGAGGTGTCTTATGATTGTACAGTATCATAGACGGCACAACAATATGTTTTATGATTGTACAGTATCATTCATGGCCAAACGGTACGTTTTATGGTTGTAAATTATCATATATGGCACAACGATATGTTTTATGATTGTACAGTATCATACATCGAACAACGATGTGTTTTATGATTGTACAGTATCATACATGGCACAACGATGTGTTTTATGATTGTACAGTATCATACATGGCACAACGATATGTTTTATGATTGTACAGTATCATACATCGAACAACGATGTGTTTTATGATTGTATAGTATCACACATGGCACAACGATGTGTTTTATGATTGTACAGTATCATACACGGTACAACGATGTGTTTTATGATTATACAGTATTATACATGACACAACGATGTGTTTTATGGTTGTACAGTATCATACATGACACAACGATAAGTTTTATGGTTGTACAGTATCAAATATGACACAACGATACGTTTTATGATTGTACAGTATCATACATGACGCAACGATACGTTTTATGCTTGTACAGTATCATACATGGCACAACGATACGTTTTATGATTGTACAGTATCATACATGACACAACGATAAGTTTTATGGTTGTACAGTATCAAACATGACACAACGATACGTTTTATGATTGTACAGCATCATACATGACACAACGATACATTTTATGATTGTACAGCATCATACATGGCACAACGATATGTTTTATGATTGTAAGGCACCATACAAGGCCGAACGACATCCCTATCAACGCAGCAGATATATTTTCCATTTCAAAAGGTTTTTACTCACATTTTTCCCTTCATCGGCTTCATGAAATGTTTTTCCACATTCATTGTTAATTTCTCCAGTATGTTCAATGTATTGGTCAGTTAAAGCTTGCTCCCAGTTTGTCTCTCCCGCCATATATACATCAAGAAAATTAGTTTACATTTTCGTTGTTTATCAAGTATTTCACCTAACAGTTCCTTTCAATGACAAGACATGTATCAATGAGTCGCCATTAATATCTAAGGTAATACCACACTTATGAACAAAAGGTTACTATTCATAACTTTATCTATCGATCCATGCTTTATATTTTAATTTCATTGATATTTTTCTAAATCGTGTAAGCTGGTGACTGTATTTGCTTTATTGGTTAAGGTAAGTAGATTAGGCTAGTTTATACTGTAATAATTATATTTTCTTACCAAATTCTCTGGCCAAATACCTAGCAATGGCGTGACTCTGTGCTAACTGATTATCGTTCACCTTTAAAACTGGCAAATGACCAAATGGTGTTGCTAAACGTCCATATGAAAAAGAAAAGGAGATTTGTTAGTAGTCGTAAGTATAACAATTAAGAAACATTTATTACATATACATCAATTATGTTGATCAACTTGCTGTTTTTACTATTACTGATAATCCATGTATAACCCTTTCTTTTAAATAGAAACATCATTTTCCCCGCCCCCAAAAATGCGGGTTGTGTAAGATGGGAATATATACTAAATATAACCATGTTGTTTCAATCTCGCAGTAAAACAACACAGCAACCTGTTATATCAACATATATTCTGTTAACAGTTAACATCTCACACACCAATTAATTGTGTACTGTTCTACATATGGAGACACGCACTTCTGGAACACTGAACACGTTGCCAATGGTTCTAAAAGTGACTTGTTTCCATAGATTATCTTCTGTTAGTCTAAATATGCAGAAAAAACATAGGGTTGACCAGGTTACTTTTTTCACAATTTTGATGTTTTGTTGACACGCCTTCATTTTTGACAAATCTGCCCATTTGTGGCAGTGTATCACTACGCATCTTTTAACTGTTATATCTTCATCCAACAGTATCCAATGTCATCCAAACTTGACAGAACTTATGAAAACGTTCCAATGTTCTCATATGCACAAAAAATATGATCATTTTAAGCATTTACAACAAAAATAATGCCAAACCGATCTGCACAATTTCTTGGGCGCAATAATCTTGCTACCGTCATTAAAAGGCATGGCAGGAAGACTTACTTATTCCAAGAATATTTACTATATTAACTGCAGTAGGTACATGGTAGGAAGACGTACTCATTCGAAGAATATTTACTATATTAACTGTAGTAGATGCATGGTAGGGAGATGCACTTATTCCAAGAATATTTACTTTGTTAACTGTAGTAGGTGCATGGTAAGAAGACGTATTGTAGGAAGACGCACTTATTCCAAGCAGATTTACTATATTAACTGTAGTAGATGCATGGTAGGAAGACGCACTTATTCCAAGCAGATTTACTATATTAACTGTAGTAGGTGCATGGTACGAAGACGCACTTATTCCAAGCAGATTTACTATATTAACTGTAGTAGATGCATGGTAGGAAGACGCACTTATTCCAAGAATATTTACTATATTAACTATTGTAGATGGATGATAGGGAGACGTATTTATTCCAAGAATATTTACTATATTAACTGTAGTAGATGCATGGTAGGAAGACGCACTTATTCCAAGAATATTAACTATATTAACTATAGTAGATGGATGGTAGGGAGACGTACTTATTCCAAGAATATTTACTATATTAACTGTAGTAGATGCATGGTAGGAAGACGCACTTATTCTAAGCAGATTTACTATATTTACTAAAGTAGATGGATGGTAGAGAAATGCACTTGTTCCAAGACAATGCTACACGTGCTATAGTACTAGTATTATACAGAGTAAACAAAGTATGCATCAATACCCAGAATATATACTATATTTACTAGTATATATGCATGGTAGAAATATGAACTTTTTCTAAGAATATATGCTAACCACTAATCGAAAGTATACATTCAACAAAATAAAATATATTTCTGTTAAAGTCGACTTTTTTTTTTTTTATTTCTTCAATAACTCACTGCATAATGATTTATGCATGTTATTTGATATGAGACTCTCACAATCAAATCAAAGAGCACTTAAGGATTTACTTATATTCCACATTGTCAGTGGTGTCTGATGTCCTGAACATTACTTATAAAATACCGAGTAAAAACGTTCTGTTTAAGAGTTTCGTAGAGTGTACTTACAGTGCCGAAAACTGCAGGTTTTTAAAAAGAGACTGGCTTCTGAACTTTCGAAATAGATATTTCTGTTTCTGACAAATTTTTAATAATTTCGCTAAAACTCAAGAAATACATCATTAAATTGTCGTTACAATGTGCCCTTGATACATGACACTGTTTGATCACACATAGCCAACTTTGTCACAAACTATTTTAAACAGGAAAATGTTTTTGTGCTGCCCCATCTGCTATATTCTCTTGGCATAGCTCTTTTTGTTTCATAGACTTAAAAAGTACATGTACGAAAATTTGGGACACTGAAACATATGGGATCTTTAATATTTAAGTCAGTGCATAGTATACCAAAAAAGTGTATAAAAAGCATTCATATCACTTTACGTGTGCTATAGTTAAAACATGATAGAAAGATGCATTTATTCTCAGAATATACTACATGTACCACAGTATGTGCATGGTAGAAAGATACGACTCACATTATTACTTTACAAGCCTTGTACTTACTTGGTTTAATCATAGGCCATGTATTTATCTCGATTCTTTCATCTTCAAAATCCTTCCCAGCAGCATAGAAAACATATCGGCACAATTCAGCTTTCGCTCGAGTGTCAAAATATGTCAGTTTGTAAGACGCCATGTTTGATTGTGTGTGATGATATATTTATACAGATATTTGAATGCATATGTATGTGTTCTGGCAACGTTAATTAAACAACAGCTGATCACGCTGATGCAAATGAGTTACTCCACAGAGCAAATTTTATGAAAGTGCATACCATGGTCTATAAATAGGACAGAACATTAATAAATATGCTGACGTTGCAATCTGTTTTTAAAGATCCTTTCCCATAGGCCTCTCTGAAATTGTATGCATGGCATAAATTTCATTATCAGAACGAGGCTAGGAGCTCATAACACTACCAGCTGGTTAGCAGAACTACTATTACTACATAGCTAAAGTGACATGGTCTTGCATTTGTGTTTGATGTTTAAAGGTAGTATTTTAGGGAAAAAAACACTGTTAATGTTTTAAAATAAAATAATTATTAAAATGGATAAAAAGCATCTCATTATCATTTATAAATAAAATCCGAATGTTTTTGTATGTCAAATCCCCCAAAACATGACACAACCGATATTTGAATTGGAAGTTGTAAATCAAACCGAAATTCCCATTCTAAAAATAGACAGCTCTTACATGCTGTTCGACGACCTTTCAGCATCATTCGTACCTTCTCTATGATGAAACAATGATTACTACGTGTAAACCTGTATGACGGATCAAATTGAAATCAAAATGAAATCACGTGACTCATTTGATACGTCACAAATAGGGCACAATTTTAGGCGGGAAATCTATTTTAGTCTAACATAGGCGCGTAGCCCAAGTTAGGGAATCCCTTTTAAATATATTCTTTTGGCATGTTTGAATAGATATCCTTTGGCAATATATATTGGGTTCAGTGAGTTTATATATGCAAGATATATATGTTTTTAGTAAATTTTAAAAGTTTGAAAAATCTGATAAATTCCTTTTAACATCAGATAGCCGATCAGGTTCTGTCATTGATTTGCGTTAACTGTTTAACGAACCTGTGATTATAAGCAATAGATATATAAAAAAAATATTTAAGATGGAGGACCACATGTCAATGTAAATTATCATGTTTTATATTTATTAATTAATGTTATGTATTATAAATTATTATTTTATATTGTTTTGTGATTAAAACTTAAGAAAATCTTTATTTGATCAATGTAAAAACAGATAATGTTATATTTTTATTTCTAACAAGGAAAGAGAAGGGAAACAGTTCAGTTTAGTTACTGTACTTTATCTACATGTGAGCATGCTGTTTAAAAAAACGTATGTTTTTATGACAGATATACCATCAACTGGAATGTATTTAAGACATTTCACAAATGCTCACTACGTTGGATGGGACCCAGTGAGAAAACGAATGCAGAGAGGGGCTTTGCAAAATGATTCAGTTGGGCCAGTGACGATTGCCACCACGTAGACAATTGAAATAGAAACTTCTGGCCTTAACTCACACAAAGACAATGAAACCGAAAGGTTAGTATTGTTAAATATAAATAATGACATTATTAAGATATATATATATATATATTTAAGTTTCATAATGCTGTACATTTTGTAGTATATGTATATAACACTTTGTGGTAAATACTTTAGAATACTGAATATTATTTTCATCTTTCAGTTTAGGATGGCAATGACCTATACGAATTACAGGAGAAAGTCTGTCCTGCAAACAAAACGAATATTGATATGGTGAAGAACACACTTGGAGAATATGTAAAGCTTTGAAAAACATGATAAAATAAAGAGACACCTCATTAAAAAATTGCAAGAAAATAGAAACACATATCAAACATTTCGGTTTTAATATGTTTTTAAGTGAAGACAATCTCATAATTTTTACTCAGGATTTCTCTAATTACAATGCGTTTACATCTATTCTATATGTATTCAGCCAAGTGCACTTCACATGCAAAGTGCGTACTATACTGGAAGAGTAACGATCAGCCAGCAGGTCGGAACAGAAACATGCTTTTAATTGACAAGTTTGTAATGTTTCTTTACAGGTGTAGTTGAACATGTTTTCGGCGTATGTTTTAATTAGACTGTTTCAACTCATAGAAGAACATATGTCATCCGCAGTATGGTTATCCAAAGATAAAGCTCAATGATTAATCCCATAGTGTGTTAAAAAGTTACAACCAAACACTTACCAATATTTGACTGTTTGAAGGCACTATATAACTGCTGTGTGAGTTTAGCTAGGAACCAACAAAAAATATATATATAGAATATACATTACCAAATATAACAAAATATTATCCTTTATTTATTAATTTCCAGGGCTCACAAGTCATCTAATGATGGTCTGATAAATTTAAATAATGAAAAGACTAAGCTTAGCACCTTCTTGTGAATTCACAAAGACTGATAGAGATCAAATGAAAGATTAAAGGCATGTTTGATAGTAATGATAATTGCAATATACAGGTCAGGTCAAGAACCAGACACTGATGTTCAGTTTTATCCAGTTCGTTTAGAATTGGTCTTGTTATTATACATTTGTACAACTACAGTGTAAGTTTGGTCATGCTCTACTTAGTGTAAATATGAGCGCTTAAGTACACATAGCCGGACCCAGCTTGGTCAGTCGATAGCGTTTAGGTAATGTCTCTGACTGTCAGTCCAGGGATTGTGAGTTCGAATCTCTGTCCGACTACAGTATCTGTGGTAATTGATCATGAACCTTGTTTCGCGAGCATGAGTCTTTCACCGATGAATATATGGGGAAGTAGACATTGACTGGATAAGGTGAATCCATTACTAGTTAAACTTCAGGAAAGATGATATTCTGATGTTGAAATGTTAAATAACTTAAATATTGATGAAAAAGACGTAAAATCTTATACATACAAAAACAAACAAAGCGATGTTAGTCCGGCTGTAGAGTTGACTATGACCCTCATAAACATATGACGGGGTCAATAAATTGATCTCCATTTCTTTGGTAGTTGAAAACTAAATAAAAAGTTAATTTGTCTGTAGTATACATGTATAGGAAGAATATTTATAATTGATTTCAATGATACTTTTATAAATCATAAAATAAGAATATGTTTATTTTGCTGAAAGGTGACTGTGTCGATGTAACGTAATAGTCGGACCTCCGTTGACCAGTGTTGAAAAATGGCCTCCCGGTCGGATATCAACCTTGAAATGTTTCCGCTTACTCGTTGAAAAATTGGCACATTTTATAATTTTTAACGAAAAAGGTCCATCCTATAAAAACGTAATATTTCCTTCGTAAAGGTATTTGTGTTATATATATTGCATGATTCTTATCACAACATATCATCAGATATAGATGAATATGACGGTGAAGTTTAGATAAAACAGCAATACATTTCCGTACTCGAAGATCCAGTATAGGCGGTACAAGGGCTAGTTCACTACTGAGGTATTGCGAAACAAACACATTAAAAACCGGTACTATTTCAGTTTTTATTGAATACATTATACTTGAGCTGAATTTAAAACTCTTTAAAATTTCCAAAAGATACATAATGCCATGATTTCGACCCGACGCCAACGTATTGATAATTAACCCGAATTCTTCACTCCCCACCCAAAATATTGAACATTATTCCGAAATCTACTCACCAACGTATTGATAATTAACTCAAAATTTTCAACCCCACCCAAATATATTTAACATTGTCCCGAAATTAACTCACCTACGAATTTGTCAACAGTGTACAAACTCAACAGAAAGAATTCTTTGACATTTAGTTAGAAACAAACAATAACGTGTAGTTTTCTGGTTTGATTGGCAACCATGTAACTTTTTAAACAATAGAAATCAGATGGAAACACACATAACAATGGTAACTGATAAAAACAAAAAAAATAATACAGGGAAAATAAACTAATAGAGTGTTTGCAAAAAAATGTACAGATTTAATAAAACCGAGCTGACTTTTTTTAAATGAATTGAGTAGACACCTGTTCAAGATACTTTCATGAATAGAACATATTTGAGCATACATGTGTTTTTCTGTGAATGTTCCCATACTTAACATGTATCCATGTATTGTACAATTCTACAAATATCGTTTTTAAAGACCTAAAAAGTTCGGTAAAGTTAACACATATGAGGGAATTTCCCCTTTGCATAAGCATTATGCAAGTATTTATATATTTATCATAAACTGTGTGTTCAGTTGTCAAATTTCGGTTTGTTTTCTGTGTTTTATGTACTCTCCCAGTGTTGGTACGGCTTCAACTCGGCCTCGATGTGCCTTCAGTTTTGGAAAGGCGTCCAATAATGTTGGTTTCAACAGTAGCGGTGTATCACATGACTGGTAGACCGCCAGATCGGCTACCGTCAGCTGGAAACACAAAACAGAACATTACACACATAAAAGTCTGCCCACGGGTGTAATCGTCGTAAATATCCGTCTGCCGAAGAATGTAATCGTATATACCCGCCTACCCACGGATGTAATGTAAGGTTATGGCACAGTTCACTTATTTTTATTGTACGAGGCAATGCTTACGGCATCTTGTCCAATACAGGTTTTCACCGCAACATTGACGAGTACTATTAAAATCTATTTTGTACTGTATAATCATCTTTTTATTATTCACCTCGAGCTTTTTTTCATATGAAACAACATTAACTATAATAAAATTATAGATCTATTTATTTGATTGAATTGTTTTTGTTGTTGTTGTTTTTTTTATATATCATAGATGACTTTTTTTTATAATTTACTTAAATATAAGTATTGTACAAACCAATATTTACGCCTCAGTACTAACATAATTCCTTTATCATAGATGCTTCTTTAGTGTTTTTCAATATATCTTTTGGAATAATGAATATTTTAAATGACATAACGTTACAGACCAGAATACGACGAGAGCTGTAAATTTATGTCTGGTTGCTCACAAATAAGTATTTCCATATATATATCATACATTGTGAATGTGCATCTGAAAAGATCCCGAAAACCGGAAATTCCGTTATTGTGATTTCAATATTCTCCCTTTATGAAATAAAGATATATGATTTCAGTGTATCTTCATGATCCAACGTGTTTCTATGTAGCGCGTGAGAAGTCATGAATCCTTAAATGGACCCGACTCATATAAAGCTATCAGTTCACGAATGTGAATTGTCCGTCCAGTCCAGATATGTTGCATGTAAAACCATAGTATATAAGTCATAGTTGACACCAGTTCTATTGAGTTTGTAAATGGTATGGTCTAGTTTCTTTGTTTTTGCATTGTAGTTAGGCGAGTGTAGTCAGGTCTGTACATTCATGTCTGGTTATATATATAAAAATGTAATTGTTTGAAATAATGTAGAACCTACCGCATCACCAACGAAGTAACTCCCACCATTTTCGACCAGAGACTTTTCAAGTATGTCAAGATACTTCGGTAAAATGACATCAAATAGATTTTTCTTCAATTCTTCCTGGAGAATAAAAATAAAAATCAAAGATTGTATTACAATACTTTTCTGTAATGGTAAAAACTTTTCGGTTTTAGAATTGACATGACTTTCCTGGCTTATAAGCATAAACATACTATCTACTAACATGCTTAAAACTATCGTCATATATCTATCTATATATCGATACAAGAGCATAGTTTCGTATTAAAAGTCATATAAGTAATATAAGTACTATTGCTTATAATTCAAAACATTTTCATCAAAATCAAAACACTGTAGAGACATGGTTTGGATATTAGAGCATGCATCTGATCACGTTTCAATCAAAATGCTAACATTTTAATTCCACAAAGAAATCAAGACTACATCCTTCTCTTATCTAGTCAACAGCCTTGCATGCGGAACGCCGTAGGAGCGATCACGGCCAGGTCACACCAAAGAACGGAAAATGGTTCTAGGAGATTTCTCGCTTAGCGTTCAGTATTATGATAAAACTCCAGTGTGGCAGTGCTCAGAATATTGTCTCATGTAGGCACCGATGCGATATGACTGAAACATTGTTGAAAGCAAGGCTTAACACCATACGCCACCACCACCAACAACAACAACAACCATTCCAATCAACCTAGTAGACATGCTCTTCAGATCAAACATATCTCCATATCATATGTATAGTATCGAACCAGAGATCGGAGGGTTGTATGTTCGATCCTTGCCCACATCTATGTGTGGTGTCCTTGAGCAAAACACTTATTCCGCATATGCTGGTTCTACACAGGAAGACTTCTATCATGACTGTATGAGTTACAATAACTTGTTCATAACCAAAGTAAAATCAAACGTTTTTTTACTTACTCTTTTCTCTGCATCAGCTTCACGCATTGCTTTTCCACGTTCATTGTTTATTTCTGCTGTAAGTTCAATATATTGATCAGCTAAAGCTTGTTCCCAGCTTGTCTTTCCCGCCAGATCTATCAATATTACATCGACAAAAGTTAGTAACATTTTAGTTGTCAAAGAACACACGGGGCACCTAATTTCAATTACACGCCTTGTAGAAATGATTCGCCATCAAAAGTCTCACGTGCTTATTTCAAGCACTTCCAAAGATATGAAACGTAGTAGTCCCTACTTTATTTGATAGTTTTTGTATTTTCTTAATCGTTAAATCTGGTGACTGTAATTTATTTTATCAGTTACGGTAAGTAGATAAGGCAAATGCATATAAGTATAATTTCTTACCAAACTCTCTTGCCAAATATCTAGCTATGGCGTTACTCTGTGCTAGAACTTTGTCGTTCGCCTTTAAGACTGGCACTTGACCAAATGGTGTTGCTAAAAGTTTGTTAAAAAAGAAAAAAGAAAGAGAGTTATTAACAGCCTTGAATACGATAATTGAGTAAAAAATATTAAACATTTATCATTCATCTTTATTTTCGTACTGTTTATACTGATAATTATAATATTGTACACGTTTAATCTTTATTTTGAACAGAAACATCATTTCCGTCGTTCAGATACACATGACTTGTGCGGGTTATGTGAGATGGAAATAATTACGAAAATGTTATGTCAGGCTAGTATTAAAACACTACTACATCAGCAAGTTGTATTACTAACACTGAGGTATCCTGCAAACAAATTTGCAATGTATTCGAAAGTCCAATTGTTTAAAATCAATAAGTAGTGCAGGGGGTAGACCCAACAGTTCAAAATCAATTAGAAGTGCAGGGAGTACACCAAACTTTCCAAAAATGGTAATGCAGGGAGTAGATCAAACAGTTCAAAATCAGTTGTGGTGCAGGGAGTAGAGCAAACTTTCAAAAAAAAAAAAAAAAAAAAAAAAAAAAGGTAATGCGGGAGCACATCCAACGGTTCAAAATCAATTAGTAATGCAAGGAGTGGACCCAATACATAGGTGTAGAATGAACATAACATTTTGAACACCAAATGTTGGATCAGTCCCAATAATACAATTTTGACCCAACAATGGAGCTATATATTACACATGATCTATATAAATTGGACCCCTCAATTGACCAAGTTTGAGTATATGAATATAACATTGAGATAACATCGAGAGGATTACAATGACAATATGTACTACAAGTAGTATACACTACATGTGCTAATGTATATGCATTGCAGGAAGATGCACGTATACAACACAGGATATAGTATATGCATGATCACATCATACATATACTACTTGGGTTACATTTTATAGTTTATACATGACGGGACTATGCACCTCTTCTATACTACATGTGTGCTGTAGCATATACGTTATAAAAGATGCTCTTATTCGTGAAACATATATTACATGATCTGAAGAAAATGCATGGATGCATTTATAGTTAAAATATATATTACATATTCTAAAGTATATGCATGGTAGAAAGGTGGACTATTACCTAAAATATATATTACAAGTTTTATAGTATATGCATGGTTTAATAAGAATTTATATCTAAATATATATTACTTGTTCTATAGTATATGCATGGTAGGAAGAAACAACTATTTCTAGAATATATAGTAAATGTGCTATAATACATACATGATAGGAAATGTTTTTATGACAAAAACATTATACTACATGTGCAATAGTAAATACATGATAGGAGAATGCTTTTAAGACAAGAATATTATAATACAATACAATGCAATAGTTCATGTATGATAGGAAAATGCTTTTATGACAATACTATTATACAACACGTGCAACAGTAAATGCATGATAGGAAATGTTTTTATGACTTGAATATTATACTAAATTTGCTTTAGTAATGCATGATAGGAAAATGCTTTTATGGCAATACTTTTATACTACACGCGCTATAGTAAACGCATGGCAGGAAATGCTTTTATGACAAGAATATCATACTCAGTGTGCTATTATTAAATACATGGATGCATGGTTTACTTATTCCTGTTATATATACTAAGTGTGTTTTAATATATGCATTGTATGCACGGTAGGAAGATGTACTTTTACTACAGTATCACATATGCATTGTAGAAATATGCACGTATTCCTAGAATGTATACTACATGTGCAATAGTGTTTGCATCGTCGGACGGTGAATTTATTCTCAGGATTTATATTTGCCTACAGTGTTGTAATTATATACATGGTAGAAATATGCACTAATTTCCAGAATACATGCTGCATAAAATGCATGGTAGATATATACACTTGTTCCCAGAATACTGCATGTACTATAGTATGTGCATGGATAGAATATGTACTTGAATACTTTTTGCATAAGTATCAATATGGTAGGAAGATATGATACGCAGTATTTTATTTACAAAAGCTGTACATGTACTTACTTGGTTTGACCTGAGGCCAAGTTCCCCTCTCGATTCTTGCATCTTCAAAATCCTTTCCAGCAGCATAAAATACATATCGGCACAATTCGCCTTTCCCTCGAAGGTCAAAATATGTCAGTTTGTAGGACGCCATGTTTGGTTATGTGTGATATCGCAATAATACGTATACTTTTATGTGTACATGTGTGCGTGCCTAAGCAAGTTACCTGCATACCGGATAACGTTAAGTAGCAATCTTGTGATATTATGATATCATCCTGATAAGTTTGTAAGGTCACGGGATTGTCTTTGTTTTCTTCTCAACTAACGTGTGTTATTTGAATAGGGTTAGTCTTATTACGTAAATATGCTGTCAATGAAATAACGTCAGAAGTTTAAACATTTCATGTGCAGTTACTATTCACATAAATATTCAAGTTTAAAATGCAATAAATCATATAACATTCGTAATATGCAGTCATATTGCACTGGTATGCCTTAGGTCGCGTAGTATAAGACTATAACCAGTCATGTAATACAGTATACAGTCAATCACTTAACCTAAGTATACAGTCAGTCACGTAACACAGTATACAGTCAGGCTCGTAACATGAGTATACAGTCTGTCACGTAACACAGTATACAGTCACGCTCGTAACATGAGTATACAGTCAGTCACGTACCATGAGTATACAGTTATGCTCGTAACATGAGTATACAGTCAGTCATGTAACATGAATGTAGAGTCAGTCACGTAACATGAGTATACAGTAAGGCTCGTAACCTGAGTATACAGTCAGTCACGTAACATGAGTATACAGTCAGTCACGTAACATGAGTATACAGTCAGTCACGTAACATGAGTATACAGTCAGTCACGTAACATGAGTATACAGTCAGTCACGTAACACAGTATACAGTCAGGCTCGTACCACGAGTATACAGTCTGTCACGTAACACAGTATACAGTCACGCTCGTAACATGAGTATACAGTCAGTCACGTACCATGAGTATACAGTTAGGCTCGTAACATGAGTATACAGTCAGTCATGTAACATGAATGTAGAGTCAGTCACGTAACATGAGTATACAGTAAGGCTCGTAACCTGAGTATACAGTCAGTCTCGTAACATGAGAATACAGATAGTCACATAACCTGAGTAAACAGTCAGTCACGTAACACAGTATACAGTCAGTCACGTAACACAGTATACAGTCAGGCTCGTTACATGAGTATACAGTCTGTCACGTAACACAGTATACAGTCAGGCTCGTAACACAGTATACAGTCAGTCACGTAACACAGTATACAGTCAAGCTCGTAACATGAGTATACAGTCAGTCACGTAAAACAGTATACAGTCAGGCTCGTAACACAGTATACAGTCAGTCGCGTAACACAGTATACCGTCAGGCTCGTAACATGAGTATACAGATAGTCACGTAACATGAGTATACAGTCAGTCACGTAACACAGTATATAGTCAGTCATGTAACACAGTATACAGTCAGGCTCGTTACATGAGTATACAGTCAGTCACGTAACACAGTAAACAGTCAGGCTCGTAACACAGTATACAGTCATGCTGGTGACATGAGTATACAGTCAGGCTCGTTACATGAGTATACAGTCAGTCATGTAACACAGTATACAGTCAGGCTCGTAACACAGTATACAGTCAGGCTCGTAACATGAGTATACAGATAGTCACGTAACATGAGTATACAGTCAGTCACGTAACACAGTATACAGTCAGTAACGTAACATAGTATACAGTCAGTCACGTAACACAGTATACAGTCAGGCTCGTAACATGAGTATACAGTCAGTAACGTAACTCAATATACAGTCAGGCTCGAAACACATTATACAGTCAGTTGCGTAAATATAAATTCTCCGCTTCTATGGTAGTCATAGTAAAGTGGTAATTTTTATTTAAGTTAGTACTATTAACTTTTATTTCGACGTTAGCTCTTCTTTGTAAAAGCATGTTACAGCCTAAAATAGAGGAAAGAAGATGTTTTCAAACAGTAAGGTATTGTAATCATAGTTCTAATATGCCAGTAAGCTCGGCATTGCGTTAATTGTAATTTGGCAAAAACTGTCATTGATCAGGATAAAAGTGTTTAAAAACTCAAAAGAGTTTATTTAATTATTAATTAAAACGTTTTGTCAATAATACAAGTATCACCAGCACATTAAATAGAAAAGAAAAAAAAGTTTAAACATTTGATACATGTTTTTATTTCTACATACAATTTACACGTAGTTATTACATTTTCTTTAAACTATTTTAGTTTTCCTAATTACATAGCCGTTCAGCTGAATCAGAGCTAAGAACATTCCAACAGTTAGCAGGTGTTACAATAACTTCATGTAGATATCATTATGTATACACGTGTTTAATAAACAGTATAATTAGTGCATATTACAAAATAACTGGACCGATAATTCACCCTTGCGAAACACCAACAGTTACAGTAGGTCAAACATTGAATGGGGTTTAACGCTATTTGCAACACTTCATAAGTTTATATATCCAGTTTTATTGTTGGAGGAAGACCTAAGAATAAATCTAAGTTTAACTTAACCACTATCATTTCAAAAGTAAATGAAAGCGAACAATCTAGGGGCGAAAACTCTGGAGCTACCGTGCCTATAGGTTGGCTATCAAACACTTTATTGTGTCTAGCTGATTAAGTGTAAAAACTAGAGATTGGGACGAAAGGGTCTTTATAAAAAATGACTTATAAGATGTAACAAATAAGATAATAAAACATAAGAAGAGCTTGTATTTAAAACAAATTTGTCCGGTACATGTAGTGTAAACTAGTGGCAAAATATATTTAGTGTGTAATGTTATTTTTCACGGAAAAAGTAGGATTAGTTGTATGCTTTTGTTTACGCTCCTCGACAGCGGACTATTACGTTTACGTTTAAATAAAGGGAAAAGAATCGAACTATTCAACCGCTGCTTCGGAAGAGTAGCTTTTGTGATTCCCGTGGATGAAAAAGGTATTACAAGTGATCAGAATCGAA
Organism: Panopea generosa; assembly: GCA_029582155.1. Lineage (NCBI taxonomy): Eukaryota > Metazoa > Mollusca > Bivalvia > Adapedonta > Hiatellidae > Panopea > Panopea generosa. The sequence goes on along the minus strand of CM055903.1, from coordinate 49,110,524 downwards.
ACGAAGGTATTTATGTCGATACAGTAGTTACAGTTTATTTATTTGGTAATATAGGCATCTGGCCAAAGTTACAAAATACAAACAGTACACTTTTACAATAGGGTGACAAATATACAAATAATAACGTGTTTGTTATTAAGCAGAAAAAGCAGCATCTTAAATGCGTATTGATTCCTATATGTCTTCCCTATTCTATCATTAGGTTATGGATTGAGCAAAGAAAATTAGACATATAAACCAGTAGTTAGGGTAAGCATACTATTCAAATATGCTTATATTTATTAATATATCATGCTGGAAAACGATTATGAAAATAAACCTAATGAGAAAAACTGGTGTTCATTTCTGTAATTTTCTTGAATTTATAATCACGTTTCTGCATTTGGGGGTATTTTAAAGGAATATTGCTATTACAAAGCAAAAGCACTCTTTCTTTCATCTCAGCGTGTATATAAAGTTCTGTCCCGTTATATAAACTTTTAAACATCTAAATATCATATCGCTGCCTGTGTTTCACGTATTCCCCCAATCTCGGTAATGCTTCCACACGGGATCTATGGGCTTGAAGGTTTGGATAAGAGTCAAATAGAGTCGTCTTGATCTGTAGAGGCGTGTCAAAGTTGCAGTACAACGCCAAGTCGGCGGCTGTCAACTGAAATAAAATAGTCAGAGTGTTACTTCACTCAAAACTTAAAACTGTCAATAACAGCACTCTAAATTTTAAAAAGATCTTTTATATATGAATATTTTTTTTTTGTCACTTGTCAGATTTATAATAATTATGTGAATAGCTTTCCAGTAGCAACGACTAGTAAAACCTCTGCAGATATTATATAAGATTAAAGAAGCAAATGTTTTGGTATAAAATATGTATGTGCATAGCTTTATAATATCAAAGATTTACTTACAGCAGACCTTTTTAAAACACTGGATCAGGTAATAAGCTTATATATTCTAAATTTGTGTCACTTGTCAGTTTTCTAACATCCATGGGAATAACTTTATAAACACCATGGCTTATCAAAACTGCACCACTTCTCAAAATATTGAATAAAACAGATAAGACATTCATTAAATGTGTTTATCTTGTCAGCTTAGGAGCTTAGTTCTACAATAACAATCGCTTAGTAAAACGTCTCAAAACATAAACTACGACTGTTATATCGAATTTGTGTCAGTTGCCAGCTTTCGAAAAAAACAATTTCTTTTATGGCAATTAGTACGGTGTTCCGCGAAATTACGTTAAGGCACTCACTTATCAACAAAGTAAAAATGTTTATTTTAATAAGAAACTGTTAGTACGGGTAACAGAAGACGCAACATTGAAAAGTCACATCCATCAGAATCATACACATTCACACAGTACATAATGATAAAAAGGCATCAGGGATTACCCAATTAAGGCGATCAGTGGTAAAACCGACAGCCGAAGCTTGTTGAATCTTTAGTACCTACCGAGTTTCCGACCAAGTACTCTCCGCATGAAGTCAGTTCTTTTTCAAATATCCCAAGGTATTTTGGAACAGTTATTTCAAACACACTGTTTTGTAAATATTTCTGTTAATATATAATACACATATCAATAACTTGTTTCTTAACTAAAATTATTTTTTTAGTTATTATTTCTTGGATTGGGATATACATCATTTCACGGATTAAATAACTTATTGTTGTTAGATTGTTATATAATTATAAGTAATCTGAGAGGTTTATGTTCTTATTGTTTATTTTATGTTCATTCACACAAGTTTGTACTCAGTGTTAAAATTATATATTGGTCCTTGGGATTATGGAGCTGCTTCCGTGTTGCCTGAGTTAAGACCGGTGATGGGTGGCGAGAGTGGTGTTGCATAATTTATTACTACTTATAAGATAACTCAATGAATCCCAACTCTGCTATTTCCTTTTTCATGATGTGTACTTCGCTTCCACGGGCTCTTCTCCAAGAGATATATTTACATGTGTATCATCCACATAATACTAGTAGTTTCTGTCAGAAATTGGCATAAAGCTGTTGCTTCTTAGTAAACCCAAACTGTATACATTTTCATATTACATTTGGTATGAATGTCCTTGTCAATTCGTTAAACAAACTTAACTTTATATCTGTGTTGATACGTAACATATTATGAGAAAAAATGATAAACATTTTCTTAGTACTCACTTTTTTATCTTCATCGGGCTCAAGAATCATATTCCTAACTTCTTTGTATAAATCGTCAAGTAATTCAATATATTGATCAACTAAAGCTTCCTCCCAGCTTGTCTTTCCAGCGAGTCCTGTGAAGTAGTGATACACATACACACATAAAACATGCTTGTTCCAAAACTCAGAGCTCCCAGATTCGAATCTTTAATTAGACAAGGTACTGTGAGAGCATGACATCCCTCGAACAGTGTGTTAAGTCGTCGATTCTGTATACAGGAATGCCTATATCATCTAGAACCCACCCATCTCAAATCTTCAGAAACGAGCTTGTTCGCACTTCTCGCATATATGCACATATATACAAGTACACACACACACACATATACGTTATTTGCTGTATTTATCATATTTTATCATATGTATACATTTTATAGAATGTATGTCTTTGTAATATATTGTTTACTAATATCGCTCTGGTAAAGATTTTAAAAAGAAGTAAAACAAAGTTTCGATTCCTTTAATTTTTCTCTGTTTCCTTTCAGGACTTAGTTGTGCTGGTCCACTGTATTTATCTAATATTTCAATATTCAAAGATGCATATTAATTTCAGGTATCTGTGGAATAGAAAACTGTTGTAAAAGTGCGGTCGATTTCTTCAAGGATTTTTACCACAACTTCATATTGCAAGGGAAACTTTTAAAAAGTCATGAGAGGTATAATGACATTGTTAGGAATAATAGACAGACTGTTATAGATTATATTCAAATATCTTACCAAATTCTCTTGCCAAATATCTTACAATAGTCATACTCTGAGCAAGGAACTTTCCACCAACCTCCAACACAGGTATTTGTCCGAAAGGTAATGCTAAAACAAACAAAAAACAACAACAATGATCTTCTCTTTAAAGTTAAAGTTCTGAATGAAACGAAATACATTAATGAATTCGTGAACTAGACACTATTATTTGAGACCTTTCCAAAATAAACACACGTAAAGCGCTGTTGTAGAGTGAGTATTTACAAATACAGCCACTCATGACGTCAACTTGTCACATCGTTATACAACAATATGACACGTATTGTTATTATTAGCGGTCAGTATCCCCATAACACCAATTGAAACACCCTGGATGTATAAAGACTCGCAATTGTATCCTATTTAGATTTAAAGTTATTTGTAACAAATGTTATTAAATATGGTTTTATTTTATTGATTTTCATCGGTATGTCAGACAAAAAACGTTTAAGAAAATATCAATTTTCCTATTTCTGCTAATTCAGGACTCACACCACTATTATCTCCCTTGAGGAGTCTTCAGAAATAAAACTTGAGTTCTCTTTTTCTTCTCTTTTCAGGGCTTTGTATTGCAGTGATTTTTCCCCCAACATGTGTTAAATGGTCAGTTTTTTAAAAATCACCACTGAAATTTTGATGCTGATACAAGATTTCAAGGCAGTTCTGTGAGATTTAAGAATTGTTGTTCGAACCGGACCGTGGGCGAAAAGTTGACATATTATTACTTTGAAAATTGATAGGTATCATAAAATCGTTGAATATAAAAAAAATAACTAGGTCATGGTGTGATTTTTTACTTTATAACTGCAGGTATTGAACCAGTTTAGCATTTGAGCCCTGATATATGCTTCAGATATTTTTTCTTTCATTGTGTATTGGATATACAAATTACAACGGAGCCCTTTGGGAAATGTAATAGAGGTGTGAGACGTAAAATATACGATTTGTTTTGCCATGGAGACTACACGAATCCAAGTGGAATAAAAGCATCAACCTAGGTTTTTTGAAATTCTACATGAAATTCTGACCCCGAGGTTGATTTTTTCTCCTGCATGGATGCCCATGATGGTTTATTATAACCATTTATAGTATTGCCTCTAAGGAATATGATGACTGTGTTTGTCACGATGTGTCAACAATAACGACTTGAAACGAACCCTCCATTCTAAATATAGACAACGCTTAACTTCTGCCTGACGACATTCGCATCGTCATTCGGTCTTGTTCTAAGAGAAAAACATTTTTTATTACGTGTACACTTGTATAACGGCTCAACTTAAAAGCAAAACAAAATCACGTTACTCTTTAATACGTCATATTGGCGGTTATATAGTATATATAGACATGATATATTGAAAAAAAAAACCGCTCTTACTTGTTTTAATTTCAGGCCAGTTGTCTCTCTGTATCCTATGATCGTCAAAGCGTACTCCGGCTACAACCAGAACATATCGAGCTAGCTCGGCTCGTCCTCTCGCATCAAAATACATTAGTTTATAATCCACCATTTTACAAAATTAAGACAAGAAATAAATATGTGCAGTTCTAATTCCTTTATTTAATGAATGATTCATGCAAATTAGCCAACATACATAAGACACATTTATTTGACGCATCGTCGAGTTTACTATATGACCTATACGTGCCGAGCTGCCGATGTAATTAAACGAAAAGATAAACTATTTAATCGACTAAATAATTGTCTACATATATAAAAAAATCTGATGTAAACTGAATAGTTATTTTGATTAAGTACAGACACCGTTAAGTTTCAACTAAGAGAAAATGCGAAAATGCAAAAATGTATTGTGCTGACGTAAGAAAGTGAAGACAAAATTTCATGTAATTGTTTGTTTAATTAGCAAGTACGTCAATTTCATTCACGTACATATATCGGACCCGTCATATAAATACACAATAGGAACATGCACAAGAATGACGCATGTTAGTACATGTATAATAGGGTTGATGAACAGTATTGATTTACACAGTATAATAAAATCTAAACTAACTATTATCAAATATATGCTCACACTTTGTGTTAAGGTATTTCGATTCTCAAAAGCCCTATACATAAACCTAGTAATATTGCATCTAATAGTTTTATTATTATTAGACAATAACATACGATACGTATTTATGTCTCTAAAATCAAAATATTATTCACAAAAATATTCTTTTTTTTTTTTCTTTGAATGTACAGTGTATAAGAGTTTATGAAAGCATATTTTTGGTTTAAACAATATTTATTTGTTATCAAATGTTCTGTTCAAATTTCATATGTTATTAATACTGCATAAATATTGTTTAAACCAGAAATATCCTTTCTTAAATTCTTATACACTGTTCATTCCGAGGAAAAAATGAAATTCTAGTTCAATTACAGAACTATTTCTCTGACAACATATTCGGTAAAGTCTTAGCTTTCCATCTTAACCAATATGACGACCTTTAATTATTGGCATGAAGTCTGAGAGCCATGAACACATTTGCCCATCGATCTATTTATGTAAATCACTAAGTCCTACATATGTGTAATATTGCTTACACGTGATAGTGTCACATATGATATAATGTATTAATAATTATTTAGTAATGTATACCAGTGTTGCGTAATGCCGTCATCTTTACTAATGCGGATCACTTACATTTTGTTGAGTTGAAAATGTAGGTCAATGTTTAGGAAGTTATTGTTATTGTTAACAGACTATTTATCAAACATGAATCGTATTGAATCTTCTAAGTAAATTATTATTGTTCTACATACCATGATTGTATATAAATACAATATGCATATTATGGAGATTTTGTTCTCTGGTTTATATCGAGATACATTATTGTGTTACTCTGTGTTTATTGGTATTCAGCGAGAGGATATATTATTCTAATGGATATTTTAAATTTATTGCAACATCTGGTCATTAATTAATCTTTGACTCAGGATAAATGACTTTGTGCATTCAGGACCGATTTTGGACCAATTTCAAAATATAATGAAACATACGCATTCAGGGTCGAAATTATACAATGTTTACAAAAATGATTTTCACTGTTTTCACTGAAATACGTTATTAATTGACAACATTTTATATGTCGGTACATATTTCGATTTAACGAGCTGTTAATGGGGAGGGGGTGGGTATAGGAAATGTATTTCTGCTTTGGGTAATTAATCAAATCTTATTTTTTAATCGCATTCAACCTTAATCTTCTGACAATATTGTACCCTCATTTTTCATATAAAACTGATCACATTTATTTTATGGAAATGTTATCAAAATGAAACGTTAACACTACAAAAAACTGTATTTTATCTTACGAAACGAACTTATGATAACTAATATTTGTTTTGAATAAGAGCTATTTAACCCTGGGTTACGTTTATTTAGTATAAATCATTTTTTATATGTATCATTTGCTACATTTAAGCAGCAGTGTTACCATGGTAACATTTAATAAAATTACTTCTAATTTAACTGCGTCATGATCAAAACGATAGTAGTCTTGTTGTGCAAAATGTGATCCAATAAGAATGCAATTGTCATCATATTGATAGAACCTCCGGTACCGATGATTAGTTTATTGATGAAAGGTAAATCGTTTTTATTACTAACCTGATATAAAAATATAAATATCCAATTTGAATACAAGAATTAGAATATAAATATATATTTTACTTTGGTTTACTGAAATGTTATTTGTATGTCTCGTTGTTCATGTTAATTTTAGTCCTTATATAAGTTATTATTTAAATCACTTTCTTTATATTTTTTATTATAACACTGTTCACTATATTTGCTTGTCCTATTAAACAATTTAACATATTGCTTTATATGCTTTAATCACTTGCAATTGAAAGTGAAATGCAGATTTGGTTAAGAGTCGGTTACACTAGAGGTTTATTGATCAAGTTACATTTGTATACTATTTATAATAAGGTTTAAAACTCTCTATGTATTGTTTTGTCCAATCGATTAACCTGTCAACAAATGTCAAAAAATGTTTAGGAAAATAACGTACCAAACGAAAATGTTTAGGAAAATAACGAACCAAACTCTTTGGCCAGGAATCTTTGTACCAAATTCTTATCGTCAACCTCCAAAACTGGTAGCCAAATGGAGTAGCGTTAAAAAGACAAAAGCAGTGCAATGGTTTAACAAGGTAGAAACTATTTAAATCGACATTTACAAAGGTAATAACCACAGCATCAGTAACAAAAGCTGTCAGAGAACACTTAAACTTTACTATTCGAACATTTTTACAAAATTTTGGTATCTATAATACCAGTATGTACATTTATAACAAAACTACAACAGGCATATCTCTATCAATCAAATCATCTTATATATCAGTAAACTTGAAGATAAATGTACATGCATGTGTCTGGCCAGCTCAGTTACTACTGAATCTATTGAGTTCGAATCCTTAGACAACAACAATCTCTATAATGGATTGGTCATGAATCTCTCTCCTAATGATTAACATGTGACGAAATAGTGACTTCCAGCTGTAAAGTATGTACAGTACTGGTTAACCATCTAGCGGATCACAGGACTGGTGATTAAAGTATGTGTAGTACTGGTTAACGATCTAGCGGATCACAGGACTGATGCTTAAAGTAAGTCTAGTACAGGTTATCGATCTAGCGGATCACAGGAGATGGTAAAAGTATGTCAAGTACTGGTTAACCATCTAGCGGATCACAGGACTGATGATTAAAGTATGTCTAGTACTGGTTAACCATCTAGCCGATCACAGGGCTGATGATTAAAGTATTTCTAGTACTGGTTAACCATCTAGCGGATCACATGACTGATGATTAAAGTAAGTCTAATATTGGTTAACCATCTAGCGGATCAGATGACTGATGGTAAAAGTATATCTAGTACTGGTTAACCATCTAGCGGATCACAGGACTGATGATTAAAGTATGTCAAGTACTGGTTAACCATCAAGCAGATCACAGGTCTGATGATTAAAGTATGTCTAGTACTGGTTAACCATCTACCGGAGCACAGGACTGATGATTAAAGTATATCTAGTACTGGTTAACTATCAAGCGGATCACAGGACTGATGGTAAAAGTATATTTAGTAATGGTTAACCATCTAGCGGATCAGATGACTGATGGTAAAAGTATATCTAGTACTGGTTAACCATCTAGCGGATCACAGGACTGATGATTAAAGTATGTCTAGTACTGGTTAACCATCTAGCGGATCACAGGACTGGTGATTAAAGTAAGTCTAGTACTGGTTAACAATCTAGCAGATCAGATGACTGATGGTAAAAGTATATCTAGTACTGGTTAACCATCTAGCAGATCACAGGACTGATGATTAAAGTAAGTCAAGTACTGGTTAACCATCTAGCGGATCACAAGACTGATGAATAAAGTATGTCTTGTACTGGTTAACCATCTATCGGATCACAGGACTGATGATAAAATTATATCTAGTACTGGTTAACCATCTAGCAGATCAGATGATTGATGATTAAAGTAAGTCTAGTACAGGTTAACCATCTAGCGGATCAGATGACTGATGGTAAAAGTATATCTAGTACTGGTTAACCATCTAGCGGATCACAGAACTGATAATTAAAGTAAGTCTAGTACTGGTTAACCATCTAGCGGATCACAGGACTGATGATAAAAGTATATGTTGTACTGGTTAACCATCTAGCGGATCAGATGGCTGATGGTAAAAGTATATCCAGTACTGGTTAACCATCTAGCGAATCACAGGACTGATGATTAAAGTATGTCTAGTACTGGTTAACCATCTAGCTGATCACATGACTGATGATTAAAGTAAGTCTAATACTGGTTAACCATCTAGCGGATCAGATGACTGATGGTAAAAATATATCTAGTACTGGTTAACCATCTAGCCGATCACAGGACTGGTGATTAAAGTATGTGTAGTACTGGTTAACGATCTAGCGGATCACAGGACTGATGCTTAAAGTAAGTCTAGTACAGGTTATCGATCTAGCGGATCACAGGAGATGGTAAAAGTATGTCAAGTACTGGTTAACCATCTAGCGGATCACAGGACTGATGATTAAAGTATGTCTAGTACTGGTTAACCATCTAGCCGATCACAGGGCTGATGATTAAAGTATTTCTAGTACTGGTTAACCATCTAGCGGATCACATGACTGATGATTAAAGTAAGTCTAATATTGGTTAACCATCTAGCGGATCAGATGACTGATGGTAAAAGTATATCTAGTACTGGTTAACCATCTAGCGGATCACAGGACTGATGATTAAAGTATGTCAAGTACTGGTTAACCATCAAGCAGATCACAGGTCTGATGATTAAAGTATGTCTAGTACTGGTTAACCATCTACCGGAGCACAGGACTGATGATTAAAGTATATCTAGTACTGGTTAACTATCAAGCGGATCACAGGACTGATGGTAAAAGTATATTTAGTAATGGTTAACCATCTAGCGGATCAGATGACTGATGGTAAAAGTATATCTAGTACTGGTTAACCATCTAGCGGATCACAGGACTGATGATTAAAGTATGTCTAGTACTGGTTAACCATCTAGCGGATCACAGGACTGGTGATTAAAGTAAGTCTAGTACTGGTTAACAATCTAGCAGATCAGATGACTGATGGTAAAAGTATATCTAGTACTGGTTAACCATCTAGCAGATCACAGGACTGATGATTAAAGTAAGTCAAGTACTGGTTAACCATCTAGCGGATCACAAGACTGATGAATAAAGTATGTCTTGTACTGGTTAACCATCTATCGGATCACAGGACTGATGATAAAATTATATCTAGTACTGGTTAACCATCTAGCAGATCAGATGATTGATGATTAAAGTAAGTCTAGTGCAGGTTAACCATCTAGCGGATCAGATGACTGATGGTAAAAGTATATCTAGTACTGGTTAACCATCTAGCGGATCACAGAACTGATAATTAAAGTAAGTCTAGTACTGGTTAACCATCTAGCGGATCACAGGACTGATGATAAAAGTATATGTTGTACTGGTTAACCATCTAGCGGATCAGATGGCTGATGGTAAAAGTATATCCAGTACTGGTTAACCATCTAGCGAATCACAGGACTGATGATTAAAGTATGTCTAGTACTGGTTAACCATCTAGCTGATCACATGACTGATGATTAAAGTAAGTCTAATACTGGTTAACCATCTAGCGGATCAGATGACTGATGGTAAAAATATATCTAGTACTGGTTAACCATCTAGCCGATCACAGGGCTGATGATTAAAGTATGTCAAGTACTGGTTAACCATCTAGCGGATCACATGACTGATGATTAAAGTAAGTCTAGTACTGGTTAACCATCAAGCGGATCAGATGACTGATGGTAAAAGTATATCTAGTACTAGTTAACCATCTAGGCAATCACAGGGCTGATGATTAAAGTATGTCTAGTACTGGTTAACAATCAACGGATCACAGGACTGATGATTAAAGTAAGTATAGTACTGGTTAACCATCAACGGATCAGAAGACTGATGATGAAAGTATGTGTAGTACAGGTTAACCATCTAGCGGATCAGATGACTGATGGTAAAAGTATATCTAGTACAGGTTAACCATCTAGCGGATCACAGGACTGATGATTAAAGTATGTCAAGTACTGGTTAACCATCAAGCAGATCACAGGTCTGATGATTAAAGTATGTCTAGTACTGGTTAACCATCTAGCGGATCACAGGACTGATGATTAAAGTATATCTAGTACTGGTTAACCATCTAGCAGATCACAGGACTGATGGTAAAAGTATATTTAGTACTGGTTAACTATCTAGCGGATCAGATGACTGATGGTAAAAGTATATCTAGTACTGGTTAACCATCTAGCGGATCAGATGACTGAAAGTAAAAGTATATCTAGTACTGGTTAACCATCTAGCGGATCACAGGACTGATGATTAAAGTAATTCTAGTACAGGTTAACCATCTAGCGGATCACAGGACTGATGATTAAAGTAAGTATAGAACTGGTTAACCATCACCGTATCACAGGACTGATGATTGAAGTATGTCGAGTACTGGTTAATCATCTAGCGGATCACAGAACTGATGATTAAAGTATATCTAGTACTGGTTAACCATCTAGCGGATCACAGGACTGATGGTAAAAGTATATTTAGTACTGGTTAACCATCTAGCGGATCTGATGACTGATGGTAAAAGTATATCTAGTACTGGTTAACCATCTAGCGGATCAGATGACTGATAGTAAAAGTATATCTAGTACTGGTTAACCATCTAGCGGATCACAGGACTGATGATTAAAGTAATTCTAGTACAGGTTAACCATCTAGCGGATCACAGGACTGATGATTAAAGTAAGTATAGTACTGGTTAACCATCAACGGATCACAGGACTGATGATTGAAGTATGTCGAGTACTGGTTAACCATCTAGCGGATCACACGACTGATGATTAAAGTATGTCTAGTACTGGTTAACGATCTAGCGGATCACAGGACTGATGATTTTAGTATAACTAGTACTGGTTAACCATCTAGCGGATCACAGGATTGATGATTAAAGTATGTCTAGAACTGCTTAACCATCTAGCGGATCACAGGACTGATGATTAAAATAAGTTTAGTACTGGTTAACCATCTAGCGGATCAGATGACTGATGGTAAAAGTATGTCTAGTACTGGTTAACCATCTAGCGGATCACAGGTCTGATGATAAAAGTAAGTCTAGTACTGGTTAACCATCAACGGATCACGGGACTGATGATTAAAGTAAGTTTAGTACTGGTTAACCATCAACGGATCACATGACTGATGATTAAAGTATATCTAGTACTGGTTAACCATCTAGCGGATCAGAGGATTGATGATTTAAGTATTCTAGTACAGGTTAACCATCTAGCGGATCACAAGACTGATGATTAAAGTATATCTAGTACAGGTTAACCATCTAGCGGATCACAGGACTGATGCTTAAATTAAGTCTAGTACCGGTTAACCATCTTGCGGATCAGATGACTGATTGTAAAAGTATGTCTAGTACTTGTTAACGATCTGGCCGATCACAGGACTGATGATTAAAGTATGTCGAGTACTGGTTAACCATCTACCGGATCACAGGACTGATGATAAAAGTAATTCTAGTACTGGTTAACCATCTAGTGGATCAGAGGACTGATGATTGAAGTATGTCTAGTACAAGTTAACCGTCAAGCGGATCACAGGACTGATGATTAAAGTATATCTAGTACTGTTTAACCATCTAGCGGATCACAGGACTGATGATTAAAGTGTGTCTTGTACTGGTCAACCATCTAGCGGATCACAGGACGGATGATTAAAGTAAGTCTAGTACTGGTTAACCATCTTGCGGATCAGATGACTGATTGTACAAGTATGTCTAGTACTGGTTAACAATCTATCGGATCACAGGACTGATGATTAAAGTAAGTCTAGTACTGGTTAATCATCTAGCGGATCACAGGACTGATGGTAAAAGTATGTCTAGTACTGGTTAACCATCTAGCGGATCACAGGACTGATGATAAAAGTATGTCTAGTACTGGTTTACCATCTAGCGGATCACAGGACTGATGATTAAAGTAAGTCTAGTACTGGTTTACCATCTAGCGGATGACAGGACTGATGATTAAAGTAAGTCTAGTACTTGTTAACTAAACACTACACGTCGGATAGTTGAATGGAATAAGTCTATGAAGAACTTATAGATGTGAAAATTGAGAATGATCAGTTGTTCTATAGCATTTGCATATAAAGTTCGAAGACCCCTTACACGACCCAAATTAATTCTTGTTCCATTATTTTTATTTACAGCTATCATTTAAACCAAATATGAACAATTTTGACACATCAGTTCTGGAGAAGAAGATTTTTGAACAGTCACAATGTTATCCCTATTGGCCCCTAATGGATATTAAATTTCCTTTTAAGGATCATGTGTGATGAAACAATACTCCAGATATCAATGAACTGAAATAATGCTTACAAGATTATTTATTGTTCTCCCATAATATTCCAATGTAAAAATCAAAGTTTGGGCCCCAATCTACACTAGCGTCTTCATTTGAACAACTTTATACCCCTACTCGTAGGGACCATTTATATTTAATATAAACAGATTTGAGTCGTTAATTCTTGAGATGGAGATTTTTCAAAATTTGATTCCTTTTTGGGCCTCTATAGAATGTCTATAAAACGTGTATCCCAGTACAATGCTAAACTAGTTTTATAATTAGTAATTAAATGATGACTGACTATCTGTAGAAAGGTTAAACCCTCCTTATGTACACTTACTATATCATCTGATTTATTTTTAAAATATACCTGTTTTTATCTTCGGCTCTCTGGATGGTGTGACAGAAAAAGAACAGATAAGAAGACAAATCTGCATAACTTTCATTCTTTAAGATCCGGCCACTATTCGCTTGTTAATCTTATGTCATGGAACTCCTGTTAAACAAAATGAAGGATATACCGTAACAACTCGGCACGTCCACGGCCGTTGTAATAGATCAGTTTGTAAGAAGGCATCTTGCATTCAGTCTTTCTATACAAGAACAGTTCTAACTGAATATAGCTGTTTTGAATTGGGATTTAATGCGATTTTCAACAAATTTCAGGCCGCATATGGCATATACAATTTTACTGGCGAATGAAAACCTTAGAATTAATCTGATAAGAAAAATCGTTTTTCCTAAAATAACTGGTAAACTTTCTCGTGTAAAGTTTTCGGACTGAAAGGAATTTGAACCTACAACCGCAAAAGGTCGGCTAATTTTATATTAAAAATTGCTAAATTTCAATATTTGAATGCACATAATATAATGTAAAGTAAGATAGGCAAAGCTAATAATTAAATATTGTTTTATCTTTTACTTTAATGCATTAACGATTAAAATAAACAAGGCACTTTATTAACATACGTTAAGTGTTGTTTCGTCAACCCAGAAATTCAAACATAGAACGGCATTTGTACGAGCTGTGAGAAATTGTTTTACAATAAATATAACCAATCACAGTAAAAATACAAGGACATGGTCACAATTGCCCAATAAGTTAGCAACGGTCATCTGGTGATGTTAGGCTATAGATTCTAAATTCAATTTGTCATTATTTTTTTACTTAAAGGACCACGTGCAACATTTTTATACATTTTCACCTAATTCAATTTCTGACGGTCATATATACATATAATGCATATACGAAATTAGACTTGTCAGTATGTGTGCAGAATCTTAAGTTTGTTCCTATTATGGAAAGGGGTATATGTATCACGTATATAGTTGAACCCCCACTAGAGTAAGTGAGAATCGCACCCCCATCCCCCATGAGATGAACAACCTCTGTATCCACCCTATTTTCGCTAAATAAAGTTTCCATGGATACCATTATCAATTAAGGAATGGTTTACGAACATTGTTAAAATGAATGATCCTCCCAGCAAAGCGACATCGACTATACTCCCCCAAAAATTCAAGAGGATATTTCAATATGGTCAGAAATCAAGATGGATTACTACTTGTGTTTCGAAATCTACATATTTGACTACTCCTCAACTTCTGGCCTTCAACAGGGATTCAAAAGCGGCCAATGCCGCAGATGATGATTTCAACAGTTAGTGAACTACTTAATTTTTCGAACGTTCTATCCTGTACTTGTTACATATTGCTACTCGGATTAACCAATATTACATAGCATTTATTTCAAACTTCATCTTTATTCGTTACGTGGATCAACCAGTAACACATACTAATTATTCAATAGTTCAACGTGTTCCATTGCTTGGATTACCAAACATGTACATTATTTCAACTTTTCAAGATGTTTTCTTAGATGTCCCAGGAATACAATGTACAACTTAAATTCAAATAACACTTCCAAAATTACCAATTCATTATCCAAACAAGGTAATCTACTTCATTTTTGTTTGTCATTTTTTATATATGCGTTATTATTTAGCGCTATTATCATTTTCATATTCAAATACTAAACTATATACATGTAGCATATATTTCAATGGAGCAAATTAAAGTTTCTCCACACATTCCATTTGCAAAATAAAGGTGTAAAATTCTACTACATAACTTCATTACCTCCCTTTGGTAGACTGGGTAATACGTTATCATTCTGATCCATGTACATATACATATTAACTGTTATTTCGTTCTCAATAAATAGATTGTCTCTTTATGAAATATGACACAGTGTAATCGGTGTCACACCATGTCCTTAATATTTCAAATAGAAATGCTGAATTAGCTTAACTTGCTTACTGTTTCAGTTGAAAATGTACTTTGTATACATCTGACGTATAAATACTTTAGTTCGTCTGAATGAAAAAAAACAGGCTTTTTGTGGTTTAATTTTACCCATGAAGTTCTACTGACTCATTTTAAAAATAAATTTCACACTAAAACTCGTGTTGATTGTAATAAGGTTTACATGTTATATAGACGTGTTTGAAAGTAAACACAGGAATCGGTATACGTGTAAATCATAAACAAGAAAATGTTAAATTTTTGTAATAAAATAAGATTTTACTTTATTACTCATTATGTTTCTCGGCGAACTATAAAACTAAATATATATCTCTTATACTGCAATTAGATGTTTAAAAACACGTCCTTAAAGTATAATAATAGTACTGTCTCATCAGCATTTTTTTGAAAAAAAATGTTTAAACTCGTTTAAATTTGTTCGGGGATTTTCTGTATTTGTAAACTATGACGAATCGCGTCTTGACATGTATTTAATCATATTTAACACAATCTTTGGAACCAAAGTTGCACCAGTGTAGTTATTCTAAATGCCGTGTATCTATCTCTTTAAACTAAATTGTTTTTATTGCATACAGACGTTAAAACATGACAAGCTTTATTAGAACAGCAATAAAACTAAACAATTGGAAGGTAGGCGCGTAGCTGTGTCACTTATAAAAACGTTAAAGTAATAACGGCATGGAAGGAGAATGCCCCAACATATTGAGTCATCCCAGGGAAAATTTGATATTTCAATCGTCAAAAAAAAGTTGTTTTTATAATTGAAAAGTATGTTTAATCCTTATGAAAACGTCAAAAAAAGTTGTTTTTTATAACTGAAATGTATGTTTAATCCTTATGAAAACTATACTTATGATATTTTTATTTCATATTTTTATTATCATTTCCCCCATAATGCACTGACGTTGCTCAAATCCTAAACAGGCTCGGTAAAGAAAGCTATATATAAAAGTCTATATAATTCTTTGAGAAAATACTCTATGATATATTATACGAAATTTTTCGTCCACGCCAAACTTACTTAGATTAATGATAGACCTAATCATCTAAAAGCAATGAACTAATTGCGAGTGTGCAATACTGTCATGAAATGAACTAAAGAAGTGAATGATTCAACATGTGTTTGGTATTAAATGACGTATATTTATATATCTAATGGGATATGGAATGGGTATACTGAATAACAATTAGATCCAAAGCATAATATAATATCAATCTGATAATACATGTTGAACAAATAGATATGCAAACGAACAAACAATTAAAACCAATTTACATATAAATTCAAACACAAAATGTCTTATACACATATAATGTTTTATAATTTGTTATTAATAATTTCCATACTGGAATTGAACTTACACCAAAGTTATACATAAATGTATTTATACATGTATGCATAAAGATCGCATTTACCTTATACTTTACCATTTACTTATATCATACAAGGGCTGCTGTATCCAAGTTCGGATTGACAATGAGCAATTGGATTTATTATAACTCTATGTTTAAATGTAGATGCAAGTTGTATTATACAGATTGTACTTTCACTTTTGTATGATGATTCTTTGTCTGATGTCTCATATCTATTATCAACAAAATGGTGGTTCTGTTTTATATTGATGTGTATCATATGGGACATTATAACATGTTGGTTCACTTTGGAGCCCAAACTGTAATTTGGTATTTATATGAACTGTTGTAAATGTATCCAGATCTATAAATATTGATATTGATCACACTTTAAAACATAAATATTGTACTATTGTTTGAACATGTCCGGTCCCATCGTGTCATCTAATTGGGTGCCTATCAGAGCTTCCCTACCATCTGCATTTGTTTTATTAAACTAGTAATCAAACGAAGTACTTTGTCCGATATCAACTTGTTACCGACCATTGACCCCCTTACTGATATTCCATATATCTTGTCTTGTTGTATTAAAATATTCATGCCTGTACCTGTCAAAGTATGTCCCCACTCCCCCAACACCATTGTTGTATTGGTTTATCATTTATTTGGTTTGAATTATTATTTTTATTATTAGTTTAAAATGTTGTTTTATAATAAATTAAATACTTTAATACCCAATTTCACATCACCCCCTCGTTATTATTATATCTCCATTGCATTAAAATGCTCAAAGCTACTTTGGTACCTACCAGAAGTCCGCATTCCAAACAATTTTATCCTTTTTCAATTTTGTTTTGTATTAAATTAAATAACTTTTCCCATTTCAAACTTGATATCAGAAGACCCCATTGACCGCATCCCCAATTTTGTATTCGTTAATGTATTATTATTATTATTATTATTATTATTATTATTATTATTATTATTATGTATTCCTATTTATACTTTGATACCTGCCCGAATCCTCCACTCATTCAACCACCCATATCTCTGTTCAGTGATAACTAAGAATTTCTTTGGCACTGGCCCAAGAATCCTAGTATCTATACATCCACCCTGCACACAGCTACTATTTTGCTTATATTAAAGATGGCTTGATTGACAAAGATATACCTGTTGTTTTTTTATGTTATATATTATTATATATATTAAATTCTGTTCAGTGACAGAGCTAGTATAGCCGAATTAACGCTGTTCCCCGACAACTCTTGTTAGATTCGGTGATAATGTGTTTAGACAAGTTGTAGGTAGGTATTCGTACCAAATAACATGCATGCACCATTTATTTCGGATTTGCTTTTACATTGTTGCGAGAGGGACGTTATGCTGGTCATTTCGCCAAACACACAGACTGGTGCCATCACTTTTCTTCAATACTACTTCAACACATTTGGATGATATATCGATAACTGTTTAATCAATATTTATTCTAGCAAGCTTCATTTCGACAGATCTAACGTTTATAATTTTAAAGCTCACATATGATTTTCTTACATATCTTAGGCGCGAATGTAAAATTCATTTCACAGGGATAACTGTTTTGGCAGTAGCAAGGCTCTGCCGAATTATCACCAAAACAGTTCTTAAATACCACCCTAACTGTGTTATTTTGTAAATATTTTTTTATTCCGGTCTATTTTTTATAGTAGCACACATATACTCATTTAGCATTTAAGTTCGTTCTTAAATTCGTCATCACTGCGCACGCGAGAATGACATTGCATAGACTCCACCCTTGATTCAATTCTGAACGAGTCATATCTACAAAGAACAAAGCCGCGCAAGCTATGCTTAGAAACGTCAACTTTCAAACGTCAGTCATTTCAGCTTTCATCGTAGAGTCAAAATGAATTCAAATTCAAGCCAGTTAGTGTTCTTTGAATAAAAATTTAACAATTAAGAAACCCCGTACGCACTCTGCAGACGCTCCCTTTGGGTTTCTCAATTGTTATTTTTTTTACTAAATGAACATTAACTATTACATAGTATTTTGAATGCATACGTCAGAGCGCGAGGTATAATGAATGCGACATATGAGGTAACGTCACAGCGTTGTGAAGTTAGGATAAGAGCGTGAAGGTGGTAAATTTCCGCGTATTTTTACCGGTTACAGAATTTTCACCAAACACCCCCTTCACGCGCTTACTTACGCCCCACCTCGAGCTATGATGTAACGCCATTCATAAAATCCTCACGCTATGACATATTCTTTGCGTTATGACGTAACGCCATTCACAAAATCCTTGCGCCATGAGAAGTTCCTCGCGCTTTGACGTATTCATTCATAAATACTATGGCACCCTTACGCTACTACAAAAAAATAAATCGGAATAAAAAACATTTAAAAAACCCAACACAGTGAGTGTTGTCTAATCGTACAAGAAAAGTATCTTGTATGGGGATTTCGGTGAGGGTGGATAATTTCGACCCCCAGGATAACTTTTTTGGTGGTAAGAGTTTCATTATCGCTGAAACATTTATCTCTCGGGACGCAATTTTCTCTCTGCACCGAAAACTCATTTAAGATACGTATAGTTCAATAAACTTCGTAAAGTCTTGAATCATTGTCACTTATACCTTATCTGCTAAACAAATAAAATATGTTACCAAAATAACCTATGGTCCTTTGATGATAAAAAATTCTATATTAGAGGCGTCCAAAGGCGTCTATATTAGAGGTGTCCAAAGGCGTCTATATTAGAGGTGCCCAAAGGCGTCTATATGAAGTAAAGGGTTAATATCATTCATCATTCCTTTGACTCCTGGAGCTCATTTATTATTGCTCGATTATAGAACACTGCTTAAACACGAGCAAGGATGCGTAGAAGTGTTACACATATCAAATCCCTCTCAATTAATCTGAGTTTTCGTTTGTATTGTATTTTATACTTCACAGGGAAGCCCTTTACCAGATATACAATGACAATCATAAATATCATCTTTGAATATGTAATTCAGTTAAAGTGATAAATAAAGACATTTATTAAACTAATTAAATGATTATTTTGGCATAGGTGATAAATAATTTCATTAACACGTATATAGATATATTATATTATTATTTTAATTTCAGAACAATATGATTATGCATATCGAAATGTTTATATAACACCATCAATAACAACATCAGCTGTAATTTTTACAATTTGTCCTTAACTAGTTAGAATGCTGTCTTTTCCCTTTTCTTGATATATTCACCAATTCCCCCGTATGCTTCTACAAGCGCCCTATGAGCTTTAAGCTTGGGATATTTGTCCATAACTGTTGGCATGTTCGTCAATGGAGTTTCGAATGAATTGTAGACAGCCAAATCGGCAACTGTTAACTGAAATGATAACAAAAAAACAACAGTAGCCATAACTCCATTAAAAATAATTTAATCGTAACGCAAATACCACAGGCAAAAGTTAAAAGTACAAAGGGCTATAACTCCATCACAATAATTTAATCGGAATGCCAAGATTACAGGCACATGTTCAGATAATACACATGCACTTGCTATACAACAAGTTTCATTTGAATCGTATCAAAACTGTGGGAGAAGTTGCGTCAGCAAGGTTGTAGATCCAAAGTTTGACAGATTGACGGACGTACTGATCAATGAGCACTCAAGCAACTTCTATTCCCCCTCCCCCCCCCCCCCCCCCCACCCCCACACACACTCCAGCTGATTATTTGCTACACAACATATATTTTAACCACACAAAAGCAATTTAGTCACATAATTATTTTTCAACCGATGAAATAAATATTAACCCTAAACCCCAGACACTTAAATATCCATTCGTGTGTGCGGACAGATGGACAGACGGATATCGATATTTCAATAGACCCCGCCCCAATTTCCTTCGAAAACGAGTAATAAAATCGTTACCATTATAATAATAAAAAGTCATAAAATCAGTAACAGCGATATAGGTCATTTTCCATACTGCGTATGGCAACCCCTCTTGAGGTAACAACAGCACGACATCTCGCCCTCATGGACGCAATGCTGCGGAATATTAGTCCATGTTTGAATCACGTCACGCTCCAGTTGTTGAACAACATAGTGGATGCCCGATAATGAAAGTGTACGGGCTTCCAATGTTAAAAGACTAATGGCCGGCTAGAAATTGTATCCATGTATTGATTCAAAAAAATGTCACATGAACATGTAAAAGTTACTTGCGGTATGACGGTGATTTACTCAGTTTCATGTATAATGACGTGAGGGTCCTCCACCAATAAAATAGGAATGCCATATACAACCTGTTAAAATATGCTTAACTCTTTTTACTCATGAAAGAGAAATCATGTTAACTTAACGATAATGCGAATTTAACAAAAGTTGATGTTAAATTCCAAAGTAAAATTGCAACAATTCATGATAATCAATGCTATGTTTGGTTTGTACTAATATATATTTTAGCTCGATTGCAAGAAAAACGCAGAGCCTATATGGACTAACACTCTCTACACTGCACTGCTGTCCAGATATTTTATGTTTGGATCATAACAAAAAAGTAAAGTAAAATCCTAACGCTTATGATATTGGCAACAGAAGCAAAATGTTTTTTTGCAGTACTCACATAGTATTTGTTATGGCATGTGTAAAATGTAAAACAAAACATACTTAATGTTGGGAAAATATTTAGACATAGTAATACGCAAAGTTATCTTACAGCGCCTCCGACTAGGTAGGTGCCACCATTTGCAGTAAGAGCCTTTTCGAAATATCCCAAGAATTTTGGAAAAGTCTCCTCAGTTAAGACCTTCTGCAGTTCTTTCTGTTGTAAATAAAGGAAATAAATTGAATATAATAATTGCTTTTTAACATGGATTTTTTAGATTTTTTTTATAATTGAATATATATTGTATATTGAACAAGTATCTTGTGCACTAAAATTAATTGAATATCATATCTATATAATAATATTACTAAAGGCGAGGATTATATTTAGCTCCTCTTAGCAATCATTACGCATTGAATATACAAATCAAAATCGTTTTAAAAGTTTAAAAATGTTTCTTCAAAGGATTAAAAAATACGTGTTTCAGTTTAAATTCTTTCTTTTCAAAATATTATTAATACAAATACGTATTTCATGATCTTCGTGAAATAATGTTTAATTTATGCTTTAAAACGAACTTGCCTTCTTCTCTTCGTCCTTTTCGAAATGCGCGCTCACAACTTCTTTAAGCATATCTTCTAATAGTTCAATGTATTGGTCAGCCTGACCTTGTTCCCAGTTGGTTTTACCTGCCAAATCTATTGTATACAGGTAAAAATGATATAAATATGAGGCAAGAAATATCAAATATATTTATATATCTATATTAAAAACAAACAACTATATTCAACTGAATGAAATGTGTTAACATAATTATATTTGGTATAAATTCTGTGTTTGATAGTTTATTTTCTAAATTAAATTTTAAATAAATCTAATGATTCTGGTTCCAATGGTAATTTGAAGAGTTTTAAATTAACTTCATATTGCAGAGATTCTAAAGCCTGACATGGCCACATTAAATGTTACATTTCACAGAGGGTGACAGTAATAATCTTAATCGGAAGGAATAACTGTTAACCAAGTCGAAATTAAAGTTAACAGTATTTCACGAAAATTTACTATATTACTACCAACCTCTACATAATGTTATAATTACTGCTATAATGTTGTACAATTATATATAAATTTATTTTTATATACGTATTGGAAAAATCAAATATATTTATAAAGGTATGCCAGTTTATATACTATTACCCGCTGCGGTGGTAAATAGTCAATTTTTATGAAAAAGTTAAAACTGTTTTCCACTGGCCTTTAACATTAAGTATTTATATCATAATGTTTTCTTCCATTTGTCAATATTTACAACTGAGCTTTTCAGCAATGTTATCATTATGTCCTACAGTATAAATATGCTCTGATAGTGACCATTTCTTACCTCATTTATTATATTATTTGATCATTGCTTTTTTATTCCTACAAGTCACATTCAACATATTATTGTTTATGCTTGACTCATTTGCATTTACAAGTGAAATAAAGATATGGTTAAAAGAAGTTAAGAGCAGATAACCATACGTGTTTATTAATGAAGTTACATTTAATAAGGTTTTGAATTTTATATATTTTGTTCTTGTTCAATCAATAATCCTGTCAAGATTTATATTAGAAATATAAAAATTTAAAAGTGCCACGAAACGTGTACTAAGACTTTAATTGATTCAAACGAAAATATTTACGAAAAAAACGTACCAAACTCTTTGGCCAGGAATCTAGCAATGCTGTTACTTTGTGCCAAAGGCTTACCGTCAACCTCCAATAGGGGAACCTGACCAAATGGCGTAGCTTAAAACATACAAAAAAAAATGGTGCACAGATCAGAATATAAGAATATATGTGTCTCACGGGAAACTTACAAAGGACACGGCAACCACAGCAGTAAAACATATAATTATAAAATAATGACAAGTGCAATATATACATACAGAGAAGTGACCGGGGTCAAGACCAAAGAACAATCTTCGCTCTTCACTATTCAATGAGACCTTTTAAGTACAACGTGTCTTCTAAACGTTATTCTTGCATATAGAACATAATGTTCAAGTGTACCGCAGCGGTAGAGGCTAAAGAGGTAGGTCATCCGCCTGGTATGTGGAAGGTCATGAGTTTGATGTTCAAGCGGGTCATACCAACAACTTGAAAATGGTAATAGAAGCTATCGCGATTGGTGCTCAGCATTAAAAGGAAAGTTCTAGGTCTGATCGGCCTGATGTCAGAATATAATGACTGAGTGGAGTATCGGCATGAGACAGCGGCACGATACTTAAGTGTTGCAGCGCTCAGAAGTAGACACCATCGCCATTTGACTGAAAACATTGTTGAAAGAGGCGCGAAACAACGTACAACAAGGACAACATGTAAAAGTACATGATGCAAAACACAAAATAAATGTTCATATAAGTACATGTTAAAATTGATCATGGTTATCGTGGTCAAAAACTTTCAAATGTCAGTGCTTATAGTGTAGTAGTAACCAAAGGCATACATATATTTCTCATGAATGCAAATTTTCAATAAATGTTTAAATATAAGTCCATCTGATCGATTTATATTTTTATGCCCACCCAAAAAAAGATTGGGTGGCATATAGTAATCGCAGCGTCCGTCCGTCCGTCCTTCCGTCCGGTATTTCGTTTCCGGCCTGTAAATTTGTCATGCATAGATGGATTTTGTTGATACTTGCAACAAATGATCAACAGAACATTACGACGTGTCGCGAGTAACACCCACACCCCTACCTCAAAGGTCAAGGTCACCATTTGAGTTTGTTTAACAACACTTTGAGTTTATGTGAGATTTCGTTTCTGGCCTGTAACTTTGTCATTCATAGATGAATTTTAATGATACTTGCTACAAATGATCAACATAACATCATGACACGTGGATGGGGGGGGGGGGGGGCATGTGACACTTAACAGTGACATTTCTTGTTTTAAAAAGGTATTTTACTATACAGTGTAAGATAGCGGGAAAAGTTTAAGATTAAAAATCACATTTCTTTGTTCATGTTTGTTATGGAAGGATCGTAACTTGTGATAAAAAAATTGAGGCCCAAGCTTAATGCTTCAAAATTATTTGAAATACAATATTTAATGTTGTAAGCAATATACATGTTTTAAAATATTTCTTGAGTGCGTGCTTTTAACATTTTGGGATCTAATGAAATTGGATTTGATTCTGGTCTAATATGTTCGTCTCGCATGTTCTTGTGTTGGAGCATTGAACACAGTTTGATGTATTGTGGGTTCAATGTTTTATTTGCATATGTTAAGTACTGATTCTACACAGGAATCTCTCGTAGATCAAATAAGGGTGAAGCGTGTTTGCATTAACAAGTGTATTAAACACCGTGGTTGGTATTACAGAACAATCCAGGGTGGAGGTGTTCATCACAATCCTTGCTTGCTTGAGATTATTTCATTGTCAATGTTGACTCTCTATATTCATGAATGCAATCATATAAAATGGGTTTGGACGTGTCCTTTATTTGCTTTTATGTTCTAATTATACTCTCAATGAGGCTACGACTTCCTAAAAATCTATAACATGAAGTAGTTTATTTATAAATGTTGGAAATTAAATACATTTTGTATGACGGTATATGCCTTTATGTACGTTGTTTTTACCTGCGCGTTTTATAGTTACAGCTGAGATAAAGTGTCAATTAATCTGTGGTTTACTTTCAGGTACACTGTCTTGTTTTATGATGAAATGATAGAGAAATCCCGGGCTGGGCTCAGCCGTTAACCATGTGCTTTAACATCCCCAGTGTTGACGTTTATGCAATGTGATTGTTTTGTATATTACATGCATGCTGTTTGGCTGGTTGTGACACTTGAGTGTTAATTCTCTTGCAGGTCATATATTTTTATTTTTGACAAATTGTTGGAATTATGATGTCTTGGTTCTTTTTTTGTTAAAAATGTCATCATAATTGGGTATTTGACTGTTTTATGTTTTAAACGCTTCATGATTCAAAACTAATGGCTATTATCACACTGTACGCTCATTCATTCATATGAAGGTGAAACCTTAATGATTAGAAAAGCTGAGTTTTCCTAGTTGAAACATATTTTACTGTCATATAAACATTGGTCTGTAAACGAAAAAAAAAAAAAACTTACCAAACGCTTTTAATAATTTAAAGCTAAACAAGTGTTCTAAATACAAAACTGTACTTGTAGTAGAATTGTTACAATACCATAGGGCTCATTTATACAATATTACACCACAGTGGTTTCGTCTTCGGCTCTCTGTATGATATACATGTAATAGAAAAGATCAGACAAGACAAAAAACTGCATACTTACATTTTTTAAATTCGGCCCACTCTCCTTCTTTCATTCTTACGTCCTGGAAGTCCTTTCCAGCTGCATGGAAGATATACCGTGATAATTCGGCGCGTGCACGGACGTTGAAATATGTCAGTTTGTAAGAAGGCATCTTGCTTTCAATTTCTCTAAATGAAAAAAATATGTTTATTATACAATTCTAATTAATCTTATTTGATGAATTGGGTTTAACGTTTTTCAAAACATTTCAGGTTATATAATATTTTTTTTATGGCATATCCAATTTTACTGACTTTTAATAGACCCGCCACCATTCCTTTCCCGCATAACTTGTTAGGACCGAACAGGAACCGAGCACACGCTTTCAACGATGGCAAGTGAGTGACCTTGAGAGTTAACGATTCGAAATTCAATACAGTCAAACCGGTGTAAGCGACTTACATGACTAAAAGGTAAATAAAAATTCAGAATTTATTTTTTTAAGATTGTGTGAAAAGATATATTTTATACGCGAACATCGTGTAAATATAAATTACAAAATTGCTGTGTATCAACATATTTAAACGAAATTGTTCTCATTGCATACATTCAACCATTCAGTACATGACAAGCGCTAGCCTATCAATGCAGTTAAACGATTGGAAGACGTTGGACGGCATGGCAGTTATTTAACTGAAACTCATATCAATACCCGTAAACGATTGGAAGACGTTGGACGACACGGTAGTTATTTAACTGAAACTCATATCGATACACATATACGATTTGAAAACGTTGGACGACACGGTAGTTATTTAACTTAAACTCATATCAATACCCGTAAACGATTGGAAGACATTGGACGCGTAAACGATTGGAAGACGTTGGACGACTCGGTAGTTATTTAACTTAAACTCATATCAATACCCGTAAACGATTGGAAGACATTGGACGCGTAAACGATTGGAATACGTTGGACGACACGGTAGTTATTTAACTTAAACTCATATCAATACACGTAAACGATTGGAAGATGTTGGACGGCACGGTAGTTATTTAACTTAAACTCATATCAATACCC
Source organism: Panopea generosa (assembly GCA_029582155.1). Classification (NCBI taxonomy): domain Eukaryota; kingdom Metazoa; phylum Mollusca; class Bivalvia; order Adapedonta; family Hiatellidae; genus Panopea; species Panopea generosa. Next base: position 49,083,960 of record CM055903.1, on the reverse strand, counting down.
GTAAACGATTGGAAGACGTTGGACAACATGGTAGTTATTTAACTTAAACTCATATCAATACACGTAAACGATTAGAAGACGTTGGACGACACGGTAGTTATTTATCTTAAACTCATATCAATACCCGTAAACGATTGGAAGACGTTGGACGGCACGGTAGTTATTTAACTTAAACTCATATCAATACCCGTAAACGATTGGAAGACGTTGGACGACACGGTAGTTATTTAACTTAAACTCATATCAATACCCGTAAACGATTGAAAGACGTTGGACGACACGGTAGTTATTTATCTTAAACTCATATCAATACCCGTAAACGATTTGAAGACGTTGGACGACACGGTAGTTATTTATCTTAAACTCATATCAATACACGTAAACGATTGGAAGACGTTGGACGACACGGTAGTTATTTAACTTAAACTCATATCAATACACGTAAACGATTAGAAGACGTTGGACGACACTGTAGTTATTTATCTTAAACTCATATCAATACCCGTAAACGATTGGAAGACGTTGGACGGCACGGTAGTTATTTAACTTAAACTCATATCAATACCCGTAAACGATTGGAAGATGTTGGACGATTAATACCCATATACAATTACATGCATTTCTGTTTAACAAAACTTATATAATATTTTTTTGTTAATTTTTGACGAAAAAACCCACATAGTCATATTTTACACATGAAGTACGTACATTTGTATATATTTAAAACAAACACATTATACATAGTTAAAGAAATAAAAAAAATATAAATTCGGATGAGACTAGTTCACTCCTATGACACATTCATAGATATAATACTCATGGAGAGATTTATCACATCCAGCCTAATGCATGTATCACACATAAAAAAAGCAAAGTTTCATTAAAAAATGGTCGTAGCAAACATTTGTACATATTCATCTAGTAATTGTTGGGAGTCTTTTAATGATCCAGCTTTTTACATTCTGTATATAAAACTACAATACAATTACAATAAATAGTCTTACCTCTGTCCTTCAAGGCTGTGTCACAAATGGTTTAATAATGTTACACAGGTGAAAAAGTCAAGGTGTATGTTCTAAATAGCTAAAACCCAAGTACAAATACTGATCAGAGAGCTTAGTCACGCCAAGTAAGCAAACACTCGCGATGGCTGAATTTTGGATTCCCATTCATGATGTACATTGGTAAATGTTTCCCATTGTAAGGTCAACATAGAGTTGCCAATAATATTGTACATGTACGGTAGCATTTATATGTGCTGGATATAGGCCCAGCTTGTAAAAACCGGTGTAATAGTTTGCATACTGGATCGTTTGAGGCTTATATCTAAGACACTAACAAATAACAGTACTTTGTCTGGGTTATCAGCGCTACTAACAAAAACAGTACTTTGTCTGGATTATCTGCGTTACTAACAAATAAACAGTACTTTGTCTGGGTTATCTGCGATACTAAAAAATAAACAGTACTTTGTCTGGGTTATCTGCGCTTCTAACAAATAAACAATAAATTTTCAGGATTATCTGCGTTACTAACAAATAAACAGTATTTTGTCTTGATTATCTGCGTCACTAACAAATAAACAGTACTTTGTCTAGATTTTCTGCGTCACTAACAAATAAACAGTTCTTTGTCTCGATTATCTGCGCCACTAACAAATAAAAAGTACTTTGTCTCTATTTTCTGTGTCACTAACAAATAAACAGTTCTTTGTCTGGATTATCTATGCCACTAACAAATAAACAGTAAATTGTCTGGATTATCTGCGTTACTAACAAATAAACAGTATTTTGTCTCGATTATCTGCGTCACTAACAAATAAACAGTACTTTGTCTGGGTTATCTGCGCCACTAACAAATAAACAGTACTTTGTCTGGTTTATCTGCGCAACTAACAAATAAACAGTACTTTGTCTGGTTTATCTGCGCAACTAACAAATAAACAGTACTTTGTCTTGGATATCTGCGCCACTAACAAATAAACAGTACTTTGTCTGGGTTATCTGCGCCACTAATAAATAAACAGTACTTTGTCTGGATTGTCTGAATTACTAACAAATAAACAGTACTTTGTCTGGGTTATCTGCGCCACAAACAAATAAACAGTACTTTGTCTGGATTGTCTGCGTTACTAACAAATAAACAGTACTTTGTCTGGGTTATCTGCGCCACAAACAAATAAACAGTACGATGTCTGGGTTGTCTGCGTTACTAACAAATAAACAGTACTTTGTCTGGATTGTCTGCGCCACTAACAAATAAACAGTACTTTGTCTGGGTTATCTGCGGCACTAACAAATAAACAGTACTTTGTCTGGGTTGTCTGCGTTACTAACAAATAAACAGTACTTTGTCTGGATTGTCTGCGCCACTAACAAATAAACAGTACTTTGTCTGGGTTATCTGCGCCACTAACAAATAAACAGTACTTTGTCTGGGTTGTCTGCGTTACTAACAAATAAACAGTACTTTGTCTGGATTGTCTGCGCCACTAACAAATAAACAGTACTTTGTCTGGGTTGTCTGCGTTACTAACAAATAAACAGTACTTTGTCTGGATTGTCTGCGCCACTAACAAATAAACAGTACTTTGTCTGGGTTATCTGCGCCACTTACAAATAAACAGTACTTTGTCTGAGTTGTCTGCGTTACTAACAAATAAACAGTACTTTGTCTGGGTTATCTGCGCCACAAACAAATAAACAGTACTTTGTCTGGATTGTCTGCGTTTCTAACAAATAAACAGTACTTTGTCTGGGTTATCTGCGCCACAAACAAATAAACAGTACGATGTCTGGGTTTTCTGCGTTACTAACAAATAAACAGTACTTTGTCTGGATTGTCTGCGCCACTAACAAATAAACAGTACTTTGTCTGGGTTATCTGCGCCACTAACAAATAAACAGTACTTTGTCTGGATTGTCTGCGTTACTAACAAATAAACAGTACTTTGTCTGGGTTATCTGCGCCACAAACAAATAAACAGTACTTTGTCTGGGTTATCTGCGCCACTAACAAATAAATAGTACTATGTCTCGATTATCTGGGCCACTAACAAATAAACTACTTTGTCTCGATTATCTGCACCACTAACAAATAAACAGTACTTTGTCTGGGTTATCTGCGCCACTAACAAATAAATAGTACTTTGTCTCGATTATCTGGGCCACTAACAAATAAACTACTTTGTCTCGATTATCTGCGCCACTAACAAATAAACAGTACTTTGTCTCGATTATCTGCGCCACTAACAAATAAACGGTACTTTGTCTTGGTTATCTGCACCACTAACACATAAACAGTACTTTGTCTCGATTTTCTGCGCCACTAACAAATAAACAGTACTTTGTCAGGGTTATCTGCGCCACTAACACATAAACAGTACTTTGTCTGGGTTATCTGCGCCACTAACAAATAAACAGTACTATGTCTCGATTATCTGCGCCACTAACAAATAAACTACTTTGTCTCGATTATCTGCGCTACTAACAAATAAACAGTACTTTGTCAGGGTTATCTGCGCCACTAACAAATAAACAGTACTTTGTCTCGGTTACCTGCGCCACTAACAAATAAACTACTTTGTCTCGATTATCTGTGCTACTAACAAATAAACAGTACTTTGTCAGGGTTATCTGCGCCACTAACACATAAACAGTACTTTGTCTTGGTTATCTGCGCCACTAACACATAAACAGTACTTTGTCAGGGTTATCTGCGCCACTAACAAATAAACAGTACTTTGTCTGGGTTATCTGCGCCACTAATAAATAAACAGTACTTTGTCTGGGTTATCTGCGCCACTAACAAATAAACAGTACTATGTCTCGATTATCTGCGCCACTAACAAATAAACTACTTTGTCTCGATTATCTGCGCTACTAACAAATAAACAGTACTTTGTCAGGGTTTTCTGCGCCACTAACAAATAAACAGTACTTTGTCTCGGTTATCTGCACCACTAACACATAAACAGTACTTTGTCTTGGTTATCTGCACCACTAACACATAAACAGTACTTTGTCTTGGTTATCTGCACCACTAACAAATAAACAGTACTTTGTCTGGGTTATCTGCGCCACTAACAAATAAACAGTACTTTGTCTTGGTTATCTGCACCACTAACACATAAACAGTACTTTGTCTGGGTTATCTGCGCCACTAATAAATAAACAGTACTTTGTCTGGGTTATCTGCATCACTAACACATAAACAGTACTTTGTCTTGGTTTTCTGCGCCACTAACACATAAACAGTACTTTGTCAGGGTTATCTGCGCCACTAACAAATAAACAGTACTATGTCTCGATTATCTGCGCCACTAACAAATAAACTACTTTGTCTCGATTATCTGCGCTACTAACAAATAAACAGTACTTTGTCAGGGTTATCTGCGCCACTAACAAATAAACAGTACTTTGTCTCGGTTATCTGCACCACTAACACATAAACAGTACTTTGTCTCGGTTATCTGCACCACTAACACATAAACAGTACTTTGTCTTGGTTATCTGCACCACTAACAAATAAACAGTACTTTGTCTGGGTTATCTGCGCCACTAACAAATAAACAGTACTTTGTCTTGGTTATCTGCACCACTAACAAATAAACAGTACTTTGTCAGGGTTATCTGCGCCTCTAACAAATAAACAGTACTTTGTCTTGGTTATCTGCACCACTAACACATAAACAGTACTTTGTCTGGGTTATCTGCGCCACTAACAAATAAACAGTACTTTGTCAGGGTTATCTGCGCCACTAACAAATAAACAGTACTTTGTCTCGGTTATCTGCACCACTAACACATAAACAGTACTTTGTCTCGGTTATCTGCACCACTAACACATAAACAGTACTTTGTCTTGGTTATCTGCACCACTAACACATAAACAGTACTTTGTCTGGGTTATCTGCGCCACTAACAAATAAACAGTACTTTGTCTTGGTTATCTGCGCCACTAACAAATAAACAGTATTTTTTCTCGATTATATGCGTAACTAACAAATTAACAGTACTTATATATTTCTGACTTGTTTCTTGGAATAGCCAAATCGCTCAAGGTTTTCTAAATGTATAGTTTTAGTTTTGGTTTGTTTCAGTTACCCGAAGTATCATATTTTAAATTCTTTAAATTTTAATCACAACTCTAAAATGCTGCATCCGATACAATAAGTGAATGTTGAATGTACGGACAATCATACGTGTGTAAACCACTGCACGTGAAAAATATGGTACTCTGGGCTATTGAAAGTAGTCCAATATCAAAACTACAGGAATAACGTCATGGCGCGAGAACAACTACAGCTCTGGTCACGGGGTATTGTTTGTCCCAGTAAAAGAATATAGTAAACAACAAGCTACCTTTTAAGTGGTCATTGACAAAACTTTTTATCCAAGGGAAATTATTATTGATCCAAAACTGGAAGCCATTGACCAATTAAAAGGTAGATAGTTGTTTCATTATATTGAATAACAGAAGACAGAGCGGTCTGTATATTTATCAAAAGATCCCCCTATAACTGAATCCGCATAAGCAAAACCAGCGTCAATACGTAAATAATGGAATGTCATTATTTAGACATATATTAATTGTAGAAAATGGTTCAGTTTGTCTATTTTTCAGCATCGCAGAATGATATTACAGCGTCAGTTTAAATAAACGATATGTAATGCATAGTTTATTTAACAGTTACTACTGTTTACGGTAACGAAATTCAAAATCCCTACATGAACGGTAAGAATATTCGTTTGAACTATATAACTGACTCTGTAACTCGGCAAACCGGTTTCAGGTATCCAATAGTACATTTTGAAGAACAAGTGGTCAATAGTTTATTTTATTTGACCAGTTTAGTTCGGTTTTCAATCAATCCAATTAAAGCATTCATAATGATATATAATGTTTACTTAGACATCGTCAGATTTTCTAATATGAAAAAAAGCGACATTGGAACCAATATTGATCACTAATTGGGTTATGTTTGATTTACAGCCAGCGTCATGTCTAAGTGTTCAACAGCCTGTACATTAAGTCTACACAACAAAAAACGTGTGTTTATGCGTGCGTGCGTGTGTGTTTATGCGTGTGTATGTGTGTTCGCGTTCGTTCGTTCGTGCGTGCGTGCGTATGTTTGTGTTTGTGTGTGTGTGTGTGTGTGTGTGTGTGTGTGTGTGTGTGTGTGTGTGAAGGGGAGGTGGGGCGGTATTAAAGGCTGTATTTTAGTGAAACAGTGTATATGACTTAGCTGACCTTCAGGTTTTAATATTCAGTTGTGTTACATATGAAGCTATTGTAGTGCAGTATCTGTGTAACATTTGTGCAACAATTGTGTTACATACGGAGCTATTGTAGTGCAGTATCTGTGTAACATTTGTGCACCAATTGTGTTACATATAAAGCTATTATAGTGCAGTATCTGTGTAACATTCAGTTGTTCAACCCTCGATGATATTCATCGTCGGATCCCCACGCGGGTGTGCTATTTTAAAAGTAAACAATATACTGGGGTTATGTACGTGTATGTTATTACATGGTGCTATTGTAGTGGCATAACTATAAGTCCTACATTTGGTGCTGTTGTAGTGGCATAACTATATGTCCTACATTTGGTGCTGTTGTAGTGGCATAACTATATGTCCTACATTTGGTGCTGTTGTAGTGGCATAACTATATGTCCTACATTTGGTGCTGTTGTAGTGGCATAACTTTATGTCCTACATTTGGTGCTGTTGTAGTGGCATAACTATATGTCCTACATTTGGTGCTGTTGTAGTGGCATAACTATATGTCCTACATTTGGTGCCGTTGTAGTGGCATAACTATATGTCCTACATTTGGTGCCGTTGTAGTGGCATAACTATAAGTCCTACATTTGGTGCCGTTGTAGTGGCATAACTATATGTCCTACATTTGGTGCCGTTGTAGTGGCATAACTATATGTCCTACATTTGGTGCCGTTGTAGTGGCATAACTATTTGTCCTACATTTGGTGCCGTTGTAGTGGCATAACTATTTGTCCTACATTTGGTGCCGTTGTAGTGGCATAACTATATGTCCTACATTTGGTGCCGTTGTAGTGGCATAACTATATGTCCTACATTTGGTGCCGTTGTAGTGGCATAACTATATGTCCTACATTTGGTGCCGTTGTAGTGGCATAACTATATGTCCTACATTTGGTGCCGTTGTAGTGGCATAACTATATGTCCTACATTTGGTGTTATTGTAGTGGCATAACTATATGATCTACATTTGGTGCTATTGCAGTGGCATAACTATATGTCCTACATTTGGTGCTATTGCAGTGGCATAACTATTTGTCCTACATTTGGTGCTATTGCAGTGACATAACTATTTGTCCTACATTTGGTGCTGTTGCAGTGACATAACTATATGTCCTACATTTGGTGCTATTTTAGTGGCATAACTATATGTCCTACATTTGGTGCTATTGTAGTGGCATAACTATTTGTCCTACATTTGGTGCTATTGTAGTGGCATATCTATATGTCCTACATTTGGTGCTATTGTAGTGGCATATCTATATGTCCTACATTTGGTGCTATTGTAGTGGCATATCTATATGTCCTACATTTGGTGCTATTGTAGTGGCATAACTATATGTCCTACATTTGGTGCTATTGTAGTGGCATAACTATAAGTCCTACATTTGGTGCTATTGTAGTGGCATAACTATATGTCCTACATTTGGTCGTGCTACAACTATCGTGGTTTCTAATGCCACCTGTTTAAAATGCTGATGTACTACATGTTTTACAATTATTTTTTCGCAGGAGTAACTGACCAACCAGCATGCTCGTATGTCACTGCTGTGTAACGGTTCACAGTGGGGAGAGCGAGAACCGATTCTGCAGTCTATTTTATAAGTAGGGGGCACAAACCAGTATTCGATTAATGTTGAATAGATAAGATTTTTTAAATTATATGCAGGGAAATCCGATCTTAAAATGAATGTTGAAAAAATAAGATCAGTTTGAATAGGTGCAATGGAAATATTTCGTTTAAAGTCATGTGACAATTTGCATCAGATTTGATTACCAATTATATTGATAAAATATACAATTACTTTTGGAATCGTTTTTTTGTTAATGAAACATCAGTTATACATAATGAATGAATAACAATGACATATTATATACCATAAGACAAGAACATAATAACACGAATGATGACAATACTAGTTAATCTGAATTTGAAGGGCTTATAGATTCTATAAAAATGGATAATAAATTTGAACTGTCAACAATAATTGCCAGAGGCCAATATGCCTACTCTCAGTTTCAGCCATTGTTTAGAACCACATTCAAAGCGTACGTGGAAAGATGCTTTAGACAATGGAAATGATTTAACATGGTTTCAATATTTAGTTTCATCAAAGACACGAATTTACAATTGTTTCAATATAGAATAAATCAAAGAATCTTGAGTACATGTACAAACTCACTCCTGGAAAATGAACATAACTGAATCAGACATGTGTATATTCTCTCAGACAGAAATTTAAAACATTGAGGCCATAATAAATTAATTGCTAGATTATCATCCCCGCCCGGCCCCTAATTTTCATCCCGTCCCGACCCTTTTTATTAAAAAAACATCAAAAATTTTAAAAATGAAAATAAAAAAATAAAATCCTCCCGCACTCCCTGTTTTTAAGAAAAAAGTGGATGATAATCTTGCAATTAATTTATAATGGCCTAATATACTAATATATTTATTAAATTTGCAATAGTCAAACAATGTATGTCTAGTTTTGTTGACTTTACCATTTCTATCAAAGAAATGAATAATTGATTGATCTTGAATCATAAATTAAAAAATAAAAACTCTGTCTAAAAAACTTTAAACATCTAAATCGAAGATGTATAATACAAAAAAGGTTTATAGGAAAAAGAAAACGTTGTTCTGACAAAACCCAACAAACTAAACTGATAGTTGAACTATAGCTCGCAGCATATTTTTTGGAACAGTTTCTCTCCTTTATACAAACTTTAAGATCACCCGGGTCAGGCGGTGAAACTAGCAGTCTAACAATACATGAACTGTTATATAACATTTGTATTGTTATATTGTTATATTTAATATTATATACTCAACTGTTACAGAGCAGCTTTTATTTTAACTGCGATGACCTAAAAGTGACCACAGGGAAACTTCTAAAATTATTTCACCTGAGAAAACTTTAACGATGATTGTCGAAAGAGTACCTACATCACTCAGGTAAAACGCGGGGTATATGATAGTTTACTAAAATACGCGCCATGATAATGCAGTTAGTAACAGACGCGCGCTCACTCTTTATCTACCAAGTGTCTTTTCTAGCTCTTGCTACGTGACCTTCAATTTGATCTCATCCCTACCTCCACGGAGCATCAGTTACCACTGATAGGTAATATATGATGCTTTATCAACTTTTAATGGTGTAAGAAAACCTCAGAGAGAATATGAGAAGAACCACCGTCCTTCAGCATGTAATTGGCAAACTTTCCATATAGAGTATGTTTTTAACCAAGCAGGGCTCGAACCCACAACCTCAGCGATGAGAAGCAGGAGGTCATAAGATGAAAGCGTCTTAGACCTCTTGGCCATGAAGGAGCCAAATTTCCTTCCAAATTCATATTTAATTGTAAGTTTATATCTGCACCAACATCAAACATTCAACACATGTCTAAACTATCTATTGCTATGACGTCATAGTGTTCTCGCCGATATTTCAAGGTTTGAGGTTAAGTCTATGAAAATTAAATAATTCGTAAAAATACAAGGAATGATTCGCTACTCAATCCATATATTAAAACACGATGTCCTTATGGAACAGTTGAAGTTTCAAGGAACCATTAATCCGTTCTTCTTATATAATAATGTATGTGTTGAATATTATATTCCATTAAAGAACTGCTCTAGAATGTCAAAAATAAAGTTATAATTATTTGATGATAATACACATTATGTAAATAGGTGGATTGAAATTTTGGTCTGAAATGTAAAGTCTAAAAATACTACCCAAATTCTTCGCAAACCTAATACCTATATATCTGTTGATATTTTTATTATTGTTCATACACTATCCTCAATAGTATGCTAATCGCTCAATATAAACACGTCATCAGGATGTGAAAGGCAGCACGTATATATATTTGGATTATCGTAACCAACTGTTGTATATATTTACATTGGTCAGCACGGTAATCCTCCGGTGGCCTGTTTCACTATATATCTCAAAATGGCGTTTCCTCAACTCAAAACATTCAATTTCTCTAAATAATTACTCAAACTCATAACACATTAAATGACCACACAGAATTAAATTTAGAACACCTCATTACTCATATGCAAAATAATCAATGTAAATGAAGTTATAGCATTTTAAAAATTTGAGTTAAGTAAAATTTCAATGGGATGTTTAGTGAAACTGGAACCATACCATTATTAGAAGTGTTAAGAAGCAAATGTTCCGAGATGATGAATCACGAAATGTTATAATGCAATGTGAGTTGTCTGTCAATGTGGCTTTATAAACTTGCCGACTTGCTTGTCGGAATGATGATCAAGTATAATAATGTCATCTTCAGATTTAGTTATGACATACATTGCTTTTTTATGGAATAATAAACTGCTTCTCCATTGAAACACCTTGCCGCACAGCTGACATTTATATTTTCAAAAACCATGAACACACTTTTTATGATAATTCAAATGTTTTTTCTTTGTAAATATTGAATAATATCTAATACAAATTTATTCCGTTATTCTTGATTTTCATTTGACAAGTTCTTTGGTGAACAGTTAAATTAGATTAAAGTATCGAATCTTTTCCCACAATAACATTGTTTTAGAGATTTTTAGAGTGGTGTCCAATGTACAATCCCGAAGCATTGGTTGAATAGTTCTCTTCCATATTTATATCCTGAATCGAGGGAAGTGTAGAGTGTGCTGTTAATGTTAAGAGCGAAATGAGCGCAGTTCGGGACTTTTATTGTATAGCACACTGTCTCACAGCTTTTGTTACATTTTAGTGAATAAGTTTAACAACCATTTTGAGAAAATTTAAAGCTCCCGAAAGTCGAGCACCTGTGAAGCAGCTCAAGTAAATTGTTTATAATCGCAGGGGCGGCCGGATGGGTATAAACCTACTGTATCCTCCTACTCGAATTGACTTTCATAAACAACAAAATCATAACACGCTTCTAATGTGTCATCATTTCATAAATGTGGTATCAATGTATGCTGGAGACAGTTAATACCAAGAGTGCATCTGGTTTCAACGACTGGTGGTGCAGTTACTATGGAAGGAGAATATTCTTATTTGAACAAATCCAACGCTTATTTTTGGTATTTCTTATATTTCCTTTATAATTTTCTTAATATCCAACGGATTTTGAAAGCAAAGTACAGATCTTATGACGGATCTTAGTTTTTTGATCCTGTGGAATGATGTATTACATAAAATTGATGGGGTCCAAGAATATAGACGTAGTATTGCTGAAAGGCAATATTTCTGCAATACTAGGAGGGTTCCAAAACACCTACCCCTCAACCCCCGACACACAAACCACATCACACTACTCCATACCACACCACGCACGCACGTACGCACGCACGCACGCACGCACGCACGCACGCACGCACGCACGCACGCACGCACGCATACATTCCCTCTGTGCCTGCCAGTGGTTACACTTTGAGAGAAAATCGATAAACAATTTGAACTCGATTATCTAAAAATCATTTATTCTTCAAAGAGCGAAGCTAAATTCTGTATGCCAAAGTATATTTCCTATAATGCTGCAGTTTTTAATATATCTTATAGTTAAGTCTAAGTTTTGTGTAAAGTCACTGGAGCAAATAACAAACATATTTTCCCTTAAAAACACACAAGAGTACATGATTAAATGTTGAATATATCAAAATGTTTTGAGGGTCGTCCTGCGTAACCCTACCAACAGGAGATGATTACCCCTCCCACACTTATATACCTATTTTTTTCTAAGCGTTTGTGCGAGTGCGTGCGTCCGTGAATCTGTCCGTCTGTCCGTCCGTCCGTACTTGCGAATGTGCGTGTGTATATGTATGTGTGTTTAGTAAGAACGCTTCAAGTTACAGAATTTTGTCGTAAATAGAAATTATACTTGCATATTAAAATTGAGTACAATGCAGCATTTGGCGTTGAATATATCGTTTTTGTCGGAGAGGGAACCCCTTTACACCCTCCTCTCTAGGTTGCATCTTGCCAATGCGTGCAGCGCTCCTACGCCTTTTGAAAGTATCAACAAAATACTTACAGTTACACAACAAGCCAAATCGTTCCGTTTAAAGGGAAACGTTATAATCAATTGATAGAACTGGTATTTCTAACTGTTAACTAGCTTTACAGTCGATTAAGTCGTGATGTGAGAAGGGCAGAAAAATGGACAGAAATCAACACAGGTCCTCAACGCAGAAAATGATTTTTCTACAACTACATCTATTAAAATCTACATGGAAACTCCAGTTTATGCTTATTTGATAGCAGCAAAATCAATGAAACACGTGTAAATACCCGCATTCGCTGTATCATGTTTTAATATATATTGTGAAAAGTTCTGGGTTCTGGGACAAACCAGCATAAAAACAAGCTGCGATATATAAATACTTGCTATCAATCCTAAAGTCTTCTTTCTTCTTGAAATAGAGCAATAACAACAAATCGTTTTTTTTCTGTTTTTTTTTACAGCAACTAAAAGTCTTCGCCGTACAGATATGAAGCTGGTTGTACGCTTGGACCAAAATTGTGAATATGGCGAAGTTCTGATAGACATTTCAATAAAAGCACCGTTCTGGGCCCAGTTGTTCAAAGCTTGGTTAGTTTAACCTTGGGTTAAGTTAAATTTTCAAATCACAATATATTTTAAAATTTTCAACTTTTTAGGTTATTACTCTATTAAATATTATGAAAGTATGCCATTATGTTTCTAAAAATGCATTTAAACTGCCATAAAATCATTAAGTATAGAAAATATTGAAGATACACAATTTCACCTAACCCAATGTTAAGCTAACCAAGCTTTGAACAAATTGCCCCTGCTAGTTAATTTAATGTGCCTACCACTGACAGCCAATATAGCACCAGTATTACGATGCTATTTGCTTTCCAGAACAATGTTAGACAATGTCTTTTTATGGTATTGTCAGTTTATGGAGGCAACTAGAGTTTAACATAACAAATAATTTACACAATTATGGGACACTTGACCTATTTTTCAACAATCTATTTATTTAAATATCAACAAAACAATACACAAGTATATATGCAATTGTTAATTAAAAAATGTTTTTGTTTTTACAGTTTATATATCAGACGGTTTTCTATTTTTAATGTGATCGGAAATTTTCGGTATTCCTTCTACACGCGCTCTAAGTGCTTTCATTTTAGGGTATTTGTCCATTAATTCCGGCATCTTCAGCAATGGGGTATCAAATGCATTGTAAACTGCTAAATCAGCAATGGTTAACTGAAAATAAAAGACAATATGCAAGTAGACTGTAGACAGTAATAAGAAAAGAACATACTGATTGGTCACTTGTTTCAGGGGAAGTTGAATGCCGTCACAATGTGTTAAGCGCATTATAGTGTATTAATTGTGGGACAGGCAGGGAAATCCATGCTTTCACATTTGGGTGTAACAGACCTGAATCTGGAGAGGTCGGGCACTGGGATAGAAATAACGCAAAGCAATATGTAAGTTCGTATTAAGATGCACGTCGTAAAACAAGTGAATGAAACTTGTAAATATTGAAAATCCACGTCATAAACCTCTCTCTATTGTATCATAAGATACAAAAAAAATAATAATAATGGTATAATGTTTTAAAGTAAACAAGATGAGCAAAGGGAAAGATAATTTTGGCTTATATACCAAAAACAGTATTTTATGTGAATAGTTTTACAATATAGATAAGTTACAAAATTAATCTCAAAATCTTGAAAACAATTTAAAATACCAATGAAATCATTTCAAAGTACAATGTATTATTTCATGTTTGTGGCATTCTTAGGATAAACAGTTGTTACTTTTATGTAATATAGCGTTTTTGAGCATGATTGAATCAGATGTCGTGGCATTCGTTATATTCCATATGCCACCTGTGTACTTAACATTTTTTTTCTTACTAAACTTATTATAGAAGTAAACGCTGAAAAAAGAAATAACAATAAGAAGTGGTACGTTTTTTGTGTATTGTACATGTTCTGTGTTTAAACGAGATCATAATACCAAATATAATTGATATCAATACAGCAGTCTTGCATGATGTGTCTCGGCCATGCAAAGAATTCTCTGTCTAAACCGGTGCCAGGGCGGCTGTGGCATGAGAGAAGTTTCCGATGGTATTTTATTACTCCTCGTGAATTAACTCTATAAAATCCAGTCTACTCTTTTCTTGGACGCGTTGTTTGCTTCCAAGTGATCCATTCAGCAGATATAATTAAAACAACCATAAATTGATGTGTCCTTTTGTAACTTGAATCGTTTCTACAGTTTCATCATTGTCTGCAATTTTGTATTAAAGAAAGACGATTGGAGAATATATTCGTTTGTCAGTTGCTTTACTTGTCATGTCTTTTAAAACATGTCGCATCACTATTGTTGGTAATATATCAAATATATACAATTTTTAAAATATGTACTGAAAATTTCATTTGATTCTACTCACGGAATCTCCGATCATATATGTTCCACCATTGGCATCGAGTGCTGCTTCAAATATTCCCAAAAATTTAGGGAAAACTACTTCTGCCAAGTTCTTCTGTACTTCTTTCTGTTTGAAAATGAAATACAAATAATGGTAACTAAAATCAGATAAACACAAATACATAGTTTTTAACATACAATGCAAAATTATTTTGTTAAGTTTATTTTCTTGAAGTGATACTAGCTTCGAAACTACCCTATATTTTCTATTTACAATAATAAATTTAAATGAGTACATTATTTAAGTATAAATGCAACGTTCTATGTACACAAGCATTCTTATACCAGTGCCGGGCCCGATTAGCTCAGTCGGTTACGCGTCTATCAATCCAGGGGTCGTGAGTTCGAATCCCCCGCCCGGCAACAGTCTCCGTGATGATTGATATACGACATTGTGTCTCATTATCATTCGTCTCTCACCAATGTTTCAAGTGGGAATGTTATCAGTTACTTGCAGAGATGGGGTGTGCTCGAGTACTGGTTAATCCCAGGAAACAGTGGTTAGGTTAACTGATCGTCTGTTAGCCCTCGATGGCATAAAAATGACGCTTATACTTCAATCAATCAATCAATCAATCAATCAATCAATCAATCTTATACCAGTATACACAATACCAGTGTACACAAGCATTCTTATACCAGTATACACAAGCATTCTTATACCAGTGTACACAAGCATTCTTATACCAGTATACACAAGCATTCTTATACCAGTATTACACATGCATTCTTATACCAGTGTACACAAGCATTCTTATACCAGTGTACACAAGCATTCTTATTACAGTATTACACATGCATTCTTATACCAGTGTACACAAGCATTCTTATACCAGTGTACACAAGCATTCTTATACAAGTGTACACATGCATTCTTATACCAGTATACACACATTCATTCTTATACCAGTGTACACAAGCATTCTTATACCAGTGTACACAAGCATTCTTATACCAGTGTACACAAGCATTCTTATACAAGTGTACACAAGCATTCTTATACCAGTGTACACATGCATTCTAATACCAGTGTACACAAGCATTCTTATACCAGTGTACACATGCATTCTTATACCAGTGTACACAAGCATTCTTATACCAGTTTACACTTGCATTCTTATACCAGTGTACACAAGCATTCTTATACCAGTGTACACAAGCATTCTTATACCAGTATTACACATGCATTCTTATACCAGTGTACACAAGCATTCTTATATCAGTGTACACAATCATTCTTATACAAGTGTACACAAGAATTCTTATACCAGTGTACACATGCATTCTTATACCAGTGTACACAAGCATTCTTATACCAGTGTACACATGCATTCTTATACCAGTGTACACAAGCATTCTTATACCAGTGTACACATGCATTCTTATATCAGTGTACACAATCATTTTTATATCAGTGTACACAAGCATTCTTATACCAGTGTACACAAGCATTCTTATACCAGTATTACACATGCATTCTTATAACAGTGTACACAAGTATTCGTATACCAGTGTACACATGCATTCTTATACCAGTGTACACATGCATTCTTATACCAGTGTACACAAGCATTCTTATACCAGTGTACACAAGCATTCTTATACCAGTGTACACATGCATTCTTATACCAGTGTACACATGCATTCTTATACCAGTGTACACAAGCATTCTTATACCAGTGTACACATGCATTCTAATACCAGTGTACACAAGCATTCTTATACCAGTGTACACAAGCATTCTTATACCAGTGTACACAATCATTCTTATACAAGTGTACACAAGCATTCTTATACCAGTATTACACATGCATTCTTATATCAGTGTACACAAACATTCTTATACCAGTGTACACAAACATTCTTATATCAGTATAACACAAGCATTCTTATACCAGTGTACACAAGCATTCTTATACCAGTATACACACATTCATTCTTATACCAGTGTACAAAAGCATTCTTAAATCAGTATACACACATGCATTCTTATACCAGTGTACACAAACATTCTTATACCAGTATACACATATTCATCCTTATACCAGTGTACAAAAGCATTCTAATACCAGTAATACACATGCATTCTTATACCAGTGTACACAAACATTCTTATACCAGTGTACACATGCATTCTTATACCAGTGTACACAAGCATTCTTATACCAGTGTACACAATCATTCTTATACAAGTGTACACAAGCATTCTTATACCAGTGTACACATGCATTCTTATACCAGTGTACACAAGCATTCTTATACCAGTGTACACAAGCATTCTTATATCAGTATTATACATGCATTCTTATACCAGTGTACACAAGCATTCTTATACCAGTGTACACAAGCATTCTTATACCAGTATACACACATTCATTCTTATACCAGTGTACAAAAGCATTCTTATATCAGTATACACACATGCATTCTTATACCTGTGTACACAAGCATTCTTATACCAAAATCAGTAAAAAATACTGTTCTGTTTCAAAATGTTGTGACGTGTTCGTTTATTATTTTACTTCTCTCTATAAATTATTTTAAAAGTTGTTTCCTTCGAACTATAAATTTTAGAACCGATAAATGCTTCCCGAACAAGTTCTTGGTTAAGTAGCTACCTTGTGTTTGTAAAGGAAAGTATGGAATACAGAGAGAAGCTAATTATGAGATATTCGAATATTCAATATTTGCACCCTATACCTCGATACATTCAAGATCAAAGTCTCGTTGGATTCCCTTACATACTAGTGATGATGTACGCAGGGCGAGCAAATAGAAACAAAATAAAATAAAAGTGAAGGGGGGTGGTGGACGGTGATTCTGTCATTTCTCATGAAAGAGTTATGCATTTTTTACTCTCAGTAATTCCACACAATATCCTCTTTCTTTATTGGATTCCCTTCCATACTTTTAAAGACATGTTCCATACAAACAATATTTAACAGAACTTAAGTACAAAAGGGGAAATAAGTAGTAAAACCTTTTTATCCTCGTCCTTTTCAAAGAACAGCTTTACAAGTTCCTTAAACAAATCTTCTACCAATTCGAGATATTGATCCGCCTCACCTTGTTCCCAGTTGTTTTCCCCCGCCAAATCTGTAATATAAGGTTGAAATAAACATCACACATAACCGCGCCAAAGAATAGAGAATACTGGGTTAGTGTCGCTCCTTATCGAGTTTATTAAACTTTCAAAACTTAATAAACTTTATATGAAAAAGCATTATTTTAATATTTTATTTATTCTTTTAATTTAAATTACAATCGAGTAAGTTTCATTTCTTGGACACAAATATTAGGCAAAAAATCCAAGTATTCCTAATTTATGTTTATTTTGCTTAAAAACTCATTTTTTCCCCTAGTTTATGCCACAACAAAAAATTTTCAACATGTCAACGTCTTGCTTGTATACTACTATCAGAAATTGACAATTATCACATAATATATACTATAAAATATTTTGACGAAATATTGTTTCCGAACATATTGAATTATTTAATTTATTTTCAATATAAACTCAGTCGGTAACGCGTCTGACTATCCATCCAGGGGTCATGAATCTCCGCCCGGCAACAGTCTCCGTGATGATTGATATAAAGCATTGTGTCTCATTATCATTTGTCTCTCACCGCTGATTCAAGTGGGAAAGATATCATTTACTTGCGGAGATGGGGTGCGCTCGAGTACTGGTTTACCTTTCAGGATCCCAGGAAACAGTGGTTAGGTTAACTGATCGTCAGTTAGCCCTCGATAGCATAAAAATGACTCTAAATATTCTATCAATCAATTAATCTAAATAAAAATATGTATAAGATAATGAAAAATAATATGTTCTCTGCAATTGGCTCGTCAACATTGTCTTTGACGAGAATGTGTTAACATATATTAATGGCTTACCAAATTCTCTAGCCAGATATCGAGCAATGCTGTTACTTTGGGCCAACTTCTTGCCGTCCACTTCCAACACAGGCATCTGACCAAATGGAGTAGCTGGAAAGACAATTACATAAACTGACGTTGCGGTAATCATCAAACAAAAGTCTTAATTTTGAATCAATATGTTTAACTAAATGTATATCCATTTATTACAAACGCATGCATTCATTTACTCTGTTACCAAAATAATTAATAAATATATAAGTCTTTCGGGAATATTCTTGCCAGTTGGGGTGGCGAATAAACAGATTTATGTGTACAATTATAATATGGTTTTCGTTTCTGGTTTTGGGTTGGCAGTTATTTATTTCTATTTTCTATATCATCTCTTTGTTTGTATTTGTAAAACGAAAGACTAATTTGTTTATAAACGTTCATATTTGCGGTTAATCCAATGTATGCTATTTGAGTCATATCTTAAAGATATGAAGGCTTTATCCATGACGTCATATATTAACAGATAACGACTTTAATCGTAATGTTATATGTTAAGAGATAAAAGATTTAGCCGTACTTTTGTATGTCATTATATCCATAATTCCATTTACTAATACTGTTTTCATTTACCTATTTAAACACATGTTGTGGTATGAAACGATTTAATGATGCCGAATTGCGATACGAGTGCATGCAAGTCGTTTCTCTCTATTTACCACAAGTAACAAGATAGGGTGATTAATGTTGAATTAAACACATGTTCTTATTTACAATATAAATGCAGTGTTTGCATTCCAAGATGAACATTTCACATTACATTTTTTGTTTTTGTTTTAAATGACGGAGGCAACATTTTAAAACTGAACTTGTTAGAACACTGTAGTACCTTAATGTCTGGTGTGTACAAAAACATTTAGATTAGCCAGAAAGATGTGTGGAAAACTGAATGTTCAACGTAATGATATGGATGAAGATTTATTAGTATTGACCTGTGTTTAGTTGCAAGGTCATAAGAGTTTTTTTACTACCGACCGTTCCAAATTATAAAATATACATGCACTTTTTATTCATTAAGGTGTAAATGTGTTTATGGTATAAGGTGGCTGCGTCATATGCATGTTTCTTCTCCGGTTTGATATGAATTTTCTTATTTTTGTACAAAAGCTATGTTTTAAGGTGATGCTGTAGCCGTATTTGCAAAGAATTACTGACTTGGAAAATAAGGTCAACAATGTTAGTTTTGATTTTTTTGACGCATATGAATAGATCGGTGTAGCGAATTGGTAATAATATTACACTAGGTTAATATAAAAAAAATGTCATGGGTTTATTACACTCCTGCACCGAAATTTATGTGATAAATATAGAATCATATGCACGATAAGAGCAATGGGAATGGTATCACCTTTAACATCTACAATCTAGAAATAGAGTCTAATGATATAGAAGAATAACGTGGTTTCGTTAGTTAGATTTTCAGATTATATAGAGAATAATATATATTTGAATCTAAAAAAAAAAGATGAAATTCAGTATTTGAAATAATTTCTAAATTGTTAATAAATTAGATACGATTTATTATCTTTTTTGAATAGAGTTATTTTAAATGAAAGTTATCTTCAAGCCATGGCAGAGAAACTATGGCATATTCAGTGTCACTAATGGCGGAAGACATCCCAATGAACATGAACTCACCGATCTTCGGCAAATAACTGGCAGACTTATATAAACGTTTTGGACGGAGATGGGTTCCAGCTCGCGACCACAGCGGTGAGAGGTAACTTGGAATTAAACGATGGCGTTCTAGACCACTCGTCCACGGAATACACTAATTCGTATATTAAAGTGCCAGTCGTGTAAGATAATTATTATATTATATACTGGTTTAATAATAATATATACTGCAGTTACAATGGTACGATGACCACAGGTGACTGTTGGTTTTGCTAAAATGTCATCAACTTTGACCGATTCATAATCTTAAAGAACCTAGAGATTGCTTGAGATACTATCTGAAATTATACTTCGACAAACAGTGCTGCTGGTCACTTCAATGATCTACAACTTGCGCTGTTGACAATACATACGAGCATGGTAATATTAATATAGTACTTCAATAAATTCAGGGAAAAAAACGCCTAACAGTACCAGCACACATGGCCATATGGTATAGGAAGGAGGTCCGTTTACATACTGTCAATAAAAAACGCTTATAGAACAACAGTGGTAGAGTCTTTTGGACACAAATAGAAAGGGAGCAATTAACAGACTTGATTTTATATCATCGAGTCAGCTCATGATGGTAAGAAAACATGCAACACCCATCACGCATCTAGCTTGGCATTGGCAACACTGAATGGGCGCCTAGGTACGAATGAATTGGGTCAATATATATATGTAGATATATGTGGTATGTATACGTTATAAAACTACATATTTAACATATTAAGGGCCAGATCAGTGCTATGCCTTTCTTTACTCACAGTATTTCTTTATTTTGATAAATTTTATTAAATGCAGCCTTGAAGATTTTTTTAGAATTATCCGAGTTAAATATCTATATAACCATTGATATCCTCATATATTCAACATTTCCACATATGTGTTCTATAAAATAGCCTAATTTGCAAGTTATTTTTGTGGGATGGATATTAAGACCAGTAAATAGAATACTGACCAATAGAAAAGTAGAAATGAATTGACCAATGATAGAATAGTTGTTTTTTTTCACTCAGAGACTGGGTTTAGCAGAGATAGGATAGTCAGTTAGGATTCAGACACAGACAGAGTAACAAGTCAGTTAAACTAGGATTAGTTTAAACGAGCGGTAGCAATTTAAAAATGTTAGCTTGTGACTTTGAACTTATGCGAACTTTATAATTATGTGAATAAAATTTACTTATGATATACAAAGAGTTGTTGAGTCAATTATACCACACGATACATACGATATCAGTTAGTTGGAAACTTAGCAATAAATACCCAAACAGTCTAAGCTTGTCACCCAATGTTGTTTAAAATAATGAAAGCTGCTGAATATTTTTGTATTTGATCACAACCCACTATAAATGACAGACATATCTGGGTATTCATGTAGAGACTTTAGTATCAACGGTTTACAAGCACACTAAATGCTGTATGCATTCACATGTCCTTTCCACTAATGTACGCGGTGTTTAAAGAGAAACAGAGTACTTGGATAGGTAACGTTTATATTCTTATTTTCCGACGCCCATACTTTAATTGACTTGTAAGTGTTTACTTTTGCAAATATTTCTCTAATCCCAGCTCTGTGCGCATATACGAGAAAATATGCGTCTGAAAGCAAACATTTAAACAAGCTGATTTAATCAAATTTATTCTGTTTATGTGAAGGAGGGCTGCGGGTAATAAAATATTACAAATTACAAAATATATAAAATAAGACAGACGAATGTTTTCTTTTCTTATTCGTCTATAACCCATATAAATATGGAGCGTGCGATACAGTGGAAGAGCACAGAACCCATGATCGGAGGGTCGTGGGTTCGACCCTCCGCTACGGCTATATGTGGTCTCCTTGAGCAAGACACTTTTTTCGCATATACTTTGTACTGGTTCTACCCAGGAAGACTTCGAGCGTGATTTGCCTAAGTTGTAAGAACTTGTTTCACAACTGAAGTAAAATAAATAAGTTTAAACTAAACAAGTCCTTGCTATAACCCATATATTTCTCTCTGTAAATTTTTCAATTTAAACCTTATTCTTTTATTTATTCTTCAGCAGTAACAAAACACTTATTCATAATGATAATCATTAAAATAATCATAGATTTTAAATTAAAAACATGACGAAATATCGGACAGAAGAAAGCTTTCTCATTCCTCTATAACCAATATTGCTCACTCCGCCTATTTCCGATTTCGCATGTACATGTTTCCACACAGTAGCTCGGATCTAGCTCGCATTTAACTCCACTTGTGTAAAATGGCTGCTAAATGACAGCGAAACAAGGTAAATTCGAATGTCTTGGTCATATTCACCGTCTATAAAACTACAGAGGACAGTTTTTTTTGCATATCACGCATTTATTTATTTTCATTATTTTATCAATATAAATCACCGTTTTAAGGAATAAAAGATTGTTTACGCAGTGTTTGCCTTAGAAAAAGACGTATGTATGTGGTCAAACTCCACTTGGTTTTGTTCGGATGGAAATGAGTCGTGAAGGCGCTAGTCTCTCCCCTATTACGGCGATTAAATGGGACTAAGGGAGAGTTATACCCAGTGCACGTAAAATATTTCATTCAACTTCTGTGTTAATCAGTGATTCAAATTCCCGTAAACCTGTACACTATGTGCCTGTTTACGAGTATAATCCTTGCGAGAGTATCAGTAGAAAGGCAGAAAAAAATCCGTCCAAAATGTATTGTGGTTTGGCAGATGCGTTGATATTATGTCTATGGTTTGTATTGTAGCTAGGCGCGCTTGCTGTAGGCTGGTATGTACATTGTACATTTATGTCTGGTTATCTCAATATATATAGCATCTGAAAAGATCCCAAAATTCGGAAATTCCGTTGTTGTGATCTCAGTTATCTCCCTTATATATGTTAATCTCGATATAACATATAATTATCCAGAACCGCTGATATAAATGTTCCATAAGAGGTAAAGTCATCCCCAAAATTAAAAGAAGTAGGTATTTTTACATCCAGATTTTCAAAAATGATGATCACTATACAAAAGGTCTAGACACATTGTAATCAGTAAATTGTAGTATTAAGAGGTCAATTCATTCGGTTTCGTACTTTATATTAATAAATCGGCTTTCAACAATTGTTATATATATAGAGTTTGAGTGAAGTAAATTTATAGATTAGGGGTAAATTTACTCAACACTAAAACTAAGCGGTATTCGGCTGGATTATTGGATTAAACTATTCTCTAAGTCACATTATCGGACCTCTGTATATCTCGATATGGCTGTGTCAGGTAAGTTGAGTTTACAGGAGATTAAAAATAAGCGATATTTATATGTGATGTCTCGTTATCAATGACGCTGATAAACATGTCCTAAATATTATCATCGTTTGCGATGAACGTAGTAAGATGTAGAATTCTTTATCAGACTACTCTCTGTAACCTGTTTACGGTAATTTTAGTTTTTGTTACAAAATGTTACTGTCTCCAAGTATACCAAAATTGCCCGCGGAGATTCATTGATAAAAAATTTACTGTTATCATGTGATATTAAAAGAGTGTATCAAAATAAACATTGCTTTACTTTATAGATTCGCGTTTTCCTGCAACAATCACAGAAGGCCTTTGAAAACTCTGTTTTCCACTCTGTCAGTTAATATAAACATAATTCACCCATTGCTGATATATAGTGAATTAATGCTTTCTATATTAGAGGTGTCCAAAGGCGTCTATATGAAGTAAAGGGTTAAAGGAGCTTACGAGATTTTAATGCAAGTTTTATCAAAGCACCTATCAACATGATGCCCAATAAGAAGGTTCTCTCTTTATTTGCAGATCCTGAATTTAATGTCTTATTTGGAAAGGGACACAACTTTGACTTAAATGTGTAATTGAAATGCGTCCTGTTGAGCGTATTTGTGGTTATCTACGACAAAGTAGTGTAAGTTGTGATTTGTGGTTATCTACGACAAAGTAGTGTAAGTTGTGATTTGTGGTTATCTACGACAAAGTAGCGTCAGTTGTAATTTGTGTTTACCCACGACAAAGTAGTGTAAATTTTTTATTTGTGGTTATCTACGACAAAGTAGTGTAAATTGTGATTTGTAGTTATCTACGACAAAGTAGTGGAAATTGTGATTTGTATTTATCCACGACAAAGTAGTGTAAATTGTAATTTGTAGTTATCTACGACTAAGTAGTGTAAATTGTGATTTGTAGTTATCCAAGACAAAGTAGTGTAAATTGTGACTTGTGGTCATCTACGACAAAGTAGTGTTAATTGTGATTTGTGGTCATCTACGACAAAGTAGTGTAAATTGTGATTTGTGGTTTTCTACGACAAAGTAGTATAAATTGTTATTTGTAGTTATCTACGACAAAGTAGTGTAAATTGTGATTTGTGGTTATTTACGACAAAGTAGTGTTAATTGTGATTTGTGGTTATCTACGACAAAGTAGTGTAAATTGTGATTTGTGGTTATTTACGACAAAGTAGTGTAAATTGTTATTTGTAGTTATCTACGACAAAGTAGTGTAAATTGTGATTTGTGGTTATTTACGACAAAGTAGTGTTAATTGTGATTTGTGGTTATCTACGACAAAGTAGTGTAAATTGTGATTTGTGGTTATTTACGACAAAGTAGTGTAAATTGTGATTTGTAATTATCTACGACAAAGTAGTGAATGTTGTAATTTATGGTTACATGTTTGTGAAAAATATTGAAAATTTCTTCAACTTGAATTTTGATACTAATACTTGGAGATATTTGGTATTTCCATTTAGTTATACATTTATATTCAGGCGTACTTACTAACTGGATGCATGATTATTTGCTGTGCTAAATATTGTTAATACATTGTATATCTAATTGCGTATTTTACGTGTATTACGCTAACATGAACCAAAGTTTTGAATGTTGTAACTTGGTTTATATCACAAATTGCAATAAGAATAGCCGTCGCGATATTTGCGGAAAGTTCATGTAAATACAATGGTTTTGAGTAGAGAAACTGGAGTTATATTTGCTCTATATACGTGTTTGTTTGAGATTCAAATGTGCAGACGGTATGGACGTGTTATCTGTAAGTAAATACAATAGGGCAACTCAGGATTGGACGTGTTCCATAATTTCGTGACCCTGCGTTAATCGTAAATCATTACCATACGAGTATTTGAATAATTACAAGTGGTACTGATAATAAGAGCTAATACGTAAACTAGAACATGAGTTACATGTTGTGGCACATTAAATGGATTAGACACGTAGTACCATGATGTTTGAGGGCCGTTTATACAGTTTCATCTCATTATTTATCAATTATTTTGTGTACTCAGTATAAAAACTGCCTCAGAATACAAACTGCAAATACTCGTTTTATTAAAATCATACAAATTGCGAGGTTGGGTTATTTCTTCTGTATGAATTGGAACGTATAATTTAATAATTGTCCTCTTTTTCGCGACGTCCAAATTGCACATTTTCAGTCATCAGAAATGCGTTCAGGTATGAAAGCAGCTTGCCAATTTTAAACAATGTTACCATTAACGTTAAAAGTTTCAGTATATGTCTTCAACTTAAATTATAATTGTTGCAATAGTATGTAATTATAGGCAAAATATACGAGAGAATCGAGTGATTTTGAAAATATTAGTATACATTATATTTTATAGCGGTCAAAATGAATTTCACAAAATTGCGCCAATTTTCCTATTACAAGTCCTGTCTACGAATTTGTTGAAACGCCTCGTATGTATTACACTGACTGTTATGACTATTTATTTATTAATTATAACGATGCGGCTACATTTGCTCTAAATGCTGCGTTCCCTATTTTCAACATTTTTATACATTTATCGATATGAAGTGATCAAAGATTGAATATACTAATCCCATCATTCATCGAATAAACACTACCCATATATAAGAAAAGCAACAAGCCAAAGTACGATAAACGGGTTATAAGCAATGAAATGTAAACGTAAACCAGGAATTCCAGTATTATTACTATTTCCATCATTCATCGAATAAACACTACCCTCATATAAGAAAAGCAACAAGCCAAAGTACGGCTAAAGGGTTATAAGCAATGAAATGTAAAACGTAAACCAGGAATTCCAGTATTATTACTACTATATATTTGATAATTATAATATACTCTACCAATATATCGACACTAGCGCTACTGTATTACACACTGCCAAAATATCAGCAGCAGAAACACGTATAAATATACAATAAACATACTACCTACATGGTTTTAAAGCTGGCCAATCTTCTCGTGCTACCCTGTTATCGTCAAAGTCTCGACCTGCAGCCAAAAAGATGTAGCGGGATAACTCGCCACGTCCTCGGAGATCGAAGTACGTAAATTTGTAGGAAGGCATCTTAGAATTTTCTTGTCTAAAATTAAAAAAAAAATCAACTAAACGAGCATATTCCCACTGTCCAAGCTTGTTAGTTTTAATCAGCGTAGATGCCATACAGTATATATACATATCATATGTATTTTCAAAATTTATGAAAAACAGCTAATTACATTAATATGAAGATTTTACTGAAATAACCATTGATCTATTCTTTTCTATACTATGAACATCCGACAGACTGCCATTATATTACAAAATTCCAGTATTTATTTGTTTTCAACACTACAAAAAATTAATGCTTGTTGTACTTGAATACATTGACAGTATTAATAAAAACTAAAATAAAAAAAATAAAAGTGAATCCTAAAGTGACATGAACTGCTTGGAAATCCCAGTAAATAACGAGGACTTATTTCCACTGATAAATATTAATTTTCAGTCACTTGCAATTAAAACTAAAACTATTTTGTCCAATAGGAAACTGACTTTATCAATTTTAACTAAAATAATAACACATGAATATATAATTAAATGAAATACACACTTTTTCAAAAACATACCCATTAGTTAATAACAATAAAGATATTAATAATCTCATTAAATGAATAACAATCCAATCCAAACACCAAATTAATGTCAATAATGCTTATATTTTCATTAGTATTTAAGATTGACTTAAATGCACCCAGAAAGTTGTACCTACATCTATCGTCGAAGACGGCCACAGTCACTGTAAAGGATTAGTCAGTGTTAGATTGCCCATATATACACATCGCCTACATAAGCTGCTCTAATTTATCACCTCGCTACGTAATCTGTTCACCTTGGCCTTTATGCTACGGAGGATACGGAAATACCCGATGTTTCACGATTGCCCGCCACGAGGGCTGCTTCAGGCCAATCTTCTAGAATATTCTCTAGGACAACACGCAGGTCGCTATTATCTGATAAGTAAAGTAATACAGGTAATATGGCGTTATTAGATGCGGTTTATGCATGATGCAAATACTCCTAGTATTTCTATAATGTTATCAGCGTGTGTTTACGTTACGTTAACATTAGGGATGAGTTGCAAAGATATTTACTTAACTTAATAAATACTTAAAAACTTCAAGTGTTAATGTTTGTATAGAAATTCTCCATTGCCGAGTGGTTTAAAGCCTGGTGTCACGTTAGATTCACACGCACTACGGAAAGTCCGTGCTTTATTGGCGTACAATAGTGATTATGGTCATTTAACGACCCTTGCTTCTTACTGTTGAGGTGGTCGAGCCCCGCTCGGTCTAAAAAAATATGTGAGAAAGTTTGCCTCTTGTTTGTCATCTATAAACCATAGCATCACCGTCTTTCCGCAAGCAACATGTAATCTTTCCGCATATAGTTGGATCGGGTCATTCGTATACAGTTTTCCCGATAAGGAACAAGTTTGATTTTAAAACAACAAAAACTGGGGACATACTGTTCATAAATATGGCCTCTATCAACTAGAATCACTAAAACCAGTTTTTCTATCATATACCATGTACGAGTAAACAGTACACGGCCCAACCTCGTTAGTGGAGTACATGTGTGTGCGTGCGTGCGTGCGTGCGTGCGTGCGTGCGTGCGTGTGTGTGTGTGTGTGTGTGACTACGCGCGCAAGTTGATGCCAATATTTTTGTCGGTTACATGTATGTCTGCTTGTATCATTTCAAAAGTGATGCATGTGAAAATGACATAAGGATGTATGTTAAGAAGGCAACATTGTAATATAAGACTTTACATTTAATGTAGGCATATTTTGTTGATTAAAACATTGCTCTTTCTGTATGGATGCTTGTTAAGAACTGTAGTCGATAACATGTAACAGTGGTTCAAAGTACACCGACATAATGATTACACACTACATCATGTTCTCTGTAAGGGTTATATGCACGCGTTCATTTCAACTGCTACAGTCTAAGGGGTTCCACTTGATATATCTTCTGCGAGTGGCTACGTGTCACCCAAACGAAAGTACAAACCAGATGCATATATGCATACGGAGGTACTATTCGAGACACATTTCATGTGTAGCGCGTGGCCAAGTGGTAGAGCACCGAACTCATGATCGGAAGATCGTGGGTTCGATCCTTCGCCACGGCTATGAGTGATGTCCTTGAGCAAGACACTTCATCCGCATATGCTTAGTACTGGTTCTAACCAGGAAGACTTCGAGCGTGATTTGCCTAAGTTGTAAGAACTTGTTTCACCATCGAAGTAAAATAAATAAGTTTAAACTATAAACACTACTAACCAGTTAGTGCAGTCAATCATTATTAATCACCATTAGATGGTTGCTTTGATATAGTATAACCACTGTCTGTGATGTCTCACTCATTGATATCAATATTCTGCTTAATTGTTTACAGTAACTTCTCTTTTTTAATATAACTTATTAGTTTTTAAGTGTTTGTGTGGTCATCGTAATAGTTAGCATGATTGGAAATTGATCATTTTCGATCGAGAGAGAGAGAGAGAGAGAGAGAGAGAGAGAGAGAGAGAGAGAGAGAGAAAGAGAGAGAGAGAGGGGGGGGGGGGGGGTGAAACGCTAAATTGTAAAGTATTTTCGACCAGAAACATTGCAAGAATAGCACAATGAGAGTAAAGGGCTCGATCTTCACCTACTACTACAATTATCCTCACATCGGTCTACTTTATTATTCTCATTTTTACAGTAACTGTTGTTTATATACAACAACGTATGAACAATTGATCTGTACAGTGAAAAAACATAAAAAAACACAAAAAAAATCTTATTTACAAACGACCTAATATTTGGCTTCTCAGGAGTTATTCACTCTAAATTAAACAACACATTGTACATTTCATTAAGTATGCTATGCTGTTATACTCTGGGCATCCAGAGACGAAATTAACGTTGTGAGACAGCTAGCCTCTGACTGCCCAAGAATGCGGTAGCAGAGAGGCTAACATATAAAATACTTGATATCATGCTTGACTTTAAGCTACTACAGAGAATTTGGAATAGACTAATGAGTGAGGCTCGGAGTTTATTCAGAGAAGCCATGTTTAATAAACATAATATGAATATTATGCTGTACATGAATCATAGTGTAAGGAGATTGAGTAACTAACTATACTGTGATAAATGTACTGTCCTGTTACAATATGAACTAGATACACAGTTCAACACGTTGTAAACATGAACATGTGGAGAAACATGGTAACAGGTAAAATCCAACAAGTGAATGTACATGTATTTACAACAAACAAATGTCGAGAAGAGACAACATACAAATAAGTTAGTAAACAATAAAAATGACATAAATTGCATCGTGATTGTGCATCTTAAATTCTACATATGAGATCAGATATGTATGTGAATGCATGAAACCCGATGTAGAATGAGTTGGCGATCAGAAACTTATGAACTCTGTCTGGCGACATCGAACCATAAGTAAGAGGACGCATAATTACTGAGAGAGTATGTCCTATCTCGTCAACATTTGAAAGAGATGCTATGAAGGACTCGTCTCTGATTTGTTATTCACTACGTTTATTGATAAATATGTGTGATGCAAGTCCTTTTATGTACATACAACAATAGCATGTAAACCGATGCACAATTATGTGTCTGCATCGATATGAGACCAGATATGTATGTGAATATATACAATTCGCTGTAGAATGGTATGGCAGGTTTGTTGGCAATCAGAAACTTATGAACTGTGTCATGCGGCGTCGAAACATAAGTAAGAGAACGCATAATTAAAGAGTATGTCCTATCTCGTCAACTTAAATTGTTTATTTGAAAGAGATGCTATGTAGGGCTCGTCTCTGATTTGTTATTCACTAAGTATATGTACACACAACTACGGCATGTAATCCGATGCACAATTATGCGTCTGCATCGATATCTAACATTGTAATCCGTTCTCTAATGGAAAACAAACATCGCACATATGTTATGATCAAAGACACACCCCAGTTGTATATAAACTACAATTTAATACCAGGATACCAAATTGTCGTTATGTATAATATATGCACTTTCTGTTGTAACCCCATCGCGCACACTAAGATAACATCAACAAGATAAGCAGTTTACTAGTTTATTTAAGCCAAACATGGCCCATGAACATACAGTAATACACACATACATATTATATAGGTACATGACAGACATTTGTAATGAGAAATTATGTATTCAAGAATACATCCATCAATATTTGATGATATTTTAATACATACTCAACAACGCTATTGCCTAGGGAACTGACATATGTTTACTTATGCATTCAAGAATATATCCATCAATATTTGTTGATATTTTAATACATACTCGACAACGCTATTGCCTAGGGAACTGACATATGTATACTTATGCATTCAAGAATATATTCATCAATATTTGTTGACATTTTAATACATACTCAACAACGCTATTACCTAGGGAACTGACATATGTTTACTTATGCATTCAAGAATTCAATATTTGTAGACATTTTAATACATACTCGATAACGCTATAACCTAGGGAACTGACATATGTATACTTATACATTCAAGAATATATCCATCAATATTTGTAGACATTTTAATACATACTCGACAGCACTATTACCTAGGGAACTGACATATGTATACTTATGCATTCAAGAATATATCCATCAATATTTGTTGATATTTTAATACATACTCAACAACGCTATTACCTAGGGAACTGACATATGTTTACATATGCATTCAATAATATATCCATCAATATTTGTTGACATTTTAATACATACTCAACAACGCTATTGCCAAGGGAACTGACATATGTTTACTTATGCATTCAAGAATATATCCATCAATATTTGTTGATATTTTAATACATACTCAACAACGCTATTACCTAGGGAACTGACATATGTTTACTTATGCATTCAAGAATATATCCATCAATATTTGTTGACATTTTAATACATACTCAACAACGCTATTGCCTAGGGAACTGACATATGTTTACTTATGCATTCAAGAATATATCCATCAATATTTGTAGACATTTTAATACATACTCGACAACGCTATGACCTAGGGAACTGACATATGTATACTTATGCATTCAAGAATATATCCATCAATATTTGTTGATATTTTAATACATACTCAACAACGCTATTACCTAGGGAACTGACATATGTTTACTTATGCATTCAAGAATATATCCATCAATGTTTGTTGACATTTTAATACATACTCGACAGCACTATTACCTAAGGAACTGACATATGTATACTTATGCATTCAAGAATATATCCATCAATATTTGTTGACATTTTAATACATACTCAACAACGCTATTGCCAAGGGAACTGACATATGTTTACTTATGCATTCAAGAATATATCCATCAATATTTGTTGATATTTTAATACATACTCAACAACGCTATTACCTAGGGAACTGACATATGTTTACTTATGCATTCAAGAATATATCCATCAATATTTGTTGATATTTTAATACATACTCAACAACGCTATTACCTAGGGAACTGACATATGTTTACTTATGCATTCAAGAATATATCCATCAATATTTGTAGACATTTTAATACATACTCGACAACGCTATTACCTAGGAAATTGACATATGTATACTTATGCATTCAAGAATATATCCATCAATGTTTGTAGACATTTTAATACATACTCGACAGCACTATTACCTAGGGAACTGACATATGTATACTTATGCATTCAAGAATATATCCATCAATATTTGTTGATATTTTAATACATACTCAACAACGCTATTGCCTAGGGAACTGACATATGTTTACTTATGCATTCAAGAATATATTCATCAATATTTGTTGACATTTTAATACATACTCAACAACGCTATTGTCTAGGGAACTGACATATGTTTACTTATGCATTCAAGAATTCAATATTTGTAGACATTTTAATACATACTCGACAACGCTATTACCTAGGGAACTGACATATGTATACTTATGCATTCAAGAATATATCCATCAATATTTGTAGACATTTTAATACATACTCGACAGCGCTACTACCTAGGGAACTGACATATGTTTACTTATGCATTCAAGAATATATCCATCAATATTTGTTGACATTTTAATACATATTCAACAACACTTTTACTTAGGGAACTGACATATGTATACTTCCCGACTCTACCATCCACACCGACTCGGCCATTTATAATTCTCAAACCAGACTCCTTACAAAAATCTATAAGTAAATTGCCATTTCGATTCATAAATTTGTCTTGTGAAACCCTTGGTATAGCTAAGTCTGGCTGGTAGTCGTCCGGTAGTATATCAGCATGTACATCAAAATCATCATTTTCAACATAATCGTTTAACTGCCCAACTCTACTATTCAGGTCCCCTAACACCATTAAACATCACTTTGGTCTAAACAGTGTTACTAGCCATAGTTATACTTGACCTCTTTATTCAAAATTAAGATAAAACCACTGCATATTTAAAATAAGGGCTTTGTCTTAAAAAGTCCGATTGCCTCTCGTTAATCATTTGACAATGTATAAAAGTATGAGTGTTGAAAAGAAATCATCTACTGAGTTTATTTACAATCTTTTTTGTACATTGAAAGTAAGCATACAACAATAAATAGTATAATTTAAAAAACAGTAGCATACATTGATATTTTGTATAATATGAAGGATGGAATAGACGGTCACAGCTATATAACTTGTATAACTGTTCTGGTGAAAGTTCTCAGCGTTGTTCTTTGGCGTTTTCTTTTCATACAGAAGTTAATATGCAATTCAAACATTAAGTTGTATTTTTGATTGTGCAATATGTTTCTCTTTAATACAACATTCTACTACAATTTGTACATAACTAAAGTCGATACTAATTAAACCCAAGATGAATATGTTTGGTACCATGTTTGTTATCTCATAAAAATTAGAACAAATAAAATCACAAATAAGGTTACAGGTATAGTAAAGATATTGTGCCACCATTGCAAAAAGCATTGCATCCCAACTCGCTCTTCTCTGAACACCGTCGTCAAATCTAAGTGAAGAAAATGAAAACATCAGATATTATAATAGTAGCATTTAAAATATGAAATATATCTTATTTCTATATAGAATTACAGTATTTTGAAATCAGGTGGTATGCTTACAAAATAAATTTTGAATTGTTATCATTTATATACGTGTCACCGTTAGGTTTAATAACATACGCCCGTAAATCACAGTTTGGTCTGAATAAATTGGTACATAGGCAAGACAGTGCATGTCAGCAGCAGAAGAGCATCACAATGCAGCAATTCTGAAATATAAACACTAGTATAACTAATATAGGAAGAAAACACATTTGCTTTAATATCAAACTCACACTTAAAAAAAATCCAGGGATTTCTTAGCCTATTTATAATATGCGTGCACGTTAGCTGGCGTTTCATTTCCATATTATTACTCTTTAAGGAATTATGTAACATTAATGCAAGCAAGACTGCAACCACATTAAATGATATATGACATTCCTTCCAGAATCACCGAAGTTTGAGTAGCAGGATGCAACACAATTTCGCATGTTACTACATTAATTAGCATAACGCGGCAATGTTGAAGTCTATTTTACTCATGTTCGGACAGAGAACCCAGTCTTTTCACCAATAAACATATTGAAACGTTATTCTCAAAATGTTACTACATGCATCTGACACTCCTTAAAAAATCATTTTTTTAAAAAAAATATATAGATTGTTATTTTCTTGGATTTTGTTTTACAATTCCGATTCCTCTGACGAAGTTAAAATATATTTATTACTTTTTGTTATAAATGACTTCAAAGCTGCCAAAAGAGATGAATCCCAGGCATT
The DNA here is from genome assembly GCA_029582155.1 of Panopea generosa. Taxonomy (NCBI): domain Eukaryota; kingdom Metazoa; phylum Mollusca; class Bivalvia; order Adapedonta; family Hiatellidae; genus Panopea; species Panopea generosa. Next base: position 49,049,423 of record CM055903.1, on the reverse strand, counting down.
TACTAGAGATGTGGCCATATGACCTTTTCCAAAATAGAAATTAAATAAATGGCCTGGATGAACACGGAAGAGCTATACCGTATCATGATCATGACAGGGAATGAAAGTTTAAACCTCCTTCACTCAACCTCACTCTCTCCCCTTCATCACATCATAAAACGCATAGCTCCAGTTATATAGCATTTGTTTAACTTTTGGAGGTCATATTTACTGCCCGGTCACAATGGAAAATTCACGAAAAAGGAAACTGAATGGTGAATGTTTCTGTGATATTCACTAGACCAGAATAATGACAACTGAACCCCTCGTCTATGACCAGTTCTTGTCATACACATCAACGGCAAACGACGGGTCGTTAATGAGGAATATTTCTTTAATGCATGTATACTTCTGCAGGAAGTTAATTTACTAATCTGTGGAAAGTACGTTTGGTACATCCGCATTTGTACAAATTGTATTGATATTTTCTTTTCTATGAAAGGGAGATAACTTTGTGTTGACATTTCAGCATTTCTGCACAAAACAAATGCTTGAATGACTTCCATTGATTTACAAATAATTCAGAAACTGTTTGGCTATTAATAACAACTTGAAAATGCCAGTTCTTTTTAGCGTTTGTTTATTAACAAAGCTTTCATAATTTCGTGCGTTGAAATAAAAAACGAATTACCAATGTAACAGTGTATCGCTACATATATATTTTGTGGGGCATCAACAAATTGCAGGGTGTTAATAAAACCCCATTTTTTCTAGTCTCGATAAAACAACCATTTACATTTACCTCGTAACATGTCTCAACATCAAGGTTTTACAGAGAAGTCATATATTATCCCTGCACTTAGAGTGACAACAGTATGCAAGTGCTGCATGGTGTGTGTATATATATCACCACATAAAAGTTACCTCTGAGTATATAACAACCTATTCCTTTATTCTTTATGACTATTCAGTGCTACAACAGCAGTTAAACAAAATGTTATATTTGAAAGAGAGCTAAGCTAGCTAGCCATTTTGACATTTTAGTTATGATAATAAATATGTATTGGTTATTTGTTATGTATCATGTATTGTTTGGTTATATGCTTTCAATGAATATAATCAAAAGTTATCATTTCTTTATTGGTTTAACTTGGATAAACTCCAAACATTTAATATAACGAATTTACCGTCTTTCTATTTTGAATCATGAATTGTTGTGGACAAATCGCAGATCAGAAAAGGGAGCAAAACCAACCTGAAAGGTACACCTCTTTACTAACAAGATTGTAGGGTAGGTGGTGACAGTATTGTCGGTTGTGATGGTATATTAGTAGTGAGGACAGGGTAGGTGGTGGCAGTATGATATGTCTGTCAGTGATAATAGTAGGGAAGGTGGTGGCAGTATTGTGGGTTGTGATGGTACATTAGAAGTGAGAGCATGGTAGATGGTGGCCGTATGATATGTCTGTCAGTGATAATAGTGAGGAAGGTGGTGGCAGTATTGTGTGTTGTGATGGTACATTAGTGGTAAGGGCATGGTAGATGGTGGTGGTATGATATGTCTGTCAGTGATAATAGTCGGGAAGGTGACGGCAGTACTGTGCGTTGTGATGGTACATTAGTGGTAAGGGCAGGGTAGATGGTGGTGGTATGATATGTCTGTCAGTGATAATAGTCGGGAAGGTGACGGCAGTACTGTGCGTTGTGATAGTACATTAGTGGTAAGGGCAGGGTAGATGGTGGTGGTATGATATGTCTGTCAGTGATAATAGTCGGGAAGGTGACGGCAGTACTGTGCGTTGTGATAGTACATTAGTGGTAAGGGCAGGGTAGATGGTGGTGGTATGATATGTCTGTCAGTGATAATAGTCGGGAAGGTGACGGCAGTACTGTGCGTTGTGATAGTACATTAGTGGTAAGGGCAGGGTAGATGGTGGTGGTATGATATGTCTGTCAGTGATAATAGTCGGGAAGGTGACGGCAGTACTGTGCGTTGTGATAGTACATTAGTGGTAAGGGCAGGGTAGATGGTTGCAGTGTGATAGGTGTGTCAGTGATAATAGTAGGAAAGTTGGCGGCACTATTGTAGATTGTGATGGTACATTAGTGGTAAGGGCAGGGTAGATGGTTGCAGTGTGATATGTCTGTCAGTGATTATAGTATGAAAGTTGGCGGCACTACTGTAGGTTGTGATGGTACATTAGTGGTAAGGGCAGGGTAGATGGTTGCAGTGTGATAGGTGTGTCAGTGATAATAGTAGGAAAGTTGGCGGCACTACTGTAGGTTGTGATGGTACATTAGTGGTAAGGGCAGGGTAGATGGTTGCAGTGTGATATGTCTGTCAGTGATTATAGTATGAAAGTTGGCGGTACTACTGTAGGTTGTGATGGTACATTAGTGGTAAGGGCAGGGTAGATGGTTGCAGTGTGATAGGTGTGTCAGTGATAATAGTAGGAAGGTGACGGCAGTACTGTGTGTTGTGATGGTACATTAGTGGTAAGGGCAGGGTAGATGGTTGCAGTGTGATAGGTGTGTCAGTGATAATAGTCGGGAAGGTGACGGCAGTACTGTGCGTTGTGATAGTACATTAGTAGTAAGGGCAGGGTAGATGGTTGCAGTGTGATAGGTGTGTCAGTGATAATAGTATGAAAGTTGGCGGCACTACTGTAGGTTGTGATGGTACATTAGTGGTAAGGGCAGGGTAGATGGTTGCAGTGTGATAGGTGTGTCAGTGATTATAGTATGAAAGTTGGCGGCACTACTGTAGGTTGTGATGGTACATTAGTGGTAAGGGCAGGGTAGATGGTTGCAGTGTGATAGGTGTGTCAGTGATTATAGTATGAAAGTTGGCGGCACTACTGTAGGTTGTGATGGTACATTAGTGGTAAGGGCAGGGTAGATGGTTGCAGTGTGATAGGTGTGTCAGTGATTATAGTATGAAAGTTGGCGGCACTACTGTAGGTTGTGATGGTACATTAGTGGTAAGGGCAGGGTAGATGGTTGCAGTGTGATAGGTGTGTCAGTGATTATAGTATGAAAGTTGGCGGCACTACTGTAGGTTGTGATGGTACATTAGTGGTAAGGGCAGGGTAGATGGTTGCAGTGTGATAGGTGTGTCAGTGATTATAGTATGAAAGTTGGCGGCACTACTGTAGGTTGTGATGGTACATTAGTGGTAAGGGCAGGGTAGATGGTTGCAGTGTGATAGGTGTGTCAGTGATAATAGTATGAAAGTTGGCGGCACTACTGTAGGTTGTGATGGTACATTAGTGGTAAGGGCAGGGTAGATGGTTGCAGTGTGATAGGTGTGTCAGTGATTATAGTATGAAAGTTGGCGGCACTACTGTAGGTTGTGATGGTACATTAGTGGTAAGGGCAGGGTAGATGGTTGCAGTGTGATAGGTGTGTCAGTGATTATAGTAGGAAAGTTGGCGGCACTACTGTAGGTTGTGATGGTACATTAGTGGTAAGGGCAGGGTAGATGGTTGCAGTGTGATAGGTGTGTCAGTGATAATAGTAGGAAAGTTGGCGGCACTACTGTAGGTTGTGATGGTACATTAGTGGTAAGGGCAGGGTAGATGGTTGCAGTGTGATAGGTGTGTCAGTGATTATAGTATGAAAGTTGGCGGCACTACTGTAGGTTGTGATGGTACATTAGTGGTAAGGGCAGGGTAGATGGTTGCAGTGTGATAGGTGTGTCAGTGATTATAGTATGAAAGTTGGCGGCACTACTGTAGGTTGTGATGGTACATTAGTGGTAAGGGCAGGGTAGATGGTTGCAGTGTGATAGGTGTGTCAGTGATAATAGTCGGGAAGGTGACGGCAGTACTGTAGGTTGTGATGGTACATTAGTGGTAAGGGCAGGGTAGATGGTTGCAGTGTGATATGTCTGTCAGTGATTATAGTATGAAAGTTGGCGGCACTACTGTAGGTTGTGATGGTACATTAGTGGTAAGGGCAGGGTAGATGGTTGCAGTGTGATAGGTGTGTCAGTGATTATAGTATGAAAGTTGGCGGCACTACTGTGTGTTGTGATGGTACATTAGTGGTAAGGGCAGGGTAGATGGTGGCAATGTGATAGGTGTGTCAGTGATAATAGTAGGAAAGTTGGCGGCACTACTGTAGGTTGTGATGGTACATTAGTGGTAAGGGCAGGGTAGATGGTTGCAGTGTGATAGGTGTGTCAGTGATTATAGTATGAAAGTTGGCGGCACTATTGTAGGTTGTGATGGTACATTAGTGGTAAGGGCAGGGTAGATGGTTGCAGTGTGATAGGTGTGTCAGTGATTATAGTATGAAAGTTGGCGGCACTACTGTAGGTTGTGATGGTACATTAGTGGTAAGGGCAGGGTAGATGGTTGCAGTGTGATATGTCTGTCTGTGATTATAGTATGAAAGTTGGCGGCACTACTGTAGGTTGTGATGGTACATTAGTGGTAAGGGCAGAGTAGATGGTGGCAATGTGATAGGTGTGTCAGTGATAATAGTAGGAAAGTTGGCGGCACTACTGTAGGTTGTGATGGTACATTAGTGGTAAGGGCAGGGTAGATGGTTGCAGTGTGATAGGTGTGTCAGTGATTATAGTATGAAAGTTGGCGGCACTACTGTAGGTTGTGATGGTACATTAGTGGTAAGGGCAGGGTAGATGGTTGCAGTGTGATAGGTGTGTCAGTGATTATAGTATGAAAGTTGGCGGCACTATTGTAGGTTGTGATGGTACATTAGTGGTAAGGGCAGGGTAGATGGTTGCAGTGTGATAGGTGTGTCAGTGATTATAGTATGAAAGTTGGCGGCACTACTGTAGGTTGTGATGGTACATTAGTGGTAAGGGCAGGGTAGATGGTTGCAGTGTGATAGGTGTGTCAGTGATTATAGTATGAAAGTTGGCGGCACTACTGTGCGTTGTGATAGTACATTAGTAGTAAGGGCAGGGTAGATGGTTGCAGTGTGATAGGTGTGTCAGTGATAATAGTAGGAAAGTTGGCGGCACTACTGTAGGTTGTGATGGTACATTAGTGGTAAGGGCAGGGTAGATGGTTGCAGTGTGATAGGTGTGTCAGTGATTATAGTATGAAAGTTGGCGGCACTACTGTAGGTTGTGATGGTACATTAGTGGTAAGGGCAGGGTAGATGGTTGCAGTGTGATAGGTGTGTCAGTGATTATAGTATGAAAGTTGGCGGCACTACTGTAGGTTGTGATGGTACATTAGTGGTAAGGGCAGGGTAGATGGTTGCAGTGTGATAGGTGTGTCAGTGATAATAGTAGGAAAGTTGGCGGCACTACTGTAGGTTGTGATGGTACATTAGTGGTAAGGGCAGGGTAGATGGTTGCAGTGTGATAGGTGTGTCAGTGATTATAGTATGAAAGTTGGCGGCACTACTGTAGGTTGTGATGGTACATTAGTGGTAAGGGCAGGGTAGATGGTTGCAGTGTGATAGGTGTGTCAGTGATTATAGTATGAAAGTTGGCGGCACTACTGTAGGTTGTGATGGTACATTAGTGGTAAGGGCAGGGTAGATGGTTGCAGTGTGATAGGTGTGTCAGTGATAATAGTCGGGAAGGTGACGGCAGTACTGTAGGTTGTGATGGTACATTAGTGTAAGGGCAGGGTAGATGGTTGCAGTGTGATATGTCTGTCAGTGATTATAGTATGAAAGTTGGCGGCACTACTGTAGGTTGTGATGGTACATTAGTGGTAAGGGCAGGGTAGATGGTTGCAGTGTGATAGGTGTGTCAGTGATTATAGTATGAAAGTTGGCGGCACTACTGTGTGTTGTGATGGTACATTAGTGGTAAGGGCAGGGTAGATGGTGGCAATGTGATAGGTGTGTCAGTGATAATAGTAGGAAAGTTGGCGGCACTACTGTAGGTTGTGATGGTACATTAGTGGTAAGGGCAGGGTAGATGGTTGCAGTGTGATAGGTGTGTCAGTGATTATAGTATGAAAGTTGGCGGCACTATTGTAGGTTGTGATGGTACATTAGTGGTAAGGGCAGGGTAGATGGTTGCAGTGTGATAGGTGTGTCAGTGATTATAGTATGAAAGTTGGCGGCACTACTGTAGGTTGTGATGGTACATTAGTGGTAAGGGCAGGGTAGATGGTTGCAGTGTGATATGTCTGTCAGTGATTATAGTATGAAAGTTGGCGGCACTACTGTAGGTTGTGATGGTACATTAGTGGTAAGGGCAGGGTAGATGGTGGCAATGTGATAGGTGTGTCAGTGATAATAGTAGGAAAGTTGGCGGCACTACTGTAGGTTGTGATGGTACATTAGTGGTAAGGGCAGGGTAGATGGTTGCAGTGTGATAGGTGTGTCAGTGATTATAGTATGAAAGTTGGCGGCACTATTGTAGGTTGTGATGGTACATTAGTGGTAAGGGCAGGGTAGATGGTTGCAGTGTGATAGGTGTGTCAGTGATTATAGTATGAAAGTTGGCGGTACTACCGTAGGTTGTGATGGTACATTAGTGGTAAGGGCAGGGTAGATGGTTGCAGTGTGATAGGTGTGTCAGTGATTATAGTATGAAAGTTGGCGGCACTACTGTAGGTTGTGATGGTACATTAGTGGTAAGGGCAGGGTAGATGGTTGCAGTGTGATAGGTGTGTCAGTGATTATAGTATGAAAGTTGGCGGCACTACTGTAGGTTGTGATGGTACATTAGTGGTAAGGGCAGGGTAGATGGTTGCAGTGTGATAGGTGTGTCAGTGATTATAGTATGAAAGTTGGCGGCACTACTGTAGGTTGTGATGGTACATTAGTGGTAAGGGCAGGGTAGATGGTTGCAGTGTGATAGGTGTGTCAGTGATTATAGTATGAAAGTTGGCGGCACTACTGTAGGTTGTGATGGTACATTAGTGGTAAGGGCAGGGTAGATGGTTGCAGTGTGATAGGTGTGTCAGTGATTATAGTATGAAAGTTGGCGGCACTACTGTAGGTTGTGATGGTACATTAGTGGTAAGGGCAGGGTAGATGGTTGCAGTGTGATAGGTGTGTCAGTGATTATAGTATGAAAGTTGGCGGCACTACTGTAGGTTGTGATGGTACATTAGTGGTAAGGGCAGGGTAGATGGTTGCAGTGTGATAGGTGTGTCAGTGATTATAGTATGAAAGTTGGCGGCACTACTGTAGGTTGTGATGGTACATTAGTGTAATCCACAGTGATCCAAATTTTGACATCTATAGAACAAATATTCAAATTATATAGAATTTTAAAAAAACCCAGATTATTTGACAGGTCTAAACAAGCGATTGGTACCATGTTTTGGTAAATTCCTTCTATGCTTTTTTCAAAACAGCTTAATGTCCAAAACAGGGAGATTTTCAAATATTAGCTTCCAAAATGGCGGCTAATTATTTAAAAAATAAAACATACAGTGATCCTGTTCTCGGCATCACTCATGTAGCGCTGGACAGAATCACACAGGATGGGAATCCCCTGTGGCTGAGTTATTATATGGTGTTTATTCTGATGACACAAATTAATACCCGGCTATTATAAAGACTGAGTAGAACCACTGTCTTCCACAAGTAACTAAAAACTTTCTCACATAAAGTTTTTGGAGTGAGTGGGACTCGAACCCTACATTAAGCTTTTTATCAGATGGAAAATATGTAGTTATTATGACAGCGCCTGAAACGGCCGCTCGCCACAGGTGTGTAATAATCTCTTGCTCGGGAGACCAAAAGTTGCAAAAAAATAACAAGTAATGCCCCCCCCCCCCCCCCCCCCCCAAATAATTAGTACTATGTCTCACAAATGCCTACCTTGCTACATGACTCATACGCCCATTTTAAGAGAATCTTAAAAAGTTCATTCTCTAAAAGTTCAAGATCCTCGATTTTTATGTAGTACAAATGTAGGTGGTCAAATCTAGGGCGGTCACACGGGTCACCGCCAGGGGCTTGAAAGCACAATTTAAAATAAACTTACGAAAAACTTTAAATCTAAAACTTAATGTTCATCTGTTCATTTGTTGCAAGTAGGGCGATTATGGTCCTCTTGTTTTTAAAACCAGAGTCTATTCTCCAACACATGTTTAGAATATTCCCAGTCCATGTTTTAGTTAACTCGCTATACTCTACTAAGAATTAAGCAAAGTGCCTAAAGTACTGGAATACTCGTGCTAAATTAGTTAATACGTTATAACCCATGTATGTCATTTGCACGGACAAGTTGATAAAAGTATGAATGCCTGCTGTTCTTGAAAATCAAAACGTATGTTTATTGTTCTATTTGGCTTGAGAGCGGTGCATTTTGAATGATTTAAAATAAATATGACTAGTTTTCCAAACGGTAATATCTTCTGTCCGACCAGGACTGGACTGATCTTGAGGATGCTGAATCAACTAGTCCATTAAAGTTGTCTATCTACTCTAAGTGAGAAACAGAACTAGCGTGCCACCTACAGTTTCAAAAAATTGTTTATAATCTTTAAAGTTTCAAATAGCAATTCTTGGGGATTGATATCTTGATATTGTTATACGTACTTGTATACATATGACATAAATATTGATTCGAGTCGTCAATACGAGTAAACTATTTTAATCGTGGCTTGAAACTCGAGGTACACATACTTATGTTTATTAAGTAACATTATTCCTCATGAATTCAAAAAATAGTTCTTTGATGATAGTTTCATAAGTTAAAATCAGGATATATAATATTTCTTTTGCATCAGAAATAGTCTATTTTGGTCCTCACAAAGCCAATGTTATCAAGGCAGAATAACCGAATATAGATAAAGGGCAGTAACTAAAGTAATCGTTGGTCTAAAAAAAGTAAGAGTTGTATATCCTTCGATACGTGGAATAGTCATCATCTTATAGCCCCTGTATATGTTCGTTCGTTTTAAAAACTCATTTCTTTTGGTACAATTATGTTTCGTCAGGAAAAACTCCACCAACCTGTATATATATATAACTTTATCAAGAACCTATAGAAGTAAAATGGGATATTTCTCCTGAATTTCAATGATGGCGCTTTAATGACAATTTCATTATTTGAAATTAAGACATTACTTTTTCTTTTGCAACAGGAGAGTAAAATATCGCTGTAGAGTCAATGTTTTCCAGCCAGTATATATATAGTTGTATGCAAAATGATAACAAAAACAACGCATTCATGATTGTGAAATTTGGAAAATGGTTCTTGGATTTGAACCATGTACTGAATTATAAAAAACCTGCCCAGGAGCCATCTTGCAGCTTTTATATGGTAGTTGGGGCTTTAATGCAATGTACTCATTATTTTTTTTAAACATATATAAACTCTGTTACGAATGAAAATGCACAGTGATACTTATGCTAAATTAGTTATAAAAATAAATAGTCATGTGTGATATCAAATGTGTTCTATATTTAGATTTCAGTATTGACCAATATAGATCCATGTTAACATGTATATGTAAAAATGGAATGTCTGTACTCTAGATAAAATAGAAAATATTTAAAATGTGTAGTATTATGTTACAACTGGATATGTTATTAGCGACAAAAGTTTCGTTGGGGCTATTTTTGGCTTGAACATACACAATAACGCGATTGTTTTCATGTGTTGCCTTCAGTCAATTTAAAACGACGAACACTATCAATAACTGTCAATATCTGATTGTTTTATAAAGTTCCCCCAAATAACAACGCGAAAGAAAACTTTGCACGACCATATGACGGAATATGACTGGACGCAACTTAATTGATAGATGTAGATGTCATCAGTTTGGCATCAATCATATTTGTACGCCGTCAATGTCAGGTTCCGTTTTATGTATTGACCCGATGATTTGCAGGTTAGATACTGCAGTTTTTCGTGTTTACATCTCGTTCATTTGCATACTGATATGAATAATTATAACACATGTATATTAGTCGTGCTTGGTTTGTAAGATGTCAGTAGATCGTCAAGAAGATGAAATCCAGCAATTTCCATTTAGCTTTAATTTAACTTAAAAGACATGAAAAGCTTTGTGATATATATATACATACGTATTCAATGCTTATTCGTATACATATATTATATTGATTTGGTTAAGACCGAGTGTAGTTATACATATTTGTATGTTGTCTGAGGTATACAAAGTTTCTGTAAACAGTTAAGATATAATACGTTTCCATTTTTACCAGTATATTGCACTAATCTCATATATCAATATACCAGCTTGTCAGATAAGATACTACCGTCATCAATATATGCATGTAACCCAGATGGACACACGGTGATGGAAATTGTTTCTTTTTGTTTTATATTCTTCTATATTCTAATTTGTCTATTTTAAAGAGGAATGTTTCTACTATAACTTTATCATATTAATGCTTCAAGAGAATATATATACAATAAGAAGCATATTTATCCTTAATGTTATCTTGACGTTATCTATTTATGACATTTGTTTAATACATTTTGATTGAATCATTCTTTAATCATATTGTATGTCCTGCTTTTTCTAAATACGAACTCAGTAGATTTTTACAATGATGACAGAGAAACACACTAAGACTTTTGCTATGTTATGTTATATTCTAAACATACTTGCAATGTAATAATCAACATCGAATTATATGCACATTTATGAGTATACGCAACATGTTTTTTTTCTCATTATAATCATAACTAACGGCTCATTCATGAAATACGCAATGGTATGCATTTCAGTTCATTTCACCGGGTGATATTGTCATGAGTGGCAAAGTAACGAGTGAGTATGCCAAATTCATTTTTCAGGGATAAACTTTAATATATATTTTACAGAAACCAATAAAAAAATATAAATTGAAAGAGTAAAAATGCCATTTATAATCTTTCTATTTCAAACAATTAAGTTATTCATTAATTCAGTGAGGAATCTATTAAATTCTTCGTTAAGTAAAAGAAGACATGTGATGGTATGTTAATTTCACAGGAGTGCGTGTGCACTATATGCAGTTTATAGATCAGTACTAATGAGTGCATACAATCACTCGTATACACGAATCCTAATTAGCTTAGCACCTAAAATTACACACAACTTAGTAATTAATTGATGCATATATCATATCACGTTTTCATTGACAAATCTCATCACCGCCGAGGTGTATGGACGAGACAGCTGGTTAGTTACAACACAAACTCGTCACGCTGACTCAGTATGATGGATACTGACTGGCACATACATCACACACACATATAACTACGTCATCGTATCAAAATACACCAATCACAGCCGCGACAGGTTCACATAACATTCTGTGTGAATTTACAAATGGCGACCGCATATTAATCAAACTGTTTTAATTCGCACAAAAGCCACTTTTATATATATATTTTAATTAATAAACTAAAGAGAAGTATAGCAGTTTTTATTATAAAATAACATTGTGTAATATAATTAGTGTTTCGATGCGTATATTATGGTTTAATTGACTCTTTAAAGAGCATATTACATTTATTCATTTCATCAAATGTGACATTTTCGTACTTTTGCTTATGCTATATATTTATTTCGTGCTTATTTTAAAATGAAAAGTATTAAATGGTTGTATTTTTATATCACACCTATATAGCAATTATAAATAATTTTATGCGGTTGTATTTGTATATCACACCTATATAGCAATTATAAATAATTTTATGCGGTTGTATTTGTATATCATACCTATATAGCAATTATAAATAATTTTATGCATACTAAATGATAGTATCTGAAAAAGCTTCAAAGCCATACGTTTTATATCTATATCATTTAAAATATTCATCTTATCCGGCTCGCCAAAATGACGTAGTTCAAAGTGCGAGGGTAAACAAATACTTATACATACATACTATATCATTTAGTAGTATGCATTTCATTATTGAAATCAATCAAAACTTTGTTAATAATGTTTTTTTAATACTTATGACACAAGTAAACTTTCTTTTCACGTTATTTGTAATATAGTTTGCTTTTCTCTGGTGTGTGCATTCATTTGAAAACTCAAAATTTCGCTTCAGTTTTTTTTGTTTACTTAATATGTAATTTCATAAACGAAGATTATATTGTATTCTCAATAAAGCTACATGTACTTAAGCTGTCTTCATTTGTCTGGTCCGACCATATTTCAAATATTTTTGTACATGTATTATAAAATTGATGAATATAATTATAACAAACGATAAATTTTCAATGTAAAAATGTATTTTGTAAAACATTAAACGCACAATTCTTTTCATCGTCTAATTCTTAGCTTAAATAGCAATCAGCAAATATAGCTTCACACCTGCTACCTTAGTATGACAACAGACGAGGCAATAAAACCGCCCTTTGTTTTACGCTTGATGAGCATGCGAAATTAGCTGTCATATATTCAGGTTGCACGAGGTGAAATATACCATTTATATCAACCGCTAGCATTAGTCTCTATATGCTTATACACGGAAAACGTTTACAATTTACTAAATGTTATTGTTTTGTTGCTTGAAACTAGATAACTAATATTACGATTAACACCATATACCTAATTGGACTTAATTGGACAATCTTATACTTTTAACATTATAAATAGACCATAATAGGAAATAATATAAAAGTTATTTAGATAACATTTATGTGACAAATACGGTCTTGATAAGAAACAAAGGATTAACTATTTTATTAATGTTACGCGTTACAGATACTCCTTAAATAAACATAGTGTTGTTGATAAAAACCGTTTCAAAACTTAGGTATCGTTTAAGGGTAATCAGTTATGTCAGTTATGTGTACATATTTGACATTGGCATTCGGTTACATCATTCAAAGTCAGTCTACGAAATAACTTACAGGTAAAGCACAACATAGAGCTGTTTCAGTTTAAGAAGTGTACGGTGGAGGTTTATTTGTGAAACTGTTGATACAAAACGGGATATTTATAGTTGGATTTATTGTGTAAACTACATATTATTAACAATAAACAATTTTGAAAAGTTCGAAGTTGGATTTATAAAACACGCCGGTATGTAAATAATGTCAGATAATTCAAGAAACGTTAAAATACAGAAGAAATTAATGAAGAAAACACAAAAACGGTTAAATAAATTGTTGAAACAAATTAAGAGAATGCATGCAAAAATTAACAAACGCGCAAACGATAACGACGTTTTCGAGGATTTTATGGCTCGCACCTTTGCTAGTATGATAACTCAAGGATTGACCATACCTCCGTTCCAATCAAGAGGAGTAATAACAACAACTACATTAGCATCATTACAAGCAGATGCAGCATCATTACAAGCAGATGCTGAGCCTGATGTAACATCAGATATTTGCAATGGTAAGATTTTTTTATAAATTATTACATATAGTCAACGTTTCGCCGGAATACCTATCTATTTGCAATATCGTTATATTTAAGTTAAAAGAGAAAAATAAACGCATTTAGGTTTTTGTTGGAAGTACATGCTTAATAGTTTCTTATCTGATTTATTAGCCGGGCGTCATGCCAAAGACATAGCCCTGCGTTTGTTTATGTCGTCGTTATCGAGCTTTACAGTGTTGATCGCCGCCAAAATTATTATTTGCGACAGGGACTACTTTTTATTTCATTTTAAGCAATTAGAAACAAATCAAACAATGAAAGTATATTTCGGACATTGACAAAATGACGTCTTTTTTTTTAAAAAAAGGTTGTATGAAATAAACCAAACGCTACCAGAATACCAATCAAATTATAATGGCGCATGAATATCTATTAAAGCTAGGTTATCATTACTTTTTGTTTGTGCTCAAATCAATATTTATTTCATTTCTACATATGTTGCTGTGGCGGAGTTACCATGTATGTTTATGAAAATGTATTGAAGGAATGTCATTTAAAAACATTAGTTTGCATGATAAATAGTTCAGGCTTGTTTGTTTGTTTATACTTGAAAAATAAATCATATAAGCATATTTTAAATATGAAAATATCTGTATTAATAGATTTAGAGTTTATATATTGTATACTTTTATATAGTATACCTTTAAAATACATTTTCTACAAAAACTAGGTAAGGTAAAACATGAATTTCCCCAAACTACAACAATTATTTTCTGTACCCATGGCTACCAACAACGTTAGCAGATTTTACATATATCACATTGTTATTTGGCCAACATGGTGACATTATGACATCTTGTCGACGTTTTACTGGTATTTGCCGAAGGGCAACATAATTCACCATTCCTAATGATTGTTTTAGTACTCAATGCGCATTTGTCACATAATATTACGTTGTAGAAAAAACCCTGATCACCTATGAATCATTGAGTTTGTTTGTGTTTTTTTTTTATAAAAACGTTAATAGCTTTATGTACTTTTAACAATTGTCTTTTTGTTTTATGAAGTTAGCCTATAAAGTTAAGTAAAACCTGTGTGCTGTATTTGTTTTATCTTAATAAAAATATATTTCATTAATTAATTACACCCAAACAATACTGTATTCTTATTTTTTTTAAAAAGACCAGAGCGATTTCATATATATTTCTATGTGAGGGGGAAGGGTGGGGTTGATTGATACTGTTATATTATATTTCTGATGTTATATTTTTATGAAATAAAACTAATTTTATAATTTGCATTAAGAGAAAATGCGTTAATTGTTATTACATTTTTAATATCAATTACTTTAATATAAAATTAGGTATACATTAACTGTAACTTTCAAATTTACATACATGCAAATCAGTATGGAACAGAACGGAAGATGAGCAAGTGCTTTTTATTAATATTATTTATGCGTTGACAACAGCAGTTATTTTCGATTGCTTGGCATCTTGGTGCTCATTTCTTGTTGTTTGGCAATATAATGCCGCTTATATATATATACATTAAAGATTGTATTTAATTCTGAAATAGATGATATAAACAATCCATATAAAATTAAATACACACATAATAAATCATAAATTATGATAACAGTTCTTAATAATTGACATAATCTACTCGGTAAATTTGTTTGATGTTGATAATAATAATAATAATAATAATAATAATAATAATAATAATAATAATTATAATAATAATAATGATAATAATAACAATAATAATAAAATAATAGTAATAATAATAATAATAATAATAATAATAATAATAATTAAAGTATTATTAATAATATCTCTAATTATCATCACCATCATCATAATCATAATCATCATACTAAGCATTATAATGATTATGATTATGACTTTTATAGAAATTGACATATATAAATAATAAATGATTAACGTAATATTCTATAATGATATTATTCAAATAATAACCGTATTTAAAATCTATAATTATATCAAAATAATGAAAAACATCAGTTTTACAAGACATTAAAAGTAATAATAATAAATATAGTAATAGTTATAGTAGTAGTAGTAGTAGTAGTAGTAGCAGCAGCAGCAGCAGCAGCAGTAGTAGTAGTAGAAGTAGTAGTAGTAGTAGCAACAGCAGCAGCAGTAGTAGAAGTAGTAGTAATAGTAGTAGTGGTAGTAGTGATATTACTGGTAGTAGTAGAAGTAATTTAAATTAAAATGATATACAATAACATAAATTATTATGTAAAAAGTAAATAAAACAATAACAGTTATAATATAAAGTGAATTATAAAAAAAACAACCTCCAAAACCCCCCAGATAAATGCACTTGTTGAGAAAACATCAAGATTTCATGCCAAAATATAAATGTTAGAAGACATGAAAGTCACACTTATGACAGGTAAATATCGTTTTCATTGATCAATGTCATACCTTTAACACCCAAGGGCATTATCGTGTCTAACTAATACACGTCCCATTCAATAAGCAATATTTAAACTATCATTTAACTTTCAACACTCTGAGAGTTTAGATATATTTAGTCTGCGTGTATCAATTTATTTATGCTCCTCTAGCAATAATAATTGTGAATCTTTTATTAAACAGGACGTAGAGATCATGTGTTCAAAAGAGTTTTTAAATATAGTAAATGGCATTAAAAGTTAAACCAATTTTTTCGTGCTGTGCTTAGTAATAAAATAACAGAAGTTAGGAAACTATTGAAAGAATTAAAATGGCAATAGGTGAGAGAAAAGAAAACATTCTTAACAAAATTAAAAAAAGATTTAAAAAGTTGACAAATAGAAAAAGAAAAAGTAAAAGCAAAACAAAAGGATACGTTACCCGAACAGACAGAATGGATAGATCAAGTTTTCCACGATTTCCAAACGAACTTGACATATTGTTGGAGGTAGTGGATAAGAACATGGAACTGATAAAATCATCTTGTCCACCTGAAACGGATTCTGACAGTACGTTTATTGATATACATTACATTGTTGTGATTTTAATCATTTGATACTTATTAAAAAGATTATTATCTAAAATTAGGACGGGTGTTTTACGTCATGTATACAACTGTAACCATCTAGGATTTGTGTTATTTTCATGTTTGTAAATGATTTGTGAATTTAAGATATTATTTAAAAAATATAATTAAGCGTAAATAAAGACCATAATTGTATGTAGGTTATTTTAAACAAACTTATTGTGAAATATAATAAATGAAAATATGTTTTACACGTTGGAAACAAGGTTATATAATAGAACTTCGAATGACGAGGAAGCCATTCATTTGACGTGTTTATCTTTACAACATAAATGACCAGCAATTCGTATGAATGATTTACATATTTGATTTTAAATTTATTTGTGAAACAAGTTCTAAACTTAGAAAAATCATGCTCCAAGTCTTCCTGAATAGAACCATATAAAGTGTTTTGCTCAAGGTCGCCACATATAGCCGCGACAAAGGATCGAATCCACGGCATATTGTTATGTTATGAATAGGCTATTTACACTTGATTATATCATTATTATTATCATTAAATCAGAAACATTGTTTTCCTTATCGAACGCTAATTTGATTGGTCGAAATAAACACACCGACTTCCGTTACATGTAGCAATATAAACCGCGCCCTAGGCGAGTATTACTTCCTTGATAAGTTAACACTGTCGAAAGTTCGTCTAACCAAAACGACCGTATTTCACATACACTTATTTAACTAAGTATTTAAAAATATAAATTGTTGATGCTTATTGAAAGCATTGAAAATAGTATTATTTTTATAAGTGAAACTCGATCATCGTGTCCTTTGACGCGCAGTTGCCTCGGTGAAACATCTAAGTAGCACAATCCAAACATTTTTAAGTATATTAGTGGCCATATTTCGACCATCCTTAAAAATAAAACACGTTACATCCAACATTAGACTGACCTTTTACAAATATTGTAAAACGTCATTTTTTCGATACATGTAGCTAAGTGAACTATTTATCTCTAAAAATAGATTTATTTAAAACATGCTTCCATCAAATAATATAAACATATCTACTCGGTCTAGCGTTTGCTTGAAAAAAGTCATTGAATCAAATTTACTTTAAAACTGGAAGTTCAAAGGCAGCAAGCCCAGTTGCCACGTCCGCATATCTGTTATGTTCGTATTTTTGACCAATTAATGCACTGTTCTTTTTCCAGTGTGCCGTGATGGTGACTGTGCTCTTTGAATGCTTCTTGTTTTCACAGAATACCCTGCGGGCGAAGGCTTAATTTTATCTTTTATTTTGCAGTGGGAACATATCAATTTTTGAACTCTAAACTAACTCTTCGTAGTGCTTAAAACACTATTTCTGATCTGTTTTGAGTTATTCTGCAATGGTTAATATAGTTTCCTAAAACATTAAATTAGAATGTAAACCAACCGAAATAGGTCATTTCGCAGGGGGTTGGTAAAAGAGAAAAGTGATAATACGCGCATGGGTAACTATTATTATTATCAAATCTTGTAACTAGTATACTTCAAGTATATCTCTCATTGCCTTTTAGTTGTTCTGTTTGTTGAAGTATTTTTATTTGTCCGTGTACTTATAACTTTCTTTATTTTAAAAGCAGTGTGTGCGCATTACTAAGTTTTTTTTACGGATTTCATTGCATTTTCTAACTTGTTTTCTGTGTTAATATAACATATTAATTTAACATAAAATTCTTTTCATTTGCTGAGACGAATTAAAGCAATTATAACTAGGTATTTTGTAAACCGACCATTTTGAAAATCGTCTTTCTAATGAAGGGAACATATAAGTGTGAACCTGATTTCATATGCATATCGACATAAGATAAATGTGTTATTTGATAAATGGCGAACCCAGTCACGATACCGTGACTAATTGTGGAAGTATATTTCAGTAACACAAGAATTTGTCGGGGGTTTTGATGATTCGCTTTGTTTGATCAGTATGATATTTAATGTGGTTTTATCATTTGTTCTTTTATCTATAGCATTTAGTTATAGCGAGGTTATTTAGTAAAACCACTTACTTATATAGTTTATACTAATTTATTTTAGCTCGATTGCGATGAAAGCTCAGAGCTTATATGAACCTCTCTCGAGTCCGTTTCCTGGGTAGAACCAGTACTGAGTGTTGTTTTATGAGAGGCATCGGGTCGACCGGGGGATCGAACCCGCAACCTCTGGCGTAAGCGGCCAACACTCTATCCATTAGACTACCGCCCGCTTAAATAGCATGTATAACTAAAATAAATGGCATAAATCTCACCTCTGTACCGTTTTCTCGATAGGTACTATGTAGAGCGACAGAATGTAAGAAATCAGTATTTTATGTAATACCATTACACTCTATCTAGTGTTGTGATGTGACGCCGTGATAAGTAGTTACACTCTGTCTAGTGTTATGATGTGACGCCGTGATAAGTAGTAACACTCTATCTAGTGTTATGATGTGACGCCGTGATAAGAAGTTACACGCTATCTAGTGTTATGATGTGACGCCGTGATAAGTAGTTGCACTCTATCTAGTGTTATGATGTGACGCCGTGATAAGTAGTTACACTCTGTCTAATGTTATGATGTGACGCCGTGATAAGTAGTTGCACGCTATCTAGTGTTATGATGTGACGCCGTGATAAGTAGTTACACTCTATCTAGTGTTATGATGTGACGCCGTGATAAGTAGTTACACGCTATCTAGTGTTATGGTGTGACGCCGTGATAAGTAGTTGCACTCTATCTAGTGTTATGATGTGACGCCGTGATAAGTAGTTACACTCTGTCTAGTGTTATGATGTGACGCCGTGATAAGTAATTGCACGCTATCTAGTGTTATGATGTGACGCCGTGATAAGTAGTTGCACTCTATCTAGTGTTATGATGTGACGCCGTGATAAGTAGTTACACTCTGTCTAGTGTTATGATGTGACGCCGTGATAAGTAGTTACACTCTATCTAGTGTTATGATGTGACGCCGTGATAAGTAGTGACACTCTGTCTAGTGTTATGATGTGACGCCGTGATAAGTAGTTACACTCTATCTAATGTTATGATGTGACGCCGTGATAAGTAGTTACACTCTATATAGTGTTATGATGTGACGCCGTGATAAGTAGTTACACTCTATCTAGTGTTATGATGTGACGCCGTAATAAGGAGTTGCACTCTATCTAGTATTATGATGTGACGCCGTGATAAGTAGTAACACTCTATCTAGTGTTATGATGTGACGCCGTGATAAGTAGTTACACTCTAACTAGTGTTATGATGTGACGCCGTAATAAGGAGTTGCACTCTATCTAGTGATATGATGTGACGTTGGATAAGTAGTTTAAACTTATTTATTTTACCTCCAGTACTATTACAACTTATACAAATCACGCTCTCGGAGACTTTCTGCGCAGAACCAGTACTAAGCATATGCGGATAAAAGTGTTTTGCTCAAGGACATCACACATAGGGGTAGGGGTCGAACCCACAACCCTCCGATTATGGGTTAGATGCTCTACCAATGGACCAAACGCTCCAATGATAATAAAAGAGCATAAGTGTTCTAAGCTAGATAAGCATATATCTTAGTAAAAAGTGACAGATAACTATGTGCTAGAAGTATGTTTATGGAAGTTTTGCACTTTTAAATGAAATTAATCCATCCAAATGTTTTATTTTACAGATATTCGAGGAAGGGACCGTGCTTGCTGTAACACTGCCGTTAGGTGTTTTGACGATGTATCCAGCTCTATTGATGACTTAAAAAACTCTCCAAATGACTTTACTCTCTTATCGGCCTGCAGGTAAAACATTTGTCGAAAGTAATCGCGATGGAATGCAATATAGTGTAAACAGTTTCATGACTTAAATAGATAAATGAACGCGTATCTAACAATGAAAGTATCAACTGTACAAGATTCAACCAAATTGCTCTCGGTCATGCACGCATTTCTTACCTATTTAATTTGTGTGAAAGAAAGTAATATTGAATACGATTCTCTCTGTCCCCCACAAGGGCATATAATTGTAATTAATATTATTAATAGTATTATTAACATTTTCAAATAACTATATTTATTTTGATCTTATATGTTGATATTAGTTTAAATGTTATCTGTTCTTATCTATTGATAACTTACCATTGTCTGTTGTTATAAATGTGACCTTGACGAAATGAAGGTAATTGTTATTGTTGTTGTTGTTGTTGGCAGTTTCTGTTAACATTAATGCAACGTACTTAATATATGGTCATACATTCAACATCACGATCTACATACTGATTTGCTCTTACCATTAAGATTGCATATATTCAGACAAGTGAGTGCGGACTTGCGGGATGACAAACAGTGTGTGAGGCGGTCACTGTCACGCTGTAATGGACCTGGAAGGGTAATGCTGCAACGACGATTTGACGGTCGAGTTGGTAACCTGTACGACCAGTTCTACAAAAACTGCCGTGAAGGTCTTCTACCTCCTAAATGTATGTTATACACACTGTCAGTGTAATTCTATATCTATTTAATGTCTTTTGAAAATGATAACTTTCCAAAATGTGCTAATGTTACAGTAGTCTATCCTATTGCCCGACACCTTCTGTATCAGGTCTCTTGTACACCGATGAAAGAAAGGACGAAATTCCATGCCTGTCACACAATTCATGGCATTTTAACGCTTACCAAACTGTGATGTCACTCAACTTCCGCTGAAGTCACTGGTCATGCGCGTTCTCTTATCTCATAACTATGGGATTGACTCGAGTAGAGAGAGCGGGGTCCACTCTGCAGTCTAATGTTACAGTATCTTTCTTTTCTTGCAACATAACTTTGTGTCTTTTTCTACCAAATACAGGATGACAGTGGCGGCAAATTTCTGATATCGTTTCAAAGGGCTACTTTTATCATTTCAAGGTCGTCTATCACTAGTTACGTGTCAATAAAACATACATATCCGTTTCAAAATATATAGCTTGTATAATTGTATCGTTTGTTGCATGGTAAAGTTATAAAAGCTTTTCGAGGAATTCGGGATGTACACACTTTAAAAACTCTCTTTTAAATACTTCATTTATTTTCTATAACATTAAAATGTTCTCTTAAAAATTAAGTTGTCAACTTACCGCATGTGAACCATTAAACCTTCCCTGGCATTGAGAAGCAAATTGAAAATCTCAAACCTAGAATCGTATTAATGCCTAAAAATTACATTATATATGTCTAAAAATAACACAGAAATAATCTAAAAGCTAATGCAACACTATTTTATTTTAATAAAAAATCGACCGAAAGAATACTTAAATATGCAAATCAGTCATGCGAGATAGCACCTGTTGCAATTAGTACTAAAGACTAGAATTATAAGTAAAAACCAGCATTTTGGATATTTATCTGATTTTCTATTCGGACAGTCTACTTTTACGTATGTGTAATCTCAATACTGCTTTTGGGCATTCCAATGTTTGTTTCTATTATATAAGTAACAAACCTATGATAAAACCTACTATTTCTCAAAAATGTTTTTTCTCAGTATAAAATAACAATTTTTGATATTTTTGTAGCTACAACCTCGGCCCCACCGCCCAGCATATTTCCTGTCACACACCCAGTTACGCAATTCACTACAAGGTCACCGCACGAACACGGCCATAACGGCCATGACCATAGCTCCCAAAACACGCAAATAGGAAATGACGTCACATCCACATCAAGCGCGATTATTGCAGGGGCTATAACAGGCGGTATCATCCTTCTGCTAGTTCTACTGGTTGCCGTTATATTGTGGTGTAAGAGCAGACGTGACAGGTATGAGCACTCTTTATGTGTTATTTGAGAATTTCCTTTATAAAAACACTTGAGTTTTGTGTATCTAAGAATAATCGAGCGCACTAGTCTCCCGGCAGTTCTTGTGTCATGAACCACTAATAAGCATATACTTCTGCATGTAATCATAATACTTCTATCATAATTAGAACAACCCCTGCTGATAATGTCGCTATCGGCCGGTATTTCCACAAAACTGTGATCTTACCGACGCGAAGCTGTAACCAACTGTCAAGCTGAATAACTCAGTTATATTTATATTGTTTTTGCTCATCTCGAATTCGTAATCACATACAATTTCCAGGATTCATGTAAAAACTCAAATTTAACCGCAAATATTTCATTCAGTCTTGAATTCGGTAATAGCGTTTGTTGTAGAGAATTAACTTTATTCAAATTTATATCGTTTAATGAGTTCATTCGTTCTAGGTTGAGCTTGGATTCTTGAATTGAGCATGGCGGGGGATCGAATTCACAACTGCTCGTACCTTGGTCTATTAAATACTTAGGGCTATAGTTTAAATGTATGTTTAAGAACGACTTTTTGTACTCTAACATTTTGATGCATACGAGCGTAACATGTGTGCCTTGATATAAAGGCTAGGCTCTGATTTAACGTAATAGTTACATGTGTCTAATGGTGTTATGTTCGATATATCTTTAGTAATGGATCCGACAGTTCAACAGAAAGCAGTGCCGGAGTTTTCTTCCAAAAGCGTCCCAATATCTTCTCCACTGACCGACCGAACAGTAACAATAACAACAAGCACGCAGCTACAAGACAAGATTCAAGCGTATACGCTGAGATTGATGAGGGACTTGTAAGTATCGATAATTCATTCCATTATACCATTTGTTTTTGACTAAACTCTGATAAAGACAACAGCGAGATTAACGCCGGTCCAATAATTTATACGCACGACAGCGTTTGGTTTATGGCGTTTAATCCTGACCTTATAGTTATTTTAATCAGAATTTCACCTCATCAAAAAGATAATTTTAGGAAAAGACATAAAACAGATGTTTTAACCACATATTGTTTTCATCGGGTCAGGTGTACTGCCTTCAAAAATTCAACTTAATTGACCAATCAGCGAGTTTTTACTCATTTATTTTTAACGACAATGACAATGACAATATGTTTATTCAGTTATTTAGGCCTCCAGCCCATAATACAACATATTTAACAGTAGGGAGAGAGCCGGGTCCGTTTCTACAGTATACTACTCCTTTGAAACAATGTTTTATATATTAATGCTCATTAAATATATGTCCTTTTAAATAGATAATAATAATGTAATCAATTGGTAGGGAGTTTGTTCTGCTATATATATATATATATATATATATATATATATATATATATATATATATATTCTATTTATTTTTTATTGTGATTTTTTCATACTTCCATGTTTTATCATAGTAATCGTTTGGCATCTTAACATAATCATCCTTGGTATTTTCATTTCACCCCCTGAAGAAAGAATAATATATATTCCGAAAGCGCTCGGTTTTTTTTTAATAATTTTAAAGAGTATATAATATATACATTTATTTTATTATATACATATATTTATATATATATAATAATGATTATAAAGTACAGAAATAAAGCATCAATGATTTTCATCTCATCAATAAATATTACAAATATTTTACTACATTCCAGGTAAATCCGAATTACAAGCCTCCTGTCCCGCCTGAAAACATGGGATACATACATCCTGTCGGTGAAAATAATCCTGTCATGTCAAACTCGAGGTCGGCCAGCGTTCCCATGGCGTTGACGCGTGGTCAGTTGAGTTACGGACCAATCCTGGCTGCTGCTCAAAATTCGGCTTCGGGAAATCCTGTATTCTATCATTCAACATCAATTTCGTCTCCGAACGATTTACAAAGCATACGGGAGCAACAAAGCTATCTTGGAAGCGGAGAAGACTCTCAGCTGTCCCGTCGGCTCTTACTGTCCAGTACCAACACAGAAAGAAGCGACAACTCTTACGTGTTGAGTGATTTGAGTCCAACATCAGATCAAGATGATTACGAAGAACCTGTCAGCGCTCAAAGTTCCTTACACTACGAACAACTGGACACCGGTATAAACCCACCGGAGGAATACGCACCAGCAGTTCCTGATGAACCTAAAACAAACACAGGTCCACACCGGCACAGTGCTATAAAAGTTCTACCATCAAATCCCCTGGCTCCTCCAACATCTAACCCCGTATTCCTTTCGCCTAACCCTGTAACAACACCACAAGCAAAACCACGGAGGAAAAAACTACAAAATGATTCAGAAAGTGCTATGCCAGAAGTAGGGAAACAAATGGACAAGGAAAAAGTGAAAAGTATGGACATGTCAAATAGAGACTCACAGGTGTCAAATAAATCAAGTCACCACTATTTTGTTTTGGAACCTGGAGCGGATTTGGATTACGAAAATTCTGTGAGCGCTCCTAAACTTGTGTAATATATAACTATTAAATGAAACATTGTATCAATGTCATATTTATCAAGTAAAGTAATAAATAGATATATCTGCGGCTAGTGTCAGTGTTCCACTCCTCCCAAGGTGCATCGCAACTAGTATCAGTTTTCCACTCCTCCTTAGGTGCATTGCAACTAGTGTCAGTTTTCCACTCCTCCTTAGGTGCATCGCAACAAATATCAGTTTTCCACTCCTCCTTAGTTGCATCGCACTTAGTATCAGTTTTACACTCCTCCCAAGGTGTATCGCAACTACACGTGTAGTAACAGTTTTCCACTCCTCCCAAGATGTATCGCAAATAGTGTCAGTTTTCCACTCCTCCCAAGGTAATTCGCAACTAGTGTCAGTTTTCCATACATACCAAGGTGTATCGCAACTACACGTGTAGTAACAGTTTTCCACTCCTCCCAAGATGTATCGCAACTAGTGTCAGTTTTCCATTCCTCCCAAGGTGCATCGCAACTAGTGTCAGTTTTCTACTCTTCCAAAGGTGAATCGCAACTAGTATCAGTTTTCCACTCCTCCTTAGGTGAATCGCAACTAGTGTCAGTTTTCCACTCTTCCCAATGTGCATCGCAACTAGTGTCAGTTTTCCACTCCTTCTTACGTGCATCGCAACTAGTGTCAGTTTTCCACTCCTCCTAAGGTGTATCGCAACTAGTATCAGTGTGTCAATCCTCGCATGGTGTAACGCAACTATTGTCAGTTTTCCATTCCTCCCAAGGTGCATCGCAACTAGTGTCAGTTTTCCATTCCTTCTTACGTGCATCGCAACTAGTATCAGTTTTCCACTTGAAAATGAAGTTTGTAATGCAATGTGACCTGTACAAATACACAAGAACATCAACTATTCCTTGATGTTCCCTGGTTTGCAGTTACCTGCAATACATTTTGATAAGCCACAAGAGTAGTATAAAATATAAGTAAATATGTAACCATGTGATTAACAGGCGGTAGCATACAAAACACACAGCAGCATGAGCATGTTAAATATACATAACAACTATAATAAGTACATAAGAAGAAGTGAACACAGGTCCCATGCCTTGAACTGGTCAGTAGCAAAATAATGGAGCATAATATTGCTATATAGGTGAATATATAAAAATAAAGGTTGTACCAACACACTGTCAATTAAAGGATGTTTATGGGTCTTCAATTGTCGATTGAACTAGGGCGTTTGCGACTAATAACTACTTGTCATTCACCGTTGAGGTCATGGGTTCGAGTCTAGATTGGTCCTAAAACTACATATAAGAAGGTTCGTTCGTCAGTTAGTGGTAGAAAAACTTTCCTTTCACTCATACCTCTACCCATATAGCCTGGCCCGGATAGCTCAGTCGCTAATAGGAGGTGGTGGTGGTGTGTGAGGGCAGTGTGTGAGTAAACTTAAGTGGAATCTCGAAGGAAAGAAAACGTTGTTTAAATATACGATGGTATATATTGTATTATTGTTAAATTAAAACTTAACATTCGTTATTTTCTGAATTTATTAAATGTAAGCAACAGACAGTAGAAACGACCTCGTGTACGAAACAAGTAAATGAAACAGACAGGAAAGTTCCCCGACACATGCGCGGTCGTGCGGGAAAAGAATTTCTAAACAAGGGGATCGATATAACTCAAACCATTATTTTATTCATTCTCTTTTCGAACACGAATATGTAAAGCCAGATATATGACATATAAAGTGTATTAAAATACATTAGTGACATATACATTATATTCGCCTGCGATCACAAGAAAATATCAATTCAGTTTTACTTACTTTTTCACTTTTCTTTTTAAGATATATTGTCTGATCCAATAGCATGCTGCAATATAGTGATGCTGATTTTCTATTTCACAAAAAAGACGAATTAGAAATATTGACGTGAGAATACCACGTTAGTGTCTTTTATTATTAACTTCATCAAGTTCGGCACGAAAAAAGGACCCGGCAAAGCCTCACCTGATATGTTAATAATATCAGGCACTAACATGGTATTCTCTTTATCATGTCAATATTTCTAATTCCTCTTTTTTTATAAAATTGAAAATCATCATCAAACATTTGTTACAGCATGAAGCGATTCTGTTCAGGATTATACATAATAACGCCATGTGCCTGATAAACTTGCATTGAAGTGATAAACCTATGTTTATCAGGCAAACAGTGTATCAACAGAAATGAATGCATTGAGATGATAGAAACGTTTCTCAGAGTATAAATTAGAAATACGCTCAGGTTCCAAGTTAGATCAGAAGACATATCAAAGCTTCTTATATCATAACATGCGAGTTACCAAGACAACGGCAATGCAGTTGGATGTATTTTCCAATTAAAGCAATACGAACACGAGCGTACATGTAAATATGTAATGTGTGACTTGATACACCAGAAAAAATAAATACACTTTGAAATAGTTTATAATAATATATTCATCGTGCAATTTACTTCAACAAAAAGAAGACAACAGACTTAAAATGGTTCATAACAACATAAATAGCGATTATTTTTATCAGAAAAAGTCAATACATTTTGGAATGGTTAATTTAACCCAAGCTGGTCGTGTTTGTCACAATTCCCAACTGATATTTCCCGAATCAGGTCTGTTAAACTCTAACATCCATAAACTTTTAATGCTTACCAAACGATTAAGTCATTAAACTTCCTCTGAAGCAACTAACCAATCAACGTGCTCAAATCTCACTGCTTTGTAACGGACCAAAGCAAGGAAAGTTTGGTCCGTTCCACAGTCTATGTCATATCTAACATGGGGTCGAATTTACCAGAAATGCCTGTAATAATCACATATTTGTATAACGTGAGATTGAGTTATCCCAAAACGTCAATGAAGTTTGATATGTTTCGGGATTAACATAGAACACGCATGCAAACTTGATACATATATGGATGCATTGGAACCTATGTATTTAACATGAGAACGACAAACTTATTTTATCTGTTTCACAACTACCTAGTTTACACATGAGCGAATTCCCACAGTAATTAGTTAGACATGTTAAATTACACGTTGTTTTAGTATCACCGTTATATACAGGTGTTATACATGTAAAACTTAGAAACAAACAAGCTATACAAAACTTTTTTTTCAAAAAGGTATCCATCATTTCTTTGACTTGACAAATTTTCTTTTCATCTACACAAGCCAATAAATTAAAAAAAAACAATTAATTAATGGAAACTAAATTCAAATGTACTAAAAAGTTATTCAATGAAAAATTAAATGTACATTAGTTCAAGGTATATCGATAGAAAAATAGGTTAAGCAAGACTTTTCATAGTTTTACAACATAAATAATTTACAAAATTAGAAATAAATGTGTACAAATATTTTACGATACCTCTAATTCCAAATCAAGGTATTCCCAATCTAAACAGTTATAGCTCCTTAATGTAAAATAGCGTGTGTTCTTCATATTGCATGACTACACAGAACTTTTGCTTTTGAAAGAAAGACGACAATTAAGTTTGCGAAAATGCATCACATCTTATAAATTAGGTATCCTAGTTTATTTGTGCGACTTATTTCCATTTACATTAAACCAAAATCGTATTCTGATGTCGAATATTATCAAAATCAAACTCATTTCCATTTTTTTTAGAAATAATTTTTGTTTTTTGTCCACTCAAGTTCAGTTTTAAGTTATGACATTTGTGACTTAAATTGCTAGCCGGTACCCATAGTGGTTTGAATGAATCTTGCGTATTTTACACGTGTTTTACTTATTTAACGATTTTCTATCAAATATACTTTATTTCTAGAAACACTTTTTAAACCAAATCATTCATATAATAAAATACTAACATGAGTAGCATTTATGATCATTTTTATAATAATTAATGGAACTTTTTAATGAAAATAAACTTGAAATAACTTGAATTTATATACAAAGTAAACATAATTAAACAATAAACAAGATGGTATGAATTATATATATCTTTCAGACAAAGACAATAACCTTTGATATTAATACGCTACTACAGCATTACGAGTTTTTTTTCTTACTACATCGTTAATATTCCATCATTGTATCTTCATTCTCATACACATATACATCTTTTGGCTCTGTCTTCGTTGGACGTTTCGTTTTCGAACTCTTTTTATCGGAAACATTTGCGTAAAAAAGAAGCGAATCATAATTGTTCTCTACAACAGTTGACTTGTTCTTGTCCTTGTGCGTATCGTGAAATGTTCTGTTGTAAATGGCGTCATTGTCTGTTGGAACATCATACATTGGTTCGGATTCACCATTGGGGTTGTCTTTAATTTCAACATATTCGCCAGCTTCTGGTTCTACATTTGTTTGTCTAATATCGGTAAAAGCTGGCCTACTTACAACAAATGCTTTTTGGTTGGACAAGATGAGAACCGGTGTTGTTTGTTTGCTTTGTTTCTTCCCCTGTTTTGCTACCCTGGATTTTTCGCTTTGGAACGAGGTAATCATATCACCCTTCTCCACTTTGGTGTCAGATGTATGCATGTTTGTTTTAGTCCCATGCGAAACAGCCTGTTGTTTTGAATTAACCGAAGCATCTTGTTGATTGAAAATATTCTCATATTGAGCCCCTACATTAGTGTTAGTTTGCAGCTGGTTCTCGTGGATATTGTTCAAATAACCATGTTGCTTTGATTTGATGATATCGTCTTCATGATCAAATCCACTCTCATAGCAAACATTTACTTGTGTATTGGATGGAATTCGGCCTCGAACCTTTGGTGGATGATCTGTACCAACACGATATACAGCTTCCATCTGGAACAAATATACAATGTTAGATATACAACTGTTCCTGGGTGGAGAATTATATTATGCCATCATCAGCTATATTAAAACGGAAATGAAACTGAAGCTCTTTTTGTAAACTATATAATCTTTGTGATATGAAAAAAAGATTTCAATGCAATATAATTCAGTGTAACTTTGTATGTGTTCCTTTTATATCTGTTCACCATATTAGTTTACACACAAAACTGAACACTTTTAAGTCTTAAGTGAAATTGTTCTAAATGATGCTGATGTTACTATATGGTGTTTAGCGCCGTTTTCTACATTTTCGTCATCTACTTGAGCCATTATTTTCATCGCTGCCACACTGGAATGTCACGCCAGTCATATTATACTGAAACCGGGTTGACCAGTCCTAGAAATGTCTTCTTAATGATGAGTACCAAGCAAGGAAGCTTCTGGTACAATTTTTCAAGTCTTTGATATGGCCCGACCGATGGTCGACCTTCATGCGAGCCAGACGCTCTACCATTTAAAAAATTAAAAATGCAGAATTCAGTAATGACATTCAGAAGCGCGTAGCTCACTATGTAATACATGTAACTAGATTTTCATGAATGAACGAGAGTTAAAAGAATGACACTTTTGATCTGTACACTAAATTTTAACATCGCTTCTTCTCCAATTTTTGTGAAATGCATTGACTTGAAATATATTTTATTAAATCTTGATTCATCCGTTAAATAAGCCTAGATAGTCCATTTGTGATGAATTATATGACGTAATACAGCTGTAAGTTACAGTTAGCATCCACAGTTTCATGTTGTGAATAACATACAATTTCGTAAATTCAAATGTATTATAGTCATTTGGAGTATGTTAAATTTATATCTCCGTGTATTTTGTGAAATTATATGTCGATTATCATTAAATTTAAATTATTATTACTTTAATTTGCTTGATTTTATGAACATTTTATCGTTTAAAGCCGAGGAAAATATATAATACTAACGAATGAAGTGTACACTTGTCTAGAAAGAGGAGGATATGTTTTGAACTACTCACTTTGTCAGAAAAAGTACTAACACCATGGACAAACGTAACAATTGTCACATCGCTACCTTATTGTAACATTCTGTGTAATTCTGTATCGTCTTCTGTCGATTTTAAATTGTGTCGTCTAAATTTCTTGGATTTCAAAGTAGATTTACTTCATGGAAGCTTGCAAAAATACTTACAAAAGCATCGTCTATTTCTGCATATATTTCTTCATCGGTATTGGATTTTTCAGGTTTTGGTTTTGATGATTGAAAAAACCATTTCCACGCAAATCGTTTCTCTGAGGTTACTGAACTGTCCGAATCAGATTGTCTGAATAAAGGAACAAATAAAACTGAAATAACAGGAAACAAAAAAAAGTTCACGAGTATGAGGCCTATGGAAATTTTTAGGTTTGAAGTTTCTTTATTTTAC
Source organism: Panopea generosa (assembly GCA_029582155.1). Lineage (NCBI taxonomy): Eukaryota > Metazoa > Mollusca > Bivalvia > Adapedonta > Hiatellidae > Panopea > Panopea generosa. The sequence continues at coordinate 49,018,658 of CM055903.1, read as the reverse complement.
ATCGACGTGAAACAAGATCTTACAACTTAAGTATTCTTGGGTACAGCCCGTATTAAACATATGCATATAAGGTGTTCCATTCAAGGACACCACACATATCCTTGGAGTAGGATCGAACCGAAGACACACCAATCCTGTGTCCGATGCACTACCGCTGGAACACGCGCTTCACTTACATGTAGCTCAGAATTAAATTAAGTATGAAATCAGTATTTTAATCAGCACTACACATCTACAAAAACAATTAATTTTACAAATTTCAATGTCATGCTCTTAAAAAGGACATAAATAACATGTTAAAAAGCATTACCTTTGTGTATTTCGCCTTCGTTTTATTATGATGACAACAGCAACGATTAACAGTAACAATAGCCCGCCAAGTACAGCACCAACGGTTATGATTGTATCGTTGTTTTGTGGATGTGACTTAACCGGATCTATATTTCCTGGTAAACTTTGTTTTAGTGTAGATTCTGTGTTTGGTTTTATAACAGTGTCTGTACTTGCGGTGAACGATTCAGTTGTGGAACTTTGATCAGACCTGTCTTCATTATGGGTTGTCTTTTCGTGTGGCTTTCCGTGTGGCTTTTCGTTTGGCTTTCGTGATGGTTTTACCGGGGTTGCATCAGTTGGTTCTGCAAGGTATTGGTCATAATACAATACATACACTCGTATTATTTTGTTTATAATATTTTCGAAAATGAAAACATGCCACATACCAATACAATCATGCATACGTTTGGGTGCAATTTTAATTCAATATAATATTTAAAAACACACTTGTAAGTGATCTGCCAGCTTCAAACGCTCCATATACAACACTCAACACCACCCTTCCAAAACACATTTTGAAATTAGTATGTAATTTAATGGTTAATAAAACCAAATTGATGTTAAAAAGGTGGTTTGAAATATAAAATATGTGTAGCGTACATAGCTTATACTGTTGTAAAATTATATGTGTTCTTTCACCTTTTGTCTCACTATCACCATCTGTTGAAGTGTGTGTTATATCAGTTAATGTTGTCGGAGTTATAGCTGTTGTTGTTGTTGTTGTTGTTGTTGTTGTTGTTGTTGTTGTTGAACTTGTCGAGCTTGATGAGGTAGACGTTGTGATTGGCTTTGTTGTCGTCGTAGGTTGTTTGGCAGTAGCTGTAGAAACAGTAATAGTTGCTGTCGTCGGTGGTTTACTTTTTCTTGTCGATGGTGTTCTTCCAGGAGTTGTTGAAGTAGTTGGAGTGGTTGTACTCGTTGTAGTGGATTTTGGCGTTGACTTCTTAGTCGTAGTTCTTTTTGTAGATATGGTATTTACCGGCGGCGGTGTTGCTGTGTAAGTAAGATGGTTATTGCGAGAGTATATTTATACTTCAAAGGCATACAAGGCAATGTTTAAATCAGTTTACAAATATTCACGCATCGAATCAATCTTTACACCTAAGAACGTATAACCATGTGCAAATGTTCAAATATTAATATTTGAAAACTCATGTTGAAGCAATCAGTATGATTTGTTTGAAATAATAGTGACACACTAGCTTTGGAAGTACGAGTTAAATTAATGATAATACAATATGCTTTCTTGGATTCCCTCACCCAAAAACAGGTAATGAAGTTTGAATAGATAATGAGGTATTCTAATTTTATATCTACATAAAAAGTATGTCGAAATATGTGTTTATTGAAAACTTACTAAATTTGCAATGTGTCCCTTTCAAAGTCACAACTTCATCTAGCCTTAGTTCTGTCTTTATTCTTTTTTCTGTATATTTAACTTTATTTTTTGCTTAACTGGCATTCGTTCTTTTATTTAATTTATGCTTTTTGCTGTTAATTTAAATGTTAAAAATGAAATTATGTTATGATTGTTTTCATTTATAAAATAAAAAAAAATGTTGGTTTCAGAGAAAGACCAATTAAACCTTACTCGTGAACTCTGAAACTGACATACCACCTCAGTGCCAACTCTATGAACTTAAATGATATTTTATTAACATCAACAATTAATCTCCATATTTTGTGTTATTTATTTATAAGTTTAATATGTATTACTATAGAAGAATTACACATGTTTTCTTTTCAAATTATTAATAGAAACTAGCCTAGGATATTATATTCATAACCGCAAACGCTGAGTTTATTTTGCAATGCAGGCTACTTTAATCAGTAAACTAGAAATTAAAATAAAAGCCATGGCTGTTTTACGGTTGACGATGTAAGATTGTAGTTAGGAAAGACAGTTAATAAAACTTTCATCTAGAATATGTATTCCATTTCCTCCGCGTTGAAAGCGATAAAACGTGGATCAAACAAATGCGATATATTGCAGGGTAAATATTCATGCATTCATACAGACAGTGATTAACAAACGAATTATAAACTTGTTATGTGGAACTTCACAAGAAACACAACACTACACAACATAAAAGATCCTAATTAGACAACAAAGAAATCGTAACAGACCATAGAATCATGCATACGTACATATGTAATCATGCACACTCCACTTTCCATAAATATAAAAAAAACTTTTTATCATTTTTTATATTTACAAAATGAAGATATAAAAATGTACGTATATTATATCTATTTCCAAAAAGTGTTATTTGAATTCCAAACAGAAATAAAAAAGAGATTGTTCTTACTAGATAAATACAATGGAAAGTGATTACTTCCAGAGTTTTAAAGCAAATTATCTATTCTCCCCATGCGGCGTCATGAGTTGTGCGACGCCATGAGTTATGCGCCATGAGTTGTGCGACGTCATGAGTTTCACACATGACGTTTGCCGTAAGTTGCCAAAAAATGCATGTACTGATTGCATCGCTGTTCCAATGATTGCGGTTAAGTGAGTGAATTCTGCTTTTTAATATCAAAACGAGAAATAACGAGGCAGTTTAATCGAAAATAGATAGAACATATTATGTAAACATCAGTTTTAAAATCACAATTTTGAGTTTAGTTAAGTGTTGCTTGGCTTTACCAACATTAAACTAGCCTTATATCACCCGATATGTAATTTTTCAATAAATTAAACAAAATGATGCACGAACGATAGATGTAAGTAAAAGCAGCAAAAAGCAGTAGAACGTTCCAGATGATGTTAGTTATATCACATTAAATTATTATGATAGTATGTTAGCTTTTTCCCTTTACTATAGTAACCTGGACTTTGATTAAGAAACCACGAACCGTTTAATAATACATTTATCAATAGTTCCATGCATGCTGACACAAGCACGACATTGAGTCGGTAAAACTAGTAGAAAACCTACTTTCTGGTGGAAGGCTACCGCAATGTCTCCCGTATTCGTAAAACAGTGATTCGATATTAGCTTCAAAGGGGTTCTTAATGGACGTCTCGTCCACGGTCCAGTGACATCCGTCTGCCTTGGTATCAACACATGTGTCCAACGTGTTAAGCTCACTGTGGATAGACCTAGAATTACATATAAGAGGATATCTGAAAAATGAATCCTGGTATGTCGTGAATGCTCGAGTCGTGGGTTCTGAAATAAGCAACATCGACGAATATTCTGTTAAATTTGACACGCGTGGAATTATGTTGCTGGAAAAGTAAAACGAATATTGACAATATGTACTGCGACACTTGCTTGAAACGTCAATGGAACGAGTTGAGAACTAAGTAGTTTTATAGAACAATCAATAGTGTGTTAAAGGTTTTGAAGTATACCTATTTATTCGATATTACAGAGATAAAACAATCATCCAAATTAGAACAATGGTATTAGAAGGGTACAACCACTATCCCCCCCACCCGCCCCCTCCAATTTACTAAAGCCCACCATCATCGCAAATATATGTTTTTGTTATATGTTGGTGCTGCAGTAAACACGTTCTTTACACTCTGGATTTGAGTCCATGCACTAAGATTTGATATTTTTTCTGTAAAATTGACTCGGTTTAAGATCAAGAGTGGCATATGTTGCACTTTCCAATGTGGTGACCCTGCTATCACACCGTTTCTGTATATGCACTGTTCTTGTTATAAGTATATTAACTGTATCGAAGCTCCTCAGTGGCATATGTTGCAACTTCCAAAGTGGTGACCCCTGCTGTCACACCGTTTCTGTATATACACTGTTCTTGTTATAAGTATATTAACTGTATCGAAGCTCCTCAGTGGCATATGTTGCAACTTCCAAAGTGGTGACCCCTGCTGTCACACCGTTTCTGTATATGCACTGTTCTTGTTATTAGTATATTAACTGTATCGAAGTTCCTCAGTGGTATATGTTGGAACTTCCAATGTGGTGACCCTGCTGTCACACCGTTTCTGTATATGCACTGTTCTTGTTATAAGTATATTAACTGTATCGAAGCTCCTCAGTGGCATATGTTGGAACTTCCAATGTGGTGACCCCTGCTGTCACACCGTTTCTGTGTATGCACTGTTCTTGTTATTAGTATATTAACTGTATCGAAGTTCCTCAGTGGTATATGTTGGAACTTCCAATGTGGTGACCCTGCTGTCACACCGTTTCTGTATATGCACTGTTCTTGTTATAAGTATATTAACTGTATTTAAGCTCCTCAGTGGCATATGTGGCAACTTTCAATGTGGTGACCCCTGTTGTCACACCGTTTCTGTGTATGCACTGTTCTTGTTATAAGTATATTAACTGAATTTAGGCTCCTCAGTGGCATATGTTGCAACTTCCAATGTGGTGACCCCTGTTGTCATACTGTTTCTGTATATGCACTGTTCTTGTTATAAGTATATTAACTGTATCTAATCTCCTCAGTGGCATATGTTGCAATTTCCAAAGTGGTGACCCCTGTTGTCACACTGTTTCTGTGTATGCACTGTTCTTGTTATAAGTATATTAACTGAATTTAGGCTCCTCAGTGGCATATGTTGCAACTTCCAATGTGGTGACCCCTGTTGTCATACTGTTTCTGTGTATGCACTGTTCTTGTTATTAGTATATTAACTGTATTTAAGCTCCTCAGTGGCATATGTTGCAACTTCCAATGTGATGACCCCTGCTGTCACACCGTTTCTGTGTATGCACTGTTCTTGTTATAAGTACATTAACTGTATCGAAGCTCCTCAGTGGCATATGTTGCAACTTCCAATGTGGTGACCCCTGTTGTTACACCGTTTCTGTGTATGCACTGTTCTTGTTATAAGTATATTAACTGTATTTAAGCTCCTCAGTGGCATATGTTGAAACTTCCAATGTGGTGACCCCTGTTGTCACACCGTTTCTGTATATGCACTGTTCTTGTTATAAGTATATTAACTGTATCGAAGCTCCTCAGTGGCATATGTTGCAAGTTCCAATGTGGTGACCCCTGTTGTCACACCGTTTCTGTATATGCACTGTTCTTGTTATAAGTATATTAACTGTATCGAAGCTCCTCAGTGGCATATGTTGCAACTTCCAATGTGGTGACCCCTGTTGTCACACCGTTTCTGTGTATGCACTGTTCTTGTTATAAGTATGCTGTATATTAACTCTGTTTAAGCTCCTCTGTGGCATATGTTGCAACTTCCAATGTGGTGACCCCTGCTGTCACACTGTTTCTGTGTATGCACTGTTCTTGTTATAAGTATATTAACTGTATCGAAGCTCCTCAGTGGCATATGTTGCAACTTCCAAATTGGTGACCCCTGCTGTCACACCGTTTCTGTGTATGCACTGTTCTTGTTATAAGTATATTAACTGTATTTAGGCTCCTCAGTGGCATATGTTGAAACCTCCAAAGTGGTGACCCCTGCTGTCACACCGTTTCTGTGTATGCACTGTTCTTGTTATAAGTATGCTGTATATCAACTGTGTTTAATCTCTTCAGTGGCATATGTTGCAACTTCCAATGTGGTGACCCCTGCTGTCACACCGTTTCTGTGTATGCACTGTTTTTGTTATAAGTATGCTTATATCAACTGTGTTTAATCTCCTCAGTGGCATATGTTGCAACTTCCAATGTGGTGACCCCTGCTGTCACACCGTTTCTGTATATGCACTGTTCTTGTTATAAGTATATTAACTGTATCGAAGCTCCTCAGTGGCATATGTTGCAACTTCCAATGTGGTGACCCCTGTTGTCACACAGTTTCTGTGTATGCACTGTTCTTGTTATAAGTATATTAACTGTATTTAGGCTCCTCAGTGGCATATGTTGCAACTTCCAATGTGGTGACCCCTGCTGTCACACCGTTTCTGTGTATGCACTGTTCTTGTTATAAGTATATTAACTGTATTTAAGCTTCTAAGTGGCATATGTTGCAACTTCCAATGTGGTGACCCCTGTTGTCACACCGTTTCTGTGTATGCACTGTTCTTGTTATAAGTATGCTGTCTAATAACTGTGTTTAAGCTCCTCAGTGGCATATGTTGAAACTTCCAATGTGGTACCCCTGTTGACACCGTTTCTGTGTATGCACTGTTCTTGTTATAAGTATGCTGTATATTAACTGTGTTTAAGCTCCTCAGTGGCACATGTTGCTACTCCCAATATGGTGACCACTGTTGTTACACCGTTCCTGTGTATGCACTGTTTTTGTTGTAAGTATGATGTATATCAACTGTGTTTAAGGTCCTCAGTGGCACATGTTGCAACTTCCAATGTGGTGACCGCTGTTGTCACACCGTTTCTGTGTATGCACTGTTCTTGTTATAAGTATGCTGTATATTAACTGTGTTTAAGCTCCTCAGTGGCATATGTTGCTACTTCCAATTTGATAACCCCTGTTGTCACACCGGTTCTGTGTGTGCACTGTTCTTTTTAAAAGTATGCTGTATATCAACTGTGTTTAAGCTCATCGGTGGCATATGTTGCTACTTCCATTGTGGTGACGCTTGTTGTCACACCGTTTCTGTGTATGCACTGTTCTTGTTATAAATATGCTGTATATCAACTGTGTTTAAGCTCCTCAGTGCCACATGTTGTCACTTCCAATGTGGTGACCCCTGTTGTCACACCGTTTCTGTGTATGCACTGTTCTTGTTATAAGTATGCTGTATATCAACTGTGTTTAAGCTCCTCAGTTGCATATGTTGCTACTTCCAATGTGGTGACCCCTGTTGTCGCACCATTTCTGTGTATGCACTGTTCTTGTTATAAGTATATGTATAGTAACTGTGTTTAAGCTTCTCTGTGGCATATGTTGCTACTTCCAATGTGGTGACCCCTGTTGTCACACCGTTTCTGTGTATGCACTGTTCTTGTTATAAGTATGCTGTATATCAACTGTGTTTAAGCTCCTCAGTTGCATATGTTGCTACTTCCAATGTGGTGACCCCTGTTGTCACACCGTTTCTGTGTATGCACTGTTCTTGTTATAAGTATCTGTATAGTAACTGTGTTTAAGCTCTTCAGTGGCATATGTTGCTACTTCCAATGTGGTGACTTTTATTATCACACCGTTTCTGTGTATGCACTGTTCTTGTTATAAGTATGCTGTATATCAACTGTGTTTAAGCTTCTCAGTGGCACATGTTGCTACTTCCAATGTTGTGACCCCTGTTTTCACACCGTTTCTGTATATGCACTGTTCTTGTTATAAGTATGCTGTATATCAACTGTGTTTAAGCTCCTCAGTGGCATATGTTGCTACTTCCAATGTGGTGACCCCTGCTGTCACACCGTTTCTGTGTATGCACTGTTCTTGTTATAAGTATGCTGTATATTTACTGTGTTTAAGCTCCTCAGTGGCATATGTTGCAACTTCCAATGTGGTGACCCCTGCTGTCACACCGTTTCTGTGTATGCACTGTTCTTGTTATAAGTATATTAACTGTATTTAAGCTTCTCAGTGGCATATGTTGCAACTTCCAATGTGGTGACCCCTGTTGTCACACCGTTTCTGTGTATGCACTGTTCTTGTTATAAGTATGCTGTCTAATAACTGTGTTTAAGCTCCTCAGTGGCATATGTTGAAACTTCCAATGTGGTACCCCTGTTGACACCGTTTCTGTGTATGCACTGTTCTTGTTATAAGTATGCTGTATATTAACTGTGTTTAAGCTCCTCAATGGCACATGTTGCTAGTCCCAATATGGTGACCACTGTTGTTACACCGTTCCTGTGTATGCACTGTTTTTGTTGTAAGTATGATGTATATCAACTGTGTTTAAGGTCCTCAGTGGCACATGTTGCAACTTCCAATGTGGTGACCGCTGTTGTCACACCGTTTCTGTGTATGCACTGTTCTTGTTATAAGTATGCTGTATATTAACTGTGTTTAAGCTCCTCAGTGGCATATGTTGCTACTTCCAATTTGATAACCCCTGTTGTCACACCGGTTCTGTGTGTGCACTGTTCTTTTTAAAAGTATGCTGTATATCAACTGTGTTTAAGCTCATCGGTGGCATATGTTGCTACTTCCATTGTGGTGACGCTTGTTGTCACATCGTTTCTGTGTATGCACTGTTCTTGTTATAAATATGCTGTATATCAACTTTGTTTAAGCTCCTCAGTGGCACATGTTGCTACTTCCAATGTGGTGACCCCTGTTGTCACACCGTTTCTGTGTATGCACTGTTCTTGTTATAAGTATGCTGTATATCAACTGTGTTTAAGCTCCTCAGTTGCATATGTTGCTACTTCCAATGTGGTGACCCCTGTTGTCGCACCATTTCTGTGTATGCACTGTTCTTGTTATAAGTATATGTATAGTAACTGTGTTTAAGCTTCTCTGTGGCATATGTTGCTACTTCCAATGTGGTGACCCCTGTTGTCACACCGTTTCTGTGTATGCACTGTTCTTGTTATAAGTATCTGTATAGTAACTGTGTTTAAGCTCTTCAGTGGCATATGTTGCTACTTCCAATGTGGTGACTTTTGTTGTCACACCGTTTCTGTGTATGCACTGTTCTTGTTATAAGTATGCTGTATATCAACTGTGTTTAAGCTTCTCAGTGGCACATGTTGCTACTTCCAATGTTGTGACCCCTGTTTTCACACCGTTTCTGTATATGCACTGTTCTTGTTATAAGTATGCTGTATATCAACTGTGTTTAAGCTCCTCAGTGGCATATGTTGCTACTTCCAATGTGGTGACCCCTGCTGTCACACCGTTTCTGTGTATGCACTGTTCTTGTTATAAGTATGCTGTATATTTACTGTGTTTAAGCTCCTCAGTGGTATATGTTGCTACATCCAATATGATGACCACTGTTGTCACACCGTTTCTGTGTATGCACTGTTCTTGTTATAAGTGTGATGTATATCAACTGTGTTTAAGCTCTTCAGTGGCATATGTTGCTACTTCCATTGTGGTGACGCTTGTTGTCACACCGTTTCTGTGTATGCACTGTTCTTGTTATAAATATGCTGTATATCAACTGTGTTTAAGCTCCTCAGTGGCACATGTTGCTACTTCCAATGTGGTGACCCCTGTTGTCACACCGTTTCTGTGTATGCACTGTTCTTGTTATAAGTATGCTGTATATCAACTGTGTTTAAGCTCCTCAGTTGCATATGTTGCTACTTCCAATGTGGTGACCCCTGTTGTCGCACCATTTCTGTGTATGCACTGTTCTTGTTATAAGTATATGTATAGTAACTGTGTTTAAGCTTCTCTGTGGCATATGTTGCTACTTCCAATGTGGTGACCCCTGTTGTCACACCGTTTCTGTGTATGCACTGTTCTTGTTATAAGTATGCTGTATATCAACTGTGTTTAAGCTCCTCAGTTGCATATGTTGCTACTTCCAATGTGGTGACCCCTGTTGTCACACCGTTTCTGTGTATGCACTGTTCTTGTTATAAGTATCTGTATAGTAACTGTCTTTAAGCTCTTCAATGGCATATGTTGCTACTTCCAATGTTGTGACTTTTGTTGTCACACCGTTTCTGTGTATGCACTGTTCTTGTTATAAGTATGCTGTATATCGACTGTGTTTAAGCTCCTCAGTGGCACATGTTGCTACTGCCAATGTGGTACCCCTGTTGTCACACCGTTTCTGTGTATGCACTGTTCTTGTTATAAGTATGCTGTATATCAACTGTGTTTAAGCTCCTCAGTGGCACATGTTGCTACTTCCAATGTGGTGACCCCTGTTGTCACACCGTTTCTGTGTATGCACTGTTCTTGTTATAAATATGCTGTATATCGACTGTGTTTAAGCTCCTCAGTGGCACATGTTGCTACTTCTAATGTGGTGACTCCTGTTGTCACACCGTTTCTGTGTATGCACTGTTCTTGTTACAAGTATGCTGTATATCGACTGTGTTTAAGCTCCTCAGTGGCACATGTTGCTACTTCCAATGTGGTACCCCTGTTGTCACACCGTTTCTGTGTATGCACTGTTCTTGTTATAAGTATGCTGTATATCGACTGTGTTTAAACTCCTCAGTGGCACATGTTGCTACTTCTAATGTGGTGACTCCTGTTGTCACACCGTTTCTGTGTATGCACTGTTCTTGTTATAAGTATGCTGTATATCGACTGTGTTTAAGCTCCTCAGTGGCACATGTTGCTACTTCTAATGTGGTGACTCCTGTTGTCACACCGTTTCTGTGTATGCACTGTTCTTGTTACAAGTATGCTGTATATTAACTGTGTTTAAGCTCCTCAGTGGCACATGTTGCTACTTCTAATGTGGTGACCCCTGTTGTCACACCGTTTCTGTGTATGCACTGTTCTTGTTACAAGTATGCTGTATATCAACTGTGTTTAAGCTCCCAAGTGGCACATGTTGCTACTTCTAATGTGGTGACCCCTGTTGTCACACCGTTTCTGTGTATGCACTGTTCTTGTTACAAGTATGCTGTATATTAACTGTGTTTAAGCTCCTCAGTGGCACATGTTGCTACTTCCAATGTGGTGACCCCTGTTGTCACACCGTTTCTGTGTATGCACTGTTCTTGTTATAAGTATGCTGTATATCGACTGTGTTTAAGCTCCTCAGTGGCACATGTTGCTACTTCTAATGTGGTGACTCCTGTTGTCACACCGTTTCTGTGTATGCACTGTTCTTGTTACAAGTATGCTGTATATTAACTTTGTTTAAGCTCCTCAGTGGCACATGTTGCTACTTCCAATGTGGTACCCCTGTTGTCACACCGTTTCTGTATATGAACTGTTCTTGTTATAAGTATGCTGTATATTAACTTTGCTGTGCGTGTGTTGTGAATGTTACGTCTGGTTTAGTATAGTTTCTATTTTTATGTCAATGTCATTCTTAATGATTGGATTTGTGATGATGACGCATTTCCCGGACCTGAGTCTATGTGATTTGTCTTTTCTACAATACTGACAATGGCCGACAAAGCGAAGCGATAAAAGCTTCTGGAGCGGTCACCTTCCACGAGCTTTATGTTCCACTGATTAAAGACAAGTTTACCGTTTTCCTGCAATAAATTATGTTATTTAGGACAATACAAACTCCATTGAGTGATACTGGTTATAATTGTTTTGCTATAAATTGATTTGTTCAAATACATTTTAGCTTATTTGGATAAAATGAGTGTTCATCTTTTATTGCCTTTCAGAGAGTTGTCCAATTTCAAATTTATGATTGACGTCCATGGGACTTCCATCATAACTAATACCCAATGGGCACGGGTAGTTAATATTTCGTTGTTGTTGTTGTTGTTTTTTTGTTGAATAAAATGATGTTAAAGACTGAGTAACATCCAACTTGCACGGGAAAATGTTTTTTTTTTATTATAATAATGGCTGATGATCATTAGCTGATTTTAATGGCCATGCGGGGTGGTGGTGATGAGAGAGAGGTGGGGTAAAGTATGATATGTTGCTAATAAAACCAAGCTTTTGTATCCACTCAGGAAAACTAAGCAATGTGAAAGCGATGCTCATAAAAAATAGCCTTCTAACCCTTCAAAATATACATGTTTAGTGCAGAAAAGTGCGAGTTTAAAGGGATTATATTGGCAAGTAACACAAACACGCTGTTAATCCAGACTTTTTCTGTATGCAGTGTGCACAAAATAATGCTTATGTATTGACGTATAACCTTTATTTACTTGAAAGATATCGAATTAACAGTAATTGAATATTGGCCAAAACTTAAATACGTCCCGCAATAAATGTTGTTGTTGTATGGTGTTTAGCGTCGCTTTCAACAATTTTTCAGTCATATCGCGACGGTGTCTACTTGAGACAGTATTCTGAGCGCTGTCACACTGGAATATCATGCCGCAGACACATGGTATGATACCCCACCCAGTCACATTATACTGACACCGGGCCGACCAGACCTAGAACTCTCCTCTAAATGCTGAGCGTCAAGCGAGGAAGCTTCTAGTACCATTTTTAAAGTCTTTGGTATGACCCGGCCGGGGATCGAACCCACAACCTTCCGCATGCGAGGCGGACGCTCTACCACTAGACCACGCCGCGGTCTTCCCGCAATAAAGTATTGCGCAATGTTTACATTGAACTCCGTAAACTTTCCGAACAAAGCTTCGAAAACGAGATCGGGAACGAGTCTTCACGATGTTATCCGATGATTGATCGGAAACCCGAAAGCGGTTCGTTGAAAATGGTGAATGTAAACAAAAACAGAAACGTGGCTTCGGAAATCCGATGTTTGTAATAAAGAGGTTATGCATTTAGACACTTTAGACGCGTATATCTCTAAGTTATAAGTGTATCTTCATGCTGGGCATGTGTATTTAGGACAGGGAATTGACAGTTATATGCTAATATAACCCCATTAAAATTAAAAATAAGTATATACATTTATAGTAATGTGCTCCAAATGGCTACTGTACATGTAAATACAAAGATTCAACAGTTGCTTGATTAAAAAAAGTATTACAGTATTGAGCACATCTTTTTTTTTTCATTTTCACCAAAGTGTTTTCACGTTGGTATAAACTAGGTTTACTTTTTTGTGTTAAGCTTTTTATGTTTCTGGATGTATTTTTCATACGATTCATATATGGAACAATTTTGCATTAGAAGTTCAACTAGGGACCAACAGTTTAACGCCGATATTTTAGTTCGTTGCTTACATGTATCATTAATCCAATTCGGCAGTGCTGAAATCGACTTTATTCAAGCATTAATCAATCTTTAAATAACAATATAGAGATTTAATCTTCAATAATTGTTATTCAAAATATAATTAGATATAGGAAAGGATCGGAGGACCGGACCACATTTAGTTAAAGGTAATAGTAGGTTTTCTTGGAAGTTATTGGCATACATACCACTCATGAATACTGGGTATTAAAACACATAAGCTTCACAATGTAGATATATGACTACATTCAGTTTATACATGAGGTTAAAAGAGAATGAAGACATTTTATCAAATGAGTTTCAATGGTAGATTTAAAGAAGTTGTAACCGTCCACCCTCGCACTCCCGCCACTGAAAATCGGTGGACTCAGCTAACAAAAAAAACCCTGTGTCTGTCTAAGAGTTTCCGTACACAATATTTTAGATTAAATGGGAATGTACATTGAGTCACATAAAGTTTAAGAACTGTTGTGAAATTACAAGTAAATGTCCATGTCAGCTGGAGACTTTAAAACATTTTATGATATCATACCGATAGAAAGACGAAATTAAATATAGATTACTTATATTGCCATCTATAATATGACGCCTTTGTATCGCTTAAAAAAGTCATTCCCGCATTCTAAAATATAAACAAACGAAATTAGGATCATTGTCTACATACACATTGGCGTATTTATTGCATATTTGTAAAATAGATTATACCATTAAACAAAATATAGTCGCTGCTGCTAAATCCTCACATCAAATGTGATTATAATTCAAATTAAAAGAAACAGAGACATGTCTCACTTGCATGCCTGGTGTATGTTCTGTGTCGTTATAGCATTCAGCCGAACTGTTGCAAGAGTGTTGTTTAATGGTGTATAACAGTCACGAATACTTCCGCAACATCTTCTCTCCTGGCCCACGTATTCTGAAATAGATAAAACCCCACTATGTTACTCAGTCTAGTGAAGTAATATACTTACTTTCAAAGTTAGTTGGCTAAACTTTTAAGTATCTAAATATTGTTCAGTATAGCCCAGTACCAGATCTCTCCTAATGTACAAGCCTTTCATTTCTGTCTGTCACACTTTATAGCACTCTAATTCGCTTACCAAACGGCAATGACGTCATATAAGTGTGCTTTTATCTGACTGCTATATGTAACGACCCCTTAGAGGGAGAGCTAGGGAGCGCTAGGACCGTGTATTGTCTGTATATGAATCATTTGTAAGAAATGTTATTATTGTACATTTTCTATATGTATATGTAAATGGTGTTTGGTGTTATATCGATTTCAATCGTTTAGAAGTTTGAGTCTTGAGATCAAAGACTCAAAATGTAAAGTAGATTTTAAAGGACGAGTCAGCAAATCGTAAAAAGTCCAAATTGATGTTTCCTTGGAATCCTCTTTTACCCATAAAATTAGTTTTATGCTTTCTGCCAAACATGCCCACACACCTGCGAACTAAAATTTTATTCTCCTTTCCTACTGAATTCGCTTTAAGGTTCGGGATTCATAATAGGGAATTTAGTTTCATATCATATTTTAGTTTTTTTCAGTCTGTCAATCAAACTGACACAGTTGGCCTTTAAACACAAGGGACATACATAGCACGCATTCTTAATTAAAATAAGTGTGTGTTAAACCGATATTTGCTCATAATAACACATGTGATCAGGTACGCGGTCACCTGAGATTAAATACTGATTCCATATAGTTGCCATAGTAACGGAGCATCAGATGTTCCATGATTATTGATCGAGTTGTATGATGTATATACAGAATACAACCGCACATTATATCTCCATTTATCTATACAAATCGTCCACTATTGGAGATATCTGGAATAAACAGTGCAACGTTGTGCTTTATATAGAACGTTATTTCATTTTTCAGTGATATATATTATTTATAATGTCAATATCAATTTCACCTGACATATATTAGCAGGCAGGCAGGCAGGCAGACAGACAGACAGACAGACAGACAGACAGACAGACAGACAGACATACAGACAGACAGACAGACAGACAGACAGACAGACAGACAGACAGACAGACAGACAGATAGTATAGCTTGATTATCTTCAATTTAATGACAAATTCAACACAAACAAAACTAAGCTATTAAGCTACTTGAAGTAGTTACCGTAATTTGTTCTTACAAGGAAAGTCGAGGTGGGTGAAAATATTATATCCCCACACCACGCTCCCCTGAAAAAATATTTTATCCCGAGTTTCATATTTTAAGATATAGCTTGATTATCTGCACAACAATGACAAACTATACTTGAACAAACAAATGTAATCAAATTGAAATAGTTACATAAAGTATTTTGTAAGAAAAAAATATAGTCATTATCACCCCCTCTCCCGAATTAAATATTGAAGTTGGGATAGATGAGACGAATGGGGATGGGGACGGGGTGAAATATTATAGCTTTACTATTTTCACCCCCACCCCCCTGTTAGTTTTTTTCTTTTGAGTTTATGCATTCTTTCTCATAACAAGTAGTTTTGTTAATTTTTGAAAAAGCATAATTCGGGATTGGGGCTGAAAAATTATATTGGGGGAAGGGGTGAAAATATAATTGCAAAATTCTATAAAAAAAATATAATATGGGTGAAAATATTATCTGACATCGGACAATTCAATGCAATATATATATTTATATGATATCAAAATAACATCAACATAATATACAAATAACTAAACGAAGTTTGTTTAATAAGACTGGGGTATAAATAAGAAAGAAGGTTAATTCAAAACACTACCCACTTACCTTTACACGATGTTTCCGTCTCTGTAACATGATGTAATATATCTCCAACTAAGTCATCTACAGGAAACAGACTCGAACTTGACCCGTCGTTCCCGTTTGCAGACCAGCCGCTCATCGGGTGCTATTACATCGCGATAAGTAAAGATTACAACTTCTGTGATTCCGCTTAAAATGTCTGACCCTGGCTTGCTAGATGTACAAATGGTTCTGCGCATGTCATGATTTGTAATATATATATATTTAGCATTCCATAAAAGGCGATTGGTGTCATGTTATTACGGTTATTGCAGAACTGTAATATACATCAAAGCCGTTATCGGTATATATACGTAAGTGAATGTGCAGTAGAAAGGATATCTGTTCAGAATCATTATTTCGATATTAGATAATAGTCGCTGACTATGGTGACATATAGCTGCCTCTCATTTAATTTCAGGTCTCACTGCACAGTTTTGTTCTATTATTTTCACGGTAAAAATATTTCCATGTAGAATCTTTTTTAAATTATTTTTCCCACTCATAAAATTGCACAATAACTGGTAGGTTGACAAGCTTTATTTTATCTAAAGACAGTGCAGTGACAATTTAATAAATGTTAAAAAAGAAATCTTCAAATGCTCATAAATAGTACATGTATCTGTTAAAAAACATATAAAAGTCCGTTTTTTAACACCAGTGTTGTCTTAATGCAGTATTTGCTATGTCAGCTTTTGCTCTACTCATCTGCAGGAGAAATCACTGCCCCTACTTATCTTTTTGAAAATATTTCAAACCAAATTACATAGGACTTTTTCAAGGATCTTTCCACGGTAACTAAAAGTGTCATAACTGTGTAGTAAAGACGTTTATTCGGCGTTGACTATCGTGATTTTATCGTCAATTGATTGCAATATGCAACGATCTTTTTTTTTCTTTTAAGACGACATAATTCTATAATTTGACAAATAAAAGACATGATAAAATTATCTTTTATGTTACAAACCCAGTTCCGCAGTTTATTCGACATTATGTAGTTGACTTTCGTGAAGCGTGTGCAAGCTTACCGAATATATCAATGTTAATGTTATGAGGCTCGCGAAAATGGAGGAATTGTTGACGGTCAAGGGTTCATTGATTAATGTTTGTGTTGTCCATTTCCTGTGGAAATATGCGGCGTATTCGCTGGAGAAACTATGATATCTTGCACAGTCCAAAGAATGAAATCATCCGACCCCGATATCCATTTAAGAAAGAACATGATTGTATACATGTCGCCACTAAACATCCTTTCGCCTGGATGGGATATGCATTTGGGTGGTCTGTCTGTCTGTTTACATTTGTGTTATTTTCTGTACATATTTATATAAAATACTTGGACGTTTTACCCAATGGTCTATATCCTCCTTTAGATACATTTATAATTTAGTTTCTGACTCTTTTCGCGTTCACATTTTATAATTTATACTTAACAATTTTGTTGTAACTTATGACGCCTTTGCTTCATATCAACTACCTGTAAAATACTACGGAAGCATATAATGGTCAATATTTGTTTCGATAATTTGATGGACCGGAAAAGAGAATATATCTAGTTTTTGTGATTCCTTTTCTCGTTAAAGGGAATACATGAGCAAATTACACATGACAGCTGCAAATGGAGACTTTCTCTATATTTTAAGAACATAAAATAGTGCATAATTTCTCCTTTTCACAAGTAAAATCCTTACAACTTGATATTCATCGCACAAATAAGTTTTGTATAATGATTTGGATTTCCGATTTTGATTCAATTGTTTTTGTAGGTAAGGAAGACTCCGTTTCATTGATAAATACATTTACAAAAGAGTCATATACAGAGTTTACGTCATGTTCGTTGACGTTCGGCAGTATTCAAAATGACGTCATTAATCATAGGTAACTTGTCTGTATGTGAAAGGAATGTATCTGTAACAAGGGACGTATCGTAGCAGGTGCGCGATATATCGTTCCGTAGGCGCGCGATATATCGTTCCGTCGCTGGTATCGCTGTGCCTAATATTAATAAAGCAAAATTCAGCGTTAGCATAGTGTGATCATCTTTCCCAGCAAGGGGTAGACATTTATATCGTAGCACTAATGATTGTTCATGTAATAATAAAATCATAACTGTACTCTTTATAAATCTATATTCAATATTCACTATTGGTACAAGTATGCAGTTTTACTTGTATTCATAAACTTTGATATATTTTACTACATTAAGGTTATTCATTACCTTTAAAACTATTTATAGATAATATTATTCTATCGTTGTGCTAGTTTATTTGACTTCTTGGACCTTTAAAGGTCAAATAAAGAAATAACTAATTAATTACTGTTCTTATAACATTCTGTTTCAATATAAATATGATTAAGTGTATACTATTATTATTATTACTTTTAAAAATGTATTTTTTAAAAAGTACAGTATAGATGTCAAACAGCTACAATGAATTAGTTTAACTATACACTCTCATGTAAATATCATGCTGCATGTTTTTTTCTGTGATATTTTGTCTATGTTGTTTTTTTTTCAGGTTTAACATCTAGTCCTTTAAATATTGAGTTTCCGTCAATTTCCGCCAATTTCCGTTTTTGCTGTAGATGAAATAAGTTCAGCATACGAGTAAAGCTCTTCGCCCTCAAAGTCCCTTTCTAAAGACTCCATTCACTTTGTTAACTTTTCATGAGATGCTAGCTATACTATATGTTCGAAACTAAAACTTTAATACCTGGTGGTACTAACTATTTTTGAGTGTCCATGTCGGCCGTGGTAGCCGCCATTTTACTATTTTACAATTATACATCAACACACCAATATCAATCAAATACGTACACTTTCAGTAATTATTTATAGGCACCCAGTTTGACGGACGGACGGACGGACGGACGGACGGACGGACACACGCACGGACTCACGGACGGATGGCAGGTGTAACACTTACATGTAATGCCCCGTCGCCATTTTTTTTAATTGTGTGGGCATAAAACATAAAACAAACTATCAAAAATCAAACCATGGATGTCTTTACCATAACCTTTCCTTTGATTTGTTCACAGTTAGTTGATGGTTAAAGTTTAATATAAAGTAATTAACCCTGAAATAATATGGTCTATACGGCGTGACCTAATGAGATATGTTTTATATCAATCTCATATTTTCGAATCAAGTGGGTTGTATAAACAGCCTCTCATCGTAAACACAATACCGGATATCGCCCATTGAAAACCACATCATCATGTAGATGAACTAATTGAAACATTGAAAATATGAATAATTGGATAGTTCATAAAATATGCGTACGGAAATTTTTAATTTTCAACATAAATATGTTTAACGTAATTGAACAGTTTCAAGGCACTTTTAAATATATGTACACATGACTCGGTAACTTATATGAAACTTAGAAAGAGGAAGAAAAACATTTCAAATTCCAAACCAAACCAGGTCATTTAACCCTTTACTCCATAGATACGCGTTTTCCCGCACCAATCACAGAAGGCCTTTGAAAACAGTGCTCGTTACGAGCAATCTGAACTCTTCCTGCACTGTTTTCCACACTGTCAGTTAACATAAACATAAGTCACCCAATAATTAAAAACCCTTCATTAAGAGGTGTCCAAAGGCGTTTATATTAGAGGTGTCCAAAGGCGTCTATATTAGAGGTTTCCAAAGGCGTCTATATTAGCGATGTTCAAAGGCGTCTATGAACTGTCCAAAGGCGTCTATATTAGAGGTGTCCAAAGGCGTCTATATTAGAGGTGTCAAAAGGCGACTACATGAAGTAAAGGGTTAAAGTATTTGCAATTAAAGCATGGCGAAGATTGTGATTACCCAGTGCTATGTTTTGTTTTGGGGTTAATGTTTAATGTACTCTATCATGCTCTATTATCCCTTTACTTCATATAGACTCCTTTGGACACCTCTATTATAGAAAGCATTAATTCACTACGTATCAGCAATGGGTGAATTGTGTTTATATTAACTGACAGAGTGGAAAACAGTGCAGGAAGTGTTCAGATTGCTCGTTACGAGCAATCTGAACTCTTCCTGCACTGTTTTCAAAGGCCTTCTGTGACTGGTGTAGGAAAACGCGTATCTATGGAGTAAAGGGTTATTGTTTTCTATGTGATCTGTATGTGGCCACTTTGAAACCATATCAGCAACAGATGGAGTGTCTATTCACACAAACATTAACAAATGAAGCAGCATTGTTTAAACATATATATTTAACTTCGATTTGGGAAGTTACTAAAACTTAGACAAATCACACTCGAAAACCAGTACCATTAAAGCATACAGTCAAACCTGTGTAAGCGTTCGCCTCTATTAAGCAGTCACGTGTCTTAAGCAGCCACATTTGCTATTTCCGATTTCAATGCTTTCAGACAAATTCACCTGTACTAATCAACAACCTGTCTTAAAGGCCGTTTTTGCTTATTCTCTTGACTGGCTGCTTAAGACAGGTTTGCCTGTATGCGGATACACGTCTTGCTCTAGGACACCACCACACATGAGTCATTAAATACAAATGTTATATAAATAGTATTTGCACACGCTGTACTTTACTGACTGAAGTTCAGGAGCTAAACAATTGAACCAATTGTGTTCTTTAGATGTGGTTTTTATTTTGTATGAGTGGACGGGGTTAACAGTGATTTGTACCAAACTATTTATGTTTATCCCGTCATACAGTAATATAACATAATAAGAGGTCACGGAATACAAAAGGCAACAATTTACACACTTTTATTCCAATTACTTGGATATTTCCTCCAGATGAGCTTAAATTCACCAATATTTTGAGTCTAAGTTTTAGATTCAGATTCAATTTGTCCAAAATTTAAGGTTCAAACAACAACTGTTAAACACGTAAACCATTATATTTATTGACAGAACAAACAGTTTTAATAAGTATTTAACAGAAAATGATATTACTCATGACTGAATGTTTACAAGGTTTTACATAAACGTAAGATTTTGAATCTGATTCCGATTATTGATGAATTTAGGCCCGATAGTTCAGCAGAGTCCCGCCTTTTTCTTTTTTGATTTTCTTAGCATCACCTATTAAATTAAAGTACTGAGCTAGTATATTCTATAAGTGAAACACTAGTGTATCTACCGTGTTTGCCTATATTGGATTAGGTCAGTTTTGCATTAAGCACTCGAATCTAAGTTTCGTGGCCAAGTTAGTTTGCGGTGCAATGAAATATTCGTGTCTGAAGACAGAAACACACAATATTTACATAAACCTTTATTCAGACTTATTGATTGGTTTCAAAAACATAAACATTAATTATTAAATACATTCACGTTAGACATGTGAATGGTTTGAATCTCCGAATATATTGGAAAAAAAACAACAACAACAACACCACCACAAATAACACCTTCTGGCGATAAAAAAATTAGTTGTTATATGTGCAGGCATTTAATATGTCTCTGGTTTATGTTCAGTACGTATTAAATTAAGTCAATATCAATTTTAAGAGATGCCGTTGAATGCTCGTGCAAATATATACATGGATATTCCTTTACTGATAATTCGCTGAACAGCTATGGCCAACACTGAAAAATGGCTTATAAATAGAAGAATTTTTAGCTCTCACACATGGAGTTTCGGCCGTTGCATATGGATTTTTTTTTGCACGCCGTCACATGTGAATTTTAATATGCCAAGTAGGTCACATGTGAATTTTAATATGCCAAGTAGGCTAACACTATATTATGCAAAAATAAACTTATTTTTTTTTACTTTTTACTATATATTGTATCACATGTAATTATATTGTTTATACACGGAACGCTGATTTTACTTCAGATTTTATTTTGGTCAGTAATTTAAGATGAGTCACATGCAGTTTACGTTTTGTTTCCACTTTAACTCCATGCGCTTAGAAACTTGACCGATTTCAAGTGGTCAAACCATAAACACCGTATCAAAAATTGAAAATTAGGTAGAATAAGACATGAAGAAGTTGTATTCAATTTCACATATAAACAAATGCTGTCCCCCCTTGCACATATTTGTTCGGGGTAATTAAGACCTAGCTTGATTGGCATATATGTATACATCATCAGCAGCCCCTGTCATATTACAATCTTCATATTCAATGTCGTCTTGATCATACGCCCCAGGGGTTACATATTCCTGATCGTAACTGTGTTCCGTATTTGCATACATATGTGGCGTGGGCGGTTCAAATTCTCTTGATTTGTCATCTTGCACAATGTTTTCCGTGTGAGTTTTATCATTTCCATCATTTCTAAATCTTAAAATCATGTTTTTATAATCATCTTCTTGGAGACAGACATAAGTATTATTTGAATTAAGACATGTTCTACCGGTAATTGTGTTAACATAATGTGGATTTGTTTGTGAGTAAATATCCATTGGTATATACAATTCGTCAGACACCCATTTATTTAATTTGGCGTCTTGAGGGTACTCTGATTCATCATAACTGCGTGGCAAAACTGAGGTGCTATACCCGCGGCGACAGACTGCTCCGGCGGCCACATTAACGTATCTATGCTCTTGGTTCCTTACTGTTGATTCTCCTAGCGTCGGGCAGTTCGTCAAGCCTTGCGTGTTTACATATTTAACATTGGAATTACATGGAGGTGGTGGACATTGAAAAAGCTTGCTGTAATCCATGAAATTTTCCATTTTTTGCTCCTTTAACGGTTTTTCAACAACTATATTCTCCACACACTTATCAGACACATTAGCCATGGACTTGGCCTTAGTGGCAGAATCTGCATTTATAGGCTCTGGACAATCGTAGGAAGAATTAACAGGTCTTGGATCTTTTGGAATATCATAATCCTGCGTTTTGGAGCAGCTGCTACCTGAGTCCACCTTATCAATTACAATTTGTATGCTATCGTTGTTCGGTGTAGAAACTGGATCCGTGTTTGTTGACGGTTCACTAGTGGCAAGTAATAATTCACCTGCGTTTATTCCTGTATTTGCGTATTGTGGTTCTTCTGTTACCCGCCTGAATGACGCCATGGACCGTGGTTGACCATACAAAGGTTGGCTAACCTAACAATGACATAAGAAAATCGAATACATGTTATACTATAGATGATTACACATGAAGCAATACGTAATGTGTTGATAATGGCATCGTAATGGTATTATATGTTGTGTTGAATAAGATCATCTTGCAATATCCGGCATGTTTTGTGTTCACATTAGCATGAACGTTTCCAAGTCATTATGTATATGATCTGATCGTGTAAACCGACTTCAAATTGTTTAAAATACTCCAATGAATATAGATACAATGTTTGATATACTATCTGCCTTCTAAGAAATAGCATATATTTTATATAAACATACGCTTCTAAAAAATAGTAACCTTTTGTAAAGTCTACATGTGTTCCAATCAACTGGGTGCGTCTGTATGTGTTTTATTCTCATATATAAATGGCGTGTTATTACTTCAATGTACAGTATACAAAGAGTAAAATGCTTGAGAGATAGATTGGTGTCTGATTTGTTTGACTTTGAATCGCAACAGTAGTCTAACGTACTGTGAGGCACAAACTGAAACAATTGCTCTGTTGCTAGAAATAATCATTGGTAAGATCGCATGAGTGACTAAACCCTATATGAGGGTCACTTAGAAAATTGATTGTGGGAACGTCATGATCACGTGTTAAACATACATGGCGTTCGCCATTGCTTTTCAAAATAGTTCCATACTTTGATTAACTCTTTGTATTATTCATTTTATGTTTTAAAGTGATATAACATTACTGTAATAAGTTAAAAATATATATTGTAAGTTGCCTGACATTAATAAAGGCACCTCCTCCCCGATATTATTATACTATACTGGTCATACCTAATACCGCGAGTCTAAAATTTTTTCAACCATATAAAGAATGGCGTCAATAATAAACAGTAATAAGGTTACTTAAAGGGATTATATTGGCATATTACCGTAATTCCCTGTCTTAAATACACACGCCCAGCATGAAGATACACGTATAACTTAGAGAGATACGCGTCTAAAGTGTCTAATTGCATAACCTCTTTATTACATACATCGGGTTTTTGGTTTTTGTTTATATTTGCCATTTTCAACGAACCGCTTTCGGGTTTCCGGTCAATCATCGGATAGCATCGTGAAGACACGTTCCCAATCTCGTTTTCGAGGCTTTGTTCGGGAAGTTTACGAAGTTCAATGTAAACAGTGCGCAATACTTTATTGCGGGACGTATTAAAGATTTGGCCAGTATTCAATTACTGTTAATTTGATAACTTTCAAGTAAATAAAGGTTATATGTCAATACATAAGCATTATTTTGTGCACACTGCAAACAGGAAAAGTCCGAATTTACAGCGTGCTTGTGTTACTCCTTTAAGTATACTGAGTGATAATACGAAATGCAAACAAATGCCGACGCTAATGGAAGTTTTGCGCATGTCTTTCCAGATTGTTATTATACGGGTATTCGCGGTAATAGGTATATCGCTGTATTCGGTACATGTATACAAGGGATAAATATGTAAATGACAATGAATAAAGATTGTGACCAGTGCAATAAACACTGTAATCACAATAACACAAACTCCACATTTGTCTATATTTGGCAGGACCACAACCTTGCTCTTGCTTCATCAACATAGTCTTAAATACTTAAAAACTTAAATCTAAGTAAAACAGCCAGGTGATCATGATTTTAGGAGGGTTACAGTAAAACTGCATATTGTTTTATTAATATTGATTAGAAAATATATAAATAACCAATCAAAACTTAGTTATGTGTTTAAGTCTTTAAGTAAAATGTTGGGAGGTCGGGTTTTAGTATCCCCCATTGGTACCCTGGATGCCGTTGTTTTTATCTTTCACTCAAATCTTGCAAGTGTATTTTGCATAAACCCAAACTTTCACATTATGAGCATTTATTGTAATTGCCACCTCCTAATTGCCAAGGCCTAATTATTGGTAACTTTTTAAATACGGAACAGAAGATTTCCACAAAAATCGTTTGAGAAAATAATTCATAAAATGAGCATACAATATCAATATGTTAGCCATACGAATCACGACTGGCTGTTTCAGCAATTCATTTCAGAATTAAAACGCTGACAATGCAAAACGAGTCTCGAAACAAAATAGCACAATTATATTTGTAATTCTGAAAAACAACACTCAGTACTGGTTCTACCCAGGAAGCGCGCTCAAGGGGAGTTCAAATAATCTTTTATCTTTCTTCCCAATGGAGCTTAGATAAATTAGTATTAACTAAAATGTAATCTATATCACCGACGACAGTTACACATCCTCTTTCTCTAGCGTCCATGAGAATTGTTCTTAAATCTACTTCCACAACGGAAATCCAGACTCCGCTCTTAAACTGTGATATACATACGGTATATACTTTCTCAAAGTCCAATAATACGTTATAACGCATTGTATTATTTTATTTGTCTTAGCTATTATCAGTGATGGAGTTTGGAGACAAGTGTTAGAGTGTTAGTTCCTTAATTTGAGCGTTAGAGGGATTGATCCCATCAGGGCACAGTATTAGCATATGTTGGTTCTTAGTCATACATAGAATAAATCCAAGTGTTGTTTATCTCAGTTGTATCACATTGTATCATAATCGATTTAAAATTCAAATTCTTTTTTGAAATTGTTAGAAAAGCTTGTATCTACCATACAGTAGGCTATCAGGTTTTACATAACTCATATTACTGGCTATTTCAACAGCAGTCTTGCACGCTCTTTAATTATTGCTAACCCTTGGAATCAGCTCACCAAATGTTGCTAGAATACAGATTTAGCCGGTACCAGAGGTCGTAAAGGGTGTTTTAAGTTGTATTTGCCCTCATGTACAGACTCATCAAAACCGAGTCTGGTTTTGGTTGTTCTTCCAAGGACTCATTTTTTAAATATTATTGTCAATAATCATAACTGGATTTGACTTGCTTTTTATTGACAATAATAACAAGGAATCGTTAAACCTAAGAAGATATACTACCATTACGATTGACTCCCTAATTGGAATAAATTAAGATATAAAACACGGTAAAAGTTTGGTAATAGTAATATAAAGCTATGTCACATGCCACGTGTCTCATTTGTATCTCATTTGCATATGTATTTTGCGTTAAAACACAGATATAATAAAATGACTGTTCATACATTCAGTTTCTCACATTGTTGACATGCTTATTAGGGCATGGAGTCTCATACTTTCAAATATCTCACTCCAAATCTAGTATCATAAAACGTGACAAATTTGGTCTAACTCTCTCATGCCAACTCTCTCACGTTAAATCTAGTATCATAAAACGTGACAAATGTATATGCACGCGGTCCAGTGTTTGAACATTGAACCTATTATGGAAGGGTTATCCGCTACCATGACCACGACTGATATATTTGAGCGTAACACTTTATCTGTGCTTACTGATAAGTGCTAGTTCCATCCTATTACAAATCACGCTCGGTGTTTTATTCAAAGTTTTGATAATTTCTTCGATTTTAACAAGAAATTTGTCAATAGGACACGGATGCCCCAGCTATATATTAGTATATTAGTAACTTAATCTGTATTTTATAATTTTACAACACCAAATATTAATTGAATATATAGAGAGCCATTTAGATTATTTCAATTATTTCAATATATTTACACCTAATGTCAGAAGTTATTCAGCGGACGTACGGACATACGCACGGACGCACGAACAAACGAACGGACGGACAGGGGTAACACTTAATGCCCATTCACAATTCTTTATTTGGCATAGACATAAAACATACTGTATTATCTGTAGCTGTACAGATTTTGTAAATACAAACAAAGATTGCCTACATCCTGCAAAGCTACATTTGTAAATATAAAACAAAAGTTACCTACATCCTGCAAAGCTACATTTGTAAATATAAACAAAGGTTATTTACACCTGCTAAGCTATATTTGTAAATATAAACAAAGATTACCTACACTCTGCTAAGCTACATTTTTAAATATAAACAAAGGTTACCTTCACCTGCTAAGCTACATTTGTAAATATAAACAATGGTTACTTACACCTGCTAAGCTACATTTGTAAATATAAACAAAGGTTACCTACACCCAGCAAAGCTACATTTGTTAATATAAACAAAGGTTACTTACACCCTGCAAAGCTACATTTGTAAATATAAACAAAGTTTACTTACACCCTGCAAAGTACATTTGTAAAATCAAACAAAGATTACTTACACCCTGCAAAGCTACATGTGTAAATATAAACAAAGGTAACTTACACCCTGCAAACCTACATTTGTAAATAGAAACAAAGGTTACTTACACTCTGCAAAGCTACATTTGTAAATAGAAACAAAGGTTACTTACACCCTGCAAAGCCACATGTGTCAATATAAATAAAGGTTACTTACATCCTGCAAAGCTACATGTGTAAATATAAGCAAATGTTACAATTGTAAATATAAGCAAAGGTTACTTACACCCTGCAAAGCTAAATTTGTAAATATAAACAAAGGTTTCCTACACCCTGCAAAGCTACATTTGTAAATATAAAAAAGGCTACTTACTCCAGGTAAAGCTACATTTGTAAATATAAACAAAGGTTACTTACACTATGTAAAGCTACATTTGTAAATATAAAGAAAGTTTACCTATACCATGTAAAGCTACATTTGTAAATATAAACAAAGGTTACTTACACCCTGCAAAGCTACATTTGTAAATATAAACAACGGTTATTTACACCCTGCAAAGCTAAATTTGTAAATATAAACAAAGGTTTCCTACACCCTGCAAAGCTACATTTGTAAATATAAACAAAGACTACTTACACCATGTAAAGCTACATTTGTAAATATAAACAAAGGTTATTTACACGATGTAAAGCTACATTTGTAATTATAAAGAAAGTTTACCTATACCATGTAAAGTTACATTTGTAAATATAAACAAAGGTTACCTACACCCTGCAAAGCTACATTTGTAAATATAAACAAATGTCACTTACACCCTGTAAAGCTACATTTGTAAATATAAAAAGGTTACTTACACCATGCAAAGCTACATTTGTAAATATAAATAAAGGTTACTTACACCATGTAAAGCTGCATTTGAATTTTGATCTGAATCGACAAGTTCCATTGATAAGGCAGCTGGCCTCTTCCTATTCTTCATTCTGAGACTTAAATGACAAAGAATAGTTCAAATAAAAAAAGCAGTGCATGCTTTTCACAATCAGAAAACAGATGTGAAATACTAGTTAATTCGTAAATGAAATTGAATACACTTCAAATACGAATTAAAATTACATATTTCTGTTGAAAATTGAGAAATACTCCCATTTGAAGATGATATTTTAAGGAAGTCACCATAGAAACGTAACTATATAGCTTGATGAACACGGTCTTACAAGTCGCATTAATACACTGTGTATCGGTCCAACTGGAATTTTCAATGTGGTTTTACGCCATTCTCAAAACATTTCAGGTTATATGATAGTATAGCATATATATATAGCATATAATGAGCGAAGTTATTATACAAAGTTAAAAAAACGTCCAACCAAGGACGCAGCATTCAAAGAACAGAGTCATGGCAACATCACAGACACATTAAGTATATAGAATCAAATTAGGTACAATACATACACACAGAAGAAATGACAATAGGCACATCGTCTAGTAACGGTCAGTAGTAAATATAAGAAATAAGAGGTTCAACAGGTGAAGTCTTCGTAGAACACCGTCACGAACCATTATAGCACAAACATACGTAATAACTATAGGTATACATATAGTTATAAATAGATACAATACATAAGATATGGCAATAGGGGCATCGTCTAATAACGATCAGTAGACTGTCGTCCCGCAGTAGACACGTCCTCGTAAGACAACGTCACCAACCATAACAGCATATACATAATACATATGTGAATTAGTTATAAATAAATACAAAACATATGTGCAGACAAGTGAAAACACGGGTCGACACCTTAATTCGCAAAGGTAAGGAATACCGTAAGAGTAGAATAAAGTTGCACACATATTTCGTTGTAAATAATTTTTTATGTATCTACACTTGAGAGATAAGAAAACGCAACGCAAGAAGATATATGAAAACAGGGTTCAAAGGGATTTACTTGATAACGAAATGATTGACACTTGTGCAGGAGATCAAATTATTCAGTAACATAATCAAACAATAATAACTGTAGAACATAGATGCATATATATATATATATATATAGAGAGAGAGAGAGAGAGAGAGAGAGAGAGAGAGATAGAGAGATGTACTCTTCTTGTGTTGGGTTTTCATATCTCTTCCTGTGTTGCGTTTTCATATCTCTTCCTGTGTTACGTTTTAATATATTTTCCTGTGTTGCGTTTTCGTATCTCTTGAGTGTAGTACTGGCCTGATTCTGTATAGATTCCCGTGATAAAAATGCGTCTAGTGCTTAACGTGATAATGTTGGCATGCGGTTACTCTTTATTCCGAGTGAGATGATTAAGCATTGAAATGTTTGTTTTGATATGTGTGAAACGATTGGCTTTAATTCATTTTAAAATATTTTTATGCTAAAATATTTGCTTTTACTGAAGAAGGGGAAGCAATCGTAATATTAAAAAGTTAAATGACAGCGAGTGCTTCCAGTCAATCATTGCATTTCGTTATAATTGAAGATAATAATGCTATATCAACTAACACAATGGCTACAGTTTACCTTTAGTTTACTATTGATATATTTTGTGAAAACCATAAATTCTATATATGTCATGGTACTGTTTAGATGAAATATTGTACGCTTTTATGCTTACACCGTACAGTGTTACATTATATAAACCTATATATGGAAACAACCGCTCTCCGCCAGTCAGTAAGGTGTCTCATTTACTTTATAAATTCCATAATCTTTTAATTGTGTCAATTTCGTACAATTTTAGTCAGTTGAATTCAATTCAATTTTAGTGGCATATTTCAGTAAGTACTCTTATATGCCTTTGACCATTTATAATATATTTAAATCATTATGACAAGGACATAGCAATAACCTATTACAAACTATTCATTTTGAATAGTTACATAGTAACTATGTATACCACATACCACAGATGAGAAACAGTAAAACATATATAAAACCTATATAAAATTATTTGTATAAAAAAATCACTAAAATAATCTGATAGTTACGAACTATAAACGTTTTAAAAAGAAATTCAACAATATTACCAAGCATTTTTTATATACATAATTAATGCAAATGTGCCTTTGAATGATGACTTGTTTTAAATACGTTTCGTAGTATCTATATAAAGTTGAATGCCAGAGCTGTACTTTGTTGTGACTCCGTTTCATAATATCTATATAAAGTTGAATGCCAGAGCTGTACTTTGTTGTGACTCCGTTTCATAATATCTATATAAAGTTGAATGCCAGAGCTGTACTTTGTTGTGACTCCGTTTTATAATATCTATATAAAGTTGAATGTCAGAGCTGTACTTTGTTGTGACTCCGTTTCATAATATCTATATAAAGTTGAATGCCAGAGCTGTACTTTGTTGTGACTCCGTTTCATAATATCTATATAAAGTTGAATGCCAGAGCTGTACTTTGTTGTGACTCCGTTTCATAATATCTATATAAAGTTGAATGCCAGAGCTGTACTTTGTTGTGACTCCGTTTCATAATATCTATATAAAGTTGAATGCCAGAGCTGTACTTTGTTGTGACTCCGTTTTATAATATCTATATAAAGTTGAATGTCAGAGCTGTACTTTGTTGTGACTCCGTTTCATAATATCTATATAAAGTTGAATGCCAGAGCTGTACTTTGTTGTGACTCCGTTTCATAATATCTATATAAAGTTGAATGCCAGAGCTGTACTTTGTTGTGACTCCGTTTTATAATATCTATATAAAGTTGAATGTCAGAGCTGTACTTTGTTGTGACTCCGTTTCATAATATCTATATAAAGTTGAATGCCAGTGCTGTACTTTGTTGTAACTCCGTTTCATAATATATATATATATATGTAACGTTGAATGACAGCGCTGTAATGTGTTGTACTGCAATGTTTATTAAAATTAAAAATAATTAAATCATTAATTTCAGGAAGCTTATAAGAAATACGTTCTGTAAAACTGTTTTCTTCCTTAAATACAATATGCATTGTAAATACTTGACCGCGGCAATATAGAGGTTGGATAAACTAAACAATATCGATTGCGGACGTGCATTGCAGACAGACAGACAGACAGACAGACAGACAGACAGACAGACAGACAGACAGACAGACAGACAGACAGACAGACAGACAGACAGACAGACAGACAGACAGACAGACAGACAGACAGACAGACAGACAGACAGACAGACAGACAGACAGACAGACAGACACACACACAGACAGACAGACACAGACAGACACACAGACAGACAGACAGACAGACAGACAGACAGACAGACAGACAGACAGACAGACAGACAGACAGACAGACAGACAGACAGACAGACAGACAGACAGACAGAATACATACATGTTCAGACGCGATCGTCGATGTGACCGGTAAATGAAACAGACTATTATCATCATTATTATCAGCACTACTACCGCAGCGACCACGCCCATCGGGTAAAGCAATGTATTGAACTCATCCTGGTCCGGTACAGTCGGTGCGCCTGCTGTTGTTACCTTAACTGGTTCAGTATAAGTGGTGGATTCCTCAGTGATATCTGGATACAATGTCGTTGGTTTGAGACTGCTGTTACTCATAGTTTATAATAAACCTTAAACCGAAATATTTAAATTTTGATATATACACTAGATATAAAAATATATGATATATATTTGATAGATCCTCCAGATAAAACACAACGCTAACAAAGTTGTTTTTTCATAGTTACACAATAACGTTTCAATTATGAGTCCGTGACAAAAGCTTTTCAATTATTAGTCAAATGTAACACATTTCCGGCTAACGGAAATTAACGAACTAGCTGTTCGGGACTGTCAGTATCATATATACTGATAACGTTAACGAATGGAGGAAGTCATTCAAGTGATTTCATCTTCTAGTACGTGGTGAAAAAAAACACATGAAAATTGTGGTTCAGACAAGGGTGTAATGGGAATCAGAAGGACTTGCCATATCTCTGTTCGTTAAAATAGTTTTGATTGGTCCATAGCACCTAATATATGCTATTCTTTAATACCACTGGTGCGGATAAACATTGCATGTTTATAGATTGTTCTACGCCAGGCTTAGTTATCGTCCTGGAGCGATTTCATTGGCTAAGGAAGTAGGTCAACATCTACCGGCGGTCATAACGTTCTATGTAAAATACGTAGAATGTTCTAATTTGAAAAAGCTGAGCGATTTTATTGGTTTAAAAAGTAGGACAACATCTAAGCTTCAAATCCACTGCAGGTTTTAATCATGACCGTGTTATAATTTGTCCAAATTTAAAATCAATTCATAAAATGCTTGCCCGCGTTCCAAAATAGTCAATGGGCAGGGTTGCACAGGCAGATCATGTGTATCGCGTGGTTCACTAGTAGAGCATCGGACCAAGGACCGAAGGGTCGTAGGCTTGATCCTCCACCAAGGCTATGTGTGGTGTCCTTGAGCAAGACACTTTATCAACAAAAGTTTAGTACCCAGGAAAAGCTCGAGCGTGGTTGGTATAAGTTGTAAGAACACGATCTAAGTAAAACAAATAATGCTACATGTGACAATGTTTAATGTGACCATGTTCAATTGAAATAATTTCCTATGCATAAGTCATATGCATATGTGTAACGCAGAGAAAGTGAACTGATTGAAGTAGGTTAAGTGTTCATATTTTAGGTTTAAGCCTTCTCAGTCTCCGGTATTGAAAAGAAACATATTAAATATCGAAAGACGAGAAACCAACTAATGTCCAACTGCCGAGAATCCACTGGATAAAGGACTTAAATAGCTTTCAATACCTTGTACATTGATTTCCTTTCATTACACCAGCAGTCAAATATAAGATATAAAAAAATCAAGTTTTTCATAATTATGACAATTAACTTGCGTTTTTATTTACATAGCCATAGTCCTGTTTTAAAAGTTGTTAATATAAAGATAGTGCGTGTATTAAGCTGCATACTACAGCAAAATGACACGGGTTTCTGTTCGAAAACTTGCAAAACTTGTCCTACTGATCTAGACAACACTTTATGAATGTAACTATAAACGCAAATATATAATATTTAGCATGATAACGGGTTTTCCCGAGCACCAATATCCGATAATCGAATATAAGTACATCTATACTTGGTGATATTTTGTGTAATGCAATGTTTACGGACAAGAGAGGCAACCATAATCCGCCGACTGGGAACATTTAAACAAAACTGCGGGAAATCGGCTTAGGAGTTGATATATGTATATAATTAGGTTTGGTTTCCGGTTCCTCTGTTTGAAGAAGGATGGACGGATTGACCCGGCTTCTTCTTCTTCAGACAGATGACTACTCATTACTCAAATTGTTTGCTTGTTGTAATTATATGTTTTGTCCATTTCATTTTCACTATTTATATCCTTGTAACAAAGGGAAATATAGAGTATATATAGATATATGCTCACAATATAATTAAATATAGATTGGTGATTCAACATATATGTATATACATCATGCACGACTGACAAGACAGTATACGCAGATGTCGTCTTAAAATATACACTTGAAATGTCATTTTTTGAGATGTTTTATAGCATACTCGAATATAACATTTTTGTATAGCAAGATTGAAATGAAATTCTTTAAATAATAAATCACTTGATAATAGATTAATGTGTCTAAATGAAATTCTTTTCATATAAAACTGAGGGTCAAACAATGATTGATAATAGCCAAATGGATTTTAAATAGAAATACTCTAAGTACTAAAGGCGGGATTGCTATAAAATGCTATGAGTTGCTGCTGTTGTTGTTGTATGGTGTTAAGCGTCGCTTTTATCCATTTTTCAGTTATAGCGCCATGGCGTCTACTTGAGACAGATTTCTAAGCGCTGTCACACTGGAGTTTCATGCCGCAAATACATGGTACGATACCCAACTCACAATATACTGACACTGACATAAAATATTGAATTAATGCAGGATACTATTAAAGTAGTTTGTGTTGTAGAATATCTACGCGCATGGACTGATAATTGAATGGTGTCTAAATCATATCCATATTTATTGTCCATATTATTTTTAAAATACATATTTATAATACCGGCTATCTCAACACCAGTAACAAAGCGAGACAATGGCCGATGGATTCTTCTTTTGAATTTTTAATCAGCTTTCAAGTTGAGGAGAGAAACTATATAAGAAATATTTTCTTTCGTTTCAATCTTTTTACTAAATATGTTGTGGAATATGCTGTACATAATTTATGAATAAATATGTTTAAACCAAGTCAGAGGCAGTGTTTTTAAAAATATAATTGGCAAACAATTTAAATTTAAAAAATAAAACACCATGCAGATATTCTTCTCCTGTAACTGACAAAATGTAAAACAAGATTTGGAGGGGGTAAATATTCATGAGCTCACATTTAATGCTAGAAAACAGGCTAAATCAGACAGAGCATGTAAGACATGCTTATAAGCATGTATAGACGATGGTATACAGGTAATTGTGATAAATCATATCAATCTAGCATTTTATTTTTGGTTAGAACGAATGTAATTCTTCATCCTGTACTGTATATTTTATAATCCAACAGTAGATTTGATAAAGTTTTATGTTGTTATCAGTTTCTACTAGAAGTAATAATTGACAAGAATACTGGTGTTAAGGTAAGATCTTATTTAAGATTATCGGGTATGACCTATAAAGTTTATTAACACGTATTTACACTCTGCAAATATATTACCACTCAAAAAGTAATATTTCAACTAAACTTTCAATGATGATGTTGATGATGATGATAATGCTAATTATGATGATGGTGATGCTGGTGGTTAGTGTGATGATGATGATGTTGATAATGACTGTGTATTGGTGACGGTGGTTGCGACTGTTGTTAGTTCGCATCCTCACCCGGCCACAGTATCCGTAATGATTGATACTCGCTATTGCCACTCAGTATGAATCGTCTTTTAACTTTGATTCAAGTGTGACATTTAACAGTGACTTGGGAGCTGAGATGGGTGTGTTGGTTAACCTTTCAGTATCACAGGAAAGAGTGGTTAGGTAAGCTAGTCGTCTGTTAGCACTCGATGACATAAAAATGACACTAAATATTAAAACAAATGAAACTAAATTAAGTTTTTCAATCCTACTCTCATTTATCCAGAGGCATGTGCACATTAAGTTCATGCTTTATTACTTTAACTTGCAATTATAATGAATGAAAAGAGTTTCAGTAGTTTTTTATCATCTTTTTACAATTAATAAAACATACTTTGACAAATCCATCATAATAGCAGAGCTTGCATTTTATGCAAATGATGCAAAATACTTGGTACATTCAAATGATACATATTGTGGAAAAAGTATCATTCAAATTTGGAACAATATCTAATTAATGACGATAACAGGACCAATACACATGCTGGCTGGATCGTACAGTATGTAGTATCCGATACACACCCAGTAGCCCGTTTATAGACTATAAACATTAATACATCCTTTTTAAATAAATAATAAAATAATGAGAAAGATTCCTTCACGAACACTATTACTTATACATGTAGATGTATTTATTAAGAAACAAGTGAACAGTATTTTGTCGCCTGTAACTGTTCAATTTATAGACCCTACAATGTACTCCAGCTTTCCGATGTGCTACAGTGTCGAGTCTTTCATTTAATCACATTTCAGGGTCAATCGTAAAAGAGCACGATATAAGGTTTCTATGACTTAGTAATTTCATATACATTCATCAAATGATATTTACATTCAACATATGCTATTTATATATTTGAAGCAAACAAATAAATATTCATTTATTTGGGTTTGTGTTTGTTTGTCTTTATATATTAAACATTATGTACTTTATAGAAGTTCTTTGTACTTTATTTTTGTGTTGTTGGCACACTGAGTTACAAGGTGTTTACACTTTTTACCAGGCTTGAAAATTTCACACAACCCACCAATAAAGATAACAATACCGATGACTGTAAAGTTGGCAGCGAAAGTATAGAAACTAACGAGGGCCAATGGCGGGATTAGTAATTGCAAACACTTAGTCAAGTGGTTAATTAGAACGGCCAAAGTCCTTAATACATGGACTTGCTATCATCTTCCAACTAAACTACGTAACGTAGTCTATTGTGTTTTATATTCCCTTAAACATGACTGGTCTGGAGACGTCGGTGAGTTCTTTGGTGTAAACAATATGTATTCTACATAAATGGAGAAAACTATTCAGGTATACAATAGAAAGGATTTGAAAACAAACTTGATAAAGCTTTTGTAAATCGAGATGTCGCAGTGCACTGGTTCATTGAATCTCCTTAAGAAAACATTTCTAGGAAATAAGTGAATTAAGATAATAAAAAAAGATGATAGTCAGAGTAAAATAATGAAAAAATAAGTAGACATGGTTGGTAAAGAGGTCCATGTAACAAGCTCAGGCAATATGATCCATTGTACATGTAATTAGGTCATGCAATATGGTCCATTGTACATGTAACTAACTCAGGCAACACGGTCCATTAGAGATGTAACAAGCTCAGGCAATACGATCTATTGTAGATGTAACTAGCTCAGGCAATATGGTTCATTTTAGATGTAACTAGCTCAGGTAATATGGTCCATTGTAGATGAAACTAGCTCAAGCAATACGGTCCATTGTACATGTAACTAGCTCAGGCAATATGGTCAATTGTACATGTAACTAGCTCAAGTAATATGGTCCATTATACATGTAACTGGCTCAGGCAATATGGTCCCTTGTAGATGTTACTAGCTCAGGCAACACGGTCCATAGTACATGTAACTAGCTCAGGCAATATGGTCTATTGTACATGTAACTTGTTCAGGCAAACTGGTCCATTGTACATGTAACTAGATCAGGCAATATGGTCCATTGTACATGTAACCAGCTCATGCAATATGGTCCCTTGTAGATGTAACTAGCTCAGGTAATATGGTCCATTGTACATGTAACTAGTTCAGGCAATATGGTTCATTGTACATGTAACTAGCTTAGGCAATATAGTCTGTTGTAGATGTAACTATCTCAGGCAATACGGTCCATTGTTCATGTAACCAGCTCAGGCAATATGGTCCATTGTAGATGTAACTAGCTCAGGCAATATGGTCCATTGTACATGTAACTAGTTCAGGCAATATGGTCCATTGTACATGTAACTAGCTCAGGCAATATGGTCCATTGCAGATGTAACTAGCTCAGGCAATATGGTCCATTGTACATGTAACTAGTTCAGGCAATATGGTCCATTGTACATGTAACTAGCTCAGGCAATATGGTTCATTGCAGATGTAACTATCTCAGGCAATATGGTCCATTGCAGATGTAACTATCTCAGGCAATATGGTCCATTGTACATGTAACTAGCTCAGGCAATATGGTCCCTTGTAGATGTAACTAGCTCAGGCAATATGGTCCATTGTACATGTAACTAGTTAAGGCAATATGGTCCATTGTACATGTAACTAGCTCAGACAATATGGTCCATTGTACATGTAACTATCTCAGGCAATATGGTCCCTTGTCCATGTAACTAGCTCGGCAATATGGTCCCTTGTCCATGTAACTAGCTCGACAATATGGTCCCTTGTAGATGTAACTTTCTCAGGCAATATGGTCCCTTGTCCATGTAACTAGCTCGGCAATATGGTCCCTTGTAACTAGCTCGGCACTATGGTCCATTGCAGATGTAACTATCTCAGGCAATATGGTCCATTTCCTATTATTTCTAAATGCAAGCCCTTGTTGTTTATAAGTCTCAACAAAGTTAATTTGTACATTACCTGGCAAAGAATGAAAAATACATAGCTTCTGTTTTGTTTGGATTGTGATGTGACGAAACCTGAGAGAAACTCATTAGGTGATACTTTATGCAAAATGTCAAAGCCTAGCCTCGTCCACCTAATGTGAATTTACTGCTACACGGATATATTCGCTAAACACACCTAAAAAACGAACATGTTCGTCGAGCTGTTCAAAATTTTCATTTTTTTTTAATGGGGTTAAACGCCATTTTCAGTACATTTCAGGTTATATATGGCATATCCAGTTTTACTGGTGGAGGAAGATCTCAAACTGATTCAGGAGGTGTAGAACCAACGTCCTTCCGCAAGGTACTGGAAACTATTTCACATAAAGCTTTTCGAGCGGTCGGGACCTGAACTTACGACCTTAGCGGTGAATGGAAAGTATCTTGAGCGTTAGATCACCCGGCCCCGGAGGACCCCGCCCATCCCCCACCCACGATTTATTTTATTAAGGTCACCAATAGATTTGCATAGATCTTACTTTATAGTTGTATAGTATATACCATGTTTGTGATATATGTGTCTTAATAACTGTACGTTTTGATCCACATGCTTTCGATCAATATCTCTTCTTTTTTCATTTTATCTAACCGTTGTTATTCGTATTATTTTGTTTTATTCAGTAGCAGTAAACGTCCGGCAAGGTGTATCCAAACATTTTAAATAAAAGTTTCAATTTTATTTATAATCATTTTATTTTACCATAATCACTTTATTTACCATAATCAATTTTAAAGGGATTATATTGGTATATTACCGTAATTCCCTGTCTTAAAGGGTACCGCACGTCAGAATATAAATGGCTATTTATCGTTAAATAGACATGTAAATAACACAAAAATCAACAAATTTTAATTGTACGAAATTTATCAAATGAGAAAAATGACATTAAATATCATGATTTCAAGCGTTTCCTAAATGCTATGGGCGCCGCCATTTTGTAGCTCTTTTGTGATGGAGGTATTCGGTGACGTCATAACTGCACTTCCGTTCTAGTTATCGCGAAAATTGTATTGTGTCGTTAGTGACTGCTCTCTACTGAAACTCTTATGTATATACACTAATATACGTAATCAGTTTATATACAGATATACAGTGCATTAGTGAACATCGAAGGTAGACAATTAAACGCGAAAACGATTCTGAATTGAAGGACTTAACCCATTAAACATTGTTTTCTCCAGCGGAATAAGTGGGTGGAGTAATGCGATATGTTTTGTGGGCAGCGTTGTTTTTAGTTTTCCTAATATGTGATTTCACATTGCTTCAGTGTCAAGCTTCTGGTGACATCACGTGCAAAACGCCTTAATACTTTGGGGTAGGACTTAAGATTGCAGAATGAAGCGTACCAATGCCTTGGCGTACTATTACCCAAGCATACAATTTCTGATGATTTCAGTACGAAGATGACCATATGCGACATACATATAGACTTAGTGTATATTATCCAGTGGGAAGCTCTTTAAAATGTGCTAATAACATATAGCTCAGCTGATTTCTGAAATTTAATTTGTAATTTTATATTCTCTTCCAAAATATTGCGAAATTGATATCATATAGCAAACTTTCACAATCTTATAATTGCAGGCTGTTTAAACAGGTGTGATAATCCAATTAACAATAAAAACAAGAGGTAAATGCCAAAACATAAGGTGTGAAAACGACATGGTATCTAAAAGTTATTATTAAAAAACAAATTAAGGCCAATTAATTGTTACAGGCCCGATTAGCTCAGTCAGTTACGTGTCTAACTATCAATCCAGGTGTCTCGAGTTCGAACCCCCACCCGGCGACAGTCTCTGTGATGACTGACATACAACATTGTGTCTCAATATCATTTGTCTCTCACTGCTGATTCGAGTGGAAAAATTATCAGTTACTTGCGGTTGCTGGGTGTGCTCGAGTACTGGTTAACTTTTGCAGGAAACAGTGGTTAGGTTAACTGAACATCTGTACAGTAAACCCTCGATGGCAAAAAAATGATGCCAAATATTTAGTCAACCATTAATTGTTCATAAACTCATTTTATTAATTTTATAATTAAAAGGCAATTTAGTTTATTGATATATGGCTTTTTCACAGTCAACTAGGTCATTATTCTTCAATAGACATTTGAACTACCTCTACTTCGTAATGAAAAAAGATAAAGTAAAACCTTTATTTATGAAAAGTTTTTTTTACTGTTAAAATAGTGTTCTGGTATACAGTTTATGAAAAATATTCATAAAATCATATAACATAATTTTTTTACTTGTAAGTTTACATTGATATTGAAACCCTTATTAACTGAAAATGTTTAAATTAGTAATAAGGCATAATACTATGTGATATAACATCCTGTCATAAAGCCTGGGGTCATTAAACCTGGGGTGATTACGCTTATTAGGGTACAATATGCACACTGTGGCAGGGTATTTCTCATTACCACATGGTGTGAATTATGAAAGCTCAGCAGGGTGCCAGTAGCTGGACAGTAACATACACTTTGTGCAATATGCCTGTAGACATTATATTCCATATGACACTCCCTATAAGGAGACACATTCATATATGTTCAGAGAACTGGTAGAATAGATAATCATCATATATCAAATTGGGAAGTAACACCATTTGAATAACCAAAAGACAGTGCCAGTTATGTAAAACAACCCCCCCCCCCCACCCCAACTCATTCATGCTTCATCTAAATTTACTAAAAAGGGTATAAAATCAAAATTTTATCAGCCATTTCTCAGTTCGCAACAATGGCCGCACCAGCTAAACACGATAAGAAATGAGATATAATATTATTTCTTATTCTCTCTTAGACAGGTAAACATATGTAACAAAACATTTTCCCTTAAATTCCATTCTTGGTCTAATTAGTGTGTTTTTTTTTGATAATGTATTGACTGAGTAGCAAACAGTATATACCCTGATAGTACAGCATGAATGTGCAGGCTCGCCTGGATCTACATCAAAACATCAATACTGACGGCAATAATTACTTTT
The DNA here is from genome assembly GCA_029582155.1 of Panopea generosa. Taxonomy (NCBI): domain Eukaryota; kingdom Metazoa; phylum Mollusca; class Bivalvia; order Adapedonta; family Hiatellidae; genus Panopea; species Panopea generosa. Next base: position 48,977,946 of record CM055903.1, on the reverse strand, counting down.
TTTATCAAGCTAAGGGTAATTTTACTATTTTGAAAAATTCAATCATCAATGTCAGGCTACATGATAAGATGTCAGAGTCGTGATTGATGGGTTTCGGGTTTGATCTCTGGTTCATGATCGGTGTGACTGTTTAACAGTTATCATCTTTTTGGGTGAAAACTTCATAAGACATTGCTGTGACATATCTGTATAATTTCTGTGATACATTCTAAATCTTCTAAATTTCCAATAGTGTGGTCATTGCATCTGCAGCACGTATTTTCGTCAGACGAAAGCATCATACACAGTTTTCGCAGCTGCAAAAATCCTTCACATGTGTGAACAACTGTGCCGTCTCACTATTTCTCTCGTCTTCTAATTAATTTAACTCTGCTTCTGAAATTTCTGGTTCAAAGTTGTAGGCCACAAGTCGTTCCCCGTTACTAAAATCCATTTTATTATTCTTGCTAGTACTTTTGCCGGTGATTATAATTGCACGTTTCTATATCTGCTGTTGTGTATAAATCAATTATGTTTTAAACCGGAAGTGCAGTTATGACGTCACGCAGGTATCCAAAATGGCGACGTCCACCACAAAGTCGATGTGCGAAAATGACCGTTACAAAACGAGCTGATATATCTTTATGGACTCGAACTTATGCATAATAATACTATTAATAGAAAGCTGAACTCATAGCTATTCATATTATCCTGTTTTATACACAGGGTTGCGTTCCCCTTTAAATACACACGCCCAGCATGAAGATACACGTAAAACTTAGAGATATACGCGTCTAAAGTGTCTAATTGCATAACCTCTTTATTACAAACATCGGGTTTCTGAAGCCACGTTTTTGTTTTTGTTTGCATTTGCCATTTTCAACGGACCGCTTTCGGGTTTCCGATCAATCATCGGATAACATCGTGAAGACACGTTCCCGATCTCATTTTCGAGGCTTTGTTCGGGAAATTTACGAAGTTCAATGTAAACATTGCGCAATACTTTATTGCGGGACGTATTACAGTTTTTGCAAATATTCAATTACTGTTAATTTGATAACTTTCAAGTAAATAAAGGTCATACGTCAATACATAATTATTATTTTGTGCACACTGCATACAGGAAAATGACTCCAATTACTTCCCTTAGACCGTGATAAAATATACAGGTATCGCTCCGCTCTGACACTAAGATCAAGTAGGCGTGACGTGTTATATGCCCTCGGGATATATCTATTCGTTTTGACAAGGACTTATATAAGTGTTTGGTTTCAATAGGCAAGTTTTGGTGGTTTTGATGTGTAGTGTAAAAAAGAAATTAACAAATTTTATTTTAACGCTAACATCATTTGATTAAATTTAATGTGCATAATTATAAAACAGATTAATGATTTTAATTACAAATTTCAATATACTTTGATAAAGTTTATTTCATTATCAACCAACAGATAAAGATTGATTATTTTGTGCTACTGTGATCAATAAATTTATTACGGTTATTAGATTATATAATCTCACATTTGAAAGAGACAGAATAACAATAAACAAAATGTCGTAAATCAATCATCACAGAGACTGGTGCCGTCGGGGATTCGAATTCACGACCCGAGTGTTGATAGTCAGACGCATTACTGTTTGAGTTAACGGGACAAGTGCACTGATATTCAAATGCTATTTTAAACTTCATGTTGTTGTTTTTTAAAATATAATTACTATGGTTGTTTGAAACAGACATCTTTAAATTAGCGCATGCGTTTTTAATAAAGCCTAAAACGGTATTTGACCAAAATCGAGTTTCAACAGCTTCTTTAAAGTACCTCCTGTTATAATATCATAAGATTATATTTTTACAACAGATTAATATTTTTCACATACCACTTTGATACACAGTAGAAATTCGTTGTATTGGATACAATAATACGTTGTACATGGGCACACAAAAATAAATCCGAATTACATTTTATCTCATTTTCAAATAAAAATGGAAGCAAGATGCAATTATCATATTTTTTATATCTAAATATCGTCGTTAAGATTTATTTGCAATAAACATATACGTTTTAATAGGTTGGCAAAAATCACAACTAAGGTTTATAAGACCTTAAAAATGACCGAAAACGTGTTTTGTAGTAATTTTTATATAGAACATATAAGGACCATATATGCTGTTATAAAACTTAAAAAGGAAGCAAGAAGACGTAAACTTATTTTAATTTTTATTTTATCATAATAATGGTTATATTTTAAACTAAATGACTAGATATTGTAACATAATGGCAATTTAATAATGAAACAGTTATAACGATAAAACTAAATTTCTTCTATATGTTTCTATGTAAACCAAATATGACGGTTTAGTTAGGTCAGTGATAAAAACGGTCGATATCAAGGGGGGTAACATCTCTCGATAAGCCAGTGAAATGTCTGAAATTGTCCCACATGGTGTATACACTTTTATTCAATTTCTGATAATGGCAAAGAGCCATAAATAAGGTATAAGTGTCATGAAGTTATTTCTACATAGAGTCTATAGTGGTTGCAATAAAGCTACAGTCTAGCCAATGCCAATATCCAAAACAAAAGAAAAATCCGGGTGTTAGTGAGTACAGCAAAACATTAATACGTCCATCTTCTTATATTTCTTATATAGGGCATATTGAAAACTATTGTTTTTGGTTATTCCATTTAGCATTGCAAGAAGCATGATAACGCTGAGATGGAAGATAAAGGCTCCATTGTGTTGTATACATTTTAACTCATCAATGGCCATACCTTTAAATAATTTTAAAAACTGCTTTCCAGGTTTGGTCAAGATCCAGTGAAAATGCGATTGCAAGAGTGTACACAAGGTAAATGTTAACGGACGACCTCAGGCTCTCCTTGAGCCTAATAGAGCAAATTTAGTGTTACAATACTTTATTTAACACATATACTATTCGAGAGGTTAGCTATTTCAAAGAATTATATAGAGAAGGAAAGGCAACTGATTGAGATTTTGTTAACGCTCGCGTATTCACGCAAAATCTCGCAATATCTCGTTTTCAAGTATCTTAACTAACATTCATCTCACGAACACAAATCAAAATTCTTACATTGCAATATGAAATTTTCATAAAAACTATACCATTCCGAGAAATTTATGTTTAAAATTGTATAAGTACTTGCAATTACAACATTTGTATTCTGCAGCTAGAATAATGATAAATAACAAGAAATTTTCTTTCAAACCTCAATATCTTTAATTCAAGATCATTTTGCGTAATTGAAACATGTTTAATCATCTAAGATTACATACAGCTTACAGTTTATGTACAAGAAATCAGTTACCTGTGAATTATGAACGATTAGTTCGGACATTATGAATGCTTCGTTTGCTATTTCTTCAACATTTGGCCAGTAGATACAAGTTTCCTATCCTTCAACACAAGTCCTTGGCTACTTGAAATATTTATGGACCTACAACTATTAACAAGCACCTGTGGTCTAAAGAATTCTCCTTATTTAAGCATTTCTTGGCTACTAATAACCTTGGCCATAAAAAACTACCAACTCGAACTCAACTCCGTAACATTTATTTTGTCATGTGTACATGGAAAATGCAGATAGATAAGTAAGCGTAAACTGATGTAAACATTATAAATACTAAGATGGAATACAATTGGTAGCACTCATCAAAATATTAAATAAGAGGGACATGCTCTTCTGGCGTAATTGTAGCACAAAGGTCACGATATAGTAAGAGTTTGAACTGTAGATCGGACCCAGCTTTCCGTGCTTGTTTCCGTCATTTAGCATTGTTAGAAGCAATCTGGTTGGCCACATCTAGGAGCATTCTGGTTGGCTACATCTAGCAATAGTAGGAACACGCTGATTGGCCAGTTAATTCTACGTTTGGAAAGACAATATAAACGTGAGGTTTAAGTTTAAATTTCACCAAATTTCTAGTTTTATTCACCAAAGAACCTTAAAAGTGTGCCATAGTGAAATTCAACACAGACACTATTTCACATCTACATACATTTATAGTTTATCCTGTTAACCTGTGATTTCATTACAAAGACTGGCAGGCTAATATCAATTCAAAATAGTGCCTGAGAATAGTTTATCACCCAAATATACATTCAAGCCCTTACTTTTGATATCGAAGTCACAAAAATGTGTTAATTGGTTCAGAAGTAGTTTTCCCCCCAAGATTATGCAGAGTCATGTCAACAGAAGTAAGTAACTGCAGGTACTTGCCTATTTAAGCTTGGGTAGCACATTGGTGAAATTTTGCAAATTTATCTCATACTGAACATATTTTTTTGTGATTTTGTTATCAAAAGAAAGGGCTTGATTGTAATAATGTGTGGTATTTTTTTCTTTGATAAAATTGAAAGAAAATGAAGAAATTTAAGATTACAGTTATTTATTTTAAATTAGATCATTTTCTCATTTTCAACCCTATTTACATTAAAAATAAGAAAAAAATCTTTACATATCGAAATGAAATGTTTGTTTCCTTTCTATATAAAGTTTATATTTCCATGATGTGTAGCTAAAACGTTTTTTTGTTAAACTACCTTTCTTATTAAAATAATAAATAACATATTATGGCTTAAACTCGACCAGTTCTTATTTAGAAGAAAAATATTAAATTATTGATACTTAGAAATAGTGATCATATTTTAGCCATGCATATCTGTTTATATTAAACTGATATTAGCATCCCTGTAATTTAATATAATAATGTGAATAAAAAAAGATACAGTAACTAATTGTGTAACATTACAATATAAACACAACGGTTCATGTGTGAACAAAGAAATTTACATTAAAATATTTTGAAAGTGAAACAACTTAAAGAAAGGCATACATGCGATAACAATGACATTTTATTAGAATTTGAATCAAATATGAACAGTAACAAAACACAGAATGTTATATATGATATACAAGAACAATGACATTACATTGGAATATATTACGATGGGCACAGTAATTAACATCAGATTGTCTTACTGGTAAAAGTAATTATTAGAGTGTATTAACTAAGTATGATGAAGTAAAGATTCAACATTAGAATGTGTCATATATGCAAAAAAACAATGAGTTTTCACTAGAATGTGTCGTATATGCAAAAACAATGAGTTTACACTAGAATATGTCGTATATGCAAAAACAATGAATTTACACTAGAATATGTCGTATATGCAAAAACAATGTGTTTACACTAGAATATGTCGTATATGCAAAAACAATGAGTTTACACTAGAATGTGTCATATATATGCAAAACAATGAGTTTACATTAGAATGTGTCATATATGCAAAAACAATGAGTTTACACTAGAATGTGTCGTATATGCAAAAATAATGAGTTTACACTAGAATGTGCCATATATGCAAAAACAGTGAGTTTACATTAGAATGTGCCATATATGCAAAAACAATGAGATTATATGCAAAAATAATGAGTTTACATTAGAATGTGCCATATATGCAAATGAGTTTATATGCAAAAATAATGAGTTTACCTAGAATGTGCCATATATACAAAAACAATGAGTTTACATTAGAATGTGCCATAAATGCAAATGTGTTTATATGCAAATATAATGAGTTTACACTAGAATGTGCCATATATGCAAAAACAATGAGTTTACATTAGAATATGTCATATATGCAAAAACAATGAGTTTACATTAGAATTGGTCATATATGCAAAAATAACGAGTTTGTAAAAACAATGAGTTTTAAATTACATAAGAATGTGCCATATATGCAAAAACAATGAGTTTACATTAGAATATATCAATATGAACATAATGAATAAAAAATAATTAGAATGTCACTTACATATACAACAATGAAATTGCATTAGAACTTTTAAATGTGAGCACAGTGGATTTAAATCAGAATGTCCTGGCTATCAATAAACACCACAAATAAATATATTAATCAAAGGGACAAACAATAATCTTGACTAAGGTTACTACTGTTCATACATTGAAGCAACCAACATCAACAAATGCAAGTATATAGAACGGTCTTAGGCCACTATATCAATAATTTGACCAATAACCCGGGCCAATATAAAATAGCTTAATTAACAGCATTAAAGGCTTAATTAATTAATATAATCAGACTCTGACTCAGGCCTTTGTTACAGTCAATGTATATTACACAAATGTCATGATAAATATTCTCGTAAATCACAGGTTCTGTAAAATGGAAATATACGACTTTTACGCCACCGATGAAGTGAATCTATAACAAAATAAGAGAGAAACCAATACATACAAATCTAAACTTGCCACAAAACTAAAAGTCAAGTTTAAACTGAATGACTGTCTTTTGTTTATAAACTTTCTCCACTAATTACACTATTCTTAGTTTCTATAAACTTCAGAATTTGTTTTTCAAAATATTCATACACAAATGGTATTTGCATTGGAATACTCAAATCAAAATCAATCATTTTTCGGAATGTTTGCAAAACTATTAATTAACATATTATATACATGTATATACGAGTATATATATAACTGCAGGTGTTTTTATTCATGACAATAATATTTGATCTTCTACATTATACATGTACTATTTAAACTGAGCTGACAAAAGGAAAAATTATCAGCAGCTAAAACAAGCACCACAAGCAATTGCTCTGTAATTAGAGAGCAAATCTTGATGATCTAGCCATTGATCAATGTCCGCCAGATCACATGTAACAGTGTCTATCTCAGAGGCTGCACGTGTTCCAACCGCTCTTCTACTTGCATGGCATGTCCATGGACATCAAAACAAGTTCCAACTTGGAGGTAAGGTTTATGAAACTTCCTGGTGACGACGCTTCTGCGTTATCCATCTCCCGCATTAACTGTAATTTTAATCAAGAGTATTACTATCAAATGAATAGTGCACATCTACAACAAATAAAAATATATTTTCATTCTTCAACTTTATTTCATAAACAAACACCTAATCTGTGAAGCAATTCCAGCCATAGGTGGATTTAACAGACACAACAAAGGGCCATAACTGTGGCAGAATATAATACCATGAAAAATGTGACGTTATACTCAAGAAGTATACCAAGTGTGAAGAAAGCCTTTGGCAAATGAACATTTAACACATTAATAATGAAAACTGTAGGAAGGATTGAGGGAACATGATTGACAAAAGCCAAATGCAAAAACTGAAATTATATTTTCTTAGATTTTTGTATATTTTTAACACAATTCAGATTGTATATTAACGGTGTGTAGTTTTATATGTCCAATTAACAATTGTGTGTCTACTGATTTTAGCCACTGAAAGTAATAAACCACATATAAAATCATATTTTAAGTGGATAAAGTAACAACACTTACTTTCAATTGTATTTTGAATTAAATCATTAAAAGAAGCACAGTCATTGTTGAACTTAAATCTATCTGCAAAAAGAACATGTCAACTGTGGTCAACATAATCAAATAAAATATCTGATGCCACATGCTCCTGCAATCAACGTACTGAGGATGTAAAGCAGGTCTGGATACATTCCCCTAAACAAAGTGTAGCAGCAGTTGAGGGGGGATAGGAAAATATAAATAAAACACTGAAGGCCAAATATACAGATTGCAGACACATCTAATGAGCAAAACAATCCATGTTTTCCAATGGCCTACATACATACCGCATTTCTGTACTGTGCTGCATATTTGTACAATTCCAGTAATGCACTAGCCTGATGGAACTTGCCTGAAAACTTCTGAAAAAGATATAATTCAAACTTGCATACTTATTGTTTAAATCAATTTAAAGATACAATGTTTTCTCCAATGTTCATTTTCATACCATATATCAATCTTTTTTAAATTATGCTGACCCAAATTTATCCAAATGTACGACATATAATAACAACTCAGACGTAAAATATGATTTATATAAACTTGTGTGAGTGTGTAAGTATATGACAGTGTGACACTGTATGTAACAAATTGAGGTAAAGTCATGACACACGATCACAATAAATGGATAAATATATGACACATGACATCAAATATTGAGGTAAATGTATGAGATTTTATGACTACAACTGGTATATGACATATGGTATTACAAATTAAGGTAAATGTATGACACTTGATGACCATAAATAATATTGTAAGTATAATAAAACTGGTTTAAATTTATGACATTTGATGATAAAACTTCTTCCAAATGTACGACATTTTATAACACAAAGTTGATAGCTGAAACCTATAACATTCTGCTAAAAACATCACACTTCACGAGTGTAAAAAGTAACACAAATTATTCTTTTTTTTATTATGAACCTTGAAACCTAAATTGGTAGAGTACAATTGCATGAAACATGACACAATATCTGACTTGTGTATTGAAACTTGAACATATGTGGGGTTAGACCCTAAAACAACAAAAATATGTATTATTCACATCCCAATAAAATTGTATACATACTGTCAGAATGTCATGAATTGTTACTGGACATCCCAAACCAGCACTTAACTTGAAAAAGAGCATTTTATATAAATGCATGTATCCTTAACAATCATGCTATACCTGAGAAACCTTCTCTGTGAAATACGAGTTGAGCTCCTGTTCGCTGATGGCAGGTTTGTTTTTGATACCTTGGAAATACTCCTTCACCATGTTCTTGTAGCGGGGAATATCCTTAGCAAACAGAAGCTTGTTGGAAGGGGACGACTGCAGAGATACGTAGAACAATATAATTATACCGTCTCATAGTATGCATGAAATGTTGTAGCTAATATATTGTATAGTAGTTTTAAAAAACTATTTGTCGATTATCAAGTTCTTATTTTCCATTGATAAATAGTTATTGAATAATATTCTATGCGAACTACGACAAAATGCATATAAGAGTAATGATCACAATAACTGTGTGACATATGTGATGTCACAAATACGTGATACACTATAATATGTATGGATTCTAATTCAATGTTATGAAGATATATTATAAAATAACTGCTTGCACTGTCATTTAAATAAAATGTCCACACCGGTCATGGTTAGCTCATCTGGTAGCATGTCTTATTTTCAATCCAGTGGTCGTTAGTTTGAATCCCGCTTGATGATTGATATATGACATTATGTCTTATTGTCATTTTTTCTCGCCATTTATTCGAGTGAGAAAGCTATCAATTACTTACAAACATGGATGTGCTCGAGAACTGGTTAACCTAACCTTCCATGATCTGAGGAAAGAGTGGTTGAGTGAACTGACCATCTGTTAGCCCTCAAAGCTAATATAATGCACACCTAAAGCTCAGGATGAACAGTTGTATATCATGGTAAACATTTTGTATCTGTATTATATTTTTATATAACAATGAGAGCCTTCCATGTCGAAGTGGTCCAAGGCACTGTCCCCTCACGACTGGGGTTGTAGATTTACTCGTAGTCCAAAAACTCAATATGAGAATGATTGCCATTTATTTGCAAAAGGATGTTGCATGTTCTAATCAGTTTTCGTTAAAAAAATATCTCATTTCTGGGGTAAAATATAATAATAAAATGAGCCTATAAATGACATACAGAATCAAGTCTTAGGTCCGCAGTGGAACAGCTGTCCATGAGAGTTTGGGCAATAACGGAAAGGCAGGAATCAACAATGTGAGGCTTGTAGATGTCAAACACAAACTCAGGATTCTTAATGATGTTTACCCAGAACCGCAACAGTAAGCTGAATAAGAAATGTTAGTGTTGTTTTTTTTTTGTTCATACTATTTTTTCCACTTTTCATTAACATTATAAATACATAGTGTAGCATAATTCTAGTCAAATAACAAATTATCATTATGTTTCTCACTATAAAACATATCTCTTTCTTTCAGTTTTTCTCCAGTTTAAAAAAAGTGTAGATTTTTTTTATTGATTTTTTTATTTTGTTACAATTTTCTAGATATCATTGTTTTTTTCTAGTGGGAAATAAATGGTAATTTTGATATAAGTTGACTAGGTAAAATATACTAATGTTAGTGTTACTTGTATCAAGAAGAAAGCACCTGACTGTGATTTTATAAACACTTACATATTTATGCAAACTTTCGTGAAATCTCGTTTTCAATTATTCAAACTCTCATTTATCTCAGGAACACAAATCAAACTTTTTTCTTTCCACAATGAGATTCTCTACAACACAAAACCATTCCCAGCAGATTTGGTTTAAAATTATAGTACTTATGGTTACAAAATGTGTACACTGTAACAAAAAGTCCACAAAAGCACTAGAAATATTTTACTTCAAACTGCAATGTTTTTGCATGTTGAAAACATTATACAATATCTAGGGTTACATATAGCTATAGTTTTGCCTGTGAACTCTGAATGAATAATTTTGCAAAACTATTTGCATGCTATATACAATTCTTCTATAATATATGTCCTTGTTTTAAGTTATTAAAGCTGAGTTAGAGTATAAAGTGACTGATGCATTATATAAAAAAATATTGCATTGTACCGTAATGACTGTAATTTAAGCATGTTGTACCTGTTTCATAATTATTGTATATTTCGTGTTTTGTACTTGATTTACAAGCACTGTGTATATCAAATGCCGTGTACCTGTTATATACTTATTGTATATTATGTGCCTTGTACTTGATTTACAGGCAGTGTATATCAAATGCCGTGTACCTGTTTCATAATAATTGTATATTATGTACTTTGTACTTGATTTACAAGCACTGTGTATATCAAATGCCGTGTACCTGTTTCATAATTATTGTATATTATATGTTTTGTACTTGATTTAAAAGCACTGTGTATATCAAATGCCGTGTACCTGTTATATACTTATTGTATATTATGTGCCTTGTACTTGATTTACAGGCAGTGTATATCAAATGCCGTGTACCTGTTTCATAATAATTGTATATTATGTACTTTGTACTTGATTTACAAGCACTGTGTATATCAAATGCCGTGTACCTGTTTCATAATTATTGTATATTATATGTTTTGTACTTGATTTAAAAGCACTGTCTATATCATATGCCGTGTACCTGTTATATAATTATTGTATATCATCAAGGACTTAAAGGATATTGCATCTCTGTACAAAATAATGATAAAATAGCACAAAAAAGTTAGTAATTTGGCAAATTAATCATTCAGATTTCACAGATTTCACAGGAAAGTGATTTATTATGCATAAAATGTAAGCTGTAATCAACCTTAGATGTAGAATGTCTCAAACATGCAAAAAGATCTTGAATTAAAGTTAGTACAGTTTGAAGAAAAAGTTCAAGTACTTTCTGTGATTTTTTAGTTGCAGTATACAAATTTTATAACAATAAGTACTTAAATGTTAAACACAATTTAATGGGAATAGTCTCGTGTTATAGGGAATTTCATTGTGCAAAGTCGTATCCCTTGTCTTGTACTTCACAAGTACTGTATGTATTAAATGCTGTGTACCGTATGCATGAGTACTGTACATATCGTGTCTTGTACTTCACAAGTACTGTATGTATTAAATGCTGTGTACCTTATGCATGAGTACTGTACATATCGTGTCTTGTACTTCACAAGTACTGTATGTATTAAATGCTGTGTACCTTATGCATGAATACTGTACATATCGTGTCTTGTACTTCACAAGTACTGTATGTATTAAATGCTGTGTACCTTATGCATGAGTACTGTACATATCGTGTCTTGTACTTCACAAGTACTGTATGTATTAAATGCTGTGTACCTTATGCATGAGTACTGTATATAATGTATATTGTACTTCACAAGTACTGTATGTATTAAAGGCTGTGTACCTTATTTCAACTTGGCATAAGTACTGTATATTACGTGTTTTGTACTTCACAAGTACTGTATGTATTTAATGTTGTGTATCTTATTAATAAATACTGTAAATTAGTGTATTTTATTTCACAAGTACTGTATGTACATCAAATGCTAGGTACCTGTTACATTTCCACGTGTGTACCACATCCGGGTCCGTGACACCGTGTCTGTCGGCAGCTGAATCCAACTGATCATATAGGTATTTGATAATCAATGGTGGATCATCTCCCACCGTCAGCACCTCCTTGAACAAGTCGTCAATGTACGTCTGTAATGTACCCTATAAAACAGCGTATATAAATACAATACTACTAGATTAGGGAGTACCAAAAAAACTTCAGAAATTATTTTCTAATACCAGGGTGAGGGCTTTCAGACAATCTTTCTTTCCTGCAATCCTGTTAACTCAAGCACACCTACATTGTATCTCCACAAGTTACTTATAACTTTCCCGCTTGAATCATCGGTGAGAGACAGGTGACAATGACACAACGTCATACAAGGTCTGTTTTAAAAAGTATTAACCAGTATTTTTACCTTGCACAATAAAAATCAGTAACATGAGATATATATCGTAAGAAAGTACCAAGAACCCTCAATTATCTGTGCATAGATTGCACGGGTAAAGCATGCACGGTAAGTGTAAACTGCTCCTGAATGGTAATGTATAGTGACTGAAATTATCACTGAAAACCATGGCTCTATTATGGAGGAGGAAAGACCGTACTGTAAAGTCAGGGTGCTATTATGATTATTCCATGGTAGAAATAAAAAAAGGATTTGGAATTAGTATAAACAGACAACTGACAATTAGGAGGTGGGTGCCCTTGAACAGGAACAGACTAAAGATGAGGCCCAGCCGGGGAGACCTCTATCTATGGTTTCTGATAGAGATATTGCTGCTGTGAAATCAGCTATCGGGATAGATGCACAGTAAACAATGCAACAGTTGGGGGATTCAACAGACAATAATTAATCAAGTTTATTGTATTCTTAAAAATGTATTGAAGCTCAGTGTGAGACAACACTAGAAAATCTCAAGTCAGTTTTACTCAGGGCGTTTATTCGCTCCACGATAATGCACCTTCACAAAGTCTGCTCTCGTAAAAAGTTATTTGACAAAGAACCATATTCAGACTTTACCACATGTACCCTATAGTCCTGACCTTGCTCCCTGTGAGTTTGGATGAATCCACTTATTAAAGCGCCTATGAGAGGTCGCCATTTTAAGACACAAGCACACGCTAGATCAGCAATTTTCAAGTGTCTGAAGGGTATCCCTAAACCAGCCTTCAATGACATTTACAGAATGGCTACATCAATATGAAAATTGTGTTAAATCTAAGGGAGAGTACACTGAGCAATTTAACTAGTCACCTGTCATCAAATAAGCTCTTAAAACACTATCCACCGCACTGATTAGTAAAATGTCACTCATATATCAATCATCATATATATATATAGAGACTGTAGCCAGACAAGGTTTTACAGGTAACCTTATATTTATGATATGTCCTTCGTAATATACCATATGTGGCACACTCAACTTGGAAAATACTGTTAATATGTAGCTACTTACATATGATATGTCTGACCATCTCTTTGAGGTGTTGTCAGATGGATGACAAGCACACATATTTTTTTACTTATTAATACAGAATGTAATATACCTTCCACATAAAAAGGATGGCAACTTAAAAGTGTATTTACTTTTGTGTTGAGAAGTCTTGGTAGAAATAAATCTCTTGCCAATGTAACTTCATCTTCCTCTTCGCGGTGGTGCTTTGTCTGAAATGTCCAGCAAATCAACACATAAATGATATTATCCATGTAATAATATACCATTGCATGTACTAGTATTCACTTTTGTAATAATTGTGACTTTAAGAGTAATGTTTGAGCGGTGATTTACAGATTTACAGATGTATACTACTGTGTAAGTTCGGTGAATATCAAATGAAAACTGCAGATGCTAGAGTTCACGTAACTTCAAATAACACAATTTTTGACAATTCAGGTGCCATAACTAACTCAAACAATAGTAAACTGATTTGACCAGCTCTAGCATTTGTCTAAGATATTATGATTATATAACTACTGTGTAAGATTGATGAAGCTCAAATGATAACTGCGAGTGCTAAAGTGCACATAAGATCAAAAAGCATAATATTTAATGATTCAAGAGCCATAACTCCGACAAAAATTATCCGATTTAGCCATTTCAGAAAATTATTATTTTGGTTATATATCAACTGTGTAAGTTTGATTAAGGTAAATGAAAACTGACAGTGCTACAGAGCACACAAAATAACATATATACAGTTTTTGAAGATTTAAGGGCCATAACTCCGACAATAATTATAAGATTTTGCCAGTTCATGATCTTGTCCAAGACATTATGGCTATAAAACTACTCTATAAGTTTGGTGAAGTTCAATGAAAACTGTGTGTGCTATAGTGTACTTGAATCAGCAAATATTGCGTTATTTGATGATTCAAAAGCCATAACTCCTTCATTAATTATTCAATTTAGCTTTTTCAAGAACGTTGTCAAAATATTATGGTTATGAAATTACAGGGTAATTTTGGTGAGAACCAAAATTAAAAATGCGGTGCTAGAGTGTACACAAAGTCAAATAGTGTAATTTTTTTGATGATTCAAGGGCCATAACTCAAGTTTTGATTGTCAGATTCAACCTGTTAATAAACTTATCCAAAATAGTATTATTATATAACTACTGTGTATGTTTGATGAGGATCAAATTAAAGATGCAGGTGTAGAGTGCACGCAAGGTAAAACAGTGTGTTTTTTTATGTTTTAAGGGCCATAACTCTGGATTTATTTATCCAATTGACCAGTTCAAAAACGTACACAAGATATTATGGTTATATAACTACTGTGTAGGTTAAGAGATAATCAAATGAAAAATGCGGGTACATGTACTAGTGTGAGCACAAGGTCAAATTGTGTATTTTTTATGTTTCAAGGGCTATAACTCTGACATTAACTATCTGATTTGGCCCGTTCAAAAACTTGTCCAAAATATTATGATTATATAACTACTGTGTAGGTTTGGTGAGGTTCAATATGGCCATAACTCTGACATTAATTATCAAATTTTACCTGTTCATAAACTTGTCTAAGATATTATATTTATATAACTTCTGCGTAAATTTGGTGAGAATCAAAAGAAAAATGCAGGTGCTAAAGTGCACACAAGGTCAAATAGTGCAATACTTCATGTTTCAAGGGCCATAACTCTGACATTAATTATCCAATTTGGCCAGTTTAAGAACTTGTCTGAGATATTATGGTTGTATGTGTAAGTTTGGTGAACATGCAATGAAAAATACAGATGCTAGAGTGCAGTGCACATAACAAAAAGTCCATGGATGGACGACGGACACAGGGCGATCAGAACAGCTCACATTCATATTTGCTCATGTGAGCTTAAATACATTACAACAGTTTTTTTTATTCTTTAAATAGTAAACCATTTTTATTTAGAAAGTCTAATATTAAACCATTTAAATAAGTAAATTGAAAATAATTACTGCTAGATAAAGGAAAAAATAGTTAAGACAGAAAACAGATTATTGACAAGATCAGTGATACATGTGGTGGCATGCATGTTCATTATTGGAAGTCACTTGTAGTCTGGTTAAGAACTGTTTGGCTCACAATCTGTTAGTTTTTGATGATGTTTCAATGATGCTCAAATAGTTCAAAACATGGCTGACAGAATATATTATATTTGTTCAGCAGTGTAAAGATTAAAGAAGGATTATCAAAAAAGTATCCAGTTAATTGTAATAAATAATTGCAATATACAGAGTGTGCAGGCAGTTGTTGTATACAAAGTGTGCAAGTAGTTGCTGTATAGAAAGTGTGCAAGTAGTTGTTGTCTACAAAGTGTGCAGACAATTGTTATATACAAAATGTGTAAGCAACTGTTGTATACAAAGTGTGCAGGCCGTTGTTGTATACAAAGTGTACAAGCATTTGTTATGTACAAAGTGTGTGCAAGAAGTTGTTGTATACAAAGTGTGCAAGGAGCTGCTGTATACAAAGTGTGCAAGCAGTTGTTGTGTACAAAGTGTGTGCAAGAAGTTGTTGTATACAAAGTGTGCAAGGAGCTGCTGTATACAAAGTGTGCAAGCAGTTGTTGTGTACAAAATGTGTGCAAGAAGTTGTTGTATACAAAGTGTGCAAGGAGCTGCTGTATACAATGTGTGCAAGCAGTTGTTGTATACAAAGTGTGCAAGAAGTTGTTGTATATAAAGTGTTCAGGCAGTTGTTGTACATGTATACAAAGTATACAAAGTGTGCAAGCAGTTGTTGTATACAAAGTGTGCAGGCAATTGTTGTGTACAAAGTGTGCAAGTAGTTGCTGTATAGAAAGTATGAGACAGTTGTTGTATATAAAGTGTGCAGGCAGTTGTTGTATACAAAGTGGTGTGCAATCAGTTGTTGTATACAAAGTGTGCTAGCAGTTGTTGTATATAAAATGTGCAAGCAGTTGTTGTGTACAAATTGTGCAGGCAGTTGTTGTGTACAATGTGTGCAGGAAGTTGTTGTACACAAAGTTTGCAAGCAGTTGTTGCATTCAAAGTGTGCAAGCAGTTGTTGTATACAAAGTGTGCAAGCAGTTGTTGTATACAAAGTGTGTAAGTAGTTGCTGTATACAAAGTGAGCAAGCAGTTGTTGTATACAAAGTGTGCAAGCAGTTGTTGTGTACAAAGTGTGTGCAAGAAGTTGTTGTATACAAAGTGTGCAAGGAGCTGCTGTATACAAAGTGTGGAAGCAGTTGTTGTGTACAAAGTGTGTGCAAGAAGTTGTTGTATACAAAGTGTGCAAGGAGCTGCTGTATACAAAGTGTGCAAGCAGTTGTTGTATACAAAGTGTGCATACAAAGTGTGCAAGAAGTTGTTGTATACAAAGTGTTCAGGCAGTTGTTGTACATGTATACAAAGTATACAAAGTGTGCAGGCAATTGTTGTGTACAAAGTGTGCAAGTAATTGCTGTATAGAAAGTATGAAACAGTTGTTGTATATAAAGTGTGCAGGCAGTTGTTGTATACAAAGTGGTGTGCAATCAGTTGTTGTATACAAAGTGTGCAAGCAGTTGTTGTATACAAAGTGAGCAAACAGTTGCTGTATACAAAATGTGCAAATAGTTGCTGTATACAAAGTGGACAAGCTATTGTTGTTTTCAGTTGGTATATACAAAGTGTGCAGGTACTTGTTGTATACAAAGTATGCAAGCAGTTGTTGTATACAAAGTATGCAAGCAGTTGTTGTATACAAAGTGTGCAAGCAGTTGTTGTGTACAAAGTGTGCAAGCAGTTGTTGTGTACAAAGTATGCAAGCAGTTGTTGTGTACAATGTGTGCAAAGAAGTTGTTGTGTACAAAGTGTGCGCAACCAGTTGTTGTGTACAAAGTGTGCAAGAAGTTGTTGTATACGAAGTGTACAATCAGTTGTTGTGTACATAGTGTGTGCAATCAGTTGTTGTGTACAAAGTGTGCAAGCAGTTGTTGTATACAAAGTGTGCAATCAGTTGTTTTGTACAAAGTGTGTGCAATCAGTTGTTGTGTACAAAGTGTGCAAGAAGTTGTTGTATACGAAGTGTACAATCAGTTGTTGCAAGCAGTTATTGTGTACAAAGTGTGCAAGAAGTTGTTGTATACGAAGTGTACAATCAGTTGTTGCAAGCAGTTATTGTGTACAAAGTGTGCAAGCAGTTCATACCAAGTGCCAGAAGTTGGATCCACTGACTGTTCTGACAACTTGTTTCGTCCGTTTATAACTATTTGACAGTATATAGGTGTCAGGAGCGTCTAGAATGACAATAATATCAACATAACTGAGATTTCCTAAGTGGCTCCATTATAACTTATATATATATATATATATATCACTGACTTCCTCATAACCTGATTATACCACTATTATCCTATGTAACATATAGAGACACAGTTTTTGTTTATAACTTAAACATAACACAGATTTTTTCAAAACTATACATACCACTGTTCTTGTACATAACTTATGCATAGCACAGACTTCATCATCACTTATACAAACCACTGATTTCCTACATAACTTATACATTACACTGTTTTCCTGTGTTTCTTATATATAACACAGACTTCATTATAACTTATACACAACAGAGACTTTATCATAACTTATACACAACACAGACTCAATCATAACTAAAACATAACAAAGACTTCATTATAATTTATATACAATGCAGACTTCATCATAACTTATACATAACACAGATGTCATCATAACTAATACACAACACAGACTTCATCATAACATATACATAACACAGATGTCATCATAACTAATACATAACACAGACTTCATCATAACTTATACATAACACAGATGTCATCATAACTAATACACAACACAGACTTCATCATAACTTATACATAACACAGACTTCATCATAACTTATACATAACACAGATGTCATCATAACTAATACACAACACAGACTTCATCATAACTTATACACAACACAGACTTCATCATAACTTATACATAACACAGATGTCATCATAACTAATACACAACACAGACTTCATCATAACGTATACATAACACAGACTTCATTATAACTTATACACAACATAGATTTCATCATTACTTATACACAACACAGATGCAATCATAACTTATACACAACACAGACGCAATCATAACTTATACACAACACAAACTTCATCATTACTTATACACAACACAGATGCAATCATAACTTATACAGAACACAGACTTCATCATAACTTATACATAACACACACTTCATCATAACTTATACACAACACAGATACAATCATAACTTATACAGAACACAGACTTCATCATAACTTATAGATAACACAGACTTCATCATAACTTATACACAACACAGAGGCAATCATAACTTATACAGAACACAGACTTCATCATAACTTATAGATAACACAGACTTCATCATAACTTATACACAACACAGAGGCAATCATAACTTATACACAACACAGAGGCAATCATAACTTATACAGAACACAGACTTCATCATAACTTATAGATAACACAGACTTCATCATAACTTATACACAACACAGAGGCAATCATAACTTATACACAACACAGAGGCAATCATAACTTATACAGAACACAGACTTCATCATAACTTATAGATAACACAGACTTCATCATAACTTATACACAACACAGACTTCATCATAACTTATAGATAACACAGACTTCATCATAACTTATACACAACACAGAGGCAATCATAACTTATACACAACACAGACTTCATCATAACTTATAGATAACACAGACTTCATCATAACTTATATACAACACAGAGGCAATCATAACTTATACACAACACAGAGGCAATCATAACTTATACAGAACACAGACTTCATCATAACTTATAGATAACACAGACTTCATCATAACTTATACACAACACAGAGGCAATCATAACTTAAACACAACACAGAGGCAATCATAACTTATACAGAACACAGACTTCATCATAACTTTTAGATAACACAGACTTCATCATAACTTATACACAACACAGAGGCAATCATAACTTATACACAACACAGAGGAAATCATAACTTATACAGAACACAGACTTCATCATAACTTATAGATAACACAGACTTCATCATAACTTATACACAACACAGAGGCAATCATAACTTATACAGAACACAGACTTCATCATAACTTATAGATAACACAGACTTCATCATAACTTATACAGAACACAGACTTCATTATAACTTATACATAACACAAACTTCATCATAACTTATACACAACACAGATGCAATCATAACTTATACAGAACACAGACTTCATTATAACTTATAGATAACACAGACTTCATCATAACTTATACACAATCCAGACTATACCTGTTGATAACTTATCCCCCATCTCCATATCCCTGTTGAATGCCAACACAACCTTGGTTCCATCAGGGATTTTGTAATGCAGTAATGTGTTGATGCGTTTCCAGATACCCTCTTTCTCACTTGATGGATCTTCGTCGTGCAATTTACGCTGAGTTCCGTCTTCCTCTTGAATTGCTAGTGCGAAAAATGGAAGTTCTTTAGAAATTATTTCTATGAATTTTCAGGAATAAAATATATATAAAATTTGTCTCATATTCAATTGAATTATAAAACTTAAATCAAACATCAATTACACACTTTGACAATCAAACATGATTTACACACTTTGACAATCAAACATGATTTATGCACTTTGACAATCAAACATGATTTACATACTTTATTACACATCATTTACACACTTTTTGGCACCAAACTACTTCATTCATAAACATTTATTATCCAACAGCAATTAATACAACATATTTCATCTAAACTGGTCATCAACACCATTTTGTACATTGTCAAACATCATTTACACACACTGACAATCAAATAGCATTTACACACACTGACAATCAAACATGAATTACATACTTTGAAAATCAAACATCCTTTACACACTTTGACAATCAAACATCATTTACACACTTTGACAATTAAACATCATTTGCACACTTTGACAATCAAACATCATTTGCACACTTTGACAATCAAACATCATTTGCACACTTTGACAATCAAACATCATTTACATACTTTGACAATCAAACATCATTTGCACACTTTGACAATCAAACATCATTTGCACACTTTGACAATCAAACATCATTTACACACTTTGACAATCAAACATCGTTTGCATACTTTGACAATCAAACATCATTTACACACTTTGACAATCAAACATCATTTACACACTTTCCCTGTACCTTTAACAGCATAAGAGCACTTTGGCTATCAAATATCATGGGAGTGGTGGTGGGGAGGGGGGATCTTCCGCCACTTCCAAGTGTGGTGTTCTATAGACACTTTTTCCTGTATATACTTACTATTGTCTATAAAGTGTTGTCTTTGAAGTTGTAAGTTGTCAGAACTTGTTTTACAATTACAGACCCTAAACCGCTCAAGTACCCCAATTGCACGCAAACGGAGTGCACTCAGAGCGTAAGCGGAGCGCGAGCGTAGCGCAGACGGAGCGCGAACGGAGCGAAGATTGAGCGCTGACAGAGCGGACATGGACCGTAAGCAAACGCTGGATTTTGAATAATAAACGCACTCCTGAACGCATGAAATAGATCGAGTGCACTCAGACACGCTGAATGCACTCAGATACGCTGAGTGCACTCAGTAGCGCTGTATACGCTAGACACAGTAAGATAACTAATAACAGAACTATTCGTGCGCTACTGAGTGCACTCGTTCATTCGGATATACTCTTTTTTATTATTTGATCGTGAAGTCGATACTTAAAATCGAGATAAAAAATAAATTTTCTTTCACATAAATATAAACCATTTAGTTAATATAAATGTTTTACTGTAAAAGGCATGATAAAACTTATTTTGGTCAACAATTTATCAATTATTACATAAATATCAATATTTAGCTGATCAATACAATAATGTTTAAAATACCTATTATACAATAGACGACACATCAATGGTTATCTACGGTTTCAAGGCTAATTTAGTTGCATGTTTAAGCATGATTTGGTTTGCGCAACAAAAATATAAATAATTATATATTGTGTAAATAACAATTCGAATAGATGTAATTTGCCGTGTTATTTCGATATAAATTAGTTATAGAACATACAAAACATGTACTTTATTTCGATTTAAGCGTATACTGCTCCAAATACAAAAATATCAAAGCATGCGTGAATCAAACAAAACATAGATATGCGTAAAATTATATGATTATGATTCTATTTGTTTGGGTATATCGGCAAAATAAAAATTACCAATTTTCAATTTAATTTGGACTTTAGTTTTATATTTTCCCCAAACATAGTTACACTGAGTTTGTGCTTAGTTGTAAACAAATCTACGTAAACTGTTATATTGCAATTAAAGTGGAAACATTATACTCGTGCACATCTCATTAAAATAATAATAATAAATTAATTGTATTCTAAAATATAAAGTGGGTCAGTAGTACAGCGGATAGGGTGCTGCTTCAGACGGCAGAGGTCGCGAGTTTGACCCAGGCTTTACCCGACCTCTCGAAACACAATTCAGTACCAGATCTAATAAGGGAATGCACTGGAGGACGATATGCATAAGCTCCGAGCTTACTTGACAATCAAGCTAAATTAAATTAATGTAAAATAAATGTATGTATGCCAAATTAACACGACAGACCGAAATAACATATTAGACATAGGAAATAAAAACTAGCAAACGTAAATTTCTAGGTGACCTTTTTGAGGTTGTGATTTTATATTGACTAAAGAACAGCTTTTGATCATGAGGAAGGTTTAAATAAACATAAACGAACATGTATTCACTGGCTATAAAATAGTAAATATATTGTTTTCCCGCTTTCCTACAAAATCGATACGCCTGGTCACGTGCACGTAAGCACGTAACAATTAAGCCACTATAAAAGTTGTGAAAGGGGCAACAAGTAAGAAATGACAACAATAATAATAATAATAATAATAATAAAGAAGAAAAAATACTCAGATAATAATAATATGATAATATAATAATATAATAATAAAGTAATATAGCAAAAATAACAATAATATTAGTAATAATAGTAATAAATAATAATAAAATATATAATATATATCAATAATAATGATGGTAATAATAAAATTATAAAAAATCTGCATATTTTAGTATTGATTTTGACTATATATTTCTTATCCAATCACATGCCGCGGGTTAAATAAAGATTCATTCATCTGGCACAAATTATAATCAAAATGAAAATTACACACCGGCAGGGTTTTTTGTGATCAATGGACCGATAAATCACCAATTAACTATTTATTGACACACATGTGGTTCTCACCATGGGTATCTGTTTTTATGATTGCCATGCAACTCTGCCTTCATTATAGTAATTAAATTGTTATATTAATTGTGAACGACTGACCAGATGAACATACGCATGTATCCAATATAAAAACTGTAAACAAATCAATAAGTCAATATGTATATTATAATAATAGCTCCAATGATAATAATATTTCAAAAAAATAAAACAAATAATGAAAGTAAAAAATAATACAAATAAAATACTACATTTTTACAAAGAATTATTTAGAGACATGTCTTTAATTTTTATTAGTTTTAAAATTGTAGGATTGTTTTATTTTGTAAATTAACAATTCTGATCTGTTTTTATACGAAATCGCTATGGCAGCTGTGGTAAAATGACAGCCCTGAATACACATCCCTTTATACGTGTATGTCACACTTTCTACCATTCACTCAGAACTGGCGTAGGGTTTTCGGTTCGTTAACATCATGATATTTACATACTAAAGCGTTCTGAAACTTCGAATAACCAATATCTTAAATGATTTTTTTATTTGTTGTTAATTGGCTGGCAGTTTTTCTTTCTTATCTTTTCTTTTCAATCACATAATGTTGGCTCAATTAAAATCCATCCATCTGGCAATCAAAATGAAATCATACATATCTTCCGTGGTCAATAGACCGATAAGTCACCACGTTAGCATATAACTTAATTGACACGGCTCTCACTGAAATGTGACATAACGTAATTAACACCACGGGTGTGTTGCTGCGTGTCATATAATTAGTGGTATAGCACAGTGGGTGTAGTTTCAAACAAGTTTAATTTAGTTTGTCATTTTAAATAATATATTAACATAAAGCATACTATCAGTAAAAGAATAATTTCAGAAACCCACTGAAAAAAGTTTATTGCAAGTATATTTATATACATAATGATAACGAAAATAATTATAAAAACTTAAAATATCAGAATATCTTTTTTCAAGTTTAGTGAAGCCACATTTGGACCCAAATCGAGAAAAAACACTACAAGATTATTATTTTTAAAAAATCATTGATTATAATGTCGAATTGCATCGCACAGATTATAATAAAATTTTCATCACCCATGCAGTGCATATTATAGATTATAAAGCTTATTTTAGTTTGAACATTAACAAAACCAGTGATATATCCACATGTTTTTAAGTCGAGTAGATTTATGGATTACCATAAGGCCAACGAGGTATCAACAGTATGGAATTATTAATTAAATTTAATTATAAATAACAATTTATTTAGTTTATGTTGATGATGTATATGTAAATTTTGTGGACAAACTTTATTGCTTTCCTGTAACAAACGGCTTACGGTATATCAAAGAAGATACTGACGCAAACAAATGTCGTTAACAGAAGCCGGTATAACGTGCGATATTCTTTGATCACCCAGACCACTGATCACATATCAAAACATAGACACTTCCGTTAAACATGCCTACTATCGATACTTGTTCAACCTTTCGCCCAGCGGGTGACATAATCTGTAGACAAACAATCGGATTATGAATTAATTTACCTTGACTAATTCCCATGGATACATTTAATTGCTCCATTGGAACAGATTAAATTAAAAAGTCAATATAGAATCAGTTTAAAGAGTTGAGATGTTGCGATTGGTTATGGGCTGGAAACCGAACTGAAAGTTGAGTGAGCGCTGAACGAAGCGAACGCTAAATGGAGTATTAAATACAGCACTCAGCTATACAGCGCTCGTGAGCGAATACTTGCGTTTGTGAGTGCATTAAATTAACCGCGTTTAATCGAGTGCACGCAAACGGAGCGCGAACGGAGCGCGAACTAAGCGCGAACGGAGCGCGAATGGAGTGCAAACTGAGCGCAAACGGAGTGCAATTATGGGGTACTTGAGCGGTTTAGGGTCTGTAATGTTAAAAAACTAAGGTTTAGAACATGTGAAAGCGGTTGTTGAGGTACAGATTAAGTGAACATGATTACAAAAGAAAATAGTTGAAGAATATTAATAAAACCTAACATGTAGATAAAGTTTATATTTTTCATGTTATTGATTGTGACATATGATTCTACCTAGGGAAGTGCTGTGCACTGTGGGGCGCTGTGAGTATGCCACATTTTTGTACAATATTTCCAACATTTTAGATTTGGCCTGTGTGATGGTGTCACAATCAAGGACAGGCACAGGTACTGTCTTCTCTTCATTGTCAATGTAGTCAAAATGATTGACTTGCAGAGTCTGAATTAAAAATAAGAATAATTATTGCAAAGTAATATACAGTATTACTGTTTAAACATCTAAATGTTTATGATGTTGATGTGTGTCTATGTATGCTAGTAGATTCAAGATATCAATGAATTGCTTGAATTTGATGGTTTCATTTCCATATTTTCAGAGCAGATCTAGTTTTGTGAAAATATGGAATAAAATAACTAGTATAAAACTAGATAGTCAATATAATTTGTGAATTGTTACATTGCAGTTTTAGCAAGTTTTTGGATATAGGCTAAATAAGTGGTCAAACAGGGTCAGTGAACCCCTAAAATGTTTCCTAAATGTTTAAAAAAGTACTACCAATTTCAGTGAAAATTTTAAAAAGACCACCCACAGTCATGCCCATTGTTTGGTGAATCATGAGCAATAACTATTATCCAATTTCAAGAAATTATCCGAGATATTATGGTTATATAACTACTGTGTAAGTTTGGTGAAAATCAAATGAGAAATACAGCGGCAAATTCTGTGCCCACACAAGTAAAATTTTAATGGAATGATAACAGATGACAGACTGAATACAACCAAAAAAGCATGTCTTGAGCTTTACTCATAATATGCTTAATATAGAGCTTACCAATGTCTGTGGATTAATCTCCTTGTCTGCAGATGTGAACAGTTTATCCTCGGACAGCGTGTACTTGCCGCAACCGGTGATATAGTCCACGGGCCCTTTCTCCACCTGTATCTTTATTGCCTTGTAGAGGATAAATAGGGCGCTACCGCTGCGCTCCTTCAGGTAGTGATACAGACAGACAGACAGCCAGTGGGTGAGCATCTTCTCTGACACACTCTCAGATCTGACAGTTATAATATTGAATATGTATAACAGCTTTATATTGACAGAGATTTACAAATGAGTATCTTGTTACATAAAAAACATTTACAATATATTAAGTACCTGTATTGTAACCTTGTTTTTGGATGGGGAGATGTCCTGATTTACAATGCTCTATCAGTTTTTGTGATTTGGTGAAGTCCTGATTTGCAATGCTCTATCAGGTTTTGTGATTGGGAGAAGTCCTGATTTGCAATGCTCTGTAATTTTTTTGTGATTAGGAAAAGACTACACTTCACTGAATCAAAACTTTTATTCAATATATATACATAAAGAGGGTCTTACATGAGTGCCCATTTATTTATTAAATGAGTTGACAAAATTATACTATGTGAGACCCTGTTGAGCATTATATCATTTTTACTAATGATATTAATACATTCAATAATAAATGAGCACGATTGTGAGATATTATATCCTTGTTTTGTATACAATAAATTAATTTCCGTAAGTCCTTGTATGGTATTGACATCTTAAAATGACATCATTTACAGAATATTAATTATGCCATCGAGGACTAACAGACTATCAGCTAGTTACCTTACCACTCTTTTCTGGGATCCTGGAAAGTTAACAAATACTTGAGCATACCCATCTCTGCATGTTACTGATAACTTTCCCACTTGAATTAGTAGTAGGAGATGAATGCCAATGAGACGCAATATTGTATATCAATCACCATGGAGACTGTGGCCGGTTAGAGACTCAAATTCATGACTGCTGGATTGATAGTCAGACATGCTACCGACTGAGCTAACTGGGCATGACTTAAATATATATATACTCTTTACTATATTTACTAGTTCTACCATTTATATATCCTTCGCGGATTATGGGTGCTCCTGAAAGGTGTTTTGTTACTTGATACTGTCCATTAAGATTTTTGTCTGAACAATAATTTGCAAACATAAATATGCTTATATTGTACACAATGCAACTGTAAGCAATTTCCCTATTACATCACACAAACTACACTTATATTACCTGCGAAGCAGCAGTTTTGGAGTTTGGGCTGCCATGTTTTTGTCAACCAAGTCATTCAGCAGTGTGTTCAATATCCTGTAAGATACACATAACAGAGTTGCATGAACAGGTACAAAACATGCACTCATGTTTACTAAACACATGTAGAACATACTTCTTGAATTCATGTAAAGTAGTTTTACTGAACATGGGTAGAACAGGCTACTTGGACACTTATGCAACATACATTTTGAACAGAACTCATTTTTTTAAATTTTAGTCACCAAATACATGGTGACCCATTTAATCACCCTGTAACAGGTCTATGGGGAGTCTGTGACTGAACACTTGTAAAACATGATTCTTGAACACATGCAAAGTGGTTTTACTGAACACTTGTGGAACATGTTTCTTTGACACATGCAAAGTATTTTACTGAACTCTTGTAGAACATAAGTTTTGAATAGCTGTGGTTTTTAATGAACACTTGTGGAACATAATATTTGACAAATGCAAAATATTTTACTGAACTCTTGTAGAACATAAGTTTTGAATAGCTGTGGTTTTTAATGAACACTTGTAGAATATGACTCTTTAACACATGCAAATTAGTTTTACTGAACACTTGCAGAACATACTTTTTGAATAGCTGTGGTTTTTTATGGACACTTGTTGAACATAATCTTTGACATATGCAAAGTATTTTACTGAACACTTATAGAACATGTTTCTTTGACACATGCAAAGTAATTTTACAGAACACTTGCAGAACATACTTTTTGAATAGCTTTGGTTTTTAATGAACACTTGTGGAACTTAATATTTGACACATGCAAAGTATTTTACTGAACACTTGTAGAACATAATTTTTGAATAGCTGTGGTTTTTAATGAACACTTGTAGCATAAGATTCTTTAACACATGCAAAGTATTTTACTGAACACTTGTAGAACATGTTTCTTTAACATAGCAAAGTAGTTTTACTGAACATTTGTAGAACATACTTTTTTAATAGCTGTTGTTTATAATGAACACTTGTAGAACATGTTTCTTTGACACATGCAAAGTAGTTTACTGAATACTAAGTATTGTAGAACATGCAAAATGATCAATGTAAATGAAGTTATAGCATTGCAAAAAAATTGATATCAAGTTGAGATGTTTAGTGAAACTGGGACCTAATATATAAAATGTGATACTGACCCAGTTATAAACTCCATGTTGTCATGGTTCAGCACCATCAGATATGTAGCAACATGGGATCTGAAATCAATAGTCACAATACAAATAATTATATAACATATATTAACATTTCTACAGCAATCAATCTAAATGAATTCTATAGATTAACTGCATTTCTTTTTTAAATGAAAAACATTTTCAGCTGGGTGGAGCTATAAAGGATCAGTTTGCATTTTATTGGTGGCATGGTCTTGATTTGCTGGTGCAATGTCCGTTGTCATGAGTTTCATGTGATGTTTGCCATATTAAGTTGAAAAAAAAAAGATAACAAAATATGAAAAATATAAACAAGAGGGCCAAGATGGCCCTATATCTCTCACCTGACTGACCTTGAGTCACCCAACTTAAGTAGATTATATAATACATGTACACTAAAAATTCCAGAAAAACGAGATGAGCGAGTAGTTAGAATTTTGATTTGTTTTGAAGATGTAACAGATGCATAGAAGAGGTCAAACTTGGTAGAGGTTCACCCATGGTAAATGTCAGTGAAACTATATCAAAATCAGGTCAGTATGTTTTTTGACGAATCACTACGGTTTGAACAAACTTGGTGAAGGGTCCTCCAAGGAACATTTCTGTGAAATTATTTTAAAATTGAGCCAGTAGTTTCTGACAAGAAGATTTTTTAAGTTTTTACTAATTAAACTTGCCCCGCCCCCTGGCGGCCATGTTTTTTTATGAATCAAGATGGTAAAGGGTCACCCAAGTAACATTTTTGTGAAGTTATATCAAAATTGGCCAAGTGGTTTCAGAGGAGAAGTTGTTAGAAGCTAAAAGTTAACGACGGACGAAAGACGACAGACGACGGACACCAGGCGATCACAAAAGCTCACCTGTGAGCCTTTGGCTCAGGTGAGCTAAAAAAGAAGATAAAAACAAAGTTTAAATAGCTGCATTTTAAGTGGGTTGCAGGATTTCTAGCAAACAAATAATGTATTTTAGGATTGCCTACCATACTATTGCACAATTGCAACCAACCTGTCATGAATGCTGAAGGACTTCTCCTTCTCAAGGGTGCGTATGAACATCAACAAGAACTGCTGGTTCCTCAAGAGACCCCGGAATATGTCCATAGCCTTGGTGGCTTCGGAAGTCTAGAAAATAGATTGTCGTATGAAAATAGTCTGTAGGTGCAAAAGTGCATTTATTATACTTGAAGGAAAACTGTCAAAAATTTAGAATTGGCAAAAAAACATTTGTTTCCCATATGTAAATTTCATATTTTGATCAACAATCTAATGAACAAATTCATTGTGCATAATATATTCTGAAAACTTTACATTCATAAAGCAATAAACATGTAACAACTATTTGAAATGCAATACTCGCTAAATCGATTTTCACAGTTATATCAGTACCATATATGTACACCATTTGCAGTGATTTGGCCTCATTGAAACAATGCAACTCTGCAAGTATATTTGGACAATGTTATTTCATGCCTGGTTAATGTTCTGATACAAATGCATCAACACATGTGGTTGTGAAAGTGTTTTTTTTTAATCAAATCCTGTATATGTACATACTCAAATGGGTTAAGGTCAATCAATCAGGTCAAGATATATCACCTCAATTGCTGCAAATGGTGGATATACAAGATACTGATAGAATTGTGAATTTGGTGCATTTCATAAAATTGTTTACTGCTAATTTCAATGATTTTTTTTTAAAATATGCCAAATAAATTTGTTCATTAGATTGTTGATAAGAATATAAAATTTACAGATGAAAATATCAATAAAACTAGGTGACCGATTATGATTGAGTAGTGTAAACACTACAGAAAATCGTAGGAACAACACTTTTTAAAATTTGGTTATTCTAATAGATATATAAAACAAATAGTTAACAAAGACAAACTACCAATGACAGGACCCAATATCCTTATGAATAAATGATAATTTGTTTTGCCCTTAGCTGTTAGACTACACATTTACATCAAACATAATATATTTCCTGATATTCTGTTCAATAACTTATAATCGTATTTTGTCTCTGTAGTGTAAAATTCTATAATTTTGTTGACCAAATACTAAACCGTGGGCTGTGATAAAGTCACTCATTGGCCAGTATTGGGTTATGCTAAAACATTGACGAATAAAATGGAAAATGCCAACCTGTGTATTAACCAATTTCTCATAAATAATATTATTATAAAGCTACATGGACAGAACCAACCATTATCTTAGAATGGGACCTTCCTCTTTGCGATTCAACAAGGTTATAAGTGATGCATTTTTAAAGCAGATATCATCTCCGAGGTTGATATCACTGTTACATAATGCATACAAACCATGATTGTTGGTGGTGCCAAAACGGGGTTTGTATCTTGGTTGGCAAACAATGTCTTGGATGCATAGACATCGTAGTCTCTAAATAGGATATTTCCCCCTTCTAGGTCACTTGTTAGGTCTGACATGGTAGTTTGCAATGATGCAAATTCTGCAAGCATAAAATAGATAAGAATTGAATAAGATTTGCAATACACAATATTTGGCAAACATAGATTATGTTCAAAGATGATTAAAGAGCTTATGCTTCAATAAAATGGAACCTTGGCAAATTTTTATTACTGTTTATATATTAGATTTAAGCATGTTAAAATTTCTATTTAAAAATCAAAGTCCCCTTACAGGGTCATAATGAATCCTGGCCCACTTATTTCAATAAATTTGAAATCCCTACCGATAAGAATAATTTAAGTCTAATATGAACAAATCTGGCTTATTGGTTCTTGACGAGAAGATTTTTTAAAAAAAGTCACAATTGTATCTCTTTTTGAGCCCCTGCTGAGTCCCTGGTAACCATTGTGGATATTCCATTATAAATATTAAAACTCCTTTAAAGGACTTTGTATCAACTTTATGTCTAAAAGATGCTACAGATTACAAGATGATTAAAATTCTAAAAAAGATGAGAAAAAATGAAATTTCCTTTTTTCTTGTAGTATTTCTATATAAAAATGATTTTTTTTTACTGGACCCCAATTTAAGCATAGCTGTCTTATTTCAACAAACTTTAATTCCCTCCTCATAGGGATTTATACCAAATATGAACAAATTTGGCTGTTGATCTATAAAAAGAAGATTTTTAAATTAACATTTCTCTATCCTAAATTGATAAGAACCCTAGACAAGGCCAATTATAACCCTAGGGCCATGGCTTGAACTGAGAGGATATCATCAGGTGATACTACATGCAAAATATCAAAGCTCAACCCTTGTAGTTTCAGAAGATCATTTTGAACTTCAAAAAAAATAAAACAGATAAGCTCCTGGGTCGAGGTCAGATTTGATTCCAAGTCCCTGATTTTAAATGCGTTTCATGTCAAAATTTCCCCACCAAGCTTTAATATCTAACAAAATGTTTCAGAGAAGTCCTAATGACTGACAGACTGACAGACGACAGAAAAAGAGCAGTCAAAAACCTCACCTGTGAGTCATCAGCTCATGTGAACTAAAAACTTCATGCCAAAATTTCAGAGTTCAAGGGTCCTCAATTTCATTTTTCTTTCTCTAAAGTGTACCATGCAAAAAAATAATTTTCATGCCACTGAGACTATACCTTCTCGACACTGGTTTATAATTGTAGCTTCCAATTTATCCATCTTGTACGCCAAAGAATCATTCTCTTTCCGTGAGATTCTTCGCTTCTTCACCATGATCATGAGCGCAACAAACACGATAAACAATAAGAAAACAAGAAATCCGACAACAGCTCCTGCGATAATGTATTCTTGCTTTCTGTCATCTTCATGTGGTAGGAATGAAGACTCATTATACGTCATATTGCCTATGGTATACTGTAAGCTTCCAACCTGAACCTGTAGTTAAACAATTACTGGGAATAATTATCCACTTAATATATTCACTCTGATGAGATCAATGCATTTGTTTTACATGATTGTACAGAAGGCCATAATAAATTAATTGCTAGATTATCATCGCCGCCCACTAATTTTCATTCCGCCCGACCTCTTTATTTTCATAAAAAAAACACAAAAATTTTGTTTTTCCCTGCCTCCCCATTTATAAGAAAAATTTGGATGATAATCTAGCAATTAATTCATAATGGCCTAAGGAAAAGTTAGTCTGTATGCTCAAAATCGAAAGCGTCTAAAAAATAAAACTATTTTCCGGCTAAATACCTTATACGAATAATATATTAATTTTTTTTAATTTCAATTAAATCAGATGTTTTTGGGCATGCAGTGCCTATGTGAAGCTACACCAGTGATAACTGATAGAACAAACATTGTAGTGCAAAAAGGGTATTTAAATGTATGCCACATGTGGATAACAACTGTTGTCATGTAAACAATACAAGAAGTCCAGTTGTGCTTGTAAATGTTGAATTTTACATTAGGATTTTTAAAAAAATTGATTGATTGATTGATTGATTGATTGAAAATTTAGCTCATTTTTATGCCATCAAGGGCTAACAGAAGATTAGTTAACCTAACCACTGTTTCCTGGGATAAACCAGTACTCGTGCACACCCAATCTCTGCAAGTAACTGATAACTTTCCCTCTTGAATCTGTGGTGAAAGACGAATGATAATGAGACACAATGTCGTATATCAATCATCACGGAGACTGTTGCCGGGCAGGGGATTCAAACTCACGACACTTGGATTGATAGACAGACGCGTAACCGACTGAGCTAAGTTATGCCCCTTTTTTTCCCACGGTAACATGATTCTTACTCTTAAAAACAAGGCCTATGTAATTAGGTTTTGAAATATTTTTCAAAATGGTTCATAGTAGTTGTGATTTTTTGCTGCAGATTAGTAGAGCAAAAGTTGGTACAGCGTATACTGCAATAAGACATCAATGGTGTTAAAAAAGTGACTTTTATAGGATTTCAACATATGCATGTATTTATGAGCATTTGAGGACTTCTTTTTTTTCGTAAAATCTCAGGTTGTCACTGCACCCTCTTTTAAAATTAAACAACATGATCAACCTACCAGTTATTGTGCATTTTTATGTGCGTTTACATTTCTGCTATGGGAAAAAAAACTTTTAAAAAATTCTATGTGGAATTCTTTTTTTACCATGGCAATCCTATAGCTTATTTTATATAGAACAAAGAACAAAATTCAACTGTGTAGTGAGACCTTCACTAACATTGTAAAGTAAAATTTGTAAAGACATGGTCAGGGGGCATAGCATCAAACTCAGGATCTGATGGTCATGGATTTGATTCCCATATACTGCCATAATGTAGTGTCATTAAACAAGACTCACAGTGACTTTCCCTGTATATGCTTAGTACTGGTTCTATACTGTGGAGGCTTACAGTGGGATTTGTCTATATTGTAACAACTTGTTTTTACAATCAATGTAAAATAAAAATGTTTAAACCAAAGTAAAACTATTTCTTACATGGATGGGGTATATCATGACATTTTTACTTGTCTTTGAATGTCCCAACAGCAATGGTGGGGGATCTTTGGGCAGATTGCAGCGTATTGTTTCATTATGTAGATCTGTTATGTTGCACATACTAAAACTATTCTTGTTGCCTATCCAAATGTAATAGTCTTCCTTTGTGGCTGCATAACCAAGTCCACTTCCCTTAAAAAATAAGAACAAAATAACACGCTACTTAACCCTTTTCTTCATATAGACGTCGTTGGACACCTGTAATATTGAAAGCATTTATTCACCACGTATCAGCAATTGGTGAATTATGTTTATATTATCTGACAGAGTGGAAAACAGTGCAGGAAGTGTTCAGATTGCTCGTTATGACCAATCTGAACTTTTCCTGCACTGTTTTCAAAGGCCTTCTGTGATTGGTGCGGGAAAACGCATATCTATGGAGTAAAGGGTTAATTCACTGTAAGTATGTTACATACATTTATTTTCATAAAAGATCTCAAACAAAATCCATTTCATGTTCTTTTCAATTTTAGTAAACTAATTTTGATTCCAGTTATGGTCTGGCAAGAACAGTTCTTCTCAGGTGCATTCTGGGCTCTTTCTCTGCCAATAAAACTGCATACGACAGTATGATAATAAATCGTATAACCTAAAATATGTTGAAAATGGCGCTAAACCCCAAGATAATCCCTAAACCCCAAGATAATCCCGTGGAGTTAAATATCTCACCTGTATCCCTTTATCCTACAACTAGGCTATGACACAAAGTCTAGGTATTGATACAAGGTCTGATCAAGAGCTACAACAAATAGCATCAAATATAGGTACAATACCATACTGTTATATTTTAGTATTAATGTTCAATGAGTGTTGGCCGCTCATGCCAGAGGTTGCGGGTTTGATCCCCCGGTTGACCCCTGATGCCTCTCATAAAACAACACTCAGTACTGGATTTACCCAGGAAATGGACTCGAGAGCGGTTCATATGAGCTTTCATCGCAACCGAGCTAAAATAAATTAGTATAAACTAAATGACAGTGACAGGTGTCCATGACACTGGTTAATAATTGTCTGTAATGCACAGACAATTATGAACCCGTGTCATGGACATCTGGAACAATGGTTTTGTGTAGTATATGTACTACCTATTATACATCTACCAACCAAAAAATGTGCGTTTAAACAAACCCTTATAACAAAAATAGAGAAAAACACAAAAGTATAAAACAATATGTTTTAAAGTTATTTATACATAGGGGTCAAGGTCATTCAACCATATACAACTCTGGATCAAGTATGATTGATCAAGGTCACGTCATTATATATATAAAAATGGAGCAAAACAGAAAAAAACGTAACATTTTACACGCTACAGTAATCATTCACAGAGGTCCGGGTCATCCAGCTTTACTTTTTGAGATTTTGAGAGTGTATTTTAAATAAACTGATGATTTTTCAATAGATTTATTATACAAATTATGATGAATGTTTTTGTAAAAATGTCAAGACATTGTCAAGGAAATGACAGAAGTGATGTCATGATCATAATATTTCAAAATTAAACTGAACATAATTGTTACAGTCTGCTTAATGACCTGGAGGTTGCAAATTAGACAAATATTGCACCTTTAATTTATATATTTATATATTATATATTACTTACCTTGGGAAGATTTTTACTTAGAACTGATGCAGGGAATGCATCAGGGTTTGAAAATTTACCAACATATAACAGTTATATGACACTCACCATGTACGAAACCAACAAATTAATATACAGTTTGAAAAACAAACTAATAAACCAATAAAATGGAACCTTGCCACCACCAGATCTGCAGAGTTTCAACCGTTTTATTACTATCTCAATTAGATTGCTTTTGTTTGTTCAAGTATAGTTTGTCATTAAAGTCAAGATAATCAAGCTATAATTTAAAAATAAGGAATCAAATTATTTTCACCCACCCCTCGTTTCTTATAAAATACCTTTCATTACTTATAATCTCAATATGATTACTTTTGTTTGTTCAAGTATAATCATTATTGTGTAGATAATTATCTTCGGATAAAAGAGTATTTTTAAGAGGGGGCTTGGGAGGTGGGGTGAAAATATTATAACAAAATTCTATAATATTTTCACCTGCCTATGTTTTCTTCAAAATGCATTTTATTATTCAAGTTTGATGCTAAGAAGTGGTGAAAATATTATAGCAAAATTCAGCAGGTGAATTTTTAGGTGGGTGAAAATATAATATGACACCAGCCCTTATTACATGTACATGCATGTGTTACAGTGGTTCTATTCTTGTCATCACTCAGTTGGCATCCTGAAACCACTAAGCGATTGGCAGTTTACATGTAACTACAATAATGAAAATGACCAAAAAAAATGAAAACATGGACATGCCTTACATTTGGAGGATTTCTACCACTCAGAAGGTAGTAATTAATAATGAATTTTTTATTTCTTACCTTGAATCAAATGGATAATAGTTGATGTATTGCCTAGGAAGCATTTACGTGCCAGTGCTTACCTTGATAACAAAAACTCTCTCATATTGTACTGGTTTGGTGAAGTTGACAATAACAGGGTTAGGGTAGTATAC
This sequence comes from Panopea generosa, assembly GCA_029582155.1. Classification (NCBI taxonomy): domain Eukaryota; kingdom Metazoa; phylum Mollusca; class Bivalvia; order Adapedonta; family Hiatellidae; genus Panopea; species Panopea generosa. The sequence goes on along the minus strand of CM055903.1, from coordinate 48,941,908 downwards.
AAGTCTGGCAATATCATCTGCCAAGTTCCTTACAGAGGCCACATTGTCCATCTCAAATCCCAGTCTGAAACAAACTAGAAATATCACTAAAGGTGATGAATACCCCAAGATGGTGCCCTGACACAGTTATTGCCCATTTTGACAGTTAACCATTTAGAGTAACCTATTACTTTTGTGAAGTGTCATTGAATTCCAGCCAATGGTTGTCGAGAAACAGCAACAACAAAAAAATGTCTGAAAAATTCAAAGGGCCATAACTCATTGAAAAATTATTCAGGCACAACATGCCGACAAAACGCACAACAAGGCTTGGTACCAGTCACCCTTGTGAAATTTCATTGAATTCCAGCCTATAGTTGCTGAGAAAAAGTGATCACAAAAATTGTCCTCAGATGGAAAAAATATGATGACAATTTCAAAGGGCCACTACTCATTGATAACTTATTCGGGCAGAACATGCCGACAATATGCACAACTAGGCTTGGTACCATTCACCGTTGTGAAGTTTCATCGAATTCTGGCCAATGGTTGCTGAGAAATAGTGATCACAAAAATTGTCCACGGTGGACGGGTAAGCGTGACTTCTGTATAGCCCCTATATACTTTGTATATGGGAGTATAAGAAGTGTACGTGCGCTATGAAGAGATGGCATGGTACTTTTGCTTCAATATGCTGGCATTACCGTTATCATGGTACAAAGTCATTAACACTGTTTGTCGAAACAAGTTAAAATTAATAAACTCTGTTTTCTATTTTCTTCTGTTAGAATGATATATGACTCCATTTTCAATACATGATAGGTTATATTTACCCACTATATGGTATCCAGTTTTACTTTTGAATAAGACTTCAGATTGGCGATTGTGTGTAAAACCACTGCTTTTCAACAACCAATTGCTAATTTTTTTTCAATAAAGTATTTGGACCAAGCTATACCCATGACTGCACTATTATTTGACTGAATATTTAGTGTCATGTTATGTAATATTGAGGTCTAACAGACAAAACGTTAACTGTACCACTGTTTCCTGGGATCCTGGAAGGTTATCCAGTTAAGCTGAACACACTGTCTCTGCAAGTACATGATTACTTTCCCACTTGAATCAGCAGTAAGAGACAACTGATAATGAGATAGAATATCAATCATCTTGGAGACTGTGGTCTGGCGGGGATCCGAACTTATGACCCCTGGACTGATAATTATACATGCTACAAGCTGAGCTAACTGGGACATGCCCATTAAGAAGGAACTGATCTTTAGGTAGTTCTTTATACCACTTGGCAAAATTAGACTCCCATCACATGACATATTCAATATCAGATTTATAAATCAAATTATGAGTAGTTTTAAATCAATTCTTTATGTATAAATAGTAACACATTATACAGAATGGCCCTTACCTGCCTTCCTCGGTATTGGGTGCTTCTCTTTTACGTCTTTTACTAGAGATGTTCAATGTTGGGCTGGGACAGGTTATGAATTTTTTCCTTGTATTCCTTGAACAGTCCTGACATGAATAATACAAAATATCACAACTTATAATGAAACAATATGACAATGTAAGTCCAGGAAACAAGTAACTTAAAGTTTTAATATACACAAACAGATATTTATGTAAGCATTATATAAGCATACATTGTCTGTCTGTCTATCTGTCTGTCTGTCTGTCTTGTCTTGTCTTGTCTTGTCTTGTCTTGTCTTGTCTTGTCTTGTCTTGTCTTGTCTTGTCTTGTCTTGTCTTGTCTTGTCTTGTCTTGTCTTGTCTTGTCTTGTCTTGTCTTGTCTTGTCTTGTCTTGTCTTGTCTTGTCTTGTCTTGTCTTGTCTTGTCTTGTCTTGTCTTGTCTTGTCTTGTCTTGTCTTGTCTTGTCTTGTCTTGTCTTGTCTGTCTGTCTGTCTGTCTGTCTGTCCTTATATGCACCCTTGTGAGTATCATGAACAGTGTAATATCTGAGAATCAAAGGGTATATTGCTATCCCTGCCTATGGGATTTAGGTATTAATATAACATGCCTTTGCTTTCACAGCACCTTGCCCAAATAAGAATGGGAGTGGATTTCATTATATGACTTAGGCCATTATAAATTAATTGCTAGATTATCATCCAAATTTTTCTTAAAAATGGGGAGGGCGGGAGGATTTTATTTTTTATTTTTATTTTTAATTTTTTGATGTTTTTATTTTAAAAAAAATATTTTAATTTTTTTTTTATGAAAATAAAAAGGGTCGGGCAGCATGAAAATTAGGTGGCGGGCAGGGATGAAAATCTGGCAATTTATTTATCATGGCCTTATAAACATTTGTTGCATTGCTGTTACTGGTGTTTCCTCATGACATTCTGTTGCTATAACATTGTGATCTTAGTAATAGATGATGTCATTGAAAACATTCAAAAACAACCTTGAATACGTTTTGGCCAATAGCACTTTTAGCAAGTGAATAATGACTTACTTAATGATCTGATTTCCCAGCTCCAGTTAACAGTGTAGGACCTGGACTAGGGAGTGCATGTTTTTTATAGTAAACTTGCTACTATTTTTGTCTTCAAGATTCAATGGAAAACCAGTGTAGTAATAAAAGTCAATAATAACAACACTATTGGTCAGTTGCTTTCATATATGCATGCAGATTAAAAATATACTCACAATTATAATATTTATTTTTAAGTTCTTAAAAGAAAGGCATGTCTTTTAAGAATATGACTGTGTGCTCAAGTGCTCAATAGAAAATTTCCGTGACAATTGTCTCTGCCAGACATGTTGTATATCAGTCAGGTCGATATGTCTAGATGGTTGTATATCAGTCAGGTCAGTATGATTGGATGGTTGTATATCAGTCAGGTCGATATGACTAGATGGCTGTATATCAGTCAGGTCAGTATGACTGGATGGTTGTATATCAGTCAGGTCGATATGACTGGATGGTTGTATATCAGTCAATTCAGTATGACTGGATGGACGTACATCAGTGAGGTCAGTATGACTGGATGGTTGTATATCAGTCAGGTCAGTATGACTGGATGGTTGTATATCAGTCAGATCAGTATGACTGGATGGTTGTATATCAGTCAGGTTGATATGACTGGATGGTTGTATATCAGTCAGGTCAGTATGACTGGATGGTTGTACAATGTATATCAGTCAGGTCAGTATGACTGGATGGTTGTATATCAGTAAGGTCAGTATGACTGGATGGTTGTACAATGTATATCAGTCAGGTCAGCAGGACTGGATGTTTGTACAATGTATATCAGTCAGGTCAGTATGACTGGATGGTTGTATATCAGTCAGGTCAGTATGACTGGATGGTTGTACAATGTATATCAGTCAGGTCAGTACATGTATGGCTGGATGGTTGTATATCAGTCAGGTCAGTATGACTGGATGATTGTACAATGTATATCAGTCAGGTCAGTATGACTGGATGGTTGTTCAATGTATATCAGTCAGGTCAGTATGACTGGACGGTTGTATATCAGTCAGGTCAGTATGACTGGATGGTTGTACAATGCATATCAGTCAGGTCAGTATGATTGGATGGTTGTATATCAGTCAGGTCAGTATGACTGGATGGTTGTACAATGTATATCAGTCAGGTCAGTATGACTAGATGGTTGTACAATGTATATCAGTCAGGTCGGTATAACTGGATGGTTGTACAATGTATATAAGTCAGGTCAGTATGACTGGATGGTTGTACAATGTATATCAGTCAGGACAGTATGACTGGATGGTTGTACAATGTATATCAATCAGGTCAGTATGACTAGATGGTTGTACAATATATATCAGTCAGGTCAGTACATGTATAGCTGGATGGTTGTACAATGTATATCAGTCAGGTCAGTATGACTGGATGGTTGTACAATGTATATCAGTCAGGTCAGTATGACTGGATGGTTGTATTCATTATCAGCTTGACGTCATAGTCGGAAAATATCACAAAATGTTGGATAATGTTAGAATTTCGATTTCAGAGGTAAGTACAATTTAAAATTATGCTGAGTGTTGATGCTTTTCGATTCCAGTACCCAATGGACCTGTTTGCCAGAGTGGGTGGACCAGTGATAGAGCATCAGAAACAGGATCGGAGGGTAAATGGTTTGATCCTCTGCTATGGCAAATATATGTGTGGTTTCCTTTAGCAAGACACTTTATCCACATAATGCTTATGCTAGTTCTACCCAAGAAGACTTTGAGCTTGATTTGTCTAAGTTGTGATAACTTGTTTCACAATCAAAGTAAAATGAATAAAAAATAACACCCTCTAAAAAACCACAACAAACTTATAATAGTCATCAGTTTTAAGGTTACATGTACCTTGTATTACAGAAAATTCATTTAAGGAATACATTATTATGTATCTTTAATCTATGAACAGGTATTATCTTTAAAATTGACAAAATAACTTACATAACTTGTGCTTTTGCTTTCATCAGAAAATACAGAAAATATTTTTGGTGCCTGGATGGTATCCAAGTTTGTGCCTACAACAGTCAGCTTTCTTCCACCACTGAATATGGTAATAATAATTTACATGTAATGTGTATGAAGTATGGCGTCAACAACTGATATTTAAATAGTGTGCATAAACCAGAATGTACCCAGAGCTGTTTGTTATTATTAAAACAGTATTTTTTGTGTAATATGTCCCTTTTTTTTAAAAAAATCAGGTATCCAGACTTACCCTCCAGTGTCCGAATGACCCAAAAGTAGGTCCCCCGACGGTTCCCGGTATATTTAAGTACTTATATTGTTTAAATCAGCGTAGTAAAGACAAAAATGCCAGGCACAAGCTATTGTTAGAGATTAAACTGTGTATTTTGGTTACTTAAAGTTGTATTGATATTTTGTCATAAAGTATACAGTAATAGGCTAACTCACTCTCCTAAAAAATACAAAGAGCCATTATTATTGAACAAGAAGTTCTTACAGTTGACCTCGTCATTAAGTTAGTAACTAAGAAGTGTTTTACATTCAACTTTTAAACTCATTAATCTGTCAGAGAAGGTAAAAACATTTTTTTCAACATACCCAGAAAAACTTTTCTTCGGATATATCCCTGTAATGATGGGGTCAATTTTGTACTTGTAGGTCACGCTGTCGTTCGTGACATCCTCGCCATCAAACTCTACATGGACTTGGTCCTCATGACCAACATTGACATTATGAGATGTTTTGCAAACAACATTTTTATTTGTTCGATTTCTAAAACATTAATATGTTATACAATCTATAATTAGCAGTTACCGGTATTCAATTATTTCAAGTGCAAGCATTTGTTTAATCAATATATACTTAAATACTTAAAAACTTAAATTGAAGACATGCAGCCAGTGGATTTGAAAATTGTAATATTGTCAACCTGGGCTGATTACTGTCTGCCAAGACAGAGTCAACTTTGACGGTATTTTTTCAAAGTTTGACAATATCACTGTCACCCAGAGAGCAGTAGTGTAGTGGATAGAGAGCGGACTGCTCATACAATAGGTTGCAGGTTTGATCCCTTGAACTTGATTCAATGCCTTTAAAAAACCCAACACTCTTAACTGGTTTTTCTTAGGAATCAGACTCAAGCATGGTTCATATATCTTGCTGTTAAGTTAAAACTAATCATTTTTATGAAGCAAGATAAATTTGGCATGCATCACCTGTGTGTATTTCAGTGGATCATATCCTCACCCCTCAGGATTAAATCACTTAGAATGTATGTTTATTCTTATTTATGTTAGCTTGATTTCAAAGAAAGCTCAGAACTGATATGAATCATTCTTGAGACTGTTTCCTGGGTAGAACCACTACTGAGTGATGTTTTTGAGACATCATCTAGTCGAACAAGGAGGGACTCCAAAATGAATTTTTTTAATAGGCCATTTGTGTGTTCTTTACCATATCCGATTTTTTTCAATGGGCCTTTTGTTAACCATTTACTTCATATAGACGCCTTTGGACACCTCTAATATAGACGCGTTTGGACACCTCTAATGTAGACGCCTTTGGACACCTCTAATATAGAAGCCTGTTGAATTATTGGGTGAATTATGTTTATATTAACTGACAGAGTGGAAAACAGTGCAGGAAGTGTTCAGATTGCTCGTTATGAGCAATCTAAACTCTTCCTGCACTGTTTTCAAAGGCCTTCTGTGATTGGTACGGGAAAATGTGTATCTATGGAGTAAAGAATTAATAATCATATAAACATTATCTCGACATCAATGGGACATTTTTGAAATGGGACTATGGCCATTGCACCCCCACTTCCCCCCACTCATCCCAATCACTGCTCCTGGTGTTTATTCACTGTACTTTTGCCTTAATTTTAAATATTAGAATAAATTGTCAGAATATTACATAAATGTTCATGACAATGAGAGCACTCTCAGATAAATACTTATCTTACCTCACTTTACATGTAGGCCTACTTGGACCTTCACCAAAATGTACCGATATAATACGACCAGTGTCAAGGTCAACTCCAGATATAGTGACAATTGTACCCCCAGATTTTGGTCCAATTATTGGGAATACAGAGGTAACTGTAGGAACCTGGTAACAGATAAAACAACTATATACATGTATATGACAGAACAGGAAATACTTGATTGAAGAGGTGCAGGCGTGTAATTGATTGTATAGGTTGTTGGACGTTCAATACTGCTTCACTCCCAGTACGATTTATTTCAATCAATGAAAGCTGTGGTGTAATAGATAAAATGCACATATACATGTTTATATTATATATGAGGTAATCTTTCATGGGTTTTAACTGCAAATAAAAATTCTGTCCACAGAAAAAGTTGCTTAATGGCATGAACAATAGAGTGCACATTTACAAATATACCCATACATGTTAACATGGATGTATTATGTATTGCTCAACACAGGTTGACATCTACTGACCGTCTATAACTTCATCATAGATATTACAACATATACAGTTTAGTTTATTGGTGTATAATACAATTAAAATAACACCTAACATGTCACCATGTGTCTGCGGCATGATACTCCAGCCCTCAGAATACTGTCTCAAGTAGACACAGTCGTGATATAACAGAAAAATTGTTGAAAGCAACACTAAACACAATACAACACCAAAAACAAAACACAATACAACACCAACAACAAAACACAACACAACACCAATAACAAAACACAATACAACACCAATAACAAAACACAATACAACAACAAAACATAATACAACACCAATAACAAAACTCAATACAACACCAAAAACAAACACAATACAACACCAACAACAAAATAAAATACAACACCAACAACAAAACACAATTCAACACCAACAACAAAACGCAATACAACACCAACAACAAAATACAATACAACACCAACAATAGAATACAATACAACAATAACAATAGAACACAATACAACACCAACAACTAAACACAATACAACACCAACAACAAAATACAATACAACACCAACAACAAAATACAATACAACACCAACAACAAAACACAATACAACACCAACAATAGAATACAATACAACACCAACAATAAAACACAATACAACACCAACAAAAGAATACAATACAACACCAACAACAAAATACAATATAACACCAACAATAGAATACAATACAACACAAACAATAGAATACAATGCAACACCAGTAACAAAACACAATACAACACCAACAATATAATACAATACAATACCAATAACAAAACACAATACAACACCAAGAATAGAATAGAATACAACACCAACAATAGACATACAACACCACCAACAACAAAACAATACAACACCAACAATAGAATACAATATAACACCAACAATAGAATACAATACAACACCAACAACTAAACACAATACAACACCAACAATAGAATACAATACAACACCAACAACAAAACACAATACAACACCAATAACAAAAGACAATACAACACCAACAATAGAATACAATAAAACACCAACAACAAAATACAATACAACACCAACAATAGAATACAATACAACACCAACAATAGAATACAATACAACACCAACAACTAAACACAATACAACACCAACAACACAATAGTGAAGCTTACTGAGATGCTTATAATGTAGATACTCAATGACTTACTCTGTAGAAGAATGTTTCATTGAAGGACACATTTTTCCTACCATCCAGTGCTATGACCACCTTGCCATATCTCTCCTCTTCATTAGGATCAAGATCACAGAATACTCTGGAAAAAAACATGACAAAATGTAAATACATACAATCTACAACTTTCAAAAACTGAAAATAACTGAATGTTTACACAGCAAATAGCGAATAGTTTGCTGAAAGGTTGCACACCACCATTGTGCTTGATACTTAAAATAATCATCCTATCTTGAGTAAATTTATATTATACCATATATCTCCGAATAAGCGCTCCTCCCCTAATAAATGTTCTCACCCATTTTTATGGAATATAAAATTACTTGGTAAGTTTGTTATTGATCAAAGATTGGTTTAAACATTTTAAAGTTGGCTTAATGCCTCATTACCAGCAATTCATTTTATGCCATTTTTTAACACACAAAATACTTCGTCCAGGGGTGTTGTTGATTCAGGAGGTATAAACTATGATGGTAATATTGATCAACTTTTGTGCGGTTAATATAAACTGATATAAAACAAGAGGTCCATAGGGGTCAGGATTGCTCTACTGATTATATTGAATGTTATGTATGACAGCATCACAGGATACAATGTTAGACACCATATTCTTTACACAGTTATGTTTTCATGTGTAATATTTGAAGGAAATAATATATAACAGCAGATTTAATCAAAGTATGACAAGCAACAATAACAATAACATTATTCATTAACTTGGCCATTTTCATCATGGAATCAAAACGAAAATGTATTTTTTTTGGCTGGATTATGCAAAAAGATCTAGTTTGTGCCTTATTTTTATTGTTTAAGGGTTTTGCTGGAGTATCAGAAATTACACAGGGTATTAGTATCCAGAAAAATCATACAGAAAAACTAAGCCCAAGAATTTGTATAGGATTATCATGCAGGAAAAGCTATGTTTTACTTACTTCTCTGATGGAACATACAAGTCATCTCTGACCACACATCTTTTGTCTGCTATAGTTACAGCATCTAAGAGTTCCTTAGCCTCTGATCCGAGGTTCACACCAGTTATCTCTATCCTTGTTGTGGCATTGATATGTGCACTTAGAGGGTACACCTGCCTCAGATACAAACATAGGCACAACATCAAACATACAGTCAGTTACACACATAGACACAGATACAAACATAGACACAACTTCAAACAAAGAGTCAGGAACACACATAGACACAGATACAAACATAGACACAACTTCAAACAAAGAGTCAGGAACACACATAGATACAAATACAAACATAGACACATATACAAACATAGACACAGATGTATACAAACATAGACCTTAATGAAATCAGAGACACAAATATTATACAAACAAAAACACATATACAAACAAAGACGCAGATGAAATATAGATAAAGATAAAAAATATAGATACAGATACAAACACATAAAAAAAACAAAGACACAGATACAAACAGAGGCACATATACAAACACAGATACAAACACTGACACAATTAAAAACAAAGACACAGATGTAAACACAGACACAGATACAAACATAGACACATATACAAACATAGACACAAACTCATACACAGATACAAGCACAGATACAGACACAAACACATAATTTACAAATACAGACACAGATACAAAAAATATACACAGATACAAATAAAGACACAGATACAAACACAGACACATATACAAACATAGACACAGATACAAACATAGACACAGATACAAACATATACACAGATACAAACATAGACACAGATACAAACACAGATACAAACATAGACACAGATACAAACATATACACAGATACAAATATAGACACAAATACAAAAACAGACACAGAAACAAACATAGACACAGATACAAACACAGATACAAACATAGACAAAGATACAAACACAGATATAAACATAGACACAGATACAAACATTGACACAGATACAACTATAGATACAGATACAAACACAGACACAATAGCAAACAAAGACACATATACAAACAGAGGCACATATACAAATGCAGATACAAACACAAACACAAATAAAAACATAGAAACATATACAAACATAGACACATATACAAACATAGACACATATACAAACATATACACAGACACAAACATAAACACAGATACAAACATATATACAGATACAAATATAGACACAGATTCAAACACAGACACAGATACAAACATATACACACAGACACAGATACAAACATTGACACAAATACAAACATAGACAAAGATACAAACATAGACACAGCTACAAGCAAAGATACAAACACAGATACAAACATAGACAAACATACAAACATAGACACAGATACAAACATAGACACAGATACAAACATAGACACAGATACAAACATAGACACAGATACAAACATAGACACAGATACCAACATAGACACAAATACAAAAATAGACACAGATACAAACATAGACACATCTACAAACACAGATACAAACACAGATACAAACATAGACACAGATACAAATATAGACACAGATACAAACATAGACACAGATACAAATACAGACACAGATTAAAACATAGACAAAGATACAAATATAGACACAGATACAAACATAGACACAGATACAAACATAGCACAGATACAAATATAGACACAGATACAAACATAAACAAAGATACAAACATAGACACAGATACAAACATAGACACTGATACAAATAAAGGCACAAATACAAACATAGACAATGATACAAACATAGACACAGATACAAACATAGACACAGATACAAACATAGACACAGATACAAACATAGATAGAAACACAGATACAAACACAGATACAAACATAGACAAAGATACAAACATAGATAAAAACACAGATACAAACATAGACAAAGATACAAACATAGACACAGATACAAATGCAGACACAGAGATACAAACACAGACACAGATTCAAACACAGATACAAATATAGACAGAGATGCAAACATAGACACAGATAAAAACAAACACATAGATACAAACAAACTCACAGATACAAACATAGACACAAATACAAACATAGACACAGATACAAACATAGACACAACATCAAACATAGAGTCAGGTACACACACAGATACAGATAAAACAAATCACAGATGCAAACACAGACACAGATACAAACAAACACACATATACAAATATAGACACAGATACAAACAGAGACAGATACAAACATAGACATATATACATAACTGAGTGAGACACAAACATAGATTTGTGGATCACATGTTTCAGTGGTAGAGCATTACCTACACAATATTTGCAGTTATGCTAAGTTACTACACAAGGCAAGCATAAAACTGTATTGTTGAAGTGAGAGAGTTATCATAAATGTAAAGAACCCAATGTAAGAAAAAGTATTGTTGTTATAGATTTCTATGAGAATGGGCATCTTTTTGTTACATTGCTATAAAGGGTGTAACTTCTCTTAATTTGTATAATTTAATACTGGTAATTATGTTTGCATTACTGCAATGTTCAGAATGTTATGGAAGTTTTTACTGACCGTTTTGATGTGTGGGTTTGGGCAGATAGCATTAACTTTATTGCAGTCTTTTCCATTGTACCTACAAGCATCATCACACCAACGGCACTTGAAATAAGGCTCGACCTTGGCAAAACTCTTACATTTGCCACAGTTGTAGCTTGGGTTTACCAGAGTCTCACACTTGTACAACATCACTGTAAATAAAACATGTATTATTGTTCGGGTCATGGCAAATGATCACCATTTAAATGATGTTTGAATTGGACAGTTTGGTGCATAATTTATTCTCAACCATGAAACCGGGGACAAAGCTTCATCCAAAATAAGAACTTGTGTCCAACCTTCACCCTGGCACAGTGACCACAACAGCACAAACATAATCAATATATAGTATAATCATGATGACTACAATACATACATACAGAAGAAGTGACATCAGTGATTGACAGCTTTGAATGGTCAGTAGCAAAAGGACAATGGTCAGTAGAATATTGACAATGGTCAGTAGAAAAAGGACAATGGTCAGAAGGAAAAGGACAATGGTCAGGACCATGGTCAGTAGCAAAAGACAATGGTCAATAGCAAAAGGACAATGGTCAGTAGAAAATGGACAATGGTCAGTAGCAAAAGAACATTGGTCAGTAGCAAAAGGACAATGGTCAGTAGCAAAAGATAATGGTAAATAGCAAAAGGACAATGGTCAGTACCAAAAGATAATGGTCAGTAGTGAATGGTAAATGGTCAATAGCAATAGGACAATGGTCAGTATGAAAGGACAATGGTCAGTAGCAAAAGATAATGGTCAGTAGCAAATAGACAATGGTCAATAACAAAAGGACAATGGTCAGTAGCAAAAGGACAATGGTAAGTAGCAAAAAGACAATAGTCAGTAGCAAAGGACAATGGTCAGTAGCAAATGGACAATGGTCAATAGCAAAAGGACAATTGTCAGTAGGAAAGGACAATGGTCAATAGCAAAAGGACAATGGTCAATAATAAAAGACAATGGTCAGTAGCAAAGACAATGGTCAGTAGCAAATGAACAATGGTCAGTAGCAAATGGACAATGGTCAGAAGCAAAATGACAATGGTCAGTAGCAAAAGAACACTAGTCAGTGTAAATGGACAATTTGACAATGGTCAGTAGCAAAAGGACAATGGTCAGTAGCAAATGGACAATGGTCAATAGCAAAAGAACAATGGTCAGTAGGTAAAGGACAATGGTCAGTAGGAAATGGACAATGGTCAATAGCAAAAGAACAATGGTCAGTAGGTAAAGGACAATGGTCAGTAGGAAAAAGACAATGGTTAGTAGCAAATGGACAATGGTCAGTAACATATGGACAATGGTCAGTAGCAAAAGGACAATGGACAGTAGCAAAAGACAATGGTCCATAGCAAATGGACAATGGTCAGTAGCAAAAGAACAATGGTCAGTAGCAAAAGTACAATGGTCAGTAGCAAAAGGACAATGGTCAGTAGCAAATGGACAATGGTCAGTAGCAAAAGGACTATGGTCAGTAACAAAAGGACAATGGTCAGTACCAAAAGACAATGGTCAGTAGCAAAAGGACAATGGTCAGTAGCAAATGGACAATGATCAGTAGCAAAAGGACTATGGTCAGTAGCAAAAGGACAATGGTCAGTACCAAAAGACAATGGTCAGTAGCAAAAAGACAATGGTCAGTAGCAAATGGACAATGGTCAGTAGCAAAAGGACTATGGTCAGTAGCAAAAGGACAATGGTCAGTACCAAAAGACAATGGTCAGTAGCAAAAGGACTATGGTCAGTAGCAAAAGGACAATGGTCAGTACCAAAAGACAATGGTCAGTAGCAAAAAGACAATGGTCAATAGCAAAAGGACAATGGACAGTAGTAAAAGGAGTGTGGTCAGTAGAAAAATGACAATGATCAGTGACAAATGGAGAATGGTCAGTAGCAATAAGACAATGGTCAATAGCAAATGTACAAAGGTCAGTAGCAAAAGGGCAATGATCAATAGCAAATGTACAATGGTCAGCAGCAAAAGGACAATGATCAATAGCAAACGTACAATAGTCAGTAGCAAAAGGACAATGATCAATGGCAAATGGACAATGGTCAGTAGCAAAAGGACAATGAACAACAACAAATGGACAATGGTCAGTAGCAAAAGGACAATGATCAATAGCAAATGTACAATGGTCAGTAGCAAATGGACAATGGTCAGTAGCAAAAGGACTATGGTCAGTAACAAAAGGACAATGGTCAGTACCAAAAGACAATGGTCAGTAGCAAAAGGACAATGGTCAGTAGCAAATGGACAATGATCAGTAGCAAAAGGACTATGGTCAGTAGCAAAAGGACAATGGTCAGTACCAAAAGACAATGGTCAGTAGCAAAAATACAATGGTCAGCAGCAAATGGACAATGGTCAGTAGCAAAAGGACTATGGTCAGTAGCAAAAGGACAATGGTCAGTACCAAAAGACAATGGTCAGTAGCAAAAGGACAATGGTCAGTAGCAAATGGACAATGGTCAGTAGCAAAAGGACTATGGTCAGTAGCAAAAGGACAATGGTCAGTACCAAAAGACAATGGTCAGTAGCAAAAAGACAATGGTCAATAGCAAAAGGACAATGGACAGTAGTAAAAGGAGTGTGGTCAGTAGAAAAATGACAATGATCAGTGACAAATGGAGAATGGTCAGTAGCAATAAGACAATGGTCAATAACAAATGTACAAAGGTCAGTAGCAAAAGGGCAATGATCAATAGCAAATGTACAATGGTCAGCAGCAAAAGGACAATGATCAATAGCAAACGTACAATAGTCAGTAGCAAAAGGACAATGCTCAATGGCAAATGGACAATGGTCAGTAGCAAAAGGACAATGAACAACAACAAATGGACAATGGTCAGTAGCAAAAGGACAATGATCAATAGCAAAAGGACAATAGTCAGTAGCAAAAGGACAATGATCAATGGCAAATGGACAATGGTCAGTAGCAAAAGGACAATGAACAACAACAAATGGACAATGGTCAGTAGCAAAAGGACAATGATCAATAGCAAATGTACAATGGTCAGTAGCAAAAGGACAATGATCAATAGCAAATGTACAATGGTCAGTAGCAAAAGGACAATGGTCACTAGCAAATGTACAATGGTCAGTAGCAAAAAGACAATGGTCAATAGCAAATATACAATTGTCAGTAGCAAAAGGACAATGAACAATAGCAAATGTACAATGGTCAGTAGCAAAAGGACAATGATCAATAGCAAATGTACAATGGTCAGTAGCAAAAGGACAATGATCAATAGCAAATTTACAATGGTCAGTAGCAAAAGGACAATGATCAATAGCAAATGTACAATGGTCAGTAGCAAAAGGACAATGAACAATAACAAATGGACAATGGTCAGTAGCAAAAGGACAATGATCAAAAGCAAATGTACAATGGTCAGTAGCAAAAGGACAATGATCAATAACAAATGGACAATGGTCAGTAGCAAAAGGACAATGATCAATAGCAAATGTACAATGGTCAGTAGCAAAAGGACAATGATCAATAACAAATGTACAATGGTTAGTAGCAAAAGGACAATGATCAATGGCAAAAAAAAATGTTGATCTTCCCTCACTCATCACATCATTAAATTGTAAATATGCAGATTTTTTCTC
Source organism: Panopea generosa (assembly GCA_029582155.1). Classification (NCBI taxonomy): domain Eukaryota; kingdom Metazoa; phylum Mollusca; class Bivalvia; order Adapedonta; family Hiatellidae; genus Panopea; species Panopea generosa. The sequence continues at coordinate 48,926,616 of CM055903.1, read as the reverse complement.
TAACAAATAAAACAACATGCACAATGGTGAAAAACAGAAATATTTTTATGTTAATATGATTATTTAAAACGCTCATTGATATAAGAGGAGGTACTTTATAAGGAGCAATAGAATGATAAACAATTAGTTGCATGTACCTTTGCCAGCTAAGCAGAATATATTTTATTTACTAATAACTTTATAAAGTTTCATGTACCTGGCATTTTAATTCCATCAACAGTGTTTCCCTGGAAACTGAGGAAAAGTTTAGTGTTTTGTCTTCCGCCATTTAATTTCAGAAATTGTGTCTGTAAAGATAAATGTACTAAATATAACACAGTTTGCCTGACATTGTAATGATAATTATTCATAAGTCATTCACCAAGGTGTATGATTGTTCTATTGTTCTATCATTTATGCAACACAAATTGGCCAAAATGAAAGAAAATTGGCCAGTCAGAAAATAAAACACAAGGTCAATATGTACTGGAACTGAGTCAATATGACAACTTCATGGCCTGAGTGTAAGAGTTAATTAAATACAATTGTCATTATGTAAGTGATTTCATATCTGTCCAGTTGACTATTAAAGACTCAACATGATTTTCTAATCAGAGATACAGAGCAAAGGTCAGTACTTGTGGAGGTCATGGGAGTCATCGGTCCATGGATATCATATTATTGGTCTGATTAATCATTTTCTAATTTTAGTAACAGTGACATTGACCTTGACATCATAACTAATGACCTTTGCTTCCTTTTGACATACTGAAGGATTTATTTACATAAAAATTTTCATCACTACATCTTGAAAGGACTTAATTATAGCTTTTACAAGTTTCTTTTTTTATATAGTGACATCAGCAAATTAATTAAGCATGACAATCCAAGTTATTCCCAAACAATTAATCTCTCTAAATTAGAGAAATATCTTGTAAGAGAGACATCTTCAACCATAGAGAGATATCATGTAAGAGAGATTTATTTCACCATAGAGAGATATCTTGTTAAAGAGATATATTTTGCTATAGAGAGATGTATTGTAAAAGAGACATCTTTAACCATAGAGAGATATCTTGTAAGAGAGATTTTTCTCTATAGAATGATACACATATCTTGTTGAAAGATATATTTCACCATATAGAGATATCTTGTAAGAGAGATTTTTTCTCTGTAGAGAGATACACATATCTTGTTAAAGAGATATTTTTCACCATAGAAAGATATCTTGTAAGAGAGATATTTTTCACCATAGAGAGATATCTTGTGAGAGAGAAATATTTATATATCTTGTATGGTAGAAAGTTATCTTGGTACATTGAGTTATATATCTTTCCCTGTTGAAAATATATCTCTCTGAGTAACAGAGATATATCTCTCTAGGCTAGAGATATATTTCAAGTTAAAAGAGATATCTTCATTTAAGACATTTTTGTTAATTTACAAAGATATCTCCTGTAGTTTGAATTTAAGATATCTATTAAACTTAAAGAGATATCTCTCTAATGTTGAATGATATCTCTCTAATGTTGAGAGCTATCTCTCTAATGTTGAGTGATATCTCTCCAATGTTGATATCTCTCTAATGGTGAGAGATATCTCTCTAATGGGAAGACATATTTCTCTAATGTTGAGAGATATCTCTCTAATGGATTATCTATAGAATTAACTTGTTATTTAGTTTGCCATATATCAGAGATAAAGATTTTTTCTACCATCTCTTGAAAGAGTGGTTGAGGAAGTGATATAAAGGTAAAGGCAACATTTCAAGATAAATCACTATAAATGTCTCAAAAAATAAAATTGTTTTGAAAATGGATACAAAGCATTACCATTAACCCTTTACTTCAAATAGATGCCTTTGGACACCTCTAATATAGACGCCTTTGGACACCTCTAATATAGACACCTTTGGACACCTCTAATATAGAAGGCTTTTGAATTATTGGGTGAATTATGTTTATATTAACTGACAGAGTGGAAAACAGTGCAGGAAGTGTTCAGATTGCTCGTTACGAGCAATCTGAACTCTTCTTGCACTGTTTTCAAAGGCCTTCTGTGATTGGCGCGGGGAAAATGGTATCTATGGAGTAAAGGGTTAATAAATAAACTATGAATAGTTTGGTATAGCAAATCCACCAGGAGAGAAACTATATAAGAAATATTTTCTTTCGTTTCAATCCTTTTACTAAATATGTTGTGGAATATGCTGTACATAATTTATGAATAAATATGTTTAAACCAAATCCACCAAACAGTTGCAAAAAAAAATAGTTCAATCAGAGTTGTAAAATTGAAATGAAATTCCCATTCTAAAAATAGGCAGCACTTAAATACTGCTTGAGGACTATTTAAAGATGATGGATCAATTAGAAATCGAAATGAAATCACATGACTCGTGTGAAATCTATTTTAGTCTAACCTACAGGCCTGAAGATAGGAAATCTGTTTTCAATATATTACTTTTGGCATGTTTAAATAGATACCCTTATGACAATATGGAGTCATTGGGTAAATAACTATAGGCATAATAAATTGGGGGAAAATATCACATGTTATAAATTTGAAGAAATTTATTGCAGCTGAAAACAAATATTTATGGGGGGTTCTGAATCCTCAATGAGTTATAATTGCAAAAAAATACCTTGTCTAAAGTACAATGAACGCTTTCATTTGACTTGTATATGGCTTCAAAACTACTTGTATCACTGGATGCAGATGTCACATCATCATGCAAATGACATCTATACCTCTGGTGTTGATTTTGTGGCTGAATGTTAGAACAATAACAAGTAGACAGTAGGTATTCCTGTATAATGAATACTGCTGAATTAATAAATCAAGCAATGTCATATATACATGTATGTGTATAATATTCTAAGAGTGTTTAGTCCCTCTGCCAAACATCCCGTGAGAAACACTGAAGTTGGCATGGACTGCTGGGTGTTTAAACTACAAAAATAAATAAAGATTTGTTATAATTTCAGGATCAAATAAATTGAAAGAAAGTCATGTTTTATAAAAATGTACTTGTATACAAACATAAACTTTGTACAAATGACATCATATGGTTGTAAAGTTTATACTTATTTATTTAAACTTGGCTCTGTGGTAGGCAAAGAGATTATATGAACTGCTCTTGGGTCTATTGCCTAGAGGGAATCAGTATTGAGTATTGTTATTTGGAAGGCTATCAGGTCAAGCTGGTGATGATCTCCAACTTCTAGCATGAGTGGGCAACACTCTATCCACTTCACTACCTCACAACTTAAATAGTATAGCTGTTTGACAGGTACTAGTAACCGTATCTGCTGTTTGACAGGTACTAGTAACCATATCTGCTGTTTGACAGGTACTAGTACACATATATGCTGTTTGACAGGTACTAGTAACCATATCTGCTGTTTGACAGGTACTAGTACACATATATGCTGTTTGACAGGTACTAGTAACCATATCTGCTGTTTGACAGGTACTAGTACACATATCTGCTGTCTGACAGGTATTAGTACACATATCTGCTGTTTGACAGGTAAGAGTATAAATATATACTGTTTGACAGGTACTACTACACATATTAGCTATTTGAGAGGTACAAGTACACATATTGTCATTTGACAGGTACTAGTACACATATCTGCTGTTTGAGAGGTACTAGTACACATATTTGCATTTGACAGGTACTAGTACACATATTTATTGTTTGACAGGTATCGGTAAACATATCTGCTGTTTGACAGGTTCTAATATACATATCTGCTGTTTGACAGGTTCTAATATACATATCTGCTGTTTGACAGGTACTTATATACATATCTGTTGTTTGACAGGTACACATACACATATCTCCTGTTTGACAGGTACTTATTCATATATCTGCTGTTTGACAGGTACACATATCTGTTGTTTGACAGGTAAAAGTACACATATCTCCTGTTTGACAGGTACTTATACATATATCTGCTGTTTGACAGGTACACATACCTGTTGTTAGACAGGTACTAGTACACATATCTGTTGTTTGACAGTTACTTAAACACATATCTGCTGTTTGACAGGTACTAGTACACATGTCTGCTGTTTGACATGTACTAGTACACATATCTACTGTTTGACAAGTACTAGTACACATATCTGCTGTTTGACAAGTACTTATATATATATATCTGCTGTTTGACAGGTACACATACCTGTTGTTAGAAAGGTACTAGTACACATATCTGCTGTTTGACTGTTACTAATACACATATCTGCTGATTGACAGGTACTAGTACACATGTCTGCTGTTTGACAGGTATTAGTACACATATCTGCTGTTTGACATGTACTTGTACACATATCTGCTATTTGACAGGTACTAGTACACATGTGTGTTGATTGACAGGAACTAGAACACATATCTGCTGTTTGACAGGTACTGATACACATATCTGCTGTTTAAAATATACAAATACACATGTCTGCTGTTTGACAGGTACTAGTACACATGTGTGTTGTTTGGCAGGAACTAGAACACATATCTGCTGTTTTACAGGTACTAGTACATGTGTGTGTTGTTTGACAGGAACTAGAACACATATGTGCTTTTTGACAGGTTCTAATAACTGTATCTGCCATTTGACAGGTACTAGTACACATATCTGCATGTATTATTCACAATCTTTTAAAGACTAAACTGAGCTTGAACCCCTGCTCACAACAGTAAGTGATCCTGAGGCAGCACTTTAAATCACTTGGCCAAGGAAGACCCTTGACCAATAACTAGTATATATACAATAATATGAAAATCACATTACGTTCAAAATCTTACAGTGCATGTAACTGATTTATTTTACATCCATTAAAAAACATATAATCAGACAAATGTTTAAATTTACAAGATTTCTATATCATCTATATTTCAATCATCTATATTTCAATCAGTCATCTGTATTTTCATTTGTATTTCAACCAATTAATTGATTTCAATCAGTCATCTGTATTTCAATCAGTCATCTGTATTTCAATCAGTCATCTGTAATTCATGCAGTCTTGTGTATTTAAATCAGACATCTGTAACTCAATCAGGCATCTGTATTTCAATCAGTCATCTGTATTGCATGCAGTCATATGTATTTCAAGCAGTCATCTGTATTTTAAGCAATCAATTGATTTCAAACGGTCATCTGTATTTCAATTAGTCATCTGTAAATCAATCAGTCATCTGTATTTTAATCAATCAATTGATGTCAACCATCTGTATTTCAATCAGACATCTGTAACTCAATCAGTCATCTGTATTTCAATCCATCAATTGTTTTTAATTAGTCATCTGTATTTCAATCAGTCCTCTGTATTTCAATAAGCCCTCTGTATTTCAATAAGTCATCTGTAATTCAATCAATCAATTGATTTCAATCAGTCATCTGTATTTCAATCAGTCATCTGTATTTCAATCTGTCATTGATATATCAATCAGTCATCAGTATATCAATCACTCATCAGTATATCAATTAGTCATCTGTTTATCAATCAGTCATCTGTCTACCAATCAGTCATCTGTATTTCTATCAGTAATAAGTCATCTGTATTTCAATCAGTCATCTGTATTTCAATCAGTTATCTGTATTTCAAATAAGTCTCAATAAGTCATCTGTATTTCAATCAGTCATCTGTACATCAATCAGTCATTGATATATCAATCAGTCATCAGTATATCAATCAGCCATCTGTTTATCAATCAGTCATCAGTATTTTAATCAGTCATCTGTATTTCAATCTGTCATTGATATATCAATCAGTCATCAGTATATCAATCACTCATCAGTATATCAATCATTCATCTGTTTTTCAATCAGTCATCTGTGTATCAATCAGTCATCTGTATTTCAATCAGTCATCTGTATTTCAATCAGTAATAAGTCATCTGTATTTCAATCAGTCATCTGTATTTCAAATAAGTCTCAATAAGTCATCTGTATTTCAATCAGTCATCTGTACTTCAATCAGTCATTGATATATAAATCAGTCATCTGTATTTCAATCAGTCATCTGTATTTCATTAAGTCATCTATACCAAATACACATACCACTGGGAAATGTGTGCCGTTCACTATAACTGCATAATCTTCATCCTCTGACAGGTAGAATATACCATTGTATTCAGGGTTGTTATCCTCCTTACCGCTAATATATTCAGTCACAGTGGGACATTCACTCTCTCCTAAACTATTCTGCAATAAAGCACATCTAGTTCTAATATTTATTTACCAGGACATCTGTGCAATAAATATCTAGTTACACTCAGAGACCAAAAAACGGAAATGTCAAGCAAAGCCACTTGTGCAATTTTGTGACTACAGTTTCCCTTCTCGTACAACAGTAATATGCTTTCAATCCAACATAGACATCCTCAGAAACAATTCATAATTAATCAACAACAACAGCGATAATGGAGGGAAGAAATTGTTATCAATTATGTTATTTACAACAAGTATGAGGTGTGTTAAAAATATTATGTGGACTTTTGTAATATTTTCAATATTTGATAAAGCTCATAAATAAAAATTATATTGCCATAAAAAGTAATATTTTCTCTATGCAACTGCCAAACTCCATATTGATATTGAATACCGTAATGTAGCCACAGCGCTAGAAAATATTCATGTAATGGCTGACCGAAGCAGTCAGATGACAGCAACAATGTCAAATTTGGCAGTTGCATAAAGGCAATATTACTTTTTATGGCAATATCATTTTTATTGGTGTGCTTTATTAAATGTTTAAAATATTACAAAAGTCCACATATTTTTTTAACAAGCTTGCTATATAACATTGGAAGTGGGTTTTGAACTGAGCTGGCCATAAACCCGTGACCTCAGCAACAAGTGGTCACAGACGACCCTTCAATATCTATTACCAAATTTATACAAGTGCTTTTTCAATCATTGTTAACATTTTGCAGTAAAATGTATGCCAATTATTTTATTATCCTTTTAACATAAATTGTAAGGAATATAATTAAGTTAATCTAAAATCTGTCATTGCTGAACTGGTACATGACTGCTATCTCAGGCTTCACAAAAAAGGTCTTGAGTTATGTAATGACGAAACATTGGCAACTTGTCTATTTTAGTTTAATTGTTAAAGCGTTAGCCAAATAATTTGAACTAGAAGCTAAACAGCAAGGATAACTAATTTTGGTCTGTAAAATATTTCAACAACATTTCAGATGATAATGGACTGGTCCACAGGGCCAAGTAATATATATACTTTTTTTACATATAGTTATATTATTATTTAGTATAATAATGTAATGAAAAATGTGGACTGGTTCAGAAACAAGAATGAATAAGTCTAAGACAGAAACCTAGAAAGCTATATGTTATTCACCTTCAGACTGGTAACTGTGTTAGGGTGGGTGCATTGCTTGTCTGAATCTAAACACTCTGTCTGGTAAACACACCAGTTACAATTCCACTGTTTCTGTATACAGGCACTACAACTGTAATGTAGACAACAACAATATTAGACTGATACATGTTCTCTACACACTCTGGTATACACACCAGTTACAATTCCACTGTTTTTGTATACAGGCACTTCAATTGTAATGTAGACAACAACAATATTAGACTGATACATGTTCTCTATACACTCTGTCTTGTACACGCACCAGTTACAATTCCACTGTTTCTGTATACAGACACTACAACTGTAATGTAGACAACAACAATATAAGACTGATACATGTTCTCTATACACTCTGTCTTGTACACGCACCATTTACAATTCCACTGTTTCTGTATACAGACACTACAACTGTAATGAAGACAACAACAATATAAGACTGATACATGTTCTCTATACACTCTGTCTTGTACACACACCAGTTACAATTCCACTGTTTCTGTATACAGACACTACAACTGTAATGTAGACAACAACAATATAAGACTGATACATGTTCTCTATACACTCTGTCTTGTACACGCACCAGTTACAATTCCACTGTTTCTGTATACAGACACTACAACTGTAATGTAGACAACAACAATATAAGACTGATACATGTTCTCTATACACTCTGTCTTGTACACACACCAGTTACAATTCCACTGTTTCTGTATACAGACACTACAACTGTAATGTAGACAACAACAATATAAGACTGATACATGTTCTCTATACACTCTGTCTTGTACACACACCAGTTACAATTCCACTGTTTCTGTATACAGACACTACAACTGTAATGTAGACAACAACATTATAAGACTGATACATGTTCTCTATACACTCTGTCTTGTACACGCACCAGTTACAATTCCACTGTTTCTGTATACAGACACTACAACTGTAATGTAGACAACAACAATAAAAGACTGATACATGTTCTCTATACACTCTGTCTTGTACACACACCAGTTACAATTCCACTGTTTCTGTATACAGACACTACAACTGTAATGTAGACAACAACAATATAAGACTGATACATGTTCTCTATACACTCTGTCTTGTACACGCACCAGTTACAATTCCACTGTTTCTGTATACAGGCACTACAACTGTAATGTAGACAACAACAATATTAGACTGATACATGTTCTCTATACACTCTGTCTTGTACACGCACCAGTTACAATTCCACTGTAACTGTATACAGACACTACAACTGTAATGTAGACAACAACAATATAAGACTGATACATGTTCTCTACACACTCTGGTATACACACCAATTACAATTCCACTGTTTCTGTATACAGACACTACAACTGTAATGTAGACAACAACAATATAAGACTGATACATGTTCTCTATACACTCTGTCTTGTACACACACCAGTTACAATTCCACTGTTTCTGTATACAGACACTACAACTGTAATGTAGACAACAACAATATAAGACTGATACATGTTCTCTATACACTCTGTCTTGTACATGCACCAGTTACAATTCCACTGTTTCTGTATACAGACACTACAACTGTAATGTAGACAACAACAATATAAGACTGATACATGTTCTCTATACACTCTGTCTTGTACATGCACCAGTTACAATTCCACTGTTTCTGTATACAGACACTACAACTGTAATGTAGACAACAACAATATAAGACTGATACATGTTCTCTATACACTCTGTCTTGTACACACACCAGTTACAATTCCACTGTTTCTGTATACAGACACTACAACTGTAATGTAGACAACAACAATATAAGACTGATACATGTTCTCTATACACTCTGTCTTGTACACGAACCAGTTACAATTCCACTGTTTCTGTATACAGACACTACAACTGTTATGTAGACAACAACAATATTAGACTGATACATGTTCTCTACACACTCTGGTATACACACCAGTTACAATTCCACTGTTTCTGTATACAGGCACTACAACTGAAATGTAGACAACAACAATATTAGACTGATACATGTTCTCTACACACTCTGGTATACACACCAGTTACAATTCCACTGTTTTTGTATACAGGCACTTCAACTGTAATGTAGACAACAACAATATAAGACTGATACATGTTCTCTATACACTCTGTCTTGTACACACACCAGTTACAATTCCATTGTTTCTGTATACAGACACTACAACTGTAATTTAGACAACAATATAAGACTGATACATGTTCTCTATACACTCTGTCTTGTACATGCACCAGTTACAATTCCACTGTTTCTGTATACAGACACTACAACTGTAATGTAGACAACAACAATATAAGACTGATACATGTTCTCTATACACTCTGTCTTGTACATGCACCAGTTACAATTCCACTGTTTCTGTATACAGACACTACAACTGTAATGTAGACAACAACAATATAAGACTGATACATGTTCTCTATACACTCTGTCTTGTACACGCACCAGTTACAATTCCACTGTTTCTGTATACAGACACTACAACTGTAATGTAGACAACAACAATATTAGACTGATACATGTTCTCTATACACTCTGTCTTGTACACACACCAGTTACAATTCCACTGTTTCTGTATACAGACACTACAACTGTAATGTAGACAACAACAATATAAGACTGATACATATTCTCTTCACATTCTGGTATACACACCAATTACAATTCCACTGTTTCTGTATACAGACACTATAACTGTAATGTAGATAACAACAATATTAGACTGATACATGTTCTCTATACACTCTGTCTTGTACACGCACCAGTTACAATTCCACTGTTTCTGTATACAGACACTACAACTGTAATGTAGACAACAACAATATAAGACTGATACATGTTCTCTACACACTCTGGTATACACACCAATTACAATTCCACTGTTTCTGTAAACAGACACTACAACTGTAATGTAGACAACAACAATATTAGACTGATACATGTTCTCTATACACTCTGTCTTGTACACGCACCAGTTACAATTCCACTGTTTCTGTATACAGACACTACAACTGTAATATAGACAACAACAATATAAGACTGATACAAGTTCTCTTCACATTCCGTCTGGTACATGCACCAGTTACAATTCCACTGTTTCTGTATACAGGCACTACAACTGTTATGTAGACAACAACAATATTATACTGATACATGTTCACTACACACTCTGTCTGGTACACACACCAGTTACCATTCCACTGTTTCTGTATACAGACACTACAACTGTAATATAGATAACAACAATATTAGACTGATACATGTTCTCTACACACTCTGGTATACACACCAGTTACAACTCCACTGTTTCTGTATACAGGTACTACAACTGTAATGTAGACAACAACAATATTAGACTGATACATGTTCTCTACACATTCTGTCTAGCTCACACACCTGTTACAACAACAACAATATTAGACTGATACATGTTCTCTACACACTGTGTCTGGTACACACACACCAGTTACAACAACAACTACAATATTAGACTGATACATGTTCTATACACACCTTGTCTGGTACACACACCATTTACAACAACAACAACTACAACAACAATATTACAACTGTTACAAATAAGATGAAAATATATAGAAGCATAATCTTTAGACTGAGAGTGATCATAGTCATCTACTTTGGTCAACAAGGGATTTGGTTGGGATTTCACTGTTTGGTATAAGCCAACAAGCATTTGGTGGTATTTCACTGTTTGGTATATGTCAACAAAGGGTTTTGGTGGTATTTCACTGTTTGGTATATGTCACCAAAGGGTTTGGGTGGTATTTCACTGTTTGGTATAAGCCAACAAGCATGTGGGTGGTATTTTACTGTTTGGTATAAGTCAACAAAGGGTTTGGGTGGTATTTCACTGTTTGGTATAAGTCAACAAAGGATTTAGGTGGTATTTCACTGTTTGGTATAAGTCAACAAGGGGTTGGGTGGTGTTTCACTGTTTGGTATAAGTCAACAAGAGGTTGGGTCATATTTCACTGTTTGGTATATGTCAACAAGTGGTTGGGTGGTGTTTCACTGTTTGGTATAAGTTAACAAGGGGTTGGGTGGTGTTTCACTGTTTGGTAAAAGTCAACAAGGGGTTGGGTGGTGTTTCACTGTTTGGTATAAGTCAACAAGAGGTTAGGTCATATTTCACTGTTTGGTATAAGTCAACAAATGGTTGGGTGGTGTTTCACTGTTTGGTATAAGTTAACAAGGGGTTAGTCGGTTTTTCACTGTTTAATATAATAAAAAAATATGTCAACAAAGTGTTTATATAACTACTGTGTAGGTTAAGAGGGAATAAAATTAAAAATGAAGGTACTAGCATGCACACAAGGTCAAATAGTGCATTTTTTATGTTTCAACTACCATAACTCTGACATTAACTAATTCAAGAACTTGTCCAAAATATTATGGTTAAATAACTACTGTGTAAGTTTGGTGAGGATCAATAACTCTGACATTAATTATCCAATTTTGCCCAGTCATAAACTTGTCTGAGATATTATTTTTATATAACTACTTTGTAAGTTTGGTGAGGATCAAATAAAAAAACGGGTGCTAGAGTGCAAACAAGGTCAATTAAACAATAACTAAACAACAAAATATACAATAAAGTATAATTGAGGTGTAAAACAACAACCAACTAAAAAATAAACTCCCAAAGTATAATTGAGGTGGAAAACAACAACCAACTAAAAAATAAACTCCAGTATAATTGAGGTGTAAAACAACAAACAACTTAAAATAAACTCCAAAAGTATAATTTAGGTGTAAAACAACAAACAACTTAATAACTGAGGTGTAAAACAACAACCAACTAAACAATAAATTCCAAAAGTATAATTGAAGTGTAAAACAACAACCAACTAAAAATAAACTCCAAAAGTATAATTAAGGTGTAAAACAACAACCAACTAAACAATAAACTCCGAAAGTATAATTGGAGTGTAAAACAACAACCAACTAAACAATAAACTCCAAAAGTATAATTGGAGTGTAAAACAACAACCAACTAAACAATAAACTCCAAAAGTATAATTGGAGTATAAAACAACAACCAACTAAACAATAAACTCCAAAAGTATAATTGAGGTGTAAAAGACCAAGCAACTAAACAATAAACTCTAAAAGTATAATTGAGGTGTAAAACAACAACTAACTAAACAATAAACTCCAAAATTATAATTGAGATGTAATACACTTGCAACCAACTAAAAAATAGACTCAAAAAGTATAATTGAGGTGTAAAACACTTACAACCAACTAAACATTAAACTCTAAAAGTAAAATTGAGGTGTAAAACAACAACCAAATTGAATTACCTTGTGAAGGTTTTACAGTTGTAGAAAGTCATGCTGCTTTCCATTATTGGGAATTCAGATCTGCTTGTTAGAATTTGTACGCTCACATTTAGAGATCCTGAAAAACAACAGTATTATACATTTGCCTATCTTTTAAGATTTATGTACAATAATCCATAAGTTTGGTGAACCTATATGCTAATTATTACATTCTTTTCTATATTTTAGTTCAAAAATACATACACTACGTTTATGAATTTGAATAACCCTTTGGATTCTTGGTGGCCGAGTTTATGAAAGAGGCTGTATGAATTATGGTTGTCTGCTTCAAGATCACTTTTCTCTCTTTACTAACACCATGGGTTTAAAGCCTAGCTCAGAACAACTTAATGTGAGAAAAGAGTTTTCCACTTTTTGGTGGCATGACAATAGCTGTAATCAGATCACACTGAGGCTTTCCTCCAATTAAATAACCAAATGTAATTTACCTGGTAAACAAAGTATATCAGGATTTTTCAAAAAATCTAAAATTGACTAAAAACTTTAATATCCAAACTATCATGCCTACCAGTATATATACTCACTGACCCCATATTGCTATAAGGGTATCTATTTAAATATGCTAAAATAATATAATGAAAAGGGATATCCTTACTTGGACAATACGCGTCCACGTTATATTAAAATAGATTTCCCACTTAAAGCTGCAACAAATTATTTGACATATTTTGATTTCCAATCGTCATACTGAGTTACATATATTGTCATGTTTTGATGGATTTAATAAACCAAACAAACCAAAATTGATGTATACAAACAATTTGTATTTCATTTAATATTTATGTTAATGAGTTGCTTAGAAAATATAGATGTATCCATTTTATTTTTTTTTGTTTTTCAGATATCAATATACTGAATAAAATTTATGATATTGCAAATGCAAATTGATCTCTTTGTAACAACACAGTGGTGGTCCAGTCTTAGAGCATCTGCCACGTGGGTTCGATTTCGCAGCCGTGTCATACAAAGACTTGAGAAATGGTAGTAGTGCTTACTTGCTTGGTGTTCAGCATTTACAGGATAGTTTTGTATCTGGTGGACCTTATGTCAGTATAACGTGACTGGGTGGGGTATCATACCATGTGTCTGCAGCATGATACTCCAGTGTGACAGTGCTAAGAATATTGTCTAAATTAGACACTGTCATGATATGACTGAAAAAATTGTTGAAAAGTACGCTTTACACCATACAACATTTTTTTTATGTCGGAACACTAATTAGCAATGTCAAAGATCTAATTCCAGATATTCAGATACATTTTTATCAATATAAATTGAATTTGCAATATTGCTTTGTTAATTTCCAATACAAGTCATGATAATATTCACGTGTAAGAAACATCTCGCCATATTCTAGCTTTCAAATCATAAAACATTCAACAGATTGGTACAAATTTGCTTTATACCTTTTATTTTATCTTCTGTAATTTCACTGCTTGGTGTTAGGCAAGTGACTGTCATGGACTCTGTGATCGAAGCATTAATGTCTTTAGAGAAATTAGTCTCGAATTTGTTGTTGCTAAATCGGCAAAATATTGAGTCATTCTCTGGCATATGTGACAGCTGAATTTTCAACTGAAAGAATTAATGTTCAATTATCATGGCAGTTAATATTTGTGTATATACAGTTAAACCTGTCTTAAGCAGCCAGTCAAGAGAATGAGTAAAAGTGTCCTCTTTTTAGACAGGTTGTTGCTTAATACAGGTTAATTTACTTTGACAGCATAGAAATGGGAAATGGAAAATATGGTTGCTTAAGACAGGTGGCTGCTTAATAGAGGTGACCACTTACACAGGTTTAACTGTATTCAATATATCACATACATGTTCCTTCTAATATATGCCACCTCCACTACCCCTAACCCACCCACCATAAAATGCCATAAAACACTACCAGTAGTGGGTGCTTATTTAGATTTAAAAGGTTTAAACACTACTTACAATCTACATTGTTTCCAGAGTAATAAATTTATAAGGAACACAATATTATAATAATTTCATATGACTTTATGTGTGACAAATATATTTGATATAATAAATACACATACTCATTTGTCTTTGTGTGTAGCATACACACCTGTGTGTGTTACAATCATGTATAGTCTAATACAAATACATATTCAAATGTCTTTGTGTGTAACATACATACCTGTGTGTAACAAATATATTTGGTCAAACTCATATGTCTTTGTGTGTAACATACACACCTGTGTGTGTTACAATCATGTATAGTCATATACAAACATATATTCATGTCTTTGTGTGTAATATACACACCTGTGTGTGTTACAATCATGTATAGTTTAATACAAACATATATTCATATGTATTTGTGTGTAAAATACATACATGTGTGTGTAACAAATATATTTGGTCAAACACAAACACATATTCACATGTCTTTGTGTGTAATATACATACCTGTTAAACGTGTATCGGGAAAAGGAACTAAAAAGTCAGAATGTGCTCAGCAACTTAGTTAGAAAGAAGAATAGGAAACTGTTACTTAATTTCGAGCGAACTAAAACTTACTGTTAGATTATGTACATGTATACACTCAGGGATTTAAGAAATGCACAGATTATATGAAGCTAAACTTGACAATGATAACCCCCTTAAAATGGAATGAAATTTCATACACACCAAGAGCAGCCTTTCTGAAAACAACTTGACAAATTGCATCGAAAAATATAAAAACATTCGAGGATTTTACTGTGTTGGTAACATCACAGTCCAAACAGACGCAATTTACATTTGAAGAGATTTTACACATATTATGAATGTGAATTGTGCCTGCTTGGACTATACGTTACTAACATTGTAAAATCCTCAACTATTTATATTTTTTGATGAAATGTTTAAGGTTGTTTTAAAACAGTTGTTGTTGTGTAATGAATCTCAATAAACTTGAAGGATGTTACCATTGTCAATTTCAGCATTATATAATATATAATAACCTGTGCATTTTCTAAAGATCCATTATGTTTTAAGTTTCCTTCACAAATATGTTTATACATCCAAATTACTTTTAGAAAAAAAAATTACAAAAATGTTTTAATTGCAAATACAAATAATGTCGAAAATGAAAGTAGGTTCTAAATTTAGTGCATTCTGACACGTCGTATGACTGCAATATGGGAAAACCCAGAGAATTGAAAAGATTGGACCACAGGCATACATAATTAACACTCGATACCTGTGTTTGGTTACAACAATCTCAGATATTTGCATATTAAGTTGTGGGGTTGGCCAGTTAGGATTCTGAAGGAATATCCTGATGTTTTCATAAAAAATAAGTAAGAGCAATTATTGGAATTCGAAAGGACATTGTTTGAAGATGTTTTACAACGAAATATCCCTGATTATATTTTTAAAACTATTTTAAAACATATTGTATCATTCTGTAAGTCCCTGAGTGTATATTGTATTGATGCCCCCCATTACACACACCATACTGGTTAATTTCTTTCATCCATCATATTTGTTATTAAGAGGTGATTATGCAAATATGCAGTATAGAAAGAGAAAATATTAGAATGATGAATTTTTCTCACACTGGAAAATAAATTTATAACCTGAAACCCTGCAATCCTGTTACTTAACAATATTTGTTTGTCTATATTTCTGGTGAAAATACCCTGTGAAAATACCCCCATATTGCATCACAGGCATTCTAGAAAACATTTTTTTCGGGGGGGGTGGGGGGGGGAACTATAAAATTTCTCACGCATTTTAACTTTTATAATTTTTCTCTCATCATTTAAGAAATAACTTACCAAGAATGGTTAATATTTTTCACTGAAAAGTGTTCAGATGCCTCCTGGCATCTAGAAATTCACCCTATGATAGGGTGGATCCCCCCTCTCATACTCTCACCCTGTCTCGGGCCTTTGGCCCTTGTGTATCGAAACAGCATACACATTCAATGCTCTAGCTATGCCCCTGTAGTTCACATGTTATATGCATATGACTTTGTATTGTTATAATCACATAAGTCATGTGATTTTGCATATAACAACCTCATTAAATATGCATAATACTGATACAAAAATAATAAAAACAAAGTAAAAAAAAATTACCTCAACGTCTTCTTCGTTAACGGACATAGTACTAGGATGGATACTTTCTATGGTTGGGCATGTATCATTGTAACCTGCAGTTATCCACTGTGATTGACAGGATTCTGATTCGCTGCATCTACAAATACAGTTGCTCTATATATATAAGTTTTTATTTACCCTCGCGCTTTGAACCAGTCATTTTGGCGAGCAGGATTAGATGATTATTAAAAACATAAAAGATGACTATGCATTTCTGTGATGATTAATGAGTGAGGGATGAGTGATCAATGAAGATGATTTCAAATAATAAAACGTGTCGACATTCAACCTTGAAGTTTGTTATTAACTAAGTTGCATAATTATACAACTATTTTTTTTAATTTTTTTTATTGATTTGGTGCTTAATATTGACTAACATTGTTAAAAAATTCTCATGATAAGATTAACTGTGTAGCAAATTGCTTTGCTTATATTGTCAGCGAGATTCAACCTAAATATAAACTTTTGATAAAATTCAATTCTATCTAAAGTATAATCTGTACACACTAATTGTGTGTGGTTACAATGGTAAAATATAATTGGTAGTTATCTTATGTAACCATATATCCAGCGTATCACCAGTAATTGTCAGTAGTATAACCATCAACAAATTATGGTGTGCCGTAAAACCCCAAACATAGGGTTTGGTGGTAGAAATGAACTGACCTATAATGATTTGGCTGCAATGGATTTCCTATATTAAGTACAGTTGCTATAGTATCAAATACAGAGTTTTATTCAACTTATCTGATACAGAGTTTTGATTGGATGAGAGGTTCATTCAACTTATTTGATACAGAATTTTGATTGGATGAGAAGTTTATTCAACTTATCTAATACAGAGTTTTGATTGGATGAGAGTTTATTCATCTTATCTGATACAGAGTTCTGATTTGATGGGAGATTTATTCAATTTATCTGATAAAAAGTTCTAGTTGAATGAGAGGTTTATTCAACATATCCAATATAGAGATCTGGTTGGATGAGAGATTTATTCAACTTATCTGATAAGGAGTTTTGATTTGATGAGAGTTTATTTAACTTATCTGATACTGAGTTTTGATTTGATGAGACATTTATTCAACTTATGATACAGAATTTTGATTGGATAAGAGGTTTATCTAACCTATCTGATACAGGGTTCTGATTGGATGAGAGGTTTATTCAACATATCTGATAGAGAGGTCGGGTTGGATGAGAGGTTAAATCAACTTATTTGATACAGAGTTTTGGTTGGATAAGAGGTTTATTCATCCTATCTGATACAAAGTTCTGATTAGATGAGGGTTTATTCAACTTATCTGATACAGAGCTATGATTGGATGAGAGGTGTATTCAACTTTTCTTTGTCAAGCCGGGTTGGGCTAGCTCAGTTGGTAGCACATCTGACTATCAATCCAGGAGTCGTGAGGTCGAATCAACGTCTGGCCACAGTGTTCATGATTATTGATACATGGCACTGCATCTCGTTGTCATTTGTCTCTCACTGCTGATTCAAGTGGGAAAGTTATCAGTTACTTGTGGAAATGGGTTAAGTACTTTTTCACCTTCTAGGATCCCAGATACTCATACAATATCAAGTTCATGTATGTAAATTGTCTGTCTAGTCCAGATGTGTTGCATGTAAATCCATAGTATATAAGTCATGGTTGACACCAAATTTATTGGTTTGGCAGAGGCATTGATATTGATATTTATGGTTTTCATTGTAGCTAGGCGCACTTGCCATAGTCTGATCTGTACATTTATGTCTGGTTGTTCACAAATGATTATCTCCATATATATACCAGTTTAATGTAACATCTATGGTAAATAAATAATATAAAATCTTGAGTATATATATATATATATATATATATATATATATATATATATATATATATATATATAGTAAATGTAAGGCTGCACACTGTACCTGTTTTCTATCATACACCACCCACAAAAGGGGTCTTTGTCACTTAGACACTCTTTACAGCTCTTGTATTTCTGACATTCTTCCACAGGAAATTTTACCACCTACAATTGAAAATCATTTATGTCATTGTTGATTATGTTACAATACAAGAAACAAGTGTTGAAATCTAATTATTTGAATTATTATTTGTGGCTGTATTTAAGAATACCAGAACCAAGTGTTCATTATCCTTGAATAATAATTGTGTCATTAGAATACTTGAGAATCAAGTGTTCATAATCCTTGAATAATAATTGTGTCATTAGAATACCAGAACCAAGTGTTCATAAGCCTTGAATAATGATTGTGTCATTAGAATACCAGGACCAAGTGTTCATAAGCCTTGAATAATGATTGTGTCATTAGAATATTTGAGAATCAAGTGTTCATAATCCTTGAATAACAATTGTGTCATTAGAATACCAGAATCAAGTGTTCATAAGCCTTGAATAATGATTGTGTCATTAGAATACTTGAGAATCAAGTGTTCAAAAGCATTGAATAATGATTGTGTCATTAGAATACTTGAGAATCAAGTGTTCATAATCCTTGAATAATGATTTGTCATTAGAATACTTGAGAATCAAGTGTGCATAATCCTTGAATAATAATTGTGTCATTAGAATACCAGAATCAAGTGTTCATAAGCCTTGAAAAATGATTGTGTCATTAGAATACTTGAGAATCAAGTGTTCATAATCCTTGAATAATGATTGTGTCATTAGAATACCAGAATCAAGTGTTCATAATCCTTGAATAATGATTGTGTCATTAGAATACTTGAGAATCAAGTGTTCATAATCCTTGAATAATAATTGTGTCATTAGAATACCAGAACCAAGTGTTCATAATCCTTGAATAATGATTGTGTCATTAGAATACCAGAACCAAGTGTTCATAATCCTTGAATAATGATTGTGTCATTAGAATACCAGAATCAAGTGTTCATAATCCTTTAATAATGATTGTGTCATTAGAATACTTGAGAATCAAGTGTTCATAATCCTTGTATAATAACTGTGTCATTAGAATACCAGAACCAAAGTGTTCATAATCCTTGAATAACAAATGTGTCATTAGAATACTTGAGAATCAAGTGTTCATAAGCATTGAATAATGATTGTGTCATTTAGAATAACAAAACCAAGTGTTCATAATCCTTGAATAATGATTGTGTCATTAGAATACCAGAATCAAGTGTTCATAATCCTTGAATAATGATTGTGTCATTAGAATACCAGAATCAAGTGTTCATAATCCTTGAATAATGATTGTGTCATTAGAATACTTGAGAATCAAGTGTTCATAAGCCTTGAATAATGATTGTGTCATTAGAATACCAGAACCAAGTGTTCATAATCCTTGAATAATGATTGTGTCATTAGAATATTTGAGAATCAAGTGTTCATAATCCTTGAATAACAATTGTGTCGTTAGAATACCAGAACCAAGTGTTCATAAGCCTTGAATAATGATTGTGTCATTAGAATACTTGAGAATCAAGTGTGCATAATCCTTGAATAATAATTGTGTCATTAGAATACCAGAACCAAGTGTTCATAATCCTTGAAAAATGATTGTGTCATTAGAATACTTGAGAATCAAGTGTTCATAATCCTTGAATAATGATTGTGTCATTAGAATACCAGAATCAAGTGTTCATAATCCTTTAATAATGATTGTGTCATTAGAATACTTGAGAATCAAGTGTTCATAATCCTTGTATAATAACTGTGTCATTAGAATACCAGAACCAAGTGTTCATAATCCTTGAATAACAAATGTGTCATTAGAATACTTGAGAATCAAGTGTTCATAAGCATTGAATAATGATTGTGTCATTTAGAATAACAAAACCAAGTGTTCATAATCCTTGAATAATGATTGTGTCATTAGAATACCAGAATCAAGTGTTCATAATCCTTGAATAATGATTGTGTCATTAGAATACCAGAATCGAGTGTTCATAATCCTTGAATAATGATTGTGTCATTAGAATACTTGAGAATCAAGTGTTCATAATCCTTGAATAATGATTGTGTCATTAGAATACCAGAACCAAGTGTTCATAATCCTTGAATAATGATTGTGTCATTAGAATACCAGAATCAAGTGTTCATAATCCTTGAATAATGATTGTGTCATTAGAATACCAGAACCAAGTGTTCATAATCCTTGAATAATGATTGTGTCATTAGAATACTTGAGGATCAAGTGTTCATCATCCTTGAATAACAATTGTGACATTAGAATACCAGAACCAAGTGTTCATAATCCTTGAATAATGATTGTGTCATTAGAAAACTTGAGAATCAAGTGTTCATAAGCCTTGAATAATGATTGTGTCATTAGAATACTTGAGAATCAAGTGTTCATAATCCTTGAATAATAATTGTGTCATAAGAATACTTGAGAATCAAGTGTTCATAATCCTTGAATAATAATTGTGTCATTAGAATACCAGAACCAAGTGTTCATAATCCTTGAATAATGATTGTGTCATTAGAATACTTGAGAATCAAGTGTTCATAATCCTTGAATAATAATTGTGTCATTAGAATACCAGAACCAAGTGTTCATAAGCCTTGAATAATGATTGTGTCATTAGAATACTTGAGAATCAAGTGTTCATAATCCTTGAATAATAATTGTGTCATTAGAATACCAGAACCAAGTGTTCATAAGCCTTGAATAATGATTGTGTCATTAGAATACTTGAGAATCAAGTGTTCATAATCCTTGAATAATAATTGTGTCATTAGAATACCAGAACCAAGTGTTCATAAGCCTTGAATAATGATTGTGTCATTAGAATACTTGAGAATCAAGTGTTCATAATCCTTGAATAATAATTGTGTCATAAGAATACTTGAGAATCAAGTGTTCATAATCCTTGAATAATAATTGTGTCATTAGAATACCAAAACCAAGTGTTCATAACCCTTGAATAATGATTGTGTCATTAGAATACTTGAGAATCAAGTGTTCATAATCTTTGAATAATAATTGTGTCATTAGAATACTTGAGAATCAAGTGTTCATAAGCCTTGAATAATGATTGTGTCATTAGAATACCAGAATCAAGTGTTCATAATCCTTGAATAATAATTGTGTCATAAGAATACTTGAGAATCAAGTGTCGTTAATCCTTGAATAATAATTGTGTCATTAAAATACCAGAACCAAGTGTTCATAATCCTTGAATAATGATTGTGTCATTAGAATACTTGAGAATCAAGTGTTCATAATCCTTGAATAATAATTGTGTCATTAGAATACTTGAGAATCAAGTGTTCATAATCCTTGAATAAAATAATTGTGTCATTAGAATACCAGAACCAAGTGTTCATAAGCCTTGAATAATGATTGTGTCATTTAGAATAACAAAACCAAATGTTCACAATCCTTGAATAATAATTGTGTCATTAGAATACCAGAACCAAGTGTTCATAAGCCTTGAATAATAATTGTGTCATTAGAATACCAGAACCAAGTGTTCACAGAACCAAGTGTTCATAATTCTGAATAATAATTGTGTCATTAGAATACCAGAACCAAGTGTTCATAAGCCTTGAATAATGATTGTGTCATTAAGACTAACAAAACCAAATGTTCACAATCCTTGAATAACAATTGTGTCATTAGAATACCAGAACCAAGTGTTCATAATCCTTGAATAATGATTGTCTCATTAAGAAAAACAAAACCAAGTTTTCATAATCATTGAATAATGATTGTGTCATCTGAATACCAGAACCAAGTGTTCATAATCCTTGAAAAATAATTGTTACCCAGCTGAAAATTCATAATTATTGGACTCTCCTTTGTTTTTTGAGCTGACTACTCAGTAAAATATATATAACTATACTGAACAGAACAATGTACAACCTTATACATTTGTATTATGTTAGAATAACAAAATGAGACATCAAATATACTTGAATAACAATTATAACAATACAACATGGGAGCTAAATTTTTGATGACATTAACCACAAGAACTAAATACATGTATTTATAAACTTTAAGAGAATGTATTAAACCAAAAAGTGCTAAAGTATACCAAAATAATGAGTAATTACAATATAACAATACAAAACTAGCTTTGAACATACCGATACTCACCCCTAGTAAGTTTGATGAAAATCGATTGAGAAGTTTAAGAAGAGAAAAGCTGACAAAAAATGTGACATAGAGTTACAATTGTATTTAATAAATGAATAAATGGCCATAACTCTGCTAAAGGTTGATGGATCACCTTCACTGATAATATGTATAACTGAACTCCATACCAATACTCCCAAGCAAATTTGACTAAAATTGGTTGAGAAAATAGCTAAGCTATGCAATTTTCATTAATATAAGTTGAAATTAACTGTTCAGAAAAATGTCACACTGAAAATGTTATGCTTATAACAATTTTGGTACATATTCTAATATAATTTTTAATTTCTGATTGGATTTCAAAAACAGTTGGCAGCACCTGAATGTTAGACGACGCAATGTTCAGTGATGAATAAAATAGCTTGCTCAGATAGTGAGGTAATCAATTAAGTGTAAATAAAGAAAAAAGATAAAACCTAAATATTTAAGTGTCTGACTGGACTATAAATAAAACCAAATAATGAGTTAGATTTATCCTGTATTACACTGTTATTGTAAATGACCAACCTTGTACTTTGTCATGGCATACACATATGACTGGTCCCCTGCTGATGTGTACATATCCTTGTTTACAGACTGGCCAATATAAATCCTTTGTCTCAACTTCCTAGCTTCGGGATACAGCGCACTCTGTATGGAAGATAGAACATATGTAGCTTGTCACAACAATTGACCCCAGTTACATACTTAATTAAACTGTTTATAGTTATGTACACTGAGAGACTTTAAAAACTCTAATTGAGAATGTCTGAAATGAGTTGTAAAGACGTATTTTCGATCACCAGCCACTACCGAGAAACGTTACTGAGCTTTCACACACCTTGGCTCAGGATAGGAACAACATTTCCCAACAATGTATTACAAATATTGTGCTGTCAATGAGGCAGATATGTGTTACCTGCATTGTTGTAAATGTTAGTTACAACTGTTAATAATTGCAAAGTTGGTGATTTGGGGTGTCGCTGTTTGAAACAATAATCTCGGGGAACTGTTAATATTTTCCAATAAGACTCACACAAAATGTTAGGCTTATGTTGATGTATATTGTTGTCAAATTTTATCATTATTGATAGGCCAAAAACTTGTTTATTATACAAAGTCTGACCATTTCTTTTTTAAGTTCCTCGGTGTATTTAATCATAGTGACAATTGTAATACAGTCATGCACATGAACCACTGGCAAAAGCAGTAACATTATTATAACGATGAAAACTGTCAGTGTTTGACTATTAAAAAATCATTTTGAGGGGGGTGGGGGATTAAAATAGATTATGTGTGGGTTGTGATAAAGGTGATATATGGGTATTAATTTATGTGATATGTGGGTAATGATCTATATTTCACACAGATTTTGATTAAAAATATGAGTTGTGATCTATGTGATATATGTGTATGTGATAATATGAGTTGTGATCTAAGTGATATATTTGTATGTGATAATATGAGTTGTGATCTAAGTGATATATGTGTATGTGATAATATGAGTTGTGATCTAAGTGATATATGTGTATGTGATAATATGAGTTGTGATCTAAGTGATATATGTGTATGTGATAATATGAGTTGTGATCTAAGTGATTTATGTGTATGTGATAATATGAGTTGTGATCTAAGTGATATATTTGTATGTGATAATATGAGTTGTGATCTAAGTGATATATGTGTATGTGATAATATGAGTTTTGATCTATGTGATATATGTGTTGTTATAGTGATAGTGATATTATGCTGATATGGTTGTGATGTAAGGGTTGTGATTATGAGATACTTGTATATGTGTTATTAACTTTGCAATATATGGAGTATGATCTATATTATATCTGACTGGTTGATTGAAAAGTAAGCATCATTTTTATGCCATCAAGGGCAGCGTAACAGACAATCAGTTAACCTAACCACTGTTTCCTGGGATCCTGGAAGGTTAACCAGTACTTGAGCACACCCCATCTCCACAAGTAACTGATAACTTTCCAACTTGAATCGGCGGTGAGAGACGAATGATAATGAGACACAATGTCATACATCAATCATCACAGAGACTGTGATCAGGCAGGGATATATTATATATGGATAAATAGGGTTTTATGGCGTACCAACACATTATAGGTTATTTGACGCCAACAGGAAGGAAGATTCCAGGTTCACTCCACATGTACAAAAACAACAAATTAATATACGGCAGTGATTCTTTTCTTAGCCAGAACGACACTGGCTTATTATATATGAATAGCTGTCTATGTTATATATGGGTCTGTGTGATATACTATATGGGTTGTGATGTAGGTGATATATGAATTGTGATGTAGGTGATATATGAGTTGTAATCTTAGTAATATATGAGTTGTGATCTAAGTGATACATGGGTTGTGATCTTAGTGATATACAAGTTGTGATCTAAGTGATATATGAGTTGGGATCTAAGTGATATATGAGTTCTGATTTATGTGATAGATGCATTGTGATCTAAGTGATATATGAGTTGTGATCAAAGTGATATATGGGTTGTAATTTAGATGAGATATGGGTTGTGGTCTATGTGATATATGAGTTGTGATCTAAGTGATATATGAGTTGTGATATAGGTGATAAATGCATTGTGATCTAAGAGATATATGAGTTGTGATCTAAGTGATATATGAGTTGTGATTTAGATGATATATAGTTTGTGGTCTATGTGATATATGAGTTATGATTTAGATGATATATAGTTTGTGGTCTATGTGATATATAAGTTGTGATCTAAGTGATATATGAGTTGTGATATAGGTGATCAATGCATTGTGATCAAAGTGATATATGAGTTGTTATTTAGATGATATATAGTTTGTGGTCTATGTGATATATAAGTTGTGATCTAAGTGATATATGAGCTGTGGTCTAAGTGATATATATGAGTTGTGATCTAAGTGATATATGGGTTGTGATCTAAGTGATTTATGGGTTATGATCTAAGTGATATATGAGTTGTGATCTAGGTGATATATGAGTAAAGATCTTAGTGATATATGAGTTGTAATCTAGGTGATAGATGCATTGTAATCTAAGTGATATATTGGTTATGATCTAAGTGATACATGGGTTGTGATCTTAGTGATATACAAGTTGTGATCTAAGTGATATATGAGTTGTGATCTAAGTGGTATATGAGTTGTGATTTATGTGATAGATACATTGTGATCTAAGTGATATATGAGTTGTGATCAAAATGATATATGGGTTGTGATTTAGATGATATATGGGTTGTGGTCTATGTGATATATACATTGTGATCTAAGTGATATATGAGTTGTGATTTAGATGATATATGGGTTGGGGTCTATGTGATATATGAGTTGTGATCTAAGTGATATATGAGTTGTGATATAGGTGATACATGCATTGTGATCTAAGTGATATATGAGTTGTGATCAAAATGATATATGGGTTGTGATTTAGATGATATATGGGTTGTGGTCTATGTGATATATGCATTGTGATCTAAGTGATATATGAGTTGTGATTTAGATGATATATGGTTTGTGGTCTATGTGATACCTGTAAATGCATTGTGATCTAAGTGATATATGAGTTGTGATCAAAATGATATATGGGTTGTGATTTAGATGATATATGGGTTGTGATCTATGTGATATATGCATTGTGATCTAAGTGATATATGAGTTGTGATTTAGATGATATATGGGTTGTGGTCTATGTGATAAATGCATTGTGATCTAAGTGATATATGAGTTGTGATTTAGATGATATATGGGTTGTGGTCTATGTGATATATGAGTTGTGATCTAAGTGATATATGAGTTGTGATATAGGTGATACATGCATTGTGATCTAAGTGATATATGAGTTGTGATCAAAATGATATATGGGTTGTGATTTAGATGATATATGGGTTGTGGTCTATGTGATATATGCATTGTGATCTAAGTGATATATGAGTTGTGATTAAGATGATATATGGGTTGTGGTCTATGTGATACATGCATTGTGATCTAAGTGATATATGAGTTGTGATTAAGATGATATATGGGTTGTGGTCTATGTGATATATGAGTTGTGATCTAAGTGATATATGAGTTGTGATATAGGTGATACATGCATTGTGATCTAAGTGATATATGAGTTGTGATTTAGATGATATATGGTTTGTGGTCTATGTGATATATGAGTTGTGATCTAAATGTTATATGAATTATGATTTAAGTGATATATGAGTTGGGATCTAAGTGATATATGGGTTGTGATCTAAGTGATATATGGGTTATGATCTAAGCGATATATGAGTTGTGATCTAGGTGATATATAAGTTATGATATAAGTGATAAATGAGTTGTGATATAGGCAATAGATGCATTGTGATCTAAGTGATATATGAATTGTTATTTCAGTGATATATGGGTTATGATCAAAGTGATATATGAGTTGTGATCTAAGTGATATATGAGATGTGATATTAGTAATAGATGCATTGTGATCTAAGTGATATATGAGTTGTGATCTAGATGATATTTGGGTTTTAATCTAAGTGATATATGAAGTGTGATTTAAGTGATATATGGGTTATGATCTAAGTGATAACTGAGTCGTGATCTAGGTGATAGATGCATTGTGATCTAAGTGATATATGGGTTATGATTTAGATGATATATGGGTGGTGATCTAAGTGATATATGGGTTATGATCTAAGTGATATATGAGTTATGATATAAGTGATAAATGAGTTGTGATATAGGTGGTAGATGCATTCTGATCAAAGTGATATATGGGTTATGATCTAAGTGATATATGAGTTGTTATTTTAGTGATATATGAGTTGTGATCTAAATGATATATGAATTGTTATTTCAGTGATATATGAGTTGTGATCTAAGTGATATGTGGGTTATGATCTAAGTGATATATGATTTGTGATCATAGTGGTATATAAGTTATTATCTATGATATATGATTTGTGATCTAAGTGATATAGGAGTTGTGATCTAAGTGATATATGAGATTTTGTGTAAGTGATAGATGCGTTGTGATCTAAGTGATATATGAGTTGTGATCTAAGTAATTTATGAGTTGTGATATAAGTGATAGATGTGTTGTGATCTAAGTGATATATGAGTTGTGATCTAAGTGATATATGAGTTTTGGTCTAAGTGATAGATGCGTTGTGATCTAAGTGATATATGAGTTGTGATCTACATAATTAATGAGTTGTGATATAAGTGATAGATGTGTTGTGATCTAAGTGATAGATGCGTTGGGATCTAAGTGATATATGAGTTGTGATCTAAGTAATTTATGAGTTGTGATATAAGTGATAGATGTGTTGTGATCTAAGTGATATATGGGTTGTGATCATAGTGATACATGTATATGGGTTGTGATCTAAGTGATAGATGTGTTGTGATCTAAGTGATATATGAGTTGTGATCTAAGTAATATATGAGTTTTGATCTAAGTGATATATGAGTTTTGATCTAGGTAATATATGCATTATGGTCTATGTGATATATGAGTTGTGATCTAAGTGATATATGAGTTGTGATCTAATTGATATGTGAGTTGTGAGATAGGTGATAAATGCATTATGATCTAAGTGATATATGAGTTGTGATCTAAGTGAGATATGAGTTGTGATCTAAGTGTTATATGACTTGTGATCTAAGTGATATATGGGTTATGATCTAGGTGATATATGCGTTGTGATCTAGATGAAAGGCGCATTGTGATCTAAGTGATATATGAGTTGTGATCTAAGTGATATATGACTTGTGATCTAAGTGATATATGACTTGTGATCTAATTGATATATGGGTTATGATCTAAGTGATATATGAGTTGTGATCTATGTGATATATGAGTTAGGATATAAGTGATATATGAGTGAGGATATAAGTGATATATGAGTTGTGATCTTAGTGAAATATGGGTTATGATCTAAGTGATATATGAGTTGTGATCTAAGTGATATATGAGTTAGGATGTAAGTGATATATGAGTGAGGATATAAGTGATATATGAGTTGTGATCTAAGTGGTATATGAGTTGTGATCTGAGTGAAATATGACTGGTGATCTAAGTGATTTATGAGTTGTGATATAGTTGATATATGAGTTGTGATCTAAATGATATATGAGTTGTGATCTAAGTGATACTTGACTTGTGATCTAAGTGATATATGGGTTATGATCTAAGTGATATATGAGTTGTGATCTAGTAGATAGATGCATTGTGATCTAAATGATATATGGGTTATGATCTAAGTGATATATGGGTTGTGATCTAAGTGATATATGTGTTATGATCTATGTGATATATGAGTTGTGATCTAAGTGATATATTGGTTATGATCTATGTGATATATGAGTTGTGATCTAAGTAATATATGAGTTGTGATCTAGATGATATTTGGGTTTTAATCTAAGTGATATATGAAGTGTGATTTAAGTGATATATGGGTTATGATCTAAGTGATATATGAGTTGTGATCTAGGTGATAGATGCATTGTGATCTAAATGATATATGGGTTATGATTTAGATGATATATGGGTTGTGATCTAAGTGATATATGGGTTATGATCTAAGAGATATATGAGTTGTGATCTTAGTGATATATGAGATGTGATATAGGTGATAGATGCATTGTGATCTAAGTGATATATGAGTTGTGATCTAATTGATATTTGGGTTTTAATTTAAGTGATATTTGAGTTATGATTTAGATGATATATTGGTTGTGATCTAAGTGATATATGAGTTTTGATCTAAGTGATATATGAGATGTGATCTAGGTGATAGATGCTATGTGATCTAAGTGATATATGAGTTGTTTTATAGATGATATTTGGGTTTTATTCTAAGTGATTTATAAAGTGTGATTTAAGTGATATATGAGTTGTGATTTAGATGATATATAGGTTGTGATCTGTGAATATTTTTGTGATACATGTATATGGATTGTGACATATATGTGGGCACAAGTTTGCAAACTGAAGATTTCACATACTAAGGTTTTTTGATAACATGTTGTTACAAAGTTGCAGGAAAAAATTTCAGAACATTTGCAAGATATGCCATTAGTCTGTACCTTTGTGGACGGCTGAGTTTTCACATTAGATTTTATATTTGTTGTTGAACTCGGTTTATCTTAGAAAAAACTCATAACAAATACAGTGGGTTGTGAGCACAAAAGTTATTATCTTACCTTTATGATATGTCCTCCTTCTGTACCGTAAAATCCAATAACCTCTGACCCTTTTGTTGCCATGGTAAAAGCAGTAATGTCCTCATCACTGTATGTGATATTAGGTATTTCAAAATTTAGTGGTTTAGTTCCAATAATACTCAAATACACTGGTAAATTTTCGATATTACACAGTAACTGATCGTCGGAAAATGTCTCCCAATGGTTAGTCTGTAAAAAATAAAGTATAACTCATAACTTGCATTAAGCAGTGACAAGATTTCAAAATACTATAATCACGGCAGGCCAGTAAAAAATGAAATGTCACTGAAGATCAAGTTGATGAGGTAAATAAAGGCTCTATTTTCTTATTTTTAAGCATGTGATAAAGAGCAATGTACCCACTCAGCACAATATTAAAGAGTGGTAAACTTAGAAATATGCTGAAAGCTTATACTTTTCCCGAAGACGAAGAAAGTTTACATTTCAGTGTGGACAGCTCATTTGTGTAAAACACTGTCTTGGTTTCTCCGCTGTGATTTATTGATGACTTGCTACAAAAACATTATTGGTTGATCACTTCTTACAACAACATTATTAGTTGATCACTTGTTACAATGACATTATTAGTTGATCACTTGTTACAATGATGTTATTGGTTGATCACTTGTTACAATGATATTATTAGTTGATCACTTGTTACAATGATGTTATTAGTTGATCACTTGTTACAATGATGTTATTAGTTGATCACTTGTTACAATGATGTTATTAGTTGATCACTTGTTACAATGATGTTATTAGTTGATCACTTGTTACAATGATGTTATTAGTTGATCACTTGTTACAATGACATTATTAGTTGATCACTTGTTACAATGATGTTATTAGTTGATCACTTGTTACAATGATGTTATTAGTTGATCACTTGTTACAATGATGTTATTAGTTGATCACTTGTTACAATGATGTTATTAGTTGATCACTTGTTACAATGATGTTATTAGTTGATCACTTGTTACAATGATGTTATTAGTTGATCACTTGTTACAATGATGTTATTAGTTGATCACTTGTTACAATGACATTATTAGTTGATCACTTGTTACAATGATGTTATTGGTTGACCACTTGTTACAATGATGTTATTGACTGATCACTTGTTACAATGTTGTTATCGGTTGATCACTTGTAACAATGATGTTATCGGTTGATCACTTGTAACAATGATGTTATCAGTTGATCACTTGTTACAATGTTGTTATCAATTGATCACTTGTTACAATGTTGTTATCAGTTGATCACTTGTTACAATGACATTATTAGTTGATCACTTGTTACAATGACATTATTAGTTGATCACTTGTTACAATGTTGTTATCAGTTGATCACTTGTTACAATGACATTATTAGTTGATCACTTGTTACAATGACATTATTAGTTGATCACTTGTAACAATGATGTTATCGGTTGATCACTTGTAACAATGACATTATTAGTTGATCACTTGTTACAATGACATTATTAGTTGATCACTTGTAACAATGATGTTATTGGTTGATCACTTGTAACAATGATGTTATCAGTTGATCACTTGTTACAATGATGTTATCAGTTGATCACTTGTTACAATGACATTATTAGTTGATCACTTGTTACAATGATGTTATTGGTTGACCACTTGTTACAATGATGTTATTGACTGATCACTTGTTACAATGTTGTTATTGGTTGATCACTTGTAACAATGATGTTATTGGTTGATCACTTGTAACAATGATGTTATCGGTTGATCACTTGTTACAATGTTGTTATCAGTTGATCACTTGTTACAATGATGTTATCGGTTGATCACTTGTAACAATGATGTTATCGGTTGATCACTTGTAACAATGATGTTACCGGTTGATCACTTGTTACAATGATGTTATCAGTTGATCACTTGTTACAATGATGTTATTGGTTGATCACTTGTTACAATGTTGTTATTGATTGATCACTTGTAACAATGACGTTAAATTCCAAAACAATATCAAATTGTTTTTAATTTCATGAATTTGAACATCTTTATATGGTTATACATATGTCGAAGTAAAAAGTGACACAAAATCGATGTTTTTAAAGTCAACATTGCCATGTATGTAACTTTTGGCACACAAAATTTGTTTGTGACAGAATTATTGATTATGATCAGAAGTTTTTACAAGTTTATTTTTTGTCTAAATATGCATATTTACTCCACAGAATAAGTTAAGGACCATATAATTTATTCCCATAGAAGTTACATTACAATGGTATATGATTGTACAGTTTTTAAAAATAAGTTTGGAGCTACTCTGATACTTTATGCCAAAAATATGGGCAATATATTAAAGACAATATTTACCTAGAGAAATGTATTTTTGGTTTACATTATTAAAAGTAAACGCATACCAGTATTTAAAAAAGAACATTTTTTGGCTCAAATTTTATATTTGATTAAAAGTTCTTAATTATCAAATTAAGATTTAACCACATGCTTTCAACATCGAACTTAATTGTAAAAACTGTTTTTACAACACCCTGTTGAACTGGTCCATTCTACAATTTTCGAAAAATTTGTGAAAAAATTCTATTTTAAGTCCTCTCAATTTTACATTTAACCTCTGATTATTTTCAAATTTTGCATATTTATTGACCATATAATCAGTTAATTACTCAAATACAAAACAACAAACTTTTTTAATTAAAAAAACCAAAATAATATTTGTAAAATCTTCCCTAAAGCCAAGCTAACTTGGCAGGGTATAAAAAATATGTTTTCAATAACCTTTTCTAGGTTTATCCACAGAACAGTTTGAATTTTGATCAGTAGAATTTTTATTGGTCATGGTCCTTAAACTTATTTTGTGGAGTATATATCACAGAACTACGCTTTAAAGTACTTTTTTACCTACCCCAGGGCATCTCGAGTTGCCTTTGTCAATATAATCTGAGGAAGTTCTATCTCCATTTTTCTTGTAACACTCCTTGATGTTTGATAATAGCCTGCAAATGTAATAATATTTTATGTATCAAATAAAGAAAGTTACTGATCAAGGTTAAAGCTAGGACAGTGCGCATGAATATCTATTAAGATGGTTACTGAACATGGTTAAAGCTAGGGCAGTGTGCGAGAATATCTAACAAAGATGGTTAATGATAAAAGTTAAAGCTAGCAGAGTGTGCGAGAATATTTATATGATGGTTACTGATCAAGGTTAAAGCTAGGACAGTGAGCGGTTAATATTTATTAGATGGTTACTAATCAAGGTTAAAGCTTGAACACTGTGTGGGGAATATCTAATAAAGATGGTTACTGATCAAAGTTAAAGTTTAGACAGTGTGCAGGAATATTTATTAAGATGGTTACTGATCAAGGTTAAAGCTAGGACAGTGTGAGGGGATATTTATTAAGATGGTTACTGATCATGGCTAAAGCTAGGACAGTGTATGGGAATATCTAATAAAGATGGTTACTGATCAAGGTTAAAGCTAGGACAGTGTGCGGGAATATTCATTAAGATGGTTACTGATCAATGTTAAAGCTAGGACAGTGTGCGGAAATATTTATAAGATGGTTACTGATCAAGGTTAAAACCAGGACAGTGTGTGGGAATATTTATAAAAATGGTTACTGATCAAGGTTAAAACCAGGACAGTGTGCGGGGGAATATCTATTAAGATGGTTACTGATCAAGGTTAAAGCTAGGACAGTGTGTTGGGAATACTGTTAAGATGGTTACTGATCAAGGTTAAAGCTAGGACAGCATGTGGGAATATCTATTAAGATCGTTACTGATCAAGGTTTAAGCTTGGACAGTGTGAGGGAATATCTATAAAGATGGTTACTGATCAAGGTTAAAGCTTTGACAGTGTGCAGGGAATATCTATTAAGATGGTTACCGATCAAGGTTAAAGTTAGGACAGTGTGCGGGAATATCTATAAAGATGGTTACTGATCAAGGTTAAAGCTTTGACAGTGTGCAGGGAATATCTATTAAGATGGTTACTGATCAATGTTAAAGTTAGGACAGTGTGCGGGGAATATCTATAAGATGGTTACTGATCAAGGTTAAAGCTAGGACAGCATATGGGAATATCAATTAAGATCGTTACTGATCAAAGTTAAAGCTTGGACAGTGTGAGGGAATATCTATAAAGATGGTTACTGATCAAGGTTAAAGCTTTGACAGTGTGCAGGGAATATCTATTAAGATGGTTACCGATCAAGGTTAAAGTTAGGACAGTGTGCGGGAATATCTATAAAGATGGTTACTGATCAAGGTTAAAGCTTTGACAGTGTGCAGGGAATATCTATTAAGATGGTTACTGATCAAGGTTAAAGTTAGGACAGTGTGCAGGGAATATCTATAAAGATGGTTACTGATCAAGGTTAAAGCTAGGACAGTGTGCAGGAATATCTATTAAGATGTTTACTTAAAGCTTGGACAGTGTGTGGGAATATCTGTAAGATTGTTACTGATCAAGGTTAAAGGTAGGGCAGTGGGCTTGAATATCTATTAAGATGGTTACTGATCAAGGTTAAAGCTTTGACAGTGTGCAGGGAATATCTATAAAGATGGTTACTCATCAAGGTTAAAGCTTTGACAGTGTGGGTGAAAAACTATAAAGATCGTTACTGATCAAGGTTAAATTTAGGACAGTGTGTGGGAATATCTATTAAGATGGTTACTGATCAAGGTTAAAGCTTTGACAGTGTGCAGGGAATATCTATTAAGATGGTTACTGATCAAGGTTAAAGTTAGGACAGTGTGCGAGGAATATCTATAAGATGGTTACTGATCAAGGTTAAAGCTAGGACAGCATGTGGGAATATCTATTAAGATCGTTACTGATCAAGGTTTAAGCTTGGACAGTGTGAGGGAATGTCTTTAAAGATGGTTACTGATCAAGGTTAAAGTTTTGACAGTGTGCAGGGAATATCTATTAAGATGGTTACCGATCAAGGTTAAAGTTAGGACAGTGTGCGGGAATATCTATAAAGATGGTTACTGATCAAGGTTAAAGCTTTGACAGTGTGCAGGGAATATCTATTAAGATGGTTACTGATCAAGGTTAAAGTTAGGACAGTGTGCGGGGAATATCTATAAGATGGTTACTGATCAAGGTTAAAGCTAGGACAGCATATGGGAATATCTATTAAGATCGTTACTGATCAAAGTTAAAGCTTGGACAGTGTGAGGGAATATCTATAAAGATGGTTACTGATCAAGGTTAAAGCTTTGACAGTGTGCAGGGAATATCTATTAAGATGGTTACCGATCAAGGTTAAAGTTAGGACAGTGTGCGGGAATATCTATAAAGATGGTTACTGATCAAGGTTAAAGCTTTGACAGTGTGCAGGGAATATCTATTAAGATGGTTACTGATCAAGGTTAAAGTTAGGACAGTGTGCAGGGAATATCTATAAAGATGGTTACTGATCAAGGTTAAAGCTAGGACAGTGTGCAGGAATATCTATTAAGATGTTTACTTAAAGCTTGGACAGTGTGCGGGAATATCTGTAAGATTGTTACTGATCAAGGTTAAAGGTAGGGCAGTGGGCTTGAATATCTATTAAGATGGTTACTGATCAAGGTTAAAGCTTTGACAGTGTGCAGGGAATATCTATAAAGATGGTAACTCATCAAGGTTAAAGCTTTGATAGTATGCAGGGAATATCTATTAAGATGGTTACTGATCAAGGTTAAAGCTAGGACAGTGTACGGGGAATATCTATAAGATGGTTACTGATCAAGGTTAAAGCTAGGACAGTGTGCGTGAATATCTATTAAGATCATTACTGATCAAGGTTAAAGCTTGGACAGTGTGCTGGGAATATCTATTAAAATGGTTACTGATCAAAATTAAAGCAGGACAGTGTACAGGGAATATCTATTAAGATGGTTACTGATCACAGTTAAAGCTAGGACAGTGTGCGGGAATATCTATTAGGATGGTTACTGATCAAGGTTAAAACTTGGACAGTGTGCATGGAATATCTATAAGATGGTTACTGATCAAGGTTAAAGCTAGGACAGTGTGCAGGTATATCTATTAAGATGTTTACTTAAAGCTTGGACAGTGTGCAGGAATATCTGTAAGATTGTTACTGATTAAGGTTAAAGGTAGGACAGTGGGCTTGAATATCTATTAAGATGGTTACTGATCAAGGTTAAAGATAGGACAGAGTGCGGGAATATATATTAAGATGGTTACTGATCAAGGTTAAATCTAGGACAGTGTGCGGTGAATATCTATAAGATGGTTACTGATCAAGTTTAAAGCTAGGACAGTGTGAGGTGAATATTTATAAGATGTTTACTGATCAAGATTAAAGCTTGGACAGTGTGCTTGAATATCTATTAAGACGATTTCTGATCAAGTTTAAAGTTTGGACAATGTGCAGGGACTATCTATAAGATGGTAACTGATCAAGGTTAAAGCTAGTACAGTGTGCTTGAATATCTATTAAGATGGTTACTAATCAAGGTTAAAGCTAGGACATTGTGATTAAATATCTATTAGGATGGTTACTGATCAAGGTTAAAGCTAGGACAGTGTGTGGGGAATACTATTAAGATGGTTACTGATCAAGGTTAAAGCTAGGACAGTGTGCAGGGAATATCTATTAAGATGGTTACTGATCAAAGTTAAAGCTAGGACAGTGTGCAGGAATATCTATTAAGATGGTTACTGATCAAGGTTAAAGCTAGGACAGTGTGTGGGAATATCTATTAAGATGGTTACTGATTAAGGTTAAAGCTAGGACAGTGTGAAGGAATATCTATTAAGATGGTAACTGATCAAGGGTAAAGCTAGGACAGTGTGCAGGAATATCTATTAAGATGGTTACTAATCAAGGTAAGAGCTTGGACAGTGTGCAGAGAATATCTATTAAGATGGTTACTGATCAAGGTTAAAGCTAGGACAGTGTGCGGGAATATCTATTAAGATGGTTACTGATCAAGGTTAAAGCTAGGACAGTGTGCTTAAATATCTATTAGATTGGTGACTGATCAAGGTTTAAGCTAGGACAGTGTGGGGGAATATCTATTAAGATGGTTACAGATCAAAGTCAAAGTTAGGACAGTGTGTGGGAATATTTATTAGATGGTTACTGATCAAGGTTAAAGCTAGGACAGTGTGCGGGGATTATTCTATTAAGATGGTTACTGATCAAGGTTAAAGCTAGGACAGTGTATGGGAATGTCTCTTAAAATGGTTACTGATCAAGGGTAAACCTAGGAGAGTGTGTGGGAATATCTATAAAGATCGTTACTGATCAAGGTTAAAGCTTGGACAGTGTGCTGGGAATATCTATTAAAATGGTTACTGATTAAAATTAAAGCAGGATAGTGTACAGGGAATATCTATTAAGATGGTTACTGATCACAGTTAAAGCTAGGACAGTGTGCGGGAAAATCTATTAGGATGGTTACTGATCAAGGTTAAAACTTGGACAGTGTGCATGGAATATCTATAAGATGGTTACTGATCAAGGTTAAAGCTAGGACAGTGTGCAGGAATATCTATTAAGATGTTTACTTAAAGCTTGGAAAGTGTGCAGAAATATCTGTAAGATTGTTACTGATCAAGGTTAAAGGTAGGACAGTGGGCTTGAATATCTGTTAAGATGGTTACTGATCAAGGTTAAAGCTAGGACAGTGTGCGGAAATATCTATTAAGATGGTTACTGGTCAAGGTTAAAGCTAGGACAGTGTGCAGGAATATCTATTAAGATGGTTACTGATCAAGGTTATAGCTAGGACAGTGTGAGGGAATATTCATTAAGATGGTTACTGATCAATGTTAAATATAGGACAGTTTGCGGGAATATTTATAAGATCGTTACTGATCAAGGTTAAAGCCAGGACAGTTTGCGGGAATATTTATAAGATGGTTACTGATCAAGGTTAAGGCCAGGACAGTGTGCAGGAATATTTATCAGATGGTTACTGATCAAGGTTAAAGCTAGGACAGTGTGTATAAATATCTATTAAGAAGGTTACTGATCAAGGTTTAAGCATGGACAGTGTGCGGTAATATCTATTGAGATGGTTACTGATCAAGGTTAAAGCTAGGACAGTGTGTGGGAATATATATGAAGATGGTTACTGATCAAGGATAAAGCTAGGACAGTGCGCGGGAATATCTATAAGATGATTACATATCAAGGTTAAAGCTAGGACAGTGTGAAGGAATATCTATTAAGATGAGTACATATCAAGGTTAAAGCTAGGACAGTGTTGTTGAATATCTATCAGATTGTTAAAGATCAAGGTTAAAGCTAATACAGTGTTCGAGAATATCTATTAAGATGGTTACTGATCAAGGTCAAAGCTAGGACAGTGTGCCAGAATATCTATAAGATGGTTACTGATTAAGGTTAAAGTTAGGACAGTGTGCAGGGAATATCTATTAAGATGGTTACTGATCAAGGTTAAAGTTAGGACAGTGTGCAGGATAAATCTATTAAGATAGTTATTGATCAAGGTTACATCTAGGACAGTTAGTGGGGAATATCTATAAGATGGTTACTGATTACGGTTAAAGCTAGGACAGTGTGTGAAATACCTATTAAGATGGTTACTGATCAAGGTTAAAGCTAGGACAGTGTGTGGGAATATCTATTAAGATGGTTACTGATCAAAGTTAAAGCTATGACAGTGTGCCAGAATATCTATAAGATGGTTACTAATCAAGGTTAAAGCTAGGACAGTGTGCGGGGAATATTTATTAAGATGTTTACTGATCAAGGTTAAAGCTAGGACAGTGTGCAAGAATACCTATTAAGATGGTTACTGATCACAGTTAAAGCTTGGACAGTGTGCCAGAATATAAATCAGATGGTTACTGATCAGGGTTAAAGCTAGGACAGTGTGCGTTGAATATCTATAAAGATGGTTACTGATCAAGGTTAAAGCTAAGACAGTGTGCGAGAATATCTATAGAGATGGTAACTGATCAAGGTTAAAGCTAGGACAGTGTGCGAGAATATCTATTAAGATGGTAACTGATCAAAGTTAAAGCTATGACTGTGTGCGAGAATATCTATAAGATGGTCAATGATCATGGTTAAAGCTAGGACAGTGTGCCAGAATATCTATAAGATGGTTACTGATCAAGGTTAAAGCTAGGACAGTGTGCGCGAATATCTTTTAAGATGGTTACTTATCAAGGTTAAAGCTAGGACAGTGTGCGCGAATATCTTTTAAGATGGTTACTGATCAAGGTTAAAGCTAGGACAGTGTGCGCGAATATCTTTTAAGATGGTTACTTATCAAGGTTAAAGCTAGGACAGTATGCCAGAATATCTATTAAGATGGTTACTGATCAAGGTTAAAGCTAGGACAATGTGCCAGAGTATCTATTAAGATGGTTACTGATCAAGGTTAAAGCTAGGACAGTGTGCAAGAATATCTATTAGATGGTTACTGATAAAGGTTAAAGCTATGACAGTGTGCGTTGAATATCTATAAAGATGGTTACTGATCAAGGTTAAAGCTAGGACAGTGTGCGAGAATATCTATTAAGATGGTTACTGATCAAAGTTAAAGCTATGACAGTGTGCGAGAATATCTATGAGATGGTTAATGATCACGGTTAAAGCTAGGACAGTGTGCAAGAATATCTATAAGATGGTTACTTATCAAAGTTAAAGCTAGAAGATTGTGCCAGAATACCTATCAGATTGTTACTGATCAAGGTTAAAGCTAGGACACTGTACGGGGAATAACTTTTAAGATGGTTACTGATCAAATTAAAGCTAGGACAGTGCAAGGGAATATCTATTAAGATGGTTACTGATCAAGATTAAAGCTATGACAGTGTGCATGGAATATCTATAAAGATGGTTACTGATCAAAGTTAAAGCTTTGACAGTGTGCGAGAATATCTATTAAGATTGTTTCTGATCAAAGTTAAAGCTATGACAGTGTGCAAGAATATCTATAAGATGGTTAATGATCACGGTTAAAGCTAGGACAGTGTGTGGGAATATCTATTAAGATGTTACTGATCAAGGCTAAAGCTAGGACAGTGTGCAGGAATATCTATTAAGATTGTTTCTGATCAAGTGTAAAGCTTGGAGAGTGTGTGGTAATATCTATTAAGATGGTTACTGATCAAGGTTAAAGCTAGGACAGTGTGCCCAAATATCTATTAAGATGGTTACAGATCTAGATTAAAGCTAGGACAGTGTGCGGGAATATCTATTAAGATGGTTACTGATCAAGGTTAAAGCCAGGACAGTGTGCGGGGAGTATTGTTTTAAAATGGTTACTGATCAAGGGTAAAGCTAAGACAGTGTGAGGGAATATTTATTAACATGGTTACTGATCAAGGTTAAAGCTTGGACAGTGTGTGGGGAATATCTATAAAGATGGTTACTGATCAAGGTTAAAGCTTGGACAGTATGCAGGGAATATCTATAAGATGGTTACTGAACAAGTTTAAATCTAGGACAGTGTGTGGGAATATCTATTAAGATGGTTACCGATCAAGGATAAAGCTTGGACAGTGTGCAGAGATTATCCATAAGATGGTTACTGATCAAGGTTAAAGCTAGGACTGTGCAGGGAATATCTATTAAGATTGTTACTGATCAAGTGTAAAGCTTGGACAGTTTGTGGTAATATCTATTAGGTTGGTTACTGATCAAGGATAAAACTAGGACAGTGTGTGGGTCATATCTATCAGATGGTTACTGATCAAGGTTAAAACTAGGACAGTATACGGGGAATAGATATAAGATGGTTACTGATCAAGGTTAAAGCTAGGACTGTGCAGGGAATATCTATATGATGGCTACTGAACAAGGTTAAAGCTAGGACAGTGTGTTTGAATATCTATTAAGATGGTTACTGGTCAAGGTTATAGCGAGGACAGTGTGCAGGGATTATATATTAAGATGGTTACTGATCTACGTTAAAGCTAGGACAGTATGTGGGGAATATCTACAAAGATGGTTACTGATATAGGTTAAAGCTAGGACAGTGTCGGTGATAAACTATAAAGATGGTTACTGATCAAGATTAAAGTTAGGACAGTGTGTGGGAATGTCTATTAAGATGGTTACTGATCAAGGTTAAAGCTTTGACAGTGTGCAGGGAATATCTATTAAGATGGTTACTGATCAAGGTTAAAGTTAGGACAGTGTGCGGGGAATATCTATAAGATGGTTACTGATCAAGGTTAAAGCTAGGACAGTGTGCGGGAATATCTATTAAGATTGTTACTTATCAGGGTTAAATGTTGGACAGTGTGCGGGAATATCTATAAAGATGGTTACTGATCAACGTTAAAGCTAGGACAGTGTGGGTGAAAAACTATAAAGATGGTTACTGATCAAGATTAAAGTTAGGACAGTGTGTGGGAATGTCTATTAAGATGGTTACTGATCAAGGTTAAAGCTTTGACAGTGTGCAGGAAATATCTATTAAGATGGTTACTGATCAAGGTTAAAGTTAGGACAGTCTGTGGGGAATATCTATAAGATGGTTACTGATCAAGGTTAAAGCTAGGACAGTGTGCGGAAATATCTATTAAGATTGTTACTTATCAGGGTTAAATGTTGGACAGTGTGCGGGAATATCTATAAAGATGGTTACTGATCAACGTTAAAGCTAGGACAGTGTGGGTGAAAAACTATAAAGATGGTTACTGATCAAGGTTAAAGTGAGGACAGTGTGTGGGAATGTC
Source organism: Panopea generosa (assembly GCA_029582155.1). NCBI lineage: Eukaryota > Metazoa > Mollusca > Bivalvia > Adapedonta > Hiatellidae > Panopea > Panopea generosa. Next base: position 48,884,718 of record CM055903.1, on the reverse strand, counting down.
TATTAAGATGGTTACTGATCAAGGTTAAAGCTTTGACAGTGTGCAGGGAATATCTATTAAGATGGTTACTGATCAAGGTTAAAGTTAGGACAGTGTGCGGGGAATATCTATAAGATGGTTACTGATCAAGGTTAAAGCTAGGACAGCGTGTGGGAATATCTATTAAGATCGTTACTGGTCAAGGTTAAAGCTTGGACAGTGTGAGGGAATATCTATAAAGATGGTTACTGATCAAGTTTAAAGCTTTGACAGTGTGCAGGGAATATCTATTAAGATGGTTACCGATCAAGGTTAAAGTTAGGACAGTGTGCGGGAATATCTATAAAGATGGTTACTGATCAAGCTTAAAGCTTTGACAGTGTGCAGGGAATATCTATTAAGATGGTTACTGATCAAGGTTAAAGTTAGGACAGTGTGCGGGGAATATCTATAAGATGGTTACTGATCAAGGTTAAAGCTAGGACAGCGTGTGGAAATATCTATTAAGATCGTTACTGATCAAGGTTAAAGCTTGGACAGTGTGAGGGAATATCTATAAAGATAGTTACTGATCAAGGGTAAAGCTTTGACAGTGTGCAGGGAATATCTATTAAGATGGTTACTGATCAAGGTTAAAGTTAGGACAGTGTGCGGGAATATCTATAAAGATGGTTACTGATCAAGGTTAAAGCTTTGACAGTGTGCAGGGAATATCTATTAAGATGGTTACTGATCAAAGTTAAAGTTAGGACAGTGTGCAGGGAATATCTATAAAGATGGTTACTGATCAAGGTTAAAGCTAGGACAGTGTGCAGGAATATCTTTTAAGATGTTTACTTAAAGCTTGGACAGTGTGCGGGAATATCTGTAAGATTGTTACTGATCAAGGTTAAAGGTAGGACAGTGAGCTTGAATATCTATTAAGATGGTTACTGATCAAGGTTAAAGCTTTGACAGTGTGCAGGGAATATCTATAAAGATGGTTACTGATCAAGGTTAAAGCTTTGATAGTGTGCAGGGAATATCTATTAAGATGGTTACTGATCAAGGTTAAAGCTAGGACAGTGTGTGGGGAATATCTATAAGATGGTTACTGTTCAAGGTTAAAGCTAGGACAGTGTGCGGGAATATCTATTAAGATCGTTACTGATCAAGGTTAAAGCTTGGACAGTGTGCTGGGAATATCTATTAAAATGGTTACTGATCAAAATTAAAGCAGGACAGTGTACAGGGAATATTTGTTAAGATGGTTACTGATCACAGTTAAATCTAGGACAGTGTGCGGGAATATCTATTAGGATGGTTACTGATCAAGGTTAAAACTTGGACAGTGTGCAAGGAATATCTATAAGATTGTTACTGATCAAGGTTAAAGGTAGGACAGTGTGCAGTAATATCTATTAAGATGTTTACTTAAAGCTTGGACAGTGTGCGGGAATATCTGTAAGATTGTTACTGATCAAGGTTAAAGGTAGGTCAGTGGGCTTGAATATCTATTAAGATGGTTACTGATCAAGGTTAAAGATAGGACAGAGTGCGGGAATATCTATTAAGATGGTTACTGATCAAGGTTAAATCTAGGACAGTGTGCGGTGAATATCTATAAGATGGTTACTGATCAAGTTTAAAGCTAGGACAGTGTGAGGTGAATATTTATAAGATGCTTACTGATCAAGATTAAAGCTAGGACAGTGTGCTTGAATATCTATTAAGATGGTTACTGATCAAGTTTAAAGTTTGGACAATGTGCAGGGACTATCTATAAGATGGTAACTGATCAAGGTTAAAGGTAGGACAGTGTGCTTGAATATCTATTAAGATGGTTACTAATCAAGGTTAAAGCTAGGTCAGTGTGCGGGAATATCTATTCAGGTCGTTACTGATCAAGGTTAAAGCTTGGACAGCATGAGGGAATATCTGTAAGATGGTTACTGATCAAGGTTAAAGCTTGGACTGTGTTCGGGGAATATCTATTAATATAGTTAGTGATCAAGGTTAAAGCTTGGATAGTGTGCTTGAATATCTATTAAGATGGTTACTGATCAAGGTAGAAGCTTGGACAGTGTGCGGGGAATATCTATTAAGATGGTTACTGATCAAGGTTAAAGATTTGACAGTGTGCGGGAATATCTATAAGATGGTTACTGATCAACGTTAAAGCTAGGACAGTGTGGGTGAAAAACTATAAAGATGGTTACTGATCAATGTTAAAGTTAGGACAGTGTGTGGGAATGTCTATAAAGATGGTTACTGATCAAGGTTAAAGCTTTGACAGTGTGCAGGGAATATCTATTAAGATGGTTACTGATCAAGGTTAAAGTTAGGACAGTGTGCGGGGAATATCTATTAGATGGTTACTGATCAATGTTAAAGCTAGGACAGCATGTGGGAATATCTATTAAGATCGTTACTGATCAAGGTTAAAGCTTGGACAGTGTGAGGGAATATCTATAAAGATGGTTACTGATCAAGGTTAAAGCTTTGACAGTGTGCAGGGAATATCTATTAAGATGGTTACCGATCAAGGTTAAAGTTAGGACAGTTTGCGGGAATATCTATAAAGATGGTTACTGATCAAGGTTAAAGCTTTGACAGTGTGCAGGGAATATCTATTAAGATGGTTACTGATCAAGGTTAAAGTTAGGACAGTGTGCGGGGAATATCTATAAGATGGTTACTGATCAAAGTTAAAGCTAGGACAGCGTGTGGGAATATCTATTAAGATCGTTACTGATCAAGGTTAAAGCTTGGACAGTGTGAGGGAATATCTATAAAGATAGTTACTGATCAAGGTTAAAGCTTTGACAGTGTGCAGGGAATATCTATTAAGATGGTTACTGATCAAGGTTAAAGTTAGGACAGTGTGCGGGAATATCTATAAAGATAGTTACTGACCAAGGTTAAAGCTTTGACAGTGTGCAGGGAATATCTATTAGATGGTTACTGATCAATGTTAAAGCTAGGACAGCATATGGGAATATCTATTAAGATCGTTACTGATCAAGGTTAAAGCTTGCACAGTGTGAGGGAATATCTATAAAGATGGTTACTGCTCAAGGTTAAAGCTTTGACAGTGTGCAGGGAATATCTATAAAGATGGTTACTGATCAAGGTTAAAGCTTTGACAGTGTGCAGGGAATATCTATTAAGATGGTTACTAACCAAGGTTAAAGCTTTGACAGTGTGCAGGGAATATCTATTAAGATGGTTACTGATCAATGTTAAAGTTAGGACAGTGTGCAGGGAATATCTATAAAGATGGTTACTGATCAAGGTTAAAGCTAGGACAGTGTGCAGGAATATCTTTTAAGATGTTTACTTAAAGCTTGGACAGTGTGCTGGAATATCTGTAAGATTGTTACTGATCAAGGTTAAAGGTAGGAGAGTGGGCTTGAATATCTATTAAGATGGTTACTGATCAAGGTTAAAGCTTTGACAGTGTGCAGGGAATATCTATAAAGATGGTTACTGATCAAGGTTAAAGCTTTGACAGTGTGCAGGGAATATCTATTAAAATGGTTACTGATCAAGGTTAAAGCTAGGACAGTGTGCGGAGAATATCTATAAGATGGTTACTGATCAAGGTTAAAGCTAGGACAGTGTGCGGGAATATCTATTAAGATCGTTATTGATCAAGGTTAAAGCTTGGACAGTGTGCTGGGAATATCTATTAAAATGGTTACTGATCAAAATTAAAGCAGGACAGTGTACAGGGAATATCTATTAAGATGGTTACTGATCACAGTTAAAGCTAGGACAGTGTGCGGGAATATCTATTAGGATGGTTACTGATCAAGGTTAAAACTTGGACAGTGTGCATGGAATATCTAAGGTATGGTTACTGATCAAGGTTAAAGCTAGGACAGTGTGCAGGAATATCTATTAAGATGTTTACTTAAAGCTTGGACAGTGTGCGGGAATATCTGTAAGATTGTTACTGATCAAGGTTAAAGGTAGGACAGTGGGCTTGAATATCTATTAAGATGGTTACTGATCAAGGTTAAAGATAGGACAGAGTGCGGGAAGATCTATTAAGATGGTTACTGATCAAGGTTAAATCTAGGACAGTGTGCGGTGAATATCTATAAGATGGTTACTGATCAAGTTTAAAGCTAGGACAGTGTGAGGTGAATATTTATAAGATGTTTACTGATCAAGATTAAAGCTAGGACAGTGTGCTTGAATATCTATTAAGATGGTTACTGATCAAGTTTAAAGTTTGGACAATGTGCAGGGACTATCTATAAGATGGTAACTGATCAAGGTTAAAGGTAGGACAGTGTGCTTGAATATCTATTAAGATGGTTACTAATCAAGGTTAAAGCTAGGTCAGTGTGCGGGAATATCTTTTCAGGTCGTTACTGATCAAGGTTAAAGCTTGGACAGCATGAGGGAATATCTGTAAGATGATTACTGATCAAGGTTAAAGCTTGGACTGTGTTTGGGGAATATCTATTAATATAGTTAGTGATCAAGGTTAAAGCTTGGATAGTGTGCTTGAATATCTATTAAGATGGTTACTGATCAAGGTTAAAGCTTGGACAGTGTGCGGGGAATATCTATTAAGATGGTTACTGATCAAGGTTAAAGATTTGACAGTGTGCGGGAATATCTATAAGATGGTTACTGATCAAGATTCAAGCTAGGACAGTGTGCGGGGAATATCTATAAAGATGCTTACTGATCAAGGTTAAAGCTAAGACAGTGTGCGTGAATATCTATTAAGATGGTTACTGATCAAGGTTAAAGCTAGGACAGTGTGCAGGAATATCTATTAAAATGGTTACTGATCAAGTTTAAAGCTAGGACAATGTGCGGGAATATCTATTAAGTGGGTTAATGATCAAGGTTAAAGCGCGGACAGTTTGCTTAAATATCTATTAAGATGGTAATTGATCAAGGTTAAAGCTAGAGCAGTGTACTGGAATTAACTCTCAAACTTAAAGTTGACAAACAGCCATTGCAATGAGTCAAGAAGCCAAAAATAGGCCTAAGACCATTCTACAATGTTTATGACTTGACTCTAATACAAGTTCCATTCAGTTTTTTTCCATTCACCCACTCCTGGTCCATTCATAATCTCCTCCTGGCCACTTCAGGGTATTAAAATCCCTTAATGGATCAAATCTGAACTGGCATTACTTAGAATTAAGAATTACCTCCTTTCATGATAGTAACAAGATTTTTACGCCCAAGAAATTAGAGCTGTGTAAAATGGTTTGGCATTACATTTTGTTGAAAATGCATATTTCTTTGTGCATACGAGAATATTTGAATATTTTCATGATTTCTGCCAAGTTTGGAAGACATCGGGTACTGTTTGATGAAGCTATAACAGTTTAAAGATGCAATTTTTTATTAGTGATACACTGCAACAAAAATGGGCAGAATTGTCAAAAATGAAGGGGTACCATCAAACCATTGAAATTGTGAAAAAGCAACCAGGTCAACCTCATTTTATTTTGGCATAATTAAACCACCAGAGGACTATCTATTGAAAATTATCCAAATAGACAAAATACAGTAAACTTTAATGCCCATTAACACATTAACACAAAGTGAAACCCCAATTATCAGATTATTAGGATTGATTGATTGATTGATTGATTGATTGAATATTTAGCTTCATTCTTATGTTATCGAGGGTTAACAGATGATCAGTTAACCTTAACCACTCTTTCCTGGGATCCTGGAATGTAAATTAGTACTCAAGCAAACTCATCTCCACAAACAACTGATAACTTTCCCACTTGAATCAGAGATGAGTGAAAACTAATAATGAGATGCAATGTTATATATCAATCATCATGGAGACTGTGGCCATTATTGGGACTAATTTTTATGTAAAAAAAAATAAAACTCTTACTTTGATTGAATTTCTCCAAATGTGTAAATGCAAATAGCTGAACCATTGACTTGCTTGTTTGCATTACTGGCTCTGAAGGAAGCAACTACTATGGTTTCATTTTCAACAGTTATTTTCTTGGCATCTGTGATCACACTGTATTCACCACACTTTAGTTTCATATCAGCATATGTGAGCTTAGTTGTATCTTCCACTTTGTTAAATATCATTCTTTTGTGCTGACAAATTTGCGCTACTCTGCTTGAAACCTCGCCATCTTTCTTCTGTACACTGAAGAAGAGTCTAAACTTGTCAATAGGGAATGCAGACACATATCTTTCAGTTAGAACTTGCTTTAGATTGTTTCTGGTAAATGAAGATTTAAAATTGACTGATTGTTGCTGCATCGAATTTCCTTCTTCATCCACCTCTATCCATGTGATGCCAGGTTTATTTTTTTCGCTACAATTTTTCGCATTATGGGGACAGGCAATGAACAGCGTATTACTGACATACTGCTCATTATTGAACATAAAAGGCACAAAGAAAGCTGCTGCTCTCTCTGTTCCTATGGGTTGCTGAAATTTGGTTATTGGGTCCTCATCTCCTTTAATAACTTCCGAAACATTTGAAGCATTCCTAACAAAACATACTTCTGTGGTGATATTTGAACATGTTACCAGATATTTGTGTTCTCCTACAACTGTGTACATCATTGATTTAATACTTGAATTGAATGGCCCCACAGAAGCTGAGTTCAGCAACTCTAATGTTGATGCATTGAGGTTGAAAAGCATGTTCTTTCCAGAGACATAAATGTGTTTTCCATCATCGGACACTGTCATGTGGGTTAAATCAGGGTTTGGGTCTCCTGCTGACCATTTCTGTTTGGAATAGCCTTCCAGTCTCCTGACTGACCCAGAGCTGACCACCAGAAGTAAAGCATACACGAGATGGAACATCATCTTACACATCTGCCAATGGATTCTCTGAAAAAATATTTATAATACTTAGCAGAGTGTGAGCATTACCGTTGAAATAACACCAAACATTATATAATGGAGATTATTGTCACATTATATTTATCAATACAACTATGTTTGTTATTTTTCAAAGATGACGATGGTGGTCTAGTTGCAGATCGTCTAACTCGCATGCGGAAAGTCATGGGTTTCATCCCTGGCCAGGTACTTGAAGCTTCCTCACTTGGTTTAACATACTTATTTATCAAATTTATATACATACAAATCAGTTTAAGTATAAATATGGATTAGAATGGAATTTAAATCTTCTCACTTGCCGTTCAGCATTAGACGTGTAGTTCTGGGTCTGGTCATCCTGGTGTCAGTATAATGTGACTGGTTTGGGGTATCATAGCATGTGTCTGCTGCAATTTTGATACTCCAGTATTGCAGCACTTAAAATACTGTCTCAAGTAGACACCATTGTTATATGAAAAATTGTTGAAAGTGACTTTAGTAAAGTTTACCATATAGGAAGCTATTTTTCTATAATAAGAAAGAGTTAATTAATGCATTAGCGAAGTTTAATGTAACTTGCATATATTTCTACTATCCAAAAGAATACAACTATTTATATTAAAATTTGTTTAATGAAAGGTGAATACTTTAATATGTTGTGCCTATAGCCAACTGTTACATTCATGTTTGACATTTTAGTTAACTTTTTATTTTCCTCAATAAATTTTAAAATTTCCAAAAAACTTAAAGTTGCAGGATATAAATTCTAAGTAACATAAAATGATAAAGAAGTAAATTATCCATTATGGAATAGGAAATATTTCATATCAATGTGTTTAAGAATTATCTTTATTGATCAATATTAAAACATGCAAAAATAAGAAAAATTATCACAAAAAATAACTGTAACCATATATAATTTCTTCATTTTTTTTTAAATCAACAAAAGAAAAGTTTATAACCCAAAGATAAAATCAAGCCCTTTCTTTTGAAACCAAAATCACAAAAAACTGTTTGTTTGTGCATGAGTAAGGCACCAATCTCTCAAAACCTTGTTTGACTTGAACAGTGAGACTTAAGATCAAAGGGCAGTAATTGATCTAAGGTACATGTATATATATCTGAAACTAAATTAACCCGATGTGACAGAGATGCTTAATACAAGTCACATATTGGCTAGTCATGGACATACCTGATACAAGTCATATGTTGGCTGACCATGGACATACCCAATACAAGTCACATATTGGCTAACCATGGACATAACCGACACAAGTCACATATTGTCATACCATGGGCATACCCAATACAAGTCACAAATTGGCATTCATGGACATACCCAATAAAAGTCACATATTGGCTAACCATGAACATACCCAATACAAGTCACATATTGGCTAACCATGGACATACCCAATACAAGTCACATATTGTCATACGATGGACATACCCAATACAAGTCACATATTGGCTAACCATGGACATACATGATATAAGTCATATATTGGCTAACCATGGACATACCTGATACAAGTCACATATTGGCTAACCATGGACATACGCGATACAGGTCACATATTGGCTAACCATGGACATACCTGATACAAGTCACATATTGGCTAACCATGGACATACGCGATACAGGTCACATATTGGCTAACCATGGACATACACAATACAAGTCACATATTGGCTAACCATGGACATATCCAATTCAAGTCACATATTGGCTAACCATGGACATACCCGATACAAGTCACATATTGGCTAACCATGGACATACCAAATACAAGTCACATATTGGCTAGTCATGGACATACCCAATACAAGTCACATATTTGCTAGCCATGGATATACCCAATACAAGTCAAATATTAGTTAGCCATGGACATACCAAATACAAGTCACATATTGGCTAACCATGGACATACCCAATACAAGTCACATATTGGCTAACCATGGACATATCCAATACAAGTCACATATTGGCTGACCATGGACATACCTGATACAAGTCACATATTGGCTAACCATGGACATATCCAATACAAGTCACATTTTGGCTGACCATGGACATACCCAATACAAGTCACATATTGGCTAACCATGGACATACCTGATACAAGTCACATATTGGCTGACCATGGACATACCTGATACAAGTCACATATTGGCTAGTCATGGACATACCCAATACAAGTCACATATTGGCTAGTCATAGACATACCCAATACAAGTCACATATTTGCTGGCCATGGACATACCCAATACAAGTCAAATATAAGTTAGCCATGGGCATACCAAATACAAGTCACATATTGGCTAGCCATGGACATACCCAGTACAAGTCGCAAATTGGCTAACCATGGACATATCCAATACAAGTCACATATTGGCTAACTATAGACATACCCAATACAAGTCACAAATTGGCTAGCCATGGACATACCCAATATAAGTCACACATTGGCTAGTCATTGACATACCAAGAACAAGTCACATATTGGATTGCCATGGACATACCCAATACAAGTCACATATTGGCTAACCAAAGACATACCCGATACAAGTCACATATTGGTTAACCATGGACATAATCGATACAAGTCACATATTGACATACCAAATACAAGTCACATATTGGCTTACCATGGGCATACCAGATACAAGTCACATATTGGCTAACAATAGACATACCCAAAAAAAGGCACATATTTGATTACCATAGACACACCCAATACAAGTCACATATTGGCTAGTCATGGACATACCCAATACAAGTCATATATTGGCTAACCATGGACATATCAGAATCAAGTCACATATTGGCTGACCATGGACATATCCGATACAAGTCACATATTGGCTAGCCATGGACATACCCCATATAATTCACATATTGGCTAGCACTGGACGTACCCAATGCAAGTCAGATATTGGCTAACCATGGACATACCTGATACAAGTCACATTATGGCTAACCATGGACATACCCAATACAAGTCATATATTGGCTAGCCATGGACATATCCAATACGAGTCACATATTGGCTAGCACTGCACTAGACATACTCTATACACATCACATATTGGCTAATCATGGACATACCCAATACAGAACACATATTGGCTAACCATGAACATACCCAATACAAGTCACATATTGGCTTACCATGGACATATCCCAACAAGTCACATATTGGTTAACCATGGGCATACACAATACAAGTCACATATTTGCTAGCACTAGATATACCTGATACAAGTCACATATTCGCTAATCATGGACATTCCCAATACAAGTCACATATTGGCTAACCATGGACATGCCCAATACAAGTCACATATTGGCTAACCATGGGCATACCCAATACAAGTCACATATTGGCTAATCATGGACATTCCCAATACAAGTCACATATTGGCTAATCATGGACATTCCCAATACAAGTCACATATTGGCTAACCATGGACATAGCCAAGTCACATATTGGCTAACCATGGACATACCCAATACAAGTCACATATTGGCTAGCCATGGACATACCCAATACAAGTCACATATTGGCTAATCATGGACATTCCCAATACAAGTCACATATTGGCTAACCATGGACATAGCCAAGTCACATATTGGCTAACCATGGACATTCCCAATACAAGTCACATAATGGCTAACCATTGACATAGCCAATATTTTGTACTGTTATTATCCACCCCCTTCCTTGACGTTCAGCATTTAGAGGATAGTTCTAGGTCTGGTGGGTCCTGTCAGTATAATGTGACTTGGTGGGTAATCATACCATGTGTCTGAAGCTTGATCGCCTGGATACTCAGGTGTGGCAGTGCTCAGAATACTGTCTTTAGTAGACACCACCACAATATTACTGAAAAATTGTTGAAAGCTAAACACCATACAATAAAAACTACTTCAGTCACCAAGCATCATGAGGAGATTATTTGCAAAATAAAAAAAAACAGTATTTTAGAAAAAGAAAAAACATCACCATTCTGAACTGTAAAATAACGGTCTGTAGTGTAAGATGGGGTCTGTCTTCAGATTGTTGTTTCATGTAGTTCTGGCCCAGCTTTGTCAACAGTCACTCATATTTCTTCATAACCAAAGGGTAAGGGAGGGGCATCCAACAACTACATTTTTCCTAACTCTCAAAATATGTTATTCTAATTGTATATTTTTTAATAATAGTTCACTACCCAAATACTCCCAGTCAACTCAAATATACACGTTGTCGCAGCGCATGGCTAAGCACAGCTAGTATTGTATCGATATAGTTGGGCAGTATTTATGAAAAAAACTGTAACTTTTAGGAAATAATGATTTATCAAAACATTACCATCAGCTTATATATTCTATATTAATCAGCTATATAACAATGGGCACATTTTTCTCAAACACATTACAAAATGATGAGACTCTCCCTTCCTTCCTAAAAATGATTTAAGTGCTTTCAGGAAAACTACACTTATATTCATATATTGTGACCATCATCTGTATATAATGTATATACTTAAGTGTGCTACAGTAGAAATTTTTGTAGATGAAATATACTGAACAGAACAGCTGACCCGTCACCTCACATTTTATGTACCAGGCAGTTTAATATGCATTTCCTCAAAAATTGTCAAAGCAATTTCCCTTAAATTTGGAGTTGAACAAGAAAGAACATTGCTATATTAACCCTTTACTACATAGATACCAATCACAGAAGGTCTTTGAAAACAGTGCAGGAAGAGTTCAGATTGCTCGTCACAAGCAATCTGAACACTTCCTGCACTGTTTTCCACTCTGTCAGTTAATATAAACATAATTCACCCAATAATTCAAAAGCCTTCTATATTAGGTGTCCAAAGGTGTCTATATTAGAGGTGTCCAAAGGCATCTATATGAAGAAAAGGGTTAAATCAATACATAATTGTCTATTTATGTCATATACAAATATTGATAACGTTTCTAAAATATTTTGAAGAAGTTATCGGAAATACGAAAGTGGAAGGTTAGCTGTTCGGTTCAGTATATTATAATAATATTCAATATTGAGTTATATCAATTAACTTTATTGTATAAATTTTGTTACTGAGGTAATATATGGTGTTATATGGTGCAAACTCAGCAAATGCTAACCAAACTGAGGGCCAATATGACAAAACAAGGCCAATATGAAGCAGATCCAGGCCATTAGGACAATTTCCGATCATTTGAAACCAAAAGTCGATCATAAAATCAACTTGTGAGTTAAAGAAGGCATTGCATTACTGAGATTGACACTGTCGAATGTATCGATTCATAATATTTTGAATGTTAAAGGGAGCGTATCAGGATAAAACTCATAAATCTCTTAAAAAATAAGAAAATTATCAAAATGGACAAAAAACATCTTATTATCATTAATGAATACAAACAAGATAGTTTAGTATGTCAAATCCACCAAAATGTGAAAATATCAATATGTAAATTGAAGTGGTAAACTTGAAACGAAATCCTCTTTCTAAAAATGGTCAACGTTTAAATACTGCTTGATGATCTTTGCATCGTCATTTTGACTCTTTCTAAGATGAAACAATGTTTACTATGTGTAAACCTGTATAATGGATCAAATTGAAATCAAAATGAAATCACGTTACTCATTTAATATGTCACAATATAGGTTGCCATTTTAAATTTATTTTAATCTAACCTAGTTACAAAGTCGAAGATAGGAAAGCACTTTTCATATATTATTTAAACATGTTTAAATATATATAATTTTGGCAATACAGCGGCAGTGAGTACATATATGCATGGTATACTGGGAAAAAAATGTTTTAAGCCAATTTTAAAATCCTGATAATTATATTCCCTCTAAAATGCACTGGAAATATAGTATATTATAATGGTATGCTTCCTAACATGTCTAGAACCTTTTTCTGTATATTGCATACAATCAAAAATTATCTTACCTATTTTTTTCATTAATTTACATAAATAAAATCATTGTAAATTGACCAGGTTATAATAAGCAGTTAATTAATGAAATTATCATAAAATTAAGTAATTTCAAATCAGCCCCATTATTAGTCTTTTGACAGAAATATTGACCCAAGGTAAATGAAAAAAAAATGAATAAACGATGTTGTTGTACGGTGTTTGAGTTGCTTTTAACAATTTTTCAGATATATCGTGACAGTGTCTTCTAAAGACAGTATTCTTAGCTCTGCAACACTGGAGTATCAGGTCGCAGACACATGGTATGATACCCAACCCAGTCACATTATACTGTCACCAGACCGACCAGACCAGACCTAGAACTATCCTCTTAATGCTGAGTGCCAAGCAAGGATGCTTCTAGTACCATTTCAACAGACAGACAGACAGACAGACAGACAGACAGACAGACAGACAGACAGACAGACAGACAGACAGACAGACAGACAGACAGACAGACAGACAGACAGACAGACAGACAGACAGACAGACAGACAGACAGACAGACAGACAGACAGACAGACAGACAGACAGACAGACAGACAGACAGACAGACAGAAAAATGCCCAGTCACATAATACTGACAATGGGCCAACCAGACCCAGAACTATCTTTTAAATGCTGAGCACCAAGCAAAGAAGCTTCTTGTACCATTTGTGGAGTCTGGTATGACATGACAGGGGAATTAAACCCACAACCGTCTGAATACAAGGTGGACACTCTATGATTCCAGTGAAATTTCATTATAATGTTATAGATTAAGGAATATAAGCATGCAAGAGATTAAAGACAAAATCATTATTTTCAAGACCTTTGATTATTGTCTTTCCATTTGTATCACAAGCATCACACAAATATTGCACAAAAATTAATTCCAAGTAATTCCATATTCCATCTGTTAGACCCACCATGAGACAATCTTAACATTAAAATCACATCTTGGTATTTCACTTAAATAGACAATGCTGCATGTAAAGATAACTGGTTATATTTGGCCTAAAAAGTAATATTATTTTCTGGTCCCAAATTGGAGTAGTAATAAATGAGTTCACATTAACTGGATACATCATCATTGCTATGAAAGCATAGTAAAATTAAGTAAGGCTGTTAGGAGGTGGTGGTCTTGTGTTAATATACCAAGGGTCTTATTCATGAGAAAATTCAAATTTCAACCCTATATATGTCGTTTACCATGACAGATAGAATAATTGTGAGAGTTTATTTGACTTTATATTAGGTGTCCCTACAATGCTTTCAAATTTTGGTCTAAAAAAAAAAAAGTCTCTAAATGTGGTTTTCGAAATTCACTCTTTGGTTAACTCTTTACTCAATAGATATGGGTAATCCCGCACCAATCACAGAAGGCCTTTGAAAACAGTGCAGCAAGAGTTCAGATTGCTCGTCACGAGCAATCTGAACACTTCCTGCACTGTTTTCCACTCTGTCAGTTAATATAAACATAATTCACCAAATAATTCAAAAGCCTTCTATATTAACATTTACTCCATAGAAACGCGTTTTCCCAACCCAATCACAGAAAACCTTTGAAAACAGTGCAGGAAGAGTTCAGATTGCTCGTAACGAGCAATCTGAACACTTCCTGCACTGTTTTCCACTCTGTCAGTTAATATAAACATAATTCACCCATTGCTGATACGTGGTGAATCAATGCTTTCAATATTAAATGGTGTCAAAAGGCGTCTATATGAAGTAAAGGGTTAAAGGTGTCCAAAGGCGTCTATATGAAGTAAAGGGTTAAAGGTGTCCAAAGGCGTCTACATGAAGTAAAGGGTTAAAGGTGTCCAAAGGCGTCTATATGAAGTAAAGGGTTAAAGGTGTCCAAAGGCGTCTATATGAAGTAAAGGGTTAAAGTCTAAGAATATTCTTAGTATATGTTAAATGTTATATGAAATTTTCTATCAGCTTAGCTGTTGATCTACTTTCCTGTTCCTGAAGTGATTTCATTGGCTGAGAAAGTAGGTCCACATCTACTGACGGTCTTGACATTCTGTGTAAAATGGAATGTTCTATTAACGATTTTAGTGACTCAGAGAAAGCGGGACAACATTTAAAGCAACACATCCACGTTTGAACTTAAAAAAAAAAAAATTTAATTGAGTTATGAGCACATTTCCCATACAAACATATGATCAATTAGCTGTATATGAGCATATAAACACAATCCGGAACAAAATGATGCCCAAATTATAATGCGTGACTAACACTTTATAAAACAAGCGTGTAACTCACCCGTGTCAAAAAAAATTGTCAAAATGACTTTCAAGGCAGGTAAAGTACACTACGCACTAAAACGTGAAGTTTTTTAATACGACTCGCATAATTCAATTTGAAGCCATGTTGGAATCCTCGGCAATTTAAAAATAATTTATAAAGCGTTTATCACGCTTTATAATTTGGACATCTTTTTTTTATAATTCTAAAGCGTTCTGGATAGTGTTTGTTAGCACATATACAACTCACTGACCATATATTTATGTATTGGAAATGTGCTCACAACCCAATTGAAAAACTTTTTAAAAAAGTTTAAACGTGGATGTGTTGCTTTAAAGAATGGTTAAGAGAATACAACCCCAGAATGAGGATACATTGGTGGTTCTATAGTTGTCTGTCATGTCATTGAGCAAGACACTTTAACTGCATCTGTACTAGTACCAGTTTTACCCAGGAAAATATTGAATAAGACTAAGTAAATGTTTGATGGCAGGAGGATGGAAAATATTTTTTTTATTTTCTTCTTTATATAAATTTTTGCTAATATTTTTCAAATTTCAAATGAAAACTGCATTACTTACAATATTACAATATTAACATGTGTTATCAATTAAAGTTTCATTACAACTTGATTTATTTGTAAAAGTTTGATCTACAATAGTGTTGCGTTGAAAAATCAATAAAACTGAATTTATATTTGGTGCAAAACTATGGTAACTTAAGTTACCATAGTTTTGCACCAAGTTTTATGAGATAAATAATTAATTTCTAAGTTTAAAACATTGTTACTCATATACAATTGTTTAAAATTATGTTGTAATTAATCCAAAACCATTTTTGATTATATTTAATATTAACACAAACACAAAAGAAGTATTGGAAATAAAGAAAAACATATACAAAATTATATTAAGCTGTATCATTTACGTTTTAGCCTATAAATACAATAATTTTGATAGTTCTCATGTTAACAATCGATTAGCCTATGTCATTAACACTGAAAAGCATAATATTTCAGTTATGAAAGTATTAAATTTTGTAAATATCAGTTTTATTAATATGCAAATTGTAATATTCTTCCACTTTCTTGATGCATTAATAAGCATTGCTCTGATACATAATCAGTACTCAAGATAATTTTCCCGATCCAGTCCATACTGAACAGATCTTAAGATCAAAAATAGATGTTTAAATACTTGCAATGGTCCATCTTAATTAGCTAAACCCAATTAGCTCAGTTAGTTACGCATCTGACTATCAATCCTGGGGTCGTGAGTTCGAATCCCTGCCCGGCAACACTCTCTGTGATGATTGATATACGACATTGTGTCTCATTATCATTCATCTCTCACCACTGATTCAAGTGGGAAAGTTATCAGTTACTTGCAGAGAAGGGGTGTGCTCGAGTACTGGTTAATCCAAGGAAACAGTGGTAAGGTTAACTGATCGTCTGTTAGCCCTCGATGGCATAAAAATGACGCTAAATATTCAATCAATTAAAACCATCTTAATTAATCAGTTAGTACTAACCTCATTGGACCATAGAACATGCATGAAATCTGTAGGCAATATATTTATAATCTACAGGGATGTCAAACCAAAGCTAAGAAAGTATTGTTCAATATAAGTTTTCTAAATATATTTCTACTACAAAGCAAATGTATCTTTATTTCAATTTAACTTATAATGTAAATAGGATAACATTGATCATAATATTGCATCAGGTTTAAAACAATTTGTTTTGTTCACAAAAACAACATAAAATTCAAATCCAGTTATCTTTTCTTTGCATTTGATCTTTTTTTCCTAAATTTTTGCAGAAGATATTTGATAAAATTTGTATAAACACTCCAAATTGTAGTTTTTTCAAATGCAATATATATAGCTAAATTCGTATTTTGAAATTTATATTGTGAACATTTTTATGGACCACAGCATAATCATAGCTAATTGTCATGTTTAAGAATGTTATATTTTGATATTGATATAAATATCAAACAAGATTATAAAACTCTTGTTTTCAGTCTTATAGATTTATTGATGAATTTTTACCTTGGGTACAATTCACAGTTGAGATCAAATTGTAAACTACATGATTGTTTTGATTAAAACCTCATTTTCAGACAAAAAGACAAAAAGATAACTGTGTTTTATTTAGTTAAAAATTTGGGAAAGTTATTTTTTGAATTTAACCCTTTACTCCATAGATATGCGTTTTCCCTTAATAAGCAATCTGAACACTTCCTGCACTGTTTTCCACATTGTCAGTTAATATTAACATAATTCACCCATTGCTGATACATAGTGAATTAATAATTTCAATTTGGAAGAAAATGCTCATGGAGCAAAGGGTTAAACTAGAGGTACTGTTCCCCATATGACCACCATATTAACATTACTACCCACTGTACCCTCTACATTCACCATACTAGCTACAATTCCAACAGCACCTTAAAAATACATCATATAAAATCAATTTAACACCTTTATAGTCTTCATATATGTACCAACTTCACCACCATGGTACTGTACCCTTTACACCCTCCAAACTAACATCAATATACCCACTGTACCCTATACAGCCACCATATCAACATCACCACCAACTCTACACTCTGCATCTAGTATACTAGCATCATTTTCAACTACATTCTCAACATCCGCCAAATCATATCCACTGTCCTTTATATTCATTACATGTATCAACTCCATCACCATACCAACTCAGCTATCCACTGTACCCTCAACATTCACCATACCAACCCCACTACCAATTGCATCCACAATATCCACCATACTGACCTAATTAAATACTGAACCATTACACCTACCAATCCAATACCATTATCCACTGTAACATCTTCATTCACTATACAAACTCCAATGCACCCTTTACATTACTCAATTATATAGGTACTGTATTTTCTCTACCAACAACCATCTATAATACCAACCAGAACCCCATTACTGACTGTACCCTCTACACCTACCATTCAAACTCATCTACATACTCTATCTTCTACATCAATGCTACCAACAACACTACCTGTGCCCTAAACATCAACCATATCAGCTCCATTAATCATTAACTACAATCGACTTTATATCAACATCACTACCCACATTACTCACTATGTTCCCCATACCATCTCAACTACTCACTGTTCCTAAACCAACATCACTACCCTCTGTTTCCTGGACACTACTTTCACCATACCATCTCAACTCTTCACTGTTCCTTCTACATCCTCTATAATTCTTTACTCATTTCACTACTTGTTATCTCTTTAATATCAAAATCACTACCCGTTGCACCCATTACATTCATCATACCAACACCGCTACTCAGTGTCCGCTCTGCATCCACCATACCAACATCACTACTCACTGTACTTACATGTACTACATCCACTATACCATCTCAGTCACTCATTGTTCCCTCTACACCCACAATACCAACCATACTACCCATACTACTGTACCCTATACAACCGCCATACCATCTACACTTCTAGCTTTAACCTCAATACCCACTATACCAACTACATTACAAGCTGTACTATCTACACCCAAAATATATTCTTCACCACCAGTTGTACCCTCTATACTCACAATACCAACTACACTACCAGCTGTACATTCTACACCCACCAATACATCTACACTACCAGCTGTAACCTCTTCATCCACCATACCAACTACACTACAGCTATGCCCTCTGCACCCACCATACCAACTATGCTATCAATCATACCCTCTATACTCACCATACTAACTATACTACCTGCTGTACCCTCTACACCAATGATACAAACTATACTACCATCTGTACTGTCTACACCCACGATACCATCTACACTACAGCTGTACCCTTTTAACCCACCATACCAACTACATTATACGATGTACCAGCTACACCCAATATACCAACTAAGCTACCAGCAATACCCTCTACATCCACCATACCAACTTAGCTACCAGCCGTACACTCTACACCCACTATACCAACAACACTACCAGCTGTACCCTCTACACCCACCATACCAACTACACTACCATGCTGCTATACTCTCTTCACCCACTATACCAATTATACTACCAGTTGTACCCTCTACACCCACCATACCAACTATGCTACCAGACTTACACTCTACATCCACCATACCAACTACACTACCAGCTGTACCATATACACCTACAATACCAACTATGATTCCAGCTGTACCCTCTACACCCAACATACCAACTATACTACCAGCCTTACACTCTACACTCACCATACCAGCTATGCTACCAGCCGTACACTCTACACCCAACATACCAACTACACTACCAGCTGTACCATCTACACTCACAATACCAACTATGCTACCAGTTGTACCCTCTACACCAACAATACTAACTACACTACCAGTTGCACCCTCTACAACCACCATTATCAACTATGCTACCAGCCATACACTCTACACCCACCATACCAACTATGCTAACAGCTGTACCTTTTCCACCCGCCATACCAACTATACCAATTATACTACCAATTGTACCCTCTACATCCACCATACCAACTATGCTACCAGTCATACCCTCTATACTCACCATACCAACTACAGTACCAGCTGTACCCTCTACACCCACTATATCAACTACAGTACCAGCTGTACCCTTTACACCCACATTACCAACTACAGTACCAGCTGTACCCTCTACACCCATCATACCAACTAGAGTACCAGTTGTACCATCTACACCCACCATACCAACTATGCTACCAGCTGTACCCTCTACACCCACAATATCAACTACAGTACCAGTTGTACCATCTACACCCACCATACCAGCTACAATACCAGCTGTACCCTCTACACCCACCATATCAACTACAGTACCAGTTGTACCATCTACACCCAACATACCAGCTACAGTACCAGCTGTACCCTCTACACCCAACATATCAACTATGCTACCAGCTGTACCCTCTACACCCAACATATCAACTATGCTACCAGCTGTACCCTCTACACCCACCATACCAGCTACAGTACCAGCTGTACCCTCTACACCCACCATATCAACTATGCTACCAGCTGTACCATCTACACCCACCATACCAACTACAGTACCAGCTGTACCCTCTACACCCACCATACCAGCTACAGTACTAGCTGTACCCTCTACACCCACTATATCAACTATGCTACCAGCTGTACCCTCCACACCCACCATATCAACTACAGTACCAGTTGTACCATCTACACCCACCATACCAACTATGCTACCAACTATGCTACCAGCTATTCCATCTACACCCACCATACCAACCCCACTACCCACATTGTGCTTTATTAAAATGGTATAATTAAAGTTAACCAAGGTTTATTGATATGTAAAATGTATTTTTTTTATTCTTTGACAGCCGTTTTAAAATAATTAGATACTGTGGACTTCTAGTACTGATAAATTAGAAAGAATAATACTATGTGTATGGTAATAAGACTAATATCTCATTCTGAAAGTATTCAAAAGGGATATATTGGTTTAGTAAAGTTATAATTGGTATTAATTAAAAGTGTCTTTAGTAATATTGTTATATTGGACTGCATTTTTATTTAAAAAAATGTGAACTGAAAAATTCACTGCAAATTTAAATAATCAGAATGATATTTTAACAAAATAAAAACAAATGTTTCTTTTATAGCAGAATAACTATATTAATCATCCATTTTATTGTCACTGATGTCCAAATCAATAAAACATCTGATTAAAATTACTTTTTATCAAATTAAAATGTTTCCAAATATTTATTAAAAAAAAAAAAAAAAAAAATCAGTCTCTGTACATGTACCTCTATTTCTTCAAAATCTTTAAAGATTTTCATGAACAATCATTTGAAACTTGTATTGCAGTATTTTTGGACTAAATAAAAGTGTGGCTATAGATGATAATTTGGAATAATAAAATTAATATTCAAGTTACAGTACTTATGCTCTGTTATAAATATAGGTTTCCAAAATATTATTCCGTGCAAAACTATTGTAACTCAAGTTACAATAGTTTTGCACCGAAGAATTTGTGTATTTGAGAAACAATATTCTCACCAAAAATGATATATCTTCAAAATTATATGAAATATCTGGACCAAATTTTAACACAAGATGCACAATGTAAAACTATAATAATATATATAAAAAAAACAAATCATGGAGTTACAATAGTTTTGCACTGAGCCCTCGAGTTGTAAACTAGAAATGTGTCTATTGGTCATAGATGACCCCTGCTATAATTTTTTTTTGTTAGTCAATTTTACCAAAGACTAAATCAAAAGGGGCCATAACTCCTGTAAAATTTGACCGATGTTGACATATATCAAACTAAACCTGTGTTTTGTAATTACACAGTTACAGATCAAATAATAATTAAATACATAGAACCTTTAAAAAGTTATTGATTGAAAACTGTTATTTTACCAAAAATTATAAAGAAAAGGAAATATTGTTTTTTGTGTGTGTTTTTTTAAGATTTCAGACTCACTCTCTTTGACATAGTGCAAAAACAACAATTAACAACAATTCACATAGAGATTGAAATAAAATTAATAAATGACTTTGCTGAATAAACATAGAATCATCTGATTGTGGAGTCTCAATTTGTCGCCTCTTAAAAAATCAACATGTTGTTTAAAATGTTGGGAGGAGTTCCATCTGCAAGGGTTGAGTCTGCAACGTTGTTAGTCTAAAATGTGACGAAAAATTTAACTCAATAAAAAATTACTGAAATGGATATCCAAGACCACAGATTCATCTTCAGACAATGTACAGTAAGTTTCATTTGAATCATTTTAATACTGTGAGAGAAATTGTGTTTGTAGGATTTTCATCCACAACATTATGCAGGAATGGACAGACTGACAGACGAATGCTATATGTGGGTATATATCTCTCATATTTCGCAGTGACAGGTAACCCATGTAAGATTTTAGGTATTCAAAGAAGTTTGATTGAGGTACATCCCATGTGCAGGGACTTAATAATAATGTCCATAGTTGGTAGGCTGGTTTCGAAGACATATTATACAACTGTGCCTAATATAAGTTTCTTAAACCTTTGTCAGGATATGTGGAAACATGCCATTAGTTTTTGTACGAACATTTTTTTTTTAATTCCTTGTAATAGGTCTAGTGGGGTCAAGACCATCCAACAATATAAACCATACTAAGTATGATAATTACTTTACAAGTAAGTCATTATAACTTATGAGCAAAACAAAAATATAATCACAAATTTTTTTATAGATCTATAAATATTCAATGGCTTAAATCATTGTGACTAAATTTTCTTGCAAAACTTATCAAATGAAACAAAAAATTCAAAATTTTTTATGACTAAAACTTACCAAAAATGTCAAGAAAGAAGAAATACTTAGAGTAAGCATTTGATAGATTTGTTTTAAATAATAAATGCTTAGGCCATAATAAATTAATTGCTAGATTATCATCCACGCCCACCCCCTTATTTTCATGCCACCCCGACCCTTTTTATTTTCATAAAAATTAAAAAAAAAAAAAAAAAAGATTAAAAAAAAAAGTAAAAAATAAAATCCTCCCACCTTCCCCGTTTTTAAGAAAAATTTGGATGATAATCTAGCAATTAATTTATTAATTAATAATGGTCTTACTTGTTAAAACAATACAGCAAAATACCAAAACTTACTTTTAATATGCACTTAGCACACTGTGGCTGTTATTGCATCCGTCTGCAATTATCAGGGAATACGGCTTAGACTTATACGTAAACTCGTTGTTACCTTCAAGTGTACATGAAACAAATATTACATTATACATTGTGCTGACATATGAGAATGCTAATAGGGTGAGTCTGTACGCATATAAAAACTATTACATCAACTTTGTTCAGATATAATTACGAGGCGATAAAGCAACAATTGTACATGATCTGCTTCATAAGTGCCTTGTTTAGTGTATTCCAGAAATGGAATTAAGCCGTGGTCACATCTTACGTAGTGTACCATAGTGGGGAATGACTGTAGTGGACCGTAGTTGAATGTATTAAATGTAGTTGAACATAGTTACACGTAGTTAACCATAGTTCAACGTATTAATAAATGTAGTTCGAACTTATGATTTGCCAGTAGTTAGCACATAATTTTTCAACATGTTCAAAACTTGTTTACAGTCAACTACTGTGACCATAGTTTGAACGTAGTTAACCTTAATTAACCGTAATTGACCCTACTTCACCGTAGTGTTTACAGTAGTTGACCGTAGCAAAAACTGTAAGGGTCAACTAATAAGAAATCTGTCGCTTAAGCCATGGTCATATTTACGGTCATGCACATAGTTGACCGTAGTTCACTTCAAACATAGTCAACTGTAGTGAAACTATGGTCAACTACGTGCATGACCATAAATGTGACCATGGCTTAATACAGTAAATGTACATGTATATTCAAGGAATGGAATTACACACCTGGCTCCTACGCCTATGAATATCTATCTACTATAACATTACCAACAAACAGATCCCTGGACTCCCCAATTTTGGAGCCAGTGTCACATCTTGTTGTATACTTTCATATTGTCCCCTATATAGTTTTCTATAGGAGGAAGAATGTGCAATATTTTATGATGTTGCACACATTGATATTGCACAGGAACTCAAGAACATGCAATGGAAGTAGGAACTATGTTCGCCATCTTATCAAAGAACATGTAATATAAATAAAACTATTGTTTTCATTACATTCTATATTTCCACCCATTGGGTCTTCATTCAGGATAAAATACAAGTAGACGCTACATCTCATTGATTGGAATAATTTGGACACAAATGAAATTTTTGAAAGTTATTTCTATGCTGGACGTGACGTTAACAATGTTAAATATATGTTAATATTTCCTGCGACATAACATAAGTCTGATATTTAAGAATTAGACTGTAACAAAATTAACATTTACATGAACATTCAATAGAAAAAAATAGCTTTTGTTGATTGTTTCCAGTCCTAAACAATATGAAAATATATAATAAAAAGGTTACTGAATGTGTATGGAGTAATATTAACTGGGACTCCCAATCTCGTATTCCGCCAAAACAACATTAAAGTGTGATTTTGACCTTTGTGTAACCTTGATCTTGACATCTGATTTGAAGGTCTTGGTATTTTTACAGGTAAATGCAGGTGACACATCATCATGACATGTTGGCAATTTGTGCCATGCTATTTTGAAGTCCCTCGATGCAAGACAAAGTTACAGACCAGACATGAAATATCAAACAAACTTAAAGTGTGACCTTGATTTTTGAGGTAAGGTTCTGGGTCTTGCACATGACACGTAATCATGTCATGTTGATCAATTGAGCCAAGTGTTTTTGAAATGCATCTATGTATGACAAAGCTACAGACCTGACATGAGATCTCAAACAGAATCAAAGTGCTGTCAAGTGTGACTATGACCTTTTAGGTACAGGTCTGGGTCTTACTTGCTAAACATCATCATGTCATAAATTGAGCCAAGTTAAAGACAAAGTTACAGACCAGACACGAAATATCAAATTGAAAGTGTGACCTTGACCTTTGAGGAAAGTTCTGGGTCTAACACGAGACACTTCATCATCCATCCATGACAAAGTAAAGGACCAGACATGAAATCTCAACAGACGGCATAGGTTGTCAAACAAACTCAAAGTGTGACCTTGACCTTTGAGGTATGAGTGTGGATCTTAAGCGTGACACATCATCTTGTCATGCTGATGTATTTAGCCAAGTGTTTTGGAAATTTATCCACTAAGGTGACAAAGTTACAGACTGGACATGAAATCTCAAACAGACTGAAAATGTTGTCCAACAAAGTCAAACTGTGACCTTGACCTTTGAAGCAGCACATTGTCATATGTCATATTATGTTGATCATTTGCAGCAAGTATTTATAAAATCAATCTATGCATGAAAAAGTAACAGGCCAGACACAAAATTTTACAGACTCAAAGTGTTGTCAAACAATTTCAAAGTGTGACCTTGACCTTTGAGGATTGGTGTGGGTCTTATGTGCGACACAGCATCATGTTATGTTGAACCTTTGTAGCAAGTACTAATAAAATCCATCCATGCATGACAAAGTTACAGGCCAGAGACTAAATCTCACATACTCAATGTGTTGTCAAACAAATTCAAAGTGTGACCTTGACCTTTGAGGTACGGGTATTGGTCTTATGCACGACACATTGTTTTGTTATATTGATCATTTGTAGCAAGTATTAATAAAATCCACTTATGCATGCCAAAGTTACAGGCCGGACACAAAAAATCAGACTGAAGGACGGACGGACAGATGGACAGAGGGACACTGCGATTATTATATGCCACCCCAAAAATTTAAGGGGGACATCAAAATTATGTTATGGGTTTATCAACTCCTGCACTATAAACTATGTGATAAAAATATATTATAACATGGCCTAGTTGTTCAGGATACTATCATTGTCAATTTCCTTCTCCTTATCTTGTTAAGGATACAGTTTATATGCAAATCAAAGGTCAAGTACTTATGACAAATAATGCAATTAACAAAGTCCTTTTCACTTGTTACACTATAAAGATGCAACTATTTTATACAAGAGTGTAAGGAAATTACAATAATGGTCGTTACGGAAACAGACATTGTAATATACTAACCGTTTGCTTCAGTATTGATACATGTGTTAAGTAGAATTAAGTGTTTCAAACCCTAACATGTACACAAACACACCCATTCTCAAACGACCAAATACTAGTATAAATGTTTCACTTGTGCCATACAATTCAGAGTAGTTACATCAAACTTATAAGGAGTTTATTTGAATATTTATCATCATTTAATGCCATCCAATGCTACATGTACCAGATGATCAGTTAGCCTAACCATTAATTCCCGAGATCCTGGAAGGTTAACCAGTACTCGAGCACAAAATCCCATGTCTGCAAGCAACTAATAACTTTCCCACTTGAGTCTGCAGTGAGAGACGAATGATAATGAGATGAAATGTTGTATATCAATCATCACGGAGACTTTTACCACAAGGGGATTCGAACTCATGACACTGGATCGATAGTCAGACACGGCTTTGCTAACAGGGCTAAAACAGACTGAAGGAAGGAAAGTAACCACTCAGTTAGAACACCATTGTGTCACTTCAATACTTTGTGGGGACATATTGACAGTTGCAGATGAATGTAGTTGAAAAGTTAGTCAGTTATCTTCCACTGAAATAAGCTACGGGAGGGCAACTTACTTGGTCCAAGAATTAATTGAGCCAGTATTAGTATCAATACAAGAGCTGTTGGAGGGATAACACACTCGACTATTCCAATATTTGTCATAGAAGTACAAATTTGATTGAGACTGATGACAAATCCAAGCAAAAAAGTTATCTAACTAACAAAATTGACAAAATTTAGTAGGTCTTATAACTGCAATATCTTGTATGATGTTTCAATCAAATACATGCAGTGACTGCTGAGTTATAAAATTTCTAAATAAAACAAGATCCTAATTTGCAAAAAAATCTGGCAAGAGTTATCTCACTTGAATAATTTAGTTGATTTTATGACTACAAAGCCATATGTAAAGTTCCAATCAAATACATTGAGCAGTTGGTGTAATATGGACTTGACAGTGCTTTAATCAGTACTTGACAAAACTTTAACCAAAATTCTAAGTCAAAGAAGGGCAATAATTTGCATTATATTCATGCAAGAGTTATCTAACTTAGTTATTGTAGTAGAGATGGCGACTGGGAAAGCTTGTGTAAAGTTTCAATCAAATACATTGAGTGGTGGTCAGATATGGACTTGATGGTATTTGCATGCAAAACTTTAACAAGAATTTCTAAGTCAAACAAAGGTAATAGTTTGAATTATATTCAGGCAAGAGTTATGTAACTTAGTTACTGCAGTAGGGTTGGTGACTAGGAAGGCTTGTGTAAAGTTTCAATACATTGCAATGGTTACTAAGATATGGCTTGATTGTACTTGCACGCAAAACTTTAACCAGATTTAAACAAGGGCAATAATTTGCATTATATCCATGCAAGAGTTATCTAACTTAGTTATTGTAGTAGGGTTGATGACTGGGAAGACTTGTGTAAAGTTTCAATCAAATACATTTAGTGGTTGGTGAGATATGGACTTGATGGTACTTGCACGCAAAACTTTAACCAAAATGTTTAAGTCAAACAAGGGTAATAATTTGCATAACATTTTTGCAAGAGTTGTCTTACTTAGTTATTGTTGTAGGGTTGATGACTAGGAAGGCTTGTGTAAAGTTTAAAGTCAATATATGCATTGGTTACTGAGATAAGGACTTGCATGCAAAACTTCAATCAGAATTTCTAAGTCAAACAAGGGCAATAATTTCAATTATATTCAAGCAAGAGTTATCTAACTTAGTTATTGTAGTAGAGTTGATGACTAGGAAGGCTTGCTTAAAGTTTCAAGGCAACGCATGCAATGGTTACTGAGGTAGGGACTTGCATGCAAAACTTTAACCAGAATTTTTAAGTCAAACAAGGGCAATAATTTGCATTATATTCAAGCAAGAGTTATCTAACTTAGTTATTGTAGTACATAGAGTTGATGACTAGGAAGGCTTGTGTAAAGTTTCAAGGCAATGCATGCAATGATTACTGAGATAAGGACTTGCATGCAAAACTTCAACCAGAATTTCTAAGTCAAACAAGGGCAATAATTTGTATTATATTCAAGCAAGAGTTATCTAATTTAGTAATTGTAGTAGGGTTGATGATTAGGAAGGCTTGTGTAAATTTTCAGGACATTACATGTAATGGTTACTGAGGTAAGGACTTGCATGCTTAACTTTAACCAAGATGCGGCGCTGATGCCTGGATGAGTAGAATAGCTCTCTTTATTCTCTGAATAGTCGAGTTAAAAATAACAACCTTGTTGTTGTTGTTTGGTGTTTTGCATCGCTTTCAACAAATTTACAGTTATATTGCAATGATGTCTACTTGAGACAGTATTCTAAGCGCTGCTACACTGGAGTACCATTCCACGGACACATGGTACTATAACCCATCCAGTCACATTATACTGACACCGGGCCTACCAGACCTGAAACTATCTTCTACCATTTTTCAAGGTTTTGTTATATCCAGGCAGGAGATCAAACTCATGACTACAATGTGAGGTGGACGCTCTACCATTGGACCACCGCTGCAGTATATTCACAAAAGAATATATATAAATTATAACTAATATTACCAGTATACTCAATCCAGCTTGACAAACAGGTCCCTTCAATTCAATTTTTTTGGCAGTTATTTGCACATATTGAAATTCTTAAACTTGTTTTATTACAAATTTTGTCAATTTTGAAGCTATACCAGTATACATCAAGGGGAAAATCCCAAAATAAATTTACACTCTATTCCGAGTGATGGGCAGAAAGACAAAGACTTACAACAAGCTACATTCCATTCATTGTAATTTTAATAAATCAATAACAAAGAAAATAAATAGAGTTAATTAAAACTCAGTAGATGTATTTACACATATCTACTCAACAATCATAAAACTATCAAACACTTACACAAAATACAATATCATCAAAAATATGTATCAGAAAAAATATAGATGAAATAATAAATGCATGTATGGACGGCCTTTTTTTTTTAAATTTTCATTCAACTTTCATCTCGCAAAAAATTAAAATAATTGGTTCCCTGTATCAACAATGGGATCAAAGTCTCAAGATAAAGTTGTTACAATTTTTAATGAATGTCATTAAGGTTTCCAGTCAAGTTGGAAAATAACTTATCATTCAAGGATTTGTGGTAATGGACAGAATCATAGGGCCAACTCTGTGAAAAGTAATCGAATCGAAACACAAAGTCAATAATTATGCACATCTCCACTTGGTAGTGATGCATCCTAGAAAGTTTGATAAAATTTCCATCAAAAGGTTTTAAAGAAATAGCGCAGACAAGGATAGGTAATGGACTGAATCAAAGGGCCTATAACTCATTGAACCCGAAATACAAAGACCATATGCAAAACTCCATGCGGTAGAGATGCATCCTAGCAATATTCATGAATTTCAGACTATTAATTTAAGAGAAATAGCGTGGAAAAGGATTTGTTAATGGCTGTAATCAAAGGGCCATAACTCTGTGAATAATCATTGAACCGAAACACAAAGACAATATGCAAATCTCCACTTGGTACTGATGCATCCTAGCAAGTTTCATAAAATCACTATGGTTGTAGAGAAATAGACTAGATAAGAATTTGGGGATGGACACTGGGACAGACAATCTAACAAGTGTGTATTTAAATGACTTATTTGTGATCATTTGATTATTTGCGTGGCTAAAAAATTAGCCACACAATAGATTTTAGCCACATAAGAGCAGTTTTTAAGTGTTTAGAAACAGCATTATCTTTTTTTACAACTATTTTTCAACCATCCAAAAAAATTAGTAACCCTAAACCACAGACACTTAAAACACCCATTTGTGTCCTTTATGCTTCCCTTTTTTTTTCGAAAGCATAAGAAACACATTGGTACAAAACAATGTAGTCATGTTTTCAAATCTTAGATCATACTAAATAAAGGGTCACCTGACAATCATTTTTTAAAAATCATATAAATATGCTGAGATAAGGGACACTATGTGTCACCATGAAATGTTTATACTGATCTGACTGTGTAAGATTACAATCATTCACAAAATCAGTTTGATATACATGTATATGTTAATTGTGTTTTATGGTTAGATTCACTTTAGACACATAAATAAAAACACATACAACAAAGAGATGTGTCATGTGAAAAAGAGCAGTATGGACCAGCCATGTTACAAGGACTCAAACATGCAATAACAGAAATATTAGATCTGTGAATGAAACAGCATATAACTTAAACACTGTAAACACATTCCTTTTAATGACATTGGTCATATTAGATCATAATGAAGAAACACCACATTAAAGGTACCAACATGACCCATCGATATATTCAATAAAAGTACAAAGATAAATATCCATCAACACATTCAATTAACATACCAACATGAATATCCATCTACACGTTTAATGAAGGTACCAACATAAATATCAATCCCCACATTGAATAAAGGTACCAACATGAATATCCATCCACACATTCAATAAAGGTACCAACATGAATATCCATCAACACATTCAATAAAGGCACAAACATGAACATCCATCAACACATTCAAGAAAGTAACCAACATAAATACCAATCTACACATACAATTAACATACCAACATGAATATCCATCCACACATTCAATAAAGGTACCAACATGAATATCCATCCTACATTCAATAATGGTACCAACATGAATATCCATCAACACAACCAATAAAGGTACCAACATGAATATCCATCAACACATTTAATAAAGATACCAACATGAATATCCATCTCCACATTCAATAAAAGTACCAACATGAATATCCATCTGCACATTCAATGAAGGTACAACATAAATATCCATCTATACATTCAATAAAGGTACCAACATGAATATCCATCAATACATTCAATAAAGGTACCAACATGAATATACATCAACACATTCAATAAAGGTTCCCATCTACACATTCAATAAAGGTACCAACATGAATATCCATCTACACATTCAATAAAGGTACCAACATGAATATATATCAACACATTCAATAAAGGTACCATCATGAATATCAATCCCCACATTGAATAAAGGTACCAACATGAATATCCATCCACACATTCAATAAAGGTACCAACATGAATATCCATCTGCACATTCAATGAAGGTACCAACATAAATATCCATCTACACATTCAATAAAGGTACCAACATGAATATCCACTTGCACATTCAATAAAGGTACCAACATGAATATCCACATACACATTCAATAAAGATACGAAAATGAATATCCATCAACACATTCAATAAAGGTACCAACATGAATATCCATCAACACATTCAATAAAGGTACCAACATGATTATCCATCTATTAAGTGGTGACTTTTTCTGATAGATCTCAAGGGTTGATATCAGGGAAGGTAGGTGTGTATGAAAGATGTGCGTAATTCCAGAATGTCTGGGTAGACATGAGGTAATTATACAATGTGTCTGAAAAATAGATTATGTGAAACAAAAAAAGGCCTCTACAATACAGGAAATGTGCAGACCATGTTTTACTGGTGTTAAGATCAAGGTTAAGATGTTGATTAAAGTAACCTACTTTTGGTACATGGCACACTGCCCTCACTAAAAGTACTGTACCATAAACCAAATTTGGTAATCTTAGTCAGTCAGTTGAAGTGTTTATTTACCCTCGCGCTTCGAACTAGTCATTTTGGCGAGCATGAAAGATGATCATTTAAAAATAAAATTATTATTGATTGTAAGTGTATGAATGAATAATGATCAATGATTGAAGAATGGATTAAAGGTGACTTATTGTTTAAGGTACTAGATTATTATATTAAACATTTGTATAATTGACTATTTTACTTAATGGATTTAGTGATTATAATTAATTATTTTATTTTTAATTGATAAAGATTATTTTATCCATATAACTGATTGAGGATTAATTATACAATGAAGAATCTATTAACCTTATACAGCCATGTATTGATTGATTGAATATTTAGTGTCATTTTTATGCCATCAAGGGCTAACAGACGATCAGTTAATCTAACTACTGTTTCCTGGGATCCTGAAAGGTAAACCAGTACTCTAGCACACCCCATCTCCGCAAGTAACTTTCCCACTTGAATCAACGGTGAGAGACGAATGATAATGACAGAGAGTATTCCAAGGTGGGGATTCACACTCACAACCCCTGGATTGATAGTCAGACGTGTTACTGACTGAGCTAATCGGGCAAGGTATGCAGCCATGTAATATTAACCAATCACATGTTATAAGACTTATCCTACTCCACCTATCAGGTCTGAGACCTTGAAAGTGCTATGCAACTTTAACCCTTTACTTCATATAGACGCCTTTGGACACCACTTATATAGACGCCTTTGGACACCTCTAATATAGACGCTTTTGGGCACCTCTAATATAGAAGGCTTTTGAATTATTGGGTGAATTATGTTTATATTAACTGACAGAGTGTAAAACATGTAAAACCAACATACTAGGCCAAACATTTCCTCTTATAGTGCAAATTAAGTTGTTTATGGTATCAGTGGAGTTAAACCTAACTATAATAAACCTTCACACTATTTGTGTAAGTTTACAATGGTATACCTTTAATACTATCAGAATATCGTATTTAACCTTATTTACAGCATACAAACATTAATTGTCAATATAACAATATCAACAAAATACAGTATGCTGTCAAACCCTCGGTACAGTTAACTTTTTTTGGCTGCACTGGTATCCATTATCTATATAAACAATAGTATTTATTTATTAATAGTGTTTCGTAACTATAAAGATACTGTGTTACATAGTTAGCATGCAGACAATCTAGTGTGTCTGCTGTTTATGACTATGCCTCATGTGCTGTATTACTAATTATCTATATGCTGTTGTTTGTTTACATCAGCCTACAACATTTTTGGTATATTGCATAGATAAGATGCAGTCAGCCATTGCTAATCTTACCATGGAACATCAAGGTATGGTGCAGAATGGATTAAAAGTTTACGAAAAGGATATACTTAAATTGTGATATTCGTAAATTGGCCGTACAAGCACAAATTAAAAAATGTTTTAACCCTTTACTCCATAGGTACGCATATTCCCGAACCAATCACAGAAGGCCTTTGAAAACATTGCAGGAAGAGTTCAGATTGCTTGTAACGAGCAATCTGAACACTTCCTGCACTGTTTTCCACTCTGTCAGTTAATATAAACTTAATTCACCCTATAATTCAAAATCCTTCTATATTAGGTGTCAAAAGGGGTCTATATGAAGTAAAGGGTTAAAAAATCAGTTGTCACAACAGATCAGGTCTGTCACTACCTGATTAACAATGGCCGGTTGCTAATATATATATTAAAATAAGTCTTGTATAACTCTGTATTGAAAATCCCCCCACCCGTCCCCCCTTGGTCCAGCCAACCAGAAGAAAAATATATTTTGTCAAATTTAATACACTGTATGTGGAAAATAGTTGTGAAAATTGAGTAAAATATTTAATGTGTTTGCTATAATTAAAGAAACACTATCAAAAATTAAGTTACTGTATCGCATCATCACCATACAAGCATTGTAATGAAAAAAACAGCATCAGTATTTGCTACAAGTGCATAATTCATCTTAATTTTAAAATTGATTACATAAATATTCAGTTTAATATTATAAATCTGCAGTTCTGATGCAGAAATGCACAAATATTTTTCACCCACAGAAGCAGTTCATGCAGTTATATATTTGATTTGTAAACACAATAAGGTAAACACAATAGGGTAACAAAAGAAGTATTTGCTCAGCCGTTATCCTGTTGTAGCCTGAAGGAATTGGAGCGGCCATAACACGAATTCTTCAGTGAGCACAAATCAAAAATAGAGGATTTCCAGTCATTCAAACACTAACAATTCTTTGAATCATAACTGCAAAAAAAAACAAACAAGAACAATACAATAAAGAAATACCAAATGTCATGGTTAGGCTGGTTTATCCCTTTACTCCATAGATACGCGTTTCCCCACAACAATCACAGAAGGCCTTTGAAAACAGTGCAGGAAGAGTTCAGATTGCTCGTAACGAGCAATCTGAACACTTCCTGCACTGTTTTCCACTCTGTCAGTTAATGTAAAAATAATTCATCCAATAATTCAAAAGCCTTCTATATTACGTGTCTAAAGGTGTCTATGTTAGAGGTGTCCAAAGGCGTCTATATGAAGTAAAGGGTTAAAGGAAGTATATCAGGAAAAAATGCTATAAATGACTTAAAAAAATAAAATAATTATTAAAATGGTTAAAAGGCATCTCATTATCATTAATAAATAAAATCTGAATGGTCCACCAAAACGTGACAAAATCAAAATTTAAATATGAGGCTAAACTTGAAACAAAATCCCGATTCTAAAAAAAGAAAGCACTTAAATACTGCTTGGCGACCTCTCATCATCATTTGGACTCTTTCTAATATGAAACAATTTTTACTATATGTAAACCTGTATTACAAACCAAATTGACACTGAAATGAAATCACGTGTCTCATTTAATACGTCACAAAACATGTTGAAATTTTAAGCGGGAAATCTATTTTAGGCTAACCTTGGCGCGTAGCCCAAGTAAGAAAATCCCTTTTAAATATATTATTTTTAAATGTTTAAATTTATATCCTTTTGTCAAAAAGGGGTCAGTGAGTTTATACAGGCATGACATATTAAGAAAAAATGTTTTTAACATATAAAATTTTTAAAATTCCTGATACATTACCTTTAACACATTATCCAAGATCTTATGGTATCGAGTAAATAGTGTATAAGTTTGATGAAGATTCAATGATAAATACGGGTGCTAGTTTACACACATTATTTTAAATCAAATTTAATGCAATATTCGAAGATTCATGGGACACAATCAGGGAGATCAGAACAGCTCATCTGAAACTTTGTTTGGATGAGCTTCAAATGATTTTTTAACATATACATGTATACAATTAAACCTTCAAACTACACCTCTGGTGATTACCTATTTAAAATTAATTTCATTTTGACCTGTTTTTAGGAAACATTAAGACATTAATTATTAGACAATAACAACTTCCTTAGACACGACAGCCAATGCTGACACATCCTGACAATATACTATACAGTGTAAAATCAAATATTATAGTATGAGTGAAGCACAACATAATCATGTAATTATAACATAAACAATAAAGTTCACAATGAGAGAGGCATTCAGTTCCCACTTTCAATTCTTCTTTTAAATTTTTTTTTAAATTGGACAACCTGATCAGATCTCTGGAGATCAAAACAGATATTTACAAGAATTGTGTCTTCCTACAGGTCTATAAAGTTAGGACAGATCAACAGTTGTCTACCCCAGAGGTTGGTGTGTAACTTTTATAATATAAGTAAGAACAAACAGTCATTATTGAGTCACAAAAATTGTCAAAATGTTCATTCTTTATTGAAAAAAAAATGACATTATTTCCAATAGGATTGCGTATCTAGAAATATTCCACAAATTGTTGTTTTCGTAGTGAAAACAGTCTCTCGTAGCAATAACCCCATGTGAAAACTCAATAGTATATCCCTACAGGTCATTCCTGACACTGCTGTAAAAATAAAGAATAATATCACATGAACCCAACTTGACTGACACAGCAGCGTTACAACAAGCAACAATGGCAAGATGTTTGGGGCAATACAGTGAAACCTGTCTTTAGCAGCAAGTCAAAGGAAGGAGCAAATGTGACCTTTTAAGACAGGTTGTTGCTTAATACAGGTAAATTCACTCTGAAAGCATAGAAATAGTAATAACAAATGTGGCTGCTTAAGACAAAATGCTGCTTAATAGAGGTGACAGTTTACACAGGTTTGACTGTATATAAAATAAATATGTTTTTTAAGAAAAGTCAAGAAGTCACATAAAGCCATTTTCTTATTAACTAGTGTAAAGAACCACTCTCCCTGTTTTTTTTCTATTTGTGGGAAGAATCACAGGAGATTTCCTTGACTGCTCATCATCAAATAATTATTATGTATATGAACCTTTATCCATTTTGATTCTATGTATTATCCTTAAACAATTATCTCTACTATTTTATATGATTTCAGGTTGTTGTTTTTTTAACATTCATCCAACACATTTTCGAAAAAATTATCTGTAAACCCTTAAAAAAGTAAAAAAAAGTTAAGAAAAATAATAAAAAAAAATAAAAAAAATCTGGCCCTGTTTTTGACAGCCATGTCAAATGTTAAAATTACATTCTATGTTAATTTCAAAACATCAGCTACAACACACCACATGCTTATGTCTCTTTCACATGAAGTTCTAGAATGGTCACAGACAATCGATAGAATACATGCTATAGTAATACAGCAGAGTTGTCTCCCTTCTCAGTTAACTAAATTAAATGTTACCCAAAAAATAAAGTAAGTCTGTAAATTAGAAATCCATTTTTGGCTGACAAAGGTCACAATTTGTAAAGGCATGCATACAATGTTTTGAAAGAAATGGTCAGAAGTCCACAAGTGTCAATTTATAAATAAGTCCCTACATTGTTTTGAAAACATTTACATTCCAAATGTTCAATCTGGGTCTATTCAACAACATTTTTCTTAAGTTTTACTTAAATACTTATAAGCTTATTAAATTTTTACTGGTTACAAAACACCCTGAATAAATACTTAAATATAATTTGCTTTTAAACATTTAGTGCCTTAAATTTAAGCATCAAATATAATAATGTGCATCAGACATCACATGCATTAAGTTTACTTGCCTCAAGGTTTACTTTAAACATCACATGCCCATATTGAGCATCACATGCCTTTGCTTTGATTTAAACAATCACATACCTTTACCTTTAATTTAAACACCCCATGGCTTTGCTTTAATTTAAACTTCACATGCCTTTGCTTAAACTTAAACATCACATGCCTTTGCTTTAATTCAAACACCCCATGGCTTTGCTTTAATTTAAACATAACATGCCTTTGCTTTAACTTAAACACCCCATGCCTTTGCTTAACTTAAACACCCCATGCCTTTGCTTAACTTAAACACCCCATGCCTTTGCTTTAATTTAAACACACCATGCCTTTGCTTTAACTTAAACACCCATGCCTTTGCTTAACTTAAACACCCCATGCCTTTGTTTTAACTTAAACACCCCATGCCTTTGCTTTAACTTAAACACCCCATGGCTTTGTTTTAATTTAAACATCACATGCCCTTGCTTTAACTTAAACATCATATGCCTTTGCTTTAATTTAAACACCCCATGGCTTTGCTTTAGTTTAAACATAACATGCCTTTGCTTTCATTTAAACATCACATGCCTTTGCTTTAACTTAAACACCCCATGGCTTTGCTTTAATATAAACATCACATGCCCTTGCTTTAACTTAAACACCCAGGTTTTGCTTTAATTTAAACACCCCATGGCTTTGCTTTAATTTGAACATCACATGCCTTTGCTTTAACTTAAACACCCCATGGCTTTGCTTTAATTTAAACACCCCATGCCTTTGTTTTAACTTAAACACCCCATGCCTTTGCTTTAACTTAAACACCCCATGCCTTTATTTTCACTTAAACACCCCATGCCTTTGCTTTAACTTAAACATCACATGTCTTTGCTTTAATTTAAACACCCCATGGCTTTGCTTTAGTTTAAACATCACATGCCTTTGCTTTCATTTAAACATCACATGCTTTTGCTTTAACCTAAACACCCCATGCCTTTGCTTTAACTTAAACACCCCATGGCTTTGCTTTAATTTAAACATCACATGTCCTTGCTTTATTTTAACCTCCCATGCCTTTGCTTTAACTTAAACACCCCATGCCTTTGCTTTAATTTAAACACCCCATGCCTTTGCTTTAATTTAAACACCCCATGGCTTTGCTTTAATTTAAACATCACATGCCTTTGCTTTATTATATAACTTAAACACCCCATGGCTTTGCTTTAATTTAAACACCCCATGGCTTTGTTTTAACTTAAACACCCAATGCCTTTGCTTTAATTTAAACACCCCATGCCTTTGTTTTAACTTAAATACCCCATGCCTTTGCTTTAACTTAAACACCCCATGCCTTTGCTTTAACTTAAACACCCCGTGCCCTTGCTTTAACTTAAACACCCCATGGCTTTGCTTTAATTTAAACATCACATGCCTTTGCTTTAACTTAAACACCCCATGCCTTTCCTTTAACTTAAACATCACATGCCCTTGCTTTAACTTAAACAACCCATGCATTTGCTTTAATTTAAACACCCCATGGCTTTGCTTTAATGTACAAAAAAACCATGCCTTTGTTTAAACTTAAACACCCCATGCCTTTGCTTTAACTTAAACACCCCATGGCTTTGCTTTAACTTAAATATCCCATGGCTTTGCTTTAATTTAAACATGACATGCCTTTGCTTTAACTTAACCCCATGCCTTTGCTTTAACTAAAACATCACATGCCTTTGCCTTAATTAAAACATCACATGCCTTTACTGTGAACAAAATTTACCCTTAATTACCATATTTGCCACATGTACGGGGACATCCCATGTACTTAATATACATTCTTATTTTCAGGAAAATAATTATTTTTTGTGTTCATAAAAGTTGGAACACAATACATTTCTTTTATTGATTAACAATTTGTTTTATGTATAGAAACTAATAAAAGGCCATGTTGTGTTTATATTCAGATGATCATTATTCTTAAAAAACTTCCATTAATTCAAAATGTAAAAATATGTTTGTGGACACTTGAAAAAATAATTAGTTTTAAACAAAATAAATATTGGGACAGCATAAATTTAATTAGTTTTTGGTGTCCCAATACTTAGGGTGAATACGGTATTTAAACACCATATGCCTTTTCCATGAAATTCACATGCCTTCAATTTGATCTTAAAATCACATGTTTTACATGCTTCAGTTGTTTTCCAGTGTAAGCCTACTTCATGTCCTTTGTTTTGTACCATTCCAGATACTTTTGCTACTCCTTAACTTCTCAGCTTTTGTTTAGACTTGCTGGCATCAAGTTTATGTTGTATGTTATGAAATAACTTAAACAATTTCTCTGCCAGACTTGATCTCATTTCACCCCAGTGGTCCTTGTCCCCACCGAAAATATCACTCCCCTTTGTAGAACCAGCCCAGCTCTCGGAACAGTCAGTATGGTCATAAAACACCCACTGGTGACAAAGGTGGGACAGTAACTTCTCATAGATGTTCACACGTGTTTTCTCCTGTAGAGGTTTTAGCTTTGATACAACTTTTATCAAGTATTCTATTGTAAACCTTGTTCCCTGAAATACATGAATATACTGTATCAGATTGGTTTCATGGTTTCTGTTTAATCTCTAGATATCAAACACTGTAAATGGGTTTTGGTCTTGATATATTCATTGCTAGTATTCTACCGGCCATTAGGTTCAACTAATAGTTGGTGTAAAATGTTAATGTTTAAAATAATGAATGACAAAATACTACTCAAAACAATCACATCTTCCTGTACATTTATCAGTCCTAGAATGTTGTATTTTTTTTTTTTATTTTTTACTTATTTTATCTCGATTGCGAAGAAATTTGAAAGTGTATATGGACCGTTCTGGAGTCTGCTTCCTGGGTAGAAAGAGTATTGTTATTTTAATTGCAGTGGGTCAAGCTGTACATGCAATATATGCACTAACTTCACATCATGGGGCTATATCGGTGCCAGTTCATGAAAATGGATCTATAGTTGAAATAATCTTGTACAGATTATCACAGCTGGATACCTTTCATGAAAATGAAAAAATAATTAAACTTTCAGGATTTTTTTTTTTTAAAGAAGTAAATATTTATAACTGAGCTTCAGGCCTTCAAGTTTAGTAGAAAAATATTTTTTAAGTTTTCCCTTCATAACACTATGTTACAGTTTGACTCCTTAGGGTGGG
Organism: Panopea generosa; assembly: GCA_029582155.1. NCBI lineage: Eukaryota > Metazoa > Mollusca > Bivalvia > Adapedonta > Hiatellidae > Panopea > Panopea generosa. Next base: position 48,845,064 of record CM055903.1, on the reverse strand, counting down.
CCAATTTTTCTCCCAGGGTCATGGTTCTGAATCAATTTGAGAGAGGGCCACCACCCTATCTAAGCTCAAGGCCTTTAACCTGCTAAAAAGCTCTTACAAAATTTCTAAGTCTAAAAGGGCAGTAATTCTGCCAAAATGCAATCAAGAGTCTAACACTCTCTGGGGGAATGGCCCATATGAGAAATGGGGATGTTAAATAAGCTTTATATAATAATACAATAGCTATTTGGTAGTTAATGTTGGTTATTTCTTGGAGTAAACAATGAGATCTCAGCTTTGTTATCAGCTCATTCATGGAATTCCTTTGAGACTATTTATATGCTCAATTTTCAAAATAAGGGCATATTTGATTATTTTTGTTTGCATATTTATGCAAACTGGCACCTTATCTAGAGTGCTGCTTTCATCAATGAAACATAAATGCACAGTGATACTTATAATCAAGCATTTGTATGCTTTCAGTAGCGTATTTTTTAAAATTTTGCTCCCTATTTGATAGCTATGGCAATTGCGTTTTGCAACTTTTGGAACTATTGTATATGTCATATGAAATCACCGTCAACACTATAACAAAGAATATATAGCAAAATTGCACCTCGCACGAATGCTATGAAAGCGTGTGCTATCACTCGCCTTCAAAATATTGTCTGAAAGTTTATCACTCAAAGGATTAAAGTGGTCTGCGCCTTTGAAATGTGTGGAGCATGTGGTATGGTCATTAAGGTGGTCACAGTGGGTGATGGATCTTTTATGTGTTATATCCCTGAGAAAAGATTTTTATCACATATACTAAGCAGGGACTCTGAGGTTAACCAAGGAATTTTGGGAGCGACCAGAAATGTTATTGAAAATATTAACACCATGTAGTTGATAAAATATTAAATACCAAGGCAAACTGTTCACGTATTCTTACATAACATAGGGTGCCTACTCAAAAAAACATAAAACATTTATTACACCCTGTCTGCAACTTTCGTCATACAATAGTTTGCATTGCAGTGATACTTATGTTCAGTGGATCGGCAAATTCTGTGCATATTTTTGTCAAAAAAACATAAAATGATAGTTTAAAATATCAGTTTCTGTTATGTATATGTGTCTCCTGAATACCCCAAGATGTATGATAAATGCTACGAAATTGCTTCCCTGAATAAAACCATTCCCAAGGGAGCAGTATTGGGTAGTGAGGACATCCAATGTGGTTACTGTTGGGTTCTACACAAAGCACAAAAATGCACAATTTGGCACTGAGAAAAAAACAAAATTTTCTGGGGTGTGACCCCCACACTCCCTGGCCGGAGGAGAGACCCCTCCCAAACTCTCATCATCCTCACCGCAACGCAGCCTGCCCCTCCGTACAAAACGGGTTTACCTCGATATGATTTCCTATATGGTTACATCCATGCTTAATAGTGGTTCTACCCAGGTAAACATCGGATATATTGTAAGATGTTAAAACTTGTTTCAAAATTGATGAAATATCAAGTTTAAAAACCACATAAGAAATGCATGACATACCTTTTCCACCTTCTGTAATCCAGTTAATGGATCCTCTACCCACTGTTCAAGTATCTGTAAATCTTGGGCACGTAATATTGGTTCCTGGGAATATAAATAATTACAGTAATATAGTTACAACTTACAACTTAAATGTTTTCAGAAAGATTTTTTAAAAAAAAAATCTAACTAAAAATGTGGTATTGGGTAGGTCACCTTTCACTCAAAGCCACCATTTGTACAATTTTGTACAAACATGGGTGGAACATAACATTTTACTGAGTGATTGTTTCAAAAGGCCATCAGGCTGAACCACAGTCACCAACATGTGAACTCTCCCGCATTGTGTGGGAGTCTCCTGGAATCAAAGAAAAAACCCGTGAGTCCCGGATGGGAGTCAAAATCTCCCGCAATCACATTCCTGTGTATGATATTTTCACTCCAGTGCAATATTTAGTTATATATATATAAGTTTTTATTTACCCTCGCGCTTTGAACCAGTCATTTTGGCGAGCAGGATAAGATGATTATTAAAAACATAAAAGATGATCCCAACTTTCTGTGATGATTGATGAGTGATGAATGAAGATGATTTCAATAAATAAAGTGTGTTTATGTTTGAATTTGAAGTTTATTTTAAACTAAGCAGCATAAATATTACAACTATTTTTATATGGATTCGGTGCTTACTATTTGATAACATTGTTTATAGTTCGGATAAGATTAAATTTGTAGACTGATGGCCATTTTAATAAGTAGATTAATTATCAATTATTTATATTTTTATTTTTTATAAATTTATCAATTGCAGACCTTTATAAAACAAACCTATTAATGGTTTATAATTAGTGCATGTTATTATTTTATGTTAAATGAGGTGGTGCACACCTATGGTTGTTTACCATTTGTAAAACCAATATTTTAAGCCAAACCATGCTGATGGCGCAAATTACTTTAGTGCAATTTGTTGTAAAAACAAACTAACTGACACTGCTAATGCCAATCATTGCCCTAAACATGACCAAGATACATAAACTCCGCTCTTATCGGTTGTAAGCCAATCAGATTGCAGATGATATCAGAAACTTTGGACGTGATTACACAGGAGAGGTGTTACAATCACATTTGGCATTTGACAGCATGACCAATTGGCATAAATTGCTTTATGCAAATATATCTCATAGCCTTTTCAATTTTCATACATTTTACCGCCAGTGTTTTCTCCAGCTCTTATTTTTCGGGGGTCATTGATGACCCACTGACTTAAAATCTGGGGGTCATTTTCAAAATCTGGGGGTCATCAGTTGACTAGTTTTAAACTTAATCAACTTGAATAAATGGTGGTAAAAATACATAATTTACTGAAACAGTTTTAATTCACACAAATTTCTCAATCAGAGCTGCAATTTAAGTTAATAACTTCAAAACAATTCAACTTCAAACAAATGTTTCACTTCTGGCAACAAGTTACAACAACTAGAAACTAGTTGATTTCATGATCATGGCCACAGGGCCATGAACTTTTCAAATGTCATGGCCTCAGCTTGATCACCATGGCCCTAACTATAATAAAAAAAACTAAATTATTTCAACATTTTATATTTCAGCTGAGCTTCATGTTTACCATTACTAAGCATTGTACTCTTTGGAAAACAAAACTTTGTTGTTTTCTTTTTCCCAAAACCATTTCTCTTCTGGCTCATAGCTAGACTCATTTAAGAGTAATGTTACCTTAATATAAAAACATTTTAATGGTTACTTAACAAAAACTATTAAAAATTAGTCATTTTCCAAAATGAATATAATTTTCTAAAAGTTTATTTTCTTTTTTCCATAACCTTTTAAACATCCGTTAAAGAAACACAAACGGCGCCGGGAAAACCGCCGTACAAACATGGACTAGCCTATGTTTAAACTGGTATTAAAATGTCGCTCATGCGCGTCTCGATACCTTATAGAAAACAAAATAAAAAGGTAAAAAAAAGATAGAGTATCATCCGTACATTTCAAACTACTTTCTTGAAAAGTTTCACGATTTCAACATTTCATCTTTATATACAAACAACTTAAAACTGGGTATATATCAGTGCTATTGTTGCAGCATACGTTTGTTTTCACAGACTATAATATTGCTTCGCGGAAAATTATGTATGTGATCATAATCGTATATGCCATTGCATCAATAAAGCGTTAATAGCCAATTAAAGCGTTCACGTAACTAAGTAGAGCCGCGTGACCGGGATTTCCCTGAATAAGACAATGTGATCTGCCAAAACAGCTTGCATTGTAAAAATAACTCTGAAACAAATATGCATAATTTGAATTTCTGTATTTTTAAGGTTGCGTCATAGTGGACGCACTGAACAAACTTGATTGCGTCAAATGAGATTTAATTGCGTCAAAAACGCAAGAAACGCGCTCTGGAGAAAGCACTGTACCGCCGACGCGACTATAAAGAAAATCAATATATATAAAACTGGATATCAAAGTCGCTCTTCCGAAACGTTTTGAAAAAGTGCAACATGAAATTCGAAGCACAACTGTGCCACAAGACCAAAAATAAACAATCTGAAAAACAGAAAAAGAAGTGACACAAAATCGTTTCTGAAATCGCTACAGTATTTAGTCTTTCTACACTTCAACGCAATTATAATTATTAAATCATTTGCAAACTAGACATTGAACGTTTCTTGGCAATAAGTTATAACACTGTCCTTCCGCAAGTAACTGGAAACTTTCTCACTTGAAGTTTTTGGAGCAAGCGGGACTCAGACCTACGACCTTAGCGGTGAGAGGTGAGTGATCATGAGACGGTGCCTTAGACACATGCACACTTGATAATTATGTTTAAAAAAAAAAGTTCCTACCCGCTGACCCTGTTTTTCTTTGGACAAAATCATACTTTAATGGCTAAATTTTTGCAAACAAAATAAAATAAAATGCTACTTTCACCACTTTCATTTACATTTCATTTTAAATATTCATTCAGAAAACATATTTGTGGTATCAGAGTAGTTGTTGTGATGAATAAAGTTAGAATTCAGACTTATTAGAAAGTTAGAATGCTAGGTTTAAAAAAAACACACTTTTATATGCTTTAATGAAGAAATGAAAATGTTAATAAAAAATCATGATACGATATTACTTTTGTTATTATTTTATATTCTCTATATATGATGACAAAACACCATCTTTTATGGTTTTAAAATACTTGAATTATTAAGAATTTACTTAAAATAGTACCAAAATGACAAAATTTTCATATTTTATGGCGCAAAAAAAAAATCTCCCTCATTTGCATCCAATCTCACTCATTTCAAAACCCAATCTCCCTCATTGCTGTCCAAAAAGGTTCATATGTTGAACCTGTGACCTCTGGTATCAGCATTCAGTACCCTGCACCATCACCCTATTCATTTAAAATATATATGTATATTTATGCTTAAAAAAATAGGAAAAAAACATTTATATTCTTAATTACAGGAACTAGCAGAATAAGGAAATATTGTGAATAAGGGAGTATGGTAATGTACATTACAATATAATGTTAATGAAAACAGCAGGTAAATGTATACCTTCAAATGGTCCAACCAATCCCAGAGTACCATGGCCAGGACATGTGGATCTCCCTCTGTTGACAAGGACGTCCATGCCGTGTCCGTCTGATTCAGTCGTGTCTAAAATATGTAAATATTATTTGTAATCATTGTAGCATTCATATAGAACAACACCATTCAAATTCATCATTTAACCCCATTAAAAAAATTGATTGAATGTGTGTGTTCAAATTTTGTCAAAATGAAGAGAAAACGAAAGCTGATTATTAAATTTGTGGACATATCTCTGTAAACCAAATTTACGCAAGTACAACTACTTTTTGCACAACTCAAGTACTGATATATTTTTCATTGATATCCAGCATTTATGGTACAGCATTTCTTAAAACAGTTATATTTTAGTATCCGTAGCAACATGCAAACAAGGGTAATGCCACAGCTCAATCTGTTGAACAATTTGATCTGTAAATATGTGAAAAATAAAAACACTTCTGTGTGCAATTCGCAGGAAATCACATTTTATTGAAGTAATGTCAACAATGTTTATATATGTCATTTCATGAACAACATCGCACACAAGTGTTAGGAGATTAAACACTTACAACAGGTAGACCCGCTAACAAGCAAAAATGGCATCAGAAGAAAAATGAAACAACAAGTGGCTATGCAGTTTTGTGTTAATATTAACAAACACCAGTCCAGATGATGGAACTGCTTCAGAGAAGTCATCTTCTTTAGTCTACAAGTGGCACAAACTAAACTGAGGTATGAGAAACCATAATGGATGAAGACGTGTGTGGTGCACAAACAAGACTTCCAAGCTTTCTTCATCAATAACAAAATTAGGTCAAGATTTTGTGGAAACTAAGGTGCTATTGTGCTTATGAGACGAAAGTTGGCATGCTTTCATCAATCAAGGGTCACAACTCTGTCTATTCTTATTGAACACAGATGGTTCAAGAAAAACTGAGTTTTCATAGACATTAACATTCTGGCCAAATTTGATCAGGATCAGATGAAAACAAAAGGCCAAACAATGTTTATGAGATAAAAATCACAATTTCCCATCAATCAAGGGACAGAACTCTGTCCATTCTGGTCCGATGTAACAGGTTCAGGATCTCATCCAAGCTTTCTTGGATGTTAATATTAAATACCAAGTTTTGTCAGAATTGGATGAAAAATTTAAGTGTTACAATTATTATAAACAAGAGAAACAAGACAACAAAGCTCGCCTCTGGGTGACTAAGTCCAAAAAGGGCAATAATTGTGCCAAAATGCAATCCAGAGTTATGGTTCTCATCTGTGTGTGTTCCATTGATGATGGTGAACACACATGCAAAGTTTCATTCACATCCATTGAGTGTTTGCATAGATATCTTAAACTTAAACGTAAAAGTTTAACCTTGGTGTCTACAGACGACGCCGACGCCGGGGTCATGGCAATAGCTGTTCTTGGACTTTGTTCCAGCGAGCTAAAAATGTTGATGAATGTTAGATGACCAAAGGATGGATGCTGGACAAATCACCATGACATAAGCATTTGCCCAGTAGAGCTAAAAAACACATACATCAAAATGTCAAAAAACATTAACATCAGTTTTACCTCGAAATCGATTGCTCTCTCTTGAACATAGTCCGCTGTCTCATTGGTTGAAAGTGAATACGCCACAGCTTGCACACTCTCTTCCGACATCTGTCCTGCTATTGATTGGTCAATACTCCAGTTAGCCACCTCACTTTTCACACTCTCTTGGTCCAAATCTCTGCATACTCCATTCTTTCCGTTGTAATCATTGTTGGCACTGTTATGAGAATCACTACTTCCTTCACCATTACTTTTGGCTGCTGCTTTTAAATCAACAGTACTACAACCAAACACAATGGAATCATTGTCATCTTCTTCTTCACTTTCTAACTGACTCTTACTTATCTTTCCACTATTACCGCTTCCGATAGATTGGCTGTCATTATTTTCTGCATGAAGAACCCCCTTAAACTTATCATTGGCTAAATCTTCCATACTTATACTTTTGAACTTATTTCGAGTAGATGCCAGAGAAGCTTTGTATCTTCTCTTCTTTGGACGTACCAGAGAGTCTTTTGAAGAACTTAATGGTATAGAGCTGGTACTGGAATGGGTTTCCATGCTAGGGGACACTGTTTTAAATGTTTTATCAAGACCTGGTCTGATGTTAGCATTCAGCTGCCTCTGTAAGGAACTCCCTTTCTTTGCCAGCTCCAATAATCTCTCACATGTAACATATATGATCTGTGGTAGAAAAATAATGTGTATAATCAGTAAAATTAATATGATCGGTAAAATGGCATGGTGTATAATAAGTAAAATATGTACATTGTATTATAAAGAAAATGCGTATTACTATAATAGAGAAAATGTTAAGTGTTTTTATTTTATATTACCGGCATCCTCCATGACTGTGTGATCTAAGGCACTGTCAACTAAACAAACACTTACCACTTACTTACCACTGAGGTTGTGGGTTCCAGCCTCATTCAGTCCAAAAACTTAATGTGAGAATGTATGCAAGTTACTTGCAGTGGGACAGGGTTTCAACTCAAGATTCAATCTGAGGTCTTCCATTATCAATAAAACAAGTTATGCCATATATCACCTGTGATATGTTGAAAACGGCGTTTAACAACATTAAAAAAATCCTCAATGTTACAGATTATTCAATCACAAACCTTTGGTACATATTTCAGACGTCGAGCCTCGTAACCATGTAAAATATGTCGCTGTCTGTTCAGGTATTGCTGTAGAGAAAATTCATGACTTCCCCTCTGCCTATAACATGTAAAATAGAAAATTGCAAATATCTAGTAACTATTACTATGGCAAAATAAATATGAAATCTGGGATTCATATAATTCTTTAAATAAGAGGGCCATTTGATAGTGTTCTATTGCTATCATACCATATATTAAGCAATTTCTGATACTGCAACTCTACAACTACAACATTATAAAATACTCTTTTTCTATAAATTCTATGATTCTTGTATACTACTGTGTAGGTTTGAACAAGATTCAATGATATAATTAATGTTGGTGCCAAGTGCATAAAAAGTCAAATACATGTGCGTAAAGTATTAAATTTTTTAGACAGTGCAATGACCATAGCTCAGACAAAAATCATCTGACCAACTTATTTTGACCAGTTAAGAAACTTTTTTCAGATAACTGAAGTAACTGTATAATTTTGAAGAAAATCCAATGAAAAAATGCTGCTGCTTGTGTGCACACAAGACCAAAAAATGCATGTTCTGATAGTTCAATACCACATTTTAAACTATCAGAATTCAACACCTTCAAAATCTTGACTATTCAAAATTTTGACTATCAGATTTTTGCCACTTTTAAACCTTATTCAGATCTTATGCCATAAGATCTGACATGCTTTTGAGGTGGGCTAAATTATATACATATAGTAGGATCTCTTTATGTTGAATCACATGAGCCGAAAGTTTGGTTGTGTGAATGTTTACTTTAGGTCCCAATTTGTTCATTATTTTGTTAATTAAATATACAGTTATGTAAGGTGTACCTAATAAATAAAAGAATATATCTGCTATATCTACAAATTCTCTGATTATATCTGAAATAGAATTTTGTTAAAATCATCCCTGTCAACAAAGTGATTAGTACAGGGTGAAAGCTTCATATTTTATGTGCCGGTTTACATGGGTGAATGTTATTTTATTTGCTATCATTGTTATAACACCACGGGATCTTATAACAATATTGTGGCACCAATAAGGAAATCAAAACCAAAACTGAAAGGTATCCACAGACAAATGATATATCAACAAGTAAAAGATAAAAACAAACCCATCTTACCAAAGGATAAACAAGAGTTGTCAGAAGGCAACAAAGCTCGCCGATGGGATGAAACTCACTACCTATGCAAAGATTGAGATTGGAGGCAAACACCAAAACTTAAAAGCAACTAAATGCAAAAGTTTAACATGAGTGTCTTCAGCCGAAAAAATAAGCCCAAAAGGGCCTTAACTCTGCCAAAATGCAACCCCGAGTTATTGTTCTTGTCTCTGTGTGTTCCATCAGTGATGGTGAACAGATATGCAAAGTTTCATTCATATCCAATGAGTGGTTGTATAGATATCTTACCTGATAAAAAACTTTAACCTGAAAAATTAAGTCCAAAAAGGGCCATAATTGTGCCAAAATGCAATCCAGAGTTATGTTTCTTGTCTGTGTGTGTTCCATTGATGATGGTGAACACACACACAAAGTTTCATCAACATTCAATGAGTGGTTGCATAGATATCTTAAACTTAAACACAAATGTTTAACCTGGGTGTCTATGTCCAAAAAGGGCCATTACTGTGCCAAAATGCAATCCAGAGTTATGGTTCTTGTCTCTGTGTGTTCCACTGATGACGGTGAACACACATGCGAAGTTTCATTCACATCCAATGAGTGGTTGCATAGATACCTTAAACTTAAACGCAAAAGTTTAACCTGATTGTCTACAGACTACGTTGACGCCACTAACGCTGGGGTCAAGGCAATAGCTCTCCTTGGACTTCGTCCGGGCGAGCTAAAAAGTGCAACCCAAGGGTGAAAGATACTGCAAGAAAATGACTTTGCCCAACTACGTTACACTACAGAAGAATGGGGTTTAGTGTCATTTTCATCGCATGACAGGTTATACACATACAGTCAAACCTGTCTTTAGCAGCCAGTCAAGGGAAGGGGCAAAACAGACAGGTTGTTGCTTGATACAGGTTAATTTGCCCTGAAAGCATAGAAATGAGAAAAAGCAAATGTGATTGCTTAAGACAAGTTGCTGCTTAATATTGGTGACCGCTTACACAGGTTTGGCTGTATATGGCATATCTAGTTATATTGGTGAAGCAAGACTTGGAATGAATCTGAGAAGAACCATTATCCTTCTGCAAGTAATTGGCAAACTTTCTCACATAAAGGTTGTGGACTGAGCTGGGCTTAGCGAACCCATGACCTCAGTGGTGAGAAGTGGTCATCAGACAACAGGGCCATAAATGTTGTGGACCGAGCTGGGCTTAGTGAACCCATGACCTCAGTGGTGAGAAGTGGTCATTAGACAACAGGATTATAAAGCTCTAGGCTACAGTGTACCTCACACTTCACAGGAAAGTATTTTTAACTACACAACTGTATAGACTTGTAATCTAGGTTCATTGGTTACATTATTTATTCATATTTACATCGATTTGACCTTAAAAGTAATTTAAACCTCCTGTTAACCTCAGTTTCAATTAAATAAATTGGACTACCTTCATGTACAGTCAAACCTGTCTTAAGCAGCCAGTCAAGGGAAGGAGCAAAAGTGGCCTTTTAATACAGGTTGCTTAAAACAGATTAATTTGCCTTGAAAGCGTAGAAATGAGAAATGTGGCTGCTTAAGACAAGTGGCTGCTTAATAAAAATGACCGCTAGCACAGGTTTGACTGTATTATTGTCTTTGCCATATAACTGAAAGTCTTGGTAACAAGTCACTGGAGTATTGAAACATTAGACAAGTCCCCTACCAGTTTACCGGTTACCAATTTTAGCAATCACAATATTTGTTTGGCTGACAATATAAAATGACATGCATTATCTCCTTATTGCCCTCTATCCACGTTCTTAGTTTCAAAAATGGTGCTTGGGTACTTTTTGTGTTAACACAGGATTCAGGTTGTATTTGTAATTTTACCGATTTTATTATCATAGCAACCACATTTTTTGTCCAAATGAAAAAATAAAATGACTTACATTATCTTATTACCCTCTATCCACATGCAAAGTTTCACAACCTAGCTCGAACGGACTGACTGATGAATTACGGCCAGCCAGACGCAGTAGAGGACGAATTAAAGGGAAGAATCTATATATATGGATGTGGTTATATTTTGAATAGTTACATTAGACTGCAGAAACCCAATATGTCAATTAGACTCTTCTCCTCTGCATAATCAATGCATGGTCTAGTGGTAAAGCAACAGACCCAGGATTGAATCACATGGGTTATATCACTTGCCAAAGCGGGCGATAGTATAGTGGATACTGTTGGCTACCCATGCCAGAGATTGTGAGTGACCTGAGGCCTCTGAAAAAACAACAATCAGAACTGGTTCTACTCAGAAAGTGGACTTGAGAGTCATTCATATAAGCTTTGACTGGGCTGAAATAAATTAGTATAAACTAATCACCTGTCAAGGCCATATGTGGCATCTTTTAGCAAGACCCTTTGTCTACATAATGCTAAACACTGGCTCTACCCAGGAAGCCTCCAAGCAGGACTGTTTCTTAAAGTTGTAAGGGCTAGTTTCACAATCGATGTAAAATAAATAAGTTTGAACTATGATAAACTTGTGATATGAATAAAGCTGCGAACCACTAGATATAAAAGCTACTTTACGACTAACAAAATAATAGACAATGGAAAAGAAAGAATAAATAAGAAACTACTTGTACAGATGACTATGGGTAAGATGACAATACCTATGAAATCCTCCTTTGTTGCTGTAATTGACAATTTGCAAAACACATGATTACATCAACTAATATCATTCGCATATCGGTACATAACAATAATTATTATATAGCTGTAACGATTGGTTGCATTCTTTGAGTTGTTAATAACTAGGTTTGTCACATATTGTCAGAAAAAAGGGCAACTTCTCCTAACACACTACAAAGTTTTAAAGTGTTTTATTCCTGAAAGAGATTATAAGAATCCATCATGAGTATCCATGTGGGATAGAAATATCTCAACCGAGGTGTCATAATTACATGCAGGGATGAGGCTCTGCTGAGTTTCCTGCATGTAATTTTGACCCAGTGGTTGAGAATTTTCTATCCCACATGGATTAACTCAAGATGGATTTTTTTCCCCCATTAATCTCAATTATGGTTAAACCTTCGATAATGGCTGTCATCACAAAAATATTCTACTTTTTAAATTCGTGTTTTAATACCAAAAATTTTACATTTATATGAAGACATTTACACCTGTTAATCTCTCCACACATTGTTTAAATAAGCAAGACATCATAAATATATATGTTGACATCATTGTTCTGACATAACGTCTATCACTTTTTCAAGGTTTCAAATATTTGGAAATCCAATACTTCTACCCCTTACTACGCCTTGCATTTTCATTTCCAGAATTTCTACTTTACGTTAGTTCGATGTTGATATCAAAGGGATATATGACCATAGTGCAAATGAGTCACTCATCGGATGTACCCTGTCACTTCTTTTCAAATTTTGAATGGACTGTACCTATGAAAAATTGTAGATGAAAAAAATGAGAATTAGCTGTCCCATGACATCCACATATATAATCAAAATCAACTTACTGATCCCCAATGGACCTTAACCCCTTTATTTGAACAAATTAAAAAAAATCTTGCTTATATGGATCATTTATACCAAACATGAACACATTGGCTTATCAGTTATTGAAAAAAAACTTTGGGAAATTACACTGACACTGGGCTGAACAGACCAAGAACTTTCCTCTAAATACCGAGAGTGCCAAGTGAGGAAGATTTTAGTATCATTTTCCAAGTCTAAGGTAGGACAGGTTGGGTATAAAATCCACAGCCTTCCACCTGCGAGGCAGATGCATATTCTCTTAAAGAAACAGGTTTTTGCAAAAGTTATAAATTACTTGTAGTGATCATGCGCTGCAACAAACATGCACTGCATTCTGGGAGCATGCATACAGGGATCAAACGTGAAACATGCAGGTTAATACTTATGTGGCAAAGGAAGAATAAAGGATGGACAAAAAAATAAATAAAATATATATATATATATATATATATATATATATATATATATATATATATATATATATATAAATATGTTGCTTGAAAAATAATCAATGGCTGCTGCTTAGCATGTGTTTATGACCTTAACCAGAAGTGCATTCATGGTACACTTTAGAAAATATATATGTGATGCTATCTGGAGCAGTTCAATGGTGTCAACGACATCAAGTTTTTGCTCGACTTTTAACCAGGCAAATCCTATCTTCTCAAGCTACCCACCCTGCTCCTACACTGTCTTAGATTCACTTCATTTATACTTTCACCCATTTGCCATACACATCCATATACCATTCTTCCTGGACATGGCATTGATGTGATGAGTTTGAATCTGCAGTCCATGTAGATTTGGCCGGTTCAACGCCATGCTTCGGGTGGCCATTGCTTGTATATTTTTTATCACTGTTACTTAATATCAATACAAAATGTGGCAAAAAGACAACAGAAATAAGCAACTTTGAGCACAACAAAATGACTTTAGTGTTGATTTTAGCCATTTCCTTTTGCTTTTCCACACCACTTGCCTTAACCTTTATCCACCAACCCATTACCATAAACCCTTGCATTCATTTAATATATTACATATGTCTACACAGACTCACCGTGATGCAAAAACAGTGCGAAAAGGCTTCAGGTACTTCTCAAACTCCTCTATCACCTGCATCTGTTGGCGGGTTTGTATGGAATTAGGTCTACAATGTATTTGAATATGTGTATTATACAGATGAATAGACGGACATTCTAACAATTGGGTATTTAACTGGCTTCTTTGCCCCCAGCTGATTGCTTGTGCGGCTAAATTTGAGCCATACAACAGATTTTAACAACATTAAAGCATCTTTAAAGTGTCTAGAAACAGTCACATCATTTATTATCAACTGTTTTTCAACCGTCCAAAAAAACTACTAACCCTTAACTCTAGACACATGAATATCCATTTGTGTGTGTGGACAGACAGACACACATACATTTTTTCATTAAATCCAAGAACTATTGTTTACAAAATGAAAGCCATAAAAACAACATACCTTTTGTCTCTAACATACTGTATTGCTTCTGCTCCCGTAATTCTATTTGTAAACACAAGATAACATGCTATAATCACACCCGTTCTACCTGTAATATATGAAAAATAACATTTACCTAATGTGGACATAAAAATAAAAATATTATATCTGTTGTCATTTATAATATTGTCACAGTGTGTACGTAACCTACTAGGAGAGGAATTTATGTAAGCGGTTCAGTTAGCTGAGACGGTAGAGCATTCGCCCTGTAATCGAAAGGTCCCGGGCTCGAGTCCCGGACTGGCTGCATATTTTTCACATCCTGTTAAAATATAATCAGGCTTTCAGGACTCCTTTTCCAGAAAAGCAGGGAAAAAGTGGGGTAAATTGGGACCTTTCATCAAAAAGTAAGGTAACTTAGCAAAGTCAGCAAGTTTTCTTAACTTCTGTGGCTGTAAATAAATGTCTGTATACTTGAATGCCGTACATTTATATAAAATAATTTCTGTTTTCACTAATGCTCCATTATGCAGAAGAAGTTATCAACCAGAATTAATTCAAGAACAAATTGTGGAGCAACATCTTACATGTAACAACAATCCATGTACTTCACTACATCCAAATAACAAACCATAGCCAAATACAATAGATATTGACTTTTTAACTTTGCGGCTTGCTTGGTTAAAGTATGTGTTTTTATATTTGATTCTGAAAAAGTGGGGAAAGAAGAATATTTTGAAGAAAAAAAAAAGTTAGGAAAAAGAGACAATGTAGCTAAGTCCCAGTTGAAAGCCTGTATAAGTGACGGAAAATTATGTGGTTGTAGATATCATAGAAAAATCATATTAATTTAATTAACACAATGTGCATTAACATAATGAGCTGCAAAGAGTACAATTTGCTAACAAAACAAAAATTTATCAATAAGGGAACGTTATGGTACAGTGTTGTTAAAACATATTTTTTTATTTAATGGGATTTATTAAAACAATTTTCAAGGCATCACGGGTTATAAGGCATATCCAGTTTTATTGGTAGAGGACAACTACAGAATGAATCTGAAAAAGTAGCGGACAACTTTCTCACATAAAGCTTTTTAACTGAGCCAAAGACCTCAGCGATGCGAGGTAAGTGGTCTTTAGACAAAAGCGTCTTTGACCACCAGACAGCAGAGGATCCTTTTATTTGTTGTTAACATATATAAACCAATGTATTTATTTATACAACAAGAATTCCGCGGAATGATATGTCTCACTGTGTCCGCTTTGACCGTTAATACACACATGGGAGAGAACAAAATTAAAAATATTATATTCATGCTATCAGTTATCTAACTTGGTTAATGTAGTAGGTTTAATGACTAAGAAATATTGTAGGAAGTATTGTGTGAAGTTTCGATCAAATACATTAAATGATTTTTGAGATATGAACTTGATGGTAGTTGCACACTAAACTTTAACCAGTATTTCTAAGTGAAACATATTTTTTTTAAAAAAACAACTTTAACCAGTATTTTTAAGTTAAAAAAATAAAAAAAAAAAAAAAAAAATATTTCTAAGTAAAACATATTTAAAAAAAAAAGAAAGAAGAATCAGATATGAATATAGAATTGACAAAATGAGAATTCAAGCCCATGGAATTTCTGTTTTCTAGACTTTGGCAAATCCCCAGTTAAGATACAGTGGCACATCAGTTTGGAAAATCCTTATTTTAACCTAAATACCCATTAAAAAATATCAACTCAAAGTAATCAAGCAATTTGCAGCATAAACTAGATTTCAGCATACCTCTACCAGCATGACAATGTACAGCCACTTTCCCGAGAGATACTGAAAACTGCATCACCTTCACCATGTCAAGTATTGTACTTAGAGACGCAACACCATAATCGGGCCTGGAAATTTAAACAATCCTAATTTTAATAGAAATTAACAAATCTTCAAATACTGACACATGATTTTCCTAAACAGTAAAGCATAGTAAAATTAATAGTGGAGTGCCTGGCTCAGTGGTAGTGCATCAGACCCAGGATTTGGGGTTTGATCCTCTGCCATGGCTATGTGAAGTTTCTTTTCATTGCTCAATCCATAATCTAATAATAGAAAAGGGAAGACATATAGGAATTGATAGGCACTTAACCCTTTACTTCATATAGACAACTTTGGACACCTCTTATATAGATGCTGTTGGACACCTAATATAGAAGGCTTTTGAATTATTGGGTGAATTATGTTTATATTAACTGACAGAGTGGAAAACAGTGCAGGAAGTGTTCAGATTGCTCATTACGAGCAATCTGAACACTTCCTGCACTGTTTTCAAAGGCCTTCTGTGATCGGTGCGAGAAAACGCGTATCTATGGAGTAAAGGGTTAAGGTACTGCCTTTTCTGCTTAAGGACAAACATCTATGTAAATAAAGATGAATACCATTTTTTCTTAGGATGTTCCCTGTATAACAACTTGAGAGATATTTATTTTAAAGATAATTGATAAATATTTGTATCACACAATGAACCTTAGAAAAAATAGATTAATACTTTTTAGTAACTTAAATAATATCCATTGTAATGCTACAACTGCATTTATTATTTGTATATGTCACTCTATTGTGAAATTGTGCTGTTTGTATTTTAGGCCAGAGGCCTATATTACCAAGTAAAAAAACTATAAACAAAAAAATAACTTCAGGAAGACACTTTATCTGCATGTATGCTAAGTACTGATTCTACTCAGGAATACTTCAAGAGTGGTGCGTTTAAGTTGTAAGAACTTGTTTCGCAATCAAAAAATACGTTTTTGAAAAATGACTGTTTAAACAGTAGCCAACATCACCAAAGTGTTTTCTAAAACTGATCAGTCTTCATTTAAACTTATTTAATTTACATTAATTGTGAAACAAGTTCCTACAAATTTTCCTGACCCAGCACTAAACACATGTCTTGATTCAGGATAATGAAAGCACTGATAATGAAAGCAGTGATAATGAATGCTCAGATGATAAAAGCACTGATAATGAAAGCAGTGATAATGAATGCTCAGATGATAAAAGCACTGATAATGAATACACGGATAACTAGAGCTATCACTGAAGGTGATGAATACCCCCGAACGCCGCCATGACAGAAAATGGTTAACCATTGTATGAAGTTTCATAAATTATATCCAATAGTTTTAAAGTTATGCTCCAGACAAAAAAAATTCTTAATAAAAGAGAATGTTATGGATTGAGTTTTTTGTATTGTTAATTTTTTTATGGTTTTGTTAAAATTGAAAACGGTCTTTTTAATTATTGTGCAGTGTACAAGCTTTCATGGCAATCAATAAATGTTATACTTTTTCGAGTTATGTTGAGGGACAACAATTTTATGGATAAGAAACAAACAAGAGCACTAGAAATACAATATCGAACCTGCTTTGCTCGAACTCCATGTATTCATCAACTTGGTTCTTTCATGAACTTTATTAAACTGTTATCACTGATGGCTTTAAAAGTATTTTAAAAGTACTGCACCAGACAAGGGAAATATATCAAAGGGCAATAACTCTGTAATTAGCAAGAATAGAGTTATGTTTCTTGTACACTGCACTTCCTGTCATTATATTCTACCATTGTATGAAGTTTGATGAAATTCCATCCAGTACTTTAAAAGTAATGCTCCGGACAAGAGAATATATCAAAGGGCAATAACTCTGTAATTAGCAAGAATAGAGTTATGTTTCCTGTACACTGCACTTCCTGTCATTATATTCTACCATTGTATGAAGTTTGATGAAATTCCATCCAGTACTTTAAAAGTAATGCTCGGGACAAGGGAAATATATCAAAGGGCAATAACTCTGTAATTAGCAAGAATAGAGTTATGTTTCTTGTACACTGCACTTCCTCACATTATATTCTACCATTGTATGAAGCTTAATTAAATTCCATCAGGTACTTTTCAAGTTATGCTCCGGACAAGGGAAATATATCAAAGGGCAATAACTCTGTAATTAGCAAGAATAGAGTTATGTTTCTTGTACACTGCACTTCCTGTCATTATATTCTACCATTGTATGAAGTTTGATGAAATTCCATCCAGTACTTTAAAAGTAATGCTCCGGACAAGGGAAATATATCAAAGGGCAATAATTCTGTAATTAGCAAGAATAGAGTTATGTTTCCTGTACACTGCACTTCCTCTCATTATATTCTACCATTGTATGAAGCTTGATGAAATTCCATCCGATACTTTTCAAGTTATGCTCCGGACAAGAAAAAATATCAAAGGGCAATAACTCTGTAATTAGCAAGAATAGAGTTATGTTTCTTGTACACTGCACTTCCTCTCATTATATTCTACCATTGTATGACGTTTGATGAAATTCCATCCAGTACTTTTCAAGTGATGCTCCGGACAAGATAATTGCAACGGACAGACCGACCGACAGACCGACAGACCAACCACAGGGTGACTCCAATATACCCCCTCAAAACTTCGTTTGTCGGGGGTATAATGAAAGCACTGATAATGAATGCTCAGATAATTAATGCATAGATAATGAAAGCACTGGTAATGAATGCTCAGATAATGAAAGCACTGGTAATGAATGCTCAGATAATGAACACACTTATTACTTTAAAAATAGTTACCAAGAACTCAAATACTGATGATTACCAGTCAAAAAGATTGAACTGAAACAGAATTGATGGATGGAACTAAACAACTGCACAAGTCATTATTGGTGACAACTATCACATCAATGATGCAGGTGGAAAAGGGAGTTGGCAAATAGCAAAGATGAAACTCAACATTAGTACATGATATATATGGAATCAACAAATCATCACTTACCATCCAAAGTTGTAGAAGAAAACTGAAAAGAAATAAAATTAAATTATTTATTGATAATAAAAAAATTGTATACAGACCGTAATCCGTTCAAGTACACCAAAAATGCATTTCAATTGCGTTTGTTTTGCGTGTCAAACGCGTTTGTTTTGAAATGCATTTTAGTTTCATTAATGGTTTGCATTTTTTTATGATAAAGTTAGAGAAAATACGAAAATGCAGTTCAAAACGATAGTGAACGCATTTTAACCTGTGTTTGCGTTTGAATTGTTTACCGTGTATCTTTTACCATTTAAGGTTTACACGATCTGTTCACCAATCGCATCATCTCTGGTTGTCCAATTGTAACACCGCAGTAGAATAAATAATAAGAACTAGATATTTAAAGGAATCGCCGGGTTTTATATGATAATATATTAATTAAATAAATTAAAATAATATTGATTAAAATCTTTCTGAAATATTGATTAAAATCATTCTGAAATATTTCTAACTAAGCCATCCTATGTTAGATATGGTCTACCATATAGTTGATGATTTGTAGCGTGAAAGCAGATTAATATGTTACATAAAACTCAATTATTGAAATTTAATACACACAGTACGGGGCATGTCAACTACATCAGATAAACACGTTAGGGTCACGTAATCATTAGATTGGTCAAAAAATTGTCAGACTGGTTTACAATAACGTTAATATTACGGTATCGAAAAAGTATATAGTAAATAAATGTGAACCAGTCCGTGTTTTTTTATATCTGCAGTGGTGTATAATCTGCTATTATGCAAGAAACAGAGTATAGACGCCTCAGCAAGATTTATTTTATTTACAGGAATAATGCATTATTTACAGGTATGTTTCCAATTTTAATTCCAGTTATGAATTTCGATAGATTGTCATGTTAAACAATTATAACAATTCATTAAACAAAATAATTTATATAATCCGCAAAGATAAATATATTTACAAATACAAATGCCTTAATTTATGTAGCAAACGCACACACTTTGTCTACTACTCCGACACAATTTATTTCTGACCTCGTGGCAACGTGCAATGTCGTCACTCTGACAGTTTCTTGCATCATTTAACGTCGTGTTCTATTTCACTATGGTAAATGCATGGGGGAGGCGGAGATGTTTCCATAAAAAAAGATGCCTTTAAGGGTAAAAGTTTTATGTCTTGTGGCATGGCTTCTAAAATCGCTGGTACATGTACTACTGTCTGACGCTTTCAAGGACTTTTATGTACATTACACCGATAGAATTCCTCTGATATCCTTCCTTCAAAAATTTCCAAGATACCCACTTAGTGAATAAAATGTTTGTTTCACTTGTGACGTCATCGGACATTGGCACAAGGTGATAGTGAAAGGGACAGCGTGTTCATTCTGTACACAAATTTAGGTATGTGTAGTTATTAATAACTCTATCAGCTTAATAGTAATCTTTTTTTAACAAATGCCTATATTGAAAACAAATATTTTGGAAGACACCCAGTAACAAACAAACGTGTGTTTGTTATATATATATGAACTATTTTTATATACAATTTTGGAAAAGCCCTAAGGGTTTTTGGTGTTACAAACAGATTTTCTAAAATTGCGTGAAAACTTTTCCTGATTGGCAATCATATAACAGAACAGCAACATAAATCAGTGTTCAGATAATTAAATCAGTTAATTGGGGTAGTTGTGTAAGCTGGTCATGCGTCATCTGATTGTTTTATCACACTTTTACAAGTAAAGAAACGATGCCCGAGGCAATGTTTTTCACGGGTAATTCGGGATTAAAACTTATAACAAAGAAATTAAATTAAAGTTACAGGTATAGCAATTTAAAGATTTTTAATGACAAAGAAAGCAATCATTTCGTTTAATTATTTATTTCATTGTCAATATAACTACGACAATATTAGAGGATATCCAAATCTTTATTATTTGATGCATTTAAGTTTGCATTCTTGTTTGTATCGTTTGTGGATCGTTCGCTCTGTTGCGTCCGTGTATCGTTTCGTTTATCGTTTCGCTTATCGTTTCGTTTATAGTTTCGTTTGCATTATTAGTCCATTTCTATATCGTTTAAAACGCGTTTGATATTTGTTTTGTTTGCGTCCGTTTGGTGTACTTGAACGGATCACGGTCTGTACAACTAGACTTAAAATATCACATAAATCATTTTCAGTGGAATCACTTACCTCTCACCACTAAGATCCTAGGTTTCAGACCCACTTGATACAAAAACTTTATGTGTGAAAATTTGCCAGTAACTTGCAGAAGGATGATGTTCTTCTTAAATTCATTCTGAGGTCTTCCTCCACCAATAAAACTGGATATGCCTTAATTATATATTAAACTTGAAATGTGTTGAAAATGGAGTCAAACGTCATTCCTCGTCTTGAGTTGGACTTACTGATATCAAATATATTACTTTCAGTGGGATGAGTTACGTGTTGATGTGATCTTGGTGTACTTCAAAATGATTAGATGACCCTGGGTCATGCCTGCTTCCATAAAATCATATCACTGCGGTCATGGATTTGACACCCAGCCCAGTCAAAAACTTGCCTGTTACAGCAGTTTAAATTTATATTTATTTCAATTCAATTGTGAAACAAGTTCTTACAACTTAGGCAAATCATGCTCAAAGTCATCCTGGTGAGAACCAGTACTAAGCATATGCGGGAAAGTGTCTTGCTAAAGGACACCACAAATAGCCATGGCGGAGAATCGAACGAACGACCCTCCAATCATGGGTTCAGTGCTCTACAACTGGACCATGCGCTCCACAGTGTTACAGTGGTTCTAGATACTCATATTGTGACGTCTTCCTCCACTATTAAAAGTATATTATGTACCTTGCACTGTATGTATTAAAATGGTGTTAAATCGAATCCATTACAACGATAAATAAATACATCAACCGACTGTCTTTAGTACATGTAACACAAGTACACAACATACCGCCTTTTTCCATAAAAGTTTGAGGATTATAGAGAAATCCACTGGGGTCTAGTTTATGTGGACCACAGTCACTATGTTCTCCTGCAATCTGTAAATTGACTATTGTGTTGATACCCACACTGAAATACATAAAAAAACAACGATATAGTCTACCTTTCTATAGAACAATATTAACTTCATTAACACGGAACATAGTTAATTGATTATTGAAGATCACAGAATGTGGTCAATAGAGATTAGATGATTTGGAATTCAAATCTTTTAAGGGCTCTTTGTAAATGAATTTATAAGCGACCAATGTGAACAAGTTATTGAATTTATACAAGAAATGATGTAAAAGAAGTCAAAATTAGTACATATGCAACATTAGAATGCCTGATAAAGAAGCCAACCGTTTAGATGAATGACATGTGGCTCATCTCCGCAAGTAACTGAAACTTTCACACTTGAGTAGTGAGAGATGGATGACATGTGGCCCATCTCTGTCTGCAAGTAACTGATAACTTTCACACTTGAGTGGTGCGAGATGAATGACATGTGGCCCATCTCTGCAAGTAACTGATAACCTTCACACTTGAGTGGTGAGAGATGAATGACATGTGGCCCATCTCTGCAAGTAACTGATAACCTTCACACTTGAGTGGTGCGAGATGAATGACATGTGGCCCATCTCTGCAAGTAACTGATAACCTTCACACTTGAGTGGTGAGAGATGAATGACATGTGGCCCATCTCTGCAAGTAACTGATAACCTTCACACTTGAGTGGTGCGAGATGAATGACATGTGGCCCATCTCTGCAAGTAACTGATAACCTTCACACTTGAGTGGTGAGAGATGGATGACATGTGGCCCATCTCTGCAAGTAACTGATAACCTTCACACTTGAGTGGTGAGAGATGGATGACATGTGGCCCATCTCTGCAAGTAACTGAAACTTTCACACTCAAGTGGTGAGAGATGAATGACATGTGGCAATGTTGTATATAAATCATCATGGAGACTGTGGCCAGGCGAGGATTCAAACTCAAGACCCTTGGATAAATAGTCAGACTTACTACTGACTGAGCTAATCGGGCCCAGCTACCAGCAGATCAACCTTTAGATTTTCTGGTCATGAAATATGAAAGATGAGGATAGGTAAATAAACATTACACTGTTTTACAAGATAATTTATATTCTATTTATTACTAATAATGAGACGCTTTGTATCCAGTGTTTAGAAATATATTTTTTAGACATTTACAGCGATTATTCCTGATATACCGGTACTGCCTTTACAGGGAATTTATCAGGATTTTTACAAAATTTTAAAACTGGCTATAAACATTTTTTTCCAATATATCATGCCTATATATCCAAAAGGATATATATTTAACCCTTTACTTCATATAGACGCCTTTGGACACCTCTAATATAGAAGGCTTTAGAATTATTGGGTGAATTATGTTTATATTCAATGACAGAGTTACGAGCAATCTGAACTCTTCCTGCACTGTTTTCAAAGGCCTTCTATGATTGGGGCGGGAAAATGCGTATCTATGGAGTAAAGGGTTAAACATGCCAAAATAATATATTGAAAAGGGATTTCATAACTAGGGCTTCATGCCTAGGTTAGACTTCCTGTTTAAAATTGCAACATATTTTGTGTTGATTAAATGGGATTTCATTTGGAATTTAATTTGATCCATTTTACAGGTTTACACGTAATAAAAATGGTTTCATTTTAGAACAAGAGTTGTCAGATGACAACATAGCACGCCGATGGGATAAAACTCACCCATGCAAATATTGAGATTGGAGGCAAACACAAAAACTTATATGCAACTAAACGCAAAAGTTTAACCTGGGTATCTACAGACGAAAAAATAAATCCAAAAGGGCCATAGCTTTGCCAACATGCAACCGCGAGTTATGGTTCTTGTCTCTGTGTGTTCAATCAATGATGGCCAAGTGGAGACTCTGGATCGACAGTAATATGCATTTTTCACTGCGCTGCAGGCAGGGTCGGCTATCTTAAGTCAAAATGTTATTAAAGATGCTTACTCTAAAAACTGCTGTACTATATCAAACTTCTGTATACTTTCGTTTGATGGCCGTGCCATAGCTAAAATATTCTCTGTAACCCTGCAAATAGAAAAACAAAACACACACTAATATATCAACGATATATCTAGTTTAGAATTCATTTCCTCCGTATGTTTCGTTTTATACTCGTGATTTTATCAAATGATAGAGAAGCAATTGTAGAATGGGAGAAAAGCAATAACACTTCAGCCAGCATGTAAGGGCATAATCTGCTAGCATGGTATAGCAGTGTCAGTACAATACTACTCATCAGTGATTTGGAATGCCAATAAGATTTCATTTCATGTCAAAGCACTCCTTCATTTACATTATAGATGTCTGCAATAATTTCCTTTGGTCAATATTCAAACTTGAAAAAGAGTACAAAAACTACAATGACATAAATATAAACAAGAGGGCCACATTGGCCCTAAATCGCTCACCTCGTGTGACAGTGGAGACTGCCAAAGACGGCAACTTTTAATAATGTGTGTGCCATACATTTGAATTACGTCAGTTTAGATACATGTATATATAACCACTGTGTAAGTTTGACCAGTTTTAAAAACACTTTAAAAGACTCAATGTACACCAATACATAGAGTGGAACATTTTTATTTGTGAAAGAATATTCAAATTTCTTCAAAAATATCATTATAAATTATAAGTTTCATCACCTTCATTTACTTTATGACACAGATTCTGCACCTGAGTACACAGCAATTGCTAAGTAAGGAAACTGCGGTGGTAATGCAGTGAATACCCGTAAAGTGTCGGCTGTTCATGCAGGCAATCAAGTTAAAATTTTAACTTTTTAGTGATGACAAAAATGTACTATATTGGAGAAATGTCACAAAAACATACCATTCAGAGTACAGTCCCTTGATGACCATCTCCTTCTGTGACCAGGCCTCCCCTGAGCTGCTGCAGTATTTACATTTTTTACCTCCACAGAAGAGAGCACACTGTTTCTCTGTTGAAATCAAACCACGTGCAGTCTCGGATGTTCTGCTATATAGCCCTTTTGGTTTTTCATCTTAATGTAACAAAGTATGAAAGAAAACTGTGATCAAAACAATGTGACCATCACAATTGCAGTAGCCTCGATTGTTGGACATAAAAATATAAAATAAAGCATGCTGTTTGTTTGAATATTTAGCTACATTTTATGCCATCGGGAACTAAAAGACGATCAGTTAACCTAACAACACTTTCCAGGTTATCCATTACTGGAGCACACCCATCTCCGCAAGTAACTGATAATTTTTTCCATTTGAATCAGCGATGAATGAAAGTTGAATGACACAATGTTTTATATCAATCATCACGGAGACATTGGCCAGGCAGGGATTCAAACTCATGACTCTGGATTGCACTACCGACTGAGTTAGCCGGGTCTGGCAGGGTCACAGTTGTCAATAATAATTTAATATGTAGGCAGGAACAAAATTCGATTCAACATTGCAGTGGGACCTTAAAGAATTCTCAAAATTATTTTCTAAGTGTATAGACTTTATTATTATCAGATAAAGTGAATCTCTAAAACTGTGTTGTCTAGAAATAAAAACATCCTGCCTGTAACATTGTAACATTGTGACACTTACACATATATATCTTCGCCCGAGGGTAGGGATTTCCTTAACCATCACTCACAACTGTCAGATTTATTTTCATGCCTACTTAAAGGTATTATAACTATAAAAGAGCTAGACATAATATAAGACTTATGATGTCAACATATGATATTGAAGTCTTTTTAACAATGTTAGACAGACATGTACCATTAGGAGTATCTCACTGTCTCTAAATGGTAAAGGAATTATCCCAGTCTGGCACATGAAAAAAGATTGATCTTTGAACTACAGGCCTAGATTTTGTGTGCAACACTTTGTCTGCTTATGGTGAACATTTGTGCCATGTTTTTTTTTAACTCTGTCAAGTGGTTTACAAAATATGGAGTGGAAATTTTGTACATATATCTAACCGAGAATCTCTAAGTGTGACCTTGACCTTTGAGCTACGTGCCTGGGTCTTGTACTGAGGGGCATATTATCTAATTATAGTGAACATCTGTGCCATGTTATATGAATATCTGTCATGTGGTTTACAAAATATGAAGCGGATATGAAATGTGTATATTTATCACACACCCACACACCCATTTATATCCATGTCTGGGTCCAAGTTTTCAAAGTACTGTTATATGAATTTTTAAATCAGGATATTATGAGGTTTAATACTTTCAAGGTAATGATTTACTGGCAGTCATAACAAAATGTCTGATTGGTACTTTGACACACCTTTAACCTGTTTGTTCACCCACTCCAGGTCCTCCTCCCCAGGGTGCTGAAGCTCGTCAGGATCAGGCTCCATGTCACCAATCACCTTTATACCCACATCTGAAATATAGAGTATATCATAGATTAGTTTAATTAATGAGATGCATGTCTTATTGTGCCAGACACATGGGAAGGAAACATCATGTCTAATAGCATTTCATACATCAGGATTCTGATACATTTGAAGGTAGAGCACAGTATTGCTTGGCCTCACTTTGCATGGACAAGAGTTGTATCTCCCAAAGGTCCCCATTCTCCAATTCGTTAAGTACCACCTCTTCATTCCATACTGACTGCAGAAGTCTGAGCAGAGTATCGGCTGCTGTTTCTGCTGATGTCTTCAATGCTTCTGGTGGGATGCTACTTGCCTAGTGCCTCTCCTGCCAATCTGTGGAACTTCCATCTTTCTTGTTTCAACTGATGTCTTCAATGCTTCTGATGGGATGCTACTTTTCTAGTGCCTCTCCTGCCAATCTGTCGAACTTCCATCTATCTTGTTTCAACTGATGTCTTCAATGCTTCTAATGGGATGCTACTTGCCTAGTGCCTCTCCTGCCAATCTGTCGAACTTCCATCTATCTTTTTTCAACTGATGTCTTCAATGCTTCTTGTGGGATGCTACTTGCCTAGTGCCTCTCCTGCCAATCTGTCAAACTTCCATCTATCTTGTTTCAACTGATGTCTTCAATGCTTCTTGCGGGATGCTACTTGCCTAGTGCCTCTCCTGCCAATCTGTCAAACTTCCATCTATCTTGTTTCAACTGATGTCTTCAAAGCTTCTTGTGGGATGCTACTTGCCTAGTGCCTCTCCTGCCAATCTGTCAAACTTCCATCTATCTTGTTTCAACTGATGTCTTCAAAGCTTCTTGTGGGATGCTACTTGTCTAGAGCCTCTCATGCCAACCTATTCAACTGATTCTGTCTATTTCACGCCGTTCTTCACTTCCTTGTTGATGATGTCATATTCCCATAGGATAGTTTGCCTATGTTCTCGTGTTCTCGCTTGTTTAGTTGTTGTTGAACTGCTTCTCCATGATTTTATGTATAGTGCCATTGGATAACCAGGTCTTGTAGTTTCGTTTCTGGAACCCAAACTCCTCTTCACATGTGGTCCCCCTACTTCTCTTGTGAGCTGTCTTCTAGGTCTGCCAGAGCCTGGAAGCAGTTGCTGAGGGCCAGTGTGAAGGAATGATGATTCGACTCTCAGTTTGGATGTGTTGAATCATGTTCCAGCATCATTCCTGCTCTTCTGACACTGGCGTTCTGGACTTGGAGTTAAGCTATCACAAGCTCTCACCCTGTACTGCTCCCTGATCAGTATCAGACAGAGACTGGACTTGGAGTTAAGCTATCACAAGCTCTCACCTGTACTGCTCCCTGATCAGTATCAGACAGAGACTGGACTTGGAGTTAAGCTATCACAAACTCTCAACTGTACTGCTCCCTGATCAGTATCAGACAGAGACTAGACTTGGAGTTAAGCTATCACAAGCTCTCACCCTGTACTGCTCCCTGATCAGTATCAAACAGAGACTGGACTTAGATTTAAGCTATCACAAGCTCTCACCTGTACTGCTCCCTGATCAGTATCAGAGAGAGAGACTGCACTTGGAGCTAAGCGATCACAAGTTCTCACCTGTACTGCTCCCTGATCAGTATCAGAGAGAGACTAGACTTGGAGATAAGCTATCGCAAGCTCTCACCTGTACTCTCCCTGATCAGTATCAGAGAGGATCATTCTCCGCTTTCGAGATATCATAATATGGTTGGTCTATCTGATTCCTCACTGACCAATCTGGGGAGGTTCATGCAGCGTTCAATTGGGTATGGATTTACATGGGAAGATCGTTCATTCTATTACAAGGTTGTACTGTTTTTGGAAGTCAATGAAGAGTTCTCATTCATATCCTCCAATCCCTCCCTACCCGTGATGAAATCCCATTAAACATTGTTGTCCCCCACCTTGGCATCTATTGCTCATAACTATGGTCGTATCTCTCCTCAGAGCTCAATAGTAGAATCCCCCCTTGTTTGTTGCGATGTTTGTTGGAGCATAGCACTGAAGGATGGCGACTTCCTGGAACATGTTGAATCTGGCCGTCAAAAACATTTCTGTTGTATGTTATCTGCACTCTCATATTTATACATTGCAGTACAAAATTATGTCTAGAATATGTTGTTGTTGTGTGGTGTTTAGCGTCACTTTCAACAATTTTTCAGTCATATTGCGACAGTGTCTACTTGAGACAGTATTCTAAGTGCTGTCACACTTGAGTATCATGCCGCAGACACATGGTATGATACCCCACCCAGTCACATTATACTGACACCGGGCCAACCAGACCTAGAACTCTCCTCTAAATGCTGAGCATCAAGCGAGGAAGCTTCTAGTACAATTTTTAAAGTCTTTGGTATGACCCGGCAGGGGATTGAACCCACGACCTTCCGCATGCAAGGCGGACGCTCTACCACTAGACCAATTCGTGGTCATGTCCAGAATATATCATTTTTTACTGTAGTGATGGTCTAGTAGTAGAGCGTATGCCTTGCACATGGGAGGTCATCATGGGTTTGATCCCTGGCTGATGATCATACCAAAGACTTGGAAAAATGGTACTAGAAGCTTCCTTACTTGTTCCTCAGCATTAGGAGAATAACTCTAGGTC
This sequence comes from Panopea generosa, assembly GCA_029582155.1. Classification (NCBI taxonomy): domain Eukaryota; kingdom Metazoa; phylum Mollusca; class Bivalvia; order Adapedonta; family Hiatellidae; genus Panopea; species Panopea generosa. The sequence goes on along the minus strand of CM055903.1, from coordinate 48,816,292 downwards.
TGGTCAACTCGATGTATAATGTGATTAGGTGGGGTATCATAACACGTGTCTGCCGTCTTGCAGCCCTTAGAATACTGTCTCAAGTAGACACCATTGAAATATGAAAAATTGCCAAAGTTTATCATTAACCTGTGTTCTTCTATCGAGATGTTATCACATTAGCGGTATCAAATACACAATAAGTTCCCTTATGATCTTCACCGAAATGATATGTTTTGAATATGAAGATACTAAGTTATTCATATAGACACAAGTTATATTTAACCCTTTACTTCATATAGACACCTTTGGACACCTAATATAGACACCTCTAATATAGAAGGCTTTTGAATTATTGGGTTAATTATGTTTATATTAACTGACAGAGTGGAAAACAGTGCAGGAAATGTTCAGATTGCCTTCTGTGATTGGTGCGGGAAAACGCATATCTATGGAGTAAAGGGTTAACTATCCCCATGATAAATACATAAAAATTAAAAAGAATATTGTATCTTTATGTCAGTTTGACACATTATTAGAACAAAACAAACATTTATCATCTGCCACAGCCATGGTTGTAACAATGAATCCAAAAATCATAAACAAATCTAAATATATTTGAAGAAAATTACATTTTGTGCAAACATATGAACACAAGCTCTGATGTATACCATAAAGTTTGTATTTTTTATCTACTATAACTCAAAAGGGAGCAGTAATTATTATATAGCCTAGTGCAGTGGATAGAGTAATGGTCACTCACACTACAGGTTGTGGGTTCAATCCAAAGCTCAACCTGAAAGCCTCTTAAAAACAACACTCAGTACCGGGTTCTATCAAGGAAGCCGAACTCGAAAGCAGTTCATATATAAACTTTGAGCTTCTTTGCAACTGAACGAAAATAAAAGCGTATAAACTAAACTATACCCATCATGATTTAATTATTCCAAAGTAAGCTCCAGAATACGTTACATAACTAGCGACACTTCCTGCCACGGAATAATCTGCGAGACAACTGTGCATCACGTAATTGTGCTCAACCAACATACCAGCTCAGGTAGACTCCAAAACAGAAACAATATTGTGTAATAATCAATACGAAATATGACCAGGATATTTCCATCTCCATCAGCAGTAAAACTGGCAATTACTTCTGGTGCTGTTTGTAAATAATCTAATATCCTGCTTAACAGAGTTAATCATTAAGTCTCTACAGTTTCAAAGACAGTCATAAAACTCGATATTCTTTGGAGGGGAATGAACACAACATATAATTAATTATCTACTGAGTAGAGGATGGAAAACATCTTTACTGACCTGTGTGAACATTCATTTAATATTTCTTGTATAAAACTTATTTACTAGCCCAATATTGTCAACAAAATCACCAAATAATGGTAATGATAGTATTGATTTTCAAAGTGTTGAATTTTTTTTTTCATGATTTAAATCTGTCTATTTTTGTTTATATAATGATTAACCTTTTGCTCCATAAGCATTTTCTTGGACTCTTCCAAATTGAAAGCATTGTTTCACCAAGTATCAGCAATAGGTGAATTATATTTATATTAACTGACAGAGTGGAAAACAGTGCAGAAAGTGTTCAGACTGCTCGTTACGAACAATCTGAACTCTTCCTGCACTATTTTCTAAGGCCTTCTGTGATTGGTGCAGGAAAATGCGTATCTATGGAGTAAAGGGTAATGCAAATTTAAAATCTGGCAAAAAAAAATGCTGCCTGCCTACCCTCAAAAAATATACTGAGTTGGAGCACAAGAAACATATTTTTAAGGATGGCCTTAGTGTGGCAGATTTTTACTCATACCAATTGATTTAAAGTGATACACAGCAAATATAAAATTTCACTCATGTTTTCGAATCAACCAAGTTCCTTTGGAGTCCTTATAATAACCATATGGAGATATAAATTGTAAGATCACATAACTCAGAAAAATGATACATTAACAATTCAATGTATAATTATATTAGTTTCTGTCAGTCACTGTATGATGTAAAATCTCAAATAATCATTTTATCATGAAAAGTTAACGTCATTTATATATTCAGGCACGTCAGAAAGTAGTTCAGCATTTTACATTCGAGAGTCTGGCTATATGGAAAACACCGAGCAAAAAAGTGATATTATGGTAGGTTACAGGGCCGTCATTTGACCATTTTTGGCTGAATTTTGACCCCATTTCCTCTGCCCTGGAATATACTTTTCTCCCCTTATTTTGCTCTGGGGGGAAATTTTCTATTATTATAAGATACTAAAAAATGTGCATCTGGTTCGGCCAACTATCTCTTGTTTTCAACTTGTTATACATGCATCTTGAGTTTTTCTGCATAACCATGCACAGGTATGTGACAAGTTAATGACACGAACATCCCCCCACTCAGAGTCAGTGGGCCCTGTGGCCCCATTCCTCCAAACTGATGGGAGGTCTGGGTTAATATCAAAATTACATCATGTGTTTATTACACATCGAGTCCTGCACTGTAAATTATGGGATTATGTTTCGTTTTTGTGAATTCGTGAATATTTTTTACAGTAAAATCTTACTGGTGAGAAAAAGTTGCTGGTATTTACAACTTTTTTATTGCCGTCAACAATTATGCTAATTCATGTTGCCACACCCCACCAGACATCCTATTTATTTGTTTGTATATCTGCATGTTGTTAAGCCTCGCTGTCAACAATTTTTCAGCTATACTGTGATGATGTCTATGTCAGAGACAGTATTCTAAATGCGTTGCACTGGAGTATCATGTCTCAGACACATGGTATGATCTGAGACGAACAGCTCCACCCCTAGACTACCACTGCGGTTGTTACCCTTGTTAAAGACAAGTAATGTCATCAGAGCCTACTCAGACATTTAAGAATCTAAACCTTACAGCAGAATATTTATTTGTTCATTAACAATGCTAATCCTTCTGAAGTAACACAACATTTGTCATATATCTACATTTAGTTATACAGGTAATGCACTCTTCAACTACATTTCTTTCTTTTACAATTATCACCAATCTAATAAAAATGACATTAGAACTAATTACAATTTTTTGTATGAGATCTCAACTTTTAACTTATTGCTTCATTCATTTGTTTTATAACAACATTGTCTCATACAAATTCCATAAATATGATACTATAAAATTCAACATGTTCACCTTATCCCAATTCAGAGAATTTAGTGCACAATCAATTACAGACTGTATCCCAGGAAAGCACCTGTCAACCCTGATTAGCTTCTTGGCTCGTTATCTTTGCTAATGAAATATTGATTAGAATAAGGTCTATAAATCAATACCACACATTAACACATTGTCTCTTTGGCACACCAATCTATTGTGTACCAATTATCACATTGTTGTTGTTGTTGTTTGGTGTTTAGCATCGCTTTCAAGAATTTTTCAGTCATATCTTGATGGTGTCTACCGGAGACAGTATTCTAAGTACTGCAACACTGGAGTATCATGCTGCAAACACATGGTGTGATACCTCACCCAGTCATATTATACTGACACAGGGCCGACCAGACCTAGAACTATCCTCTAAATGCTGAGTGCCAAGCATCCAAAACTTCTAGTAACATTTTTCAAGTCCTTGATACATGTATAATCCGACTTGGGATGAATTCTACAACCTTCCCCATGTGCGATGGTAATTATCACAATGCAAATTACAACTGAAACAACAATTATATAAACTAGAGCTGAACAACTCTATAGGCAAAACATGGCATTCAAATTGAATGAGATGCTTCATGCATGTATGTTACAATCTGTTTTTAAACAGAACAAGAGGCCCAAGAGGGCCTGATGACGCTCTACTTACTCATAGTGGTCATAGCACTTTTTGAAATACTCCTATGCAATAGTAACATCGGGGCAGGGTAATTTTTAACCCTAAGGACACCATTTGAACAAATCTAACAAAACTATAGTTGGTCATCATTACTACATAAACATTTTGAAAATCTGTTGGGCTGTTCATGAGATTTTTTAAGTTTTTGACTATTTTTAGTATTGGTGGCCATCTTGAAGTTCAGATCGAAAAAAAAAATCTTCTGTATAGTCTCCTATGCAATAGAAACATCCATATGAAGTTTCAGTTTAACTTGCCTAGTGGTTTCAGAATAGATGAAAGAAAAAGAGAATTTTCTGTTTTCCCATAGTATCCCTATGTAAAATTCCAAGTCCCCTTACAGGGCTCCTATAAACTTTTATCTGCAATCAAACCCCTACACATAGGGATAATTTATGCCAAATATGAACAAATCTGACATACTGGTTCTTAAGAAAACGATTTTAATAATTACCAATTTTTACCCTTTTGTGGCCCTCCTGACCCCTTCAGACAGTGGAACCAAGTCATTTTTTACAAATCTGAACCTCCTTCACCAAACAATGTTTTTGTGAAGATATAGGCACAATCATTTCCATTCAAAAAAAAAAAAAAAAAAAAATATTATAATGACATGTATCCCCCTAATTGAACTCTCGGGGCGGGGTCATTTTTAACCCTAGGGACATCATTTGAACAAATCTAACAAAACTATAGTTGGTCATCATTACTACATAAACATTTTGAAAATCTGTTGGGCCGTTTTTTAAGATTTTTTAAGTTTTAAACTATTTTAAGTAATGGCGGCCATCTTGAATTTCAGAAAAAAAAAATCTTCTGTATAGTCTCCTATGCAATGGAAACATCCATGTGAAGTTTCAGTTTAATTGGCCTGGTGGTTTCAGAGAAAGTGCTGCTGACAGACGACAGACAATGCGCCATTGTATAAGCACTTCTGGCCTTTGGCCAGTAGAGCTAAAAATGAAATTTATCATTGTGAACTATTCCATCTATTCGTTGAAATGCTTGAAATGTTAATTACCAATATACAGCCACTATGTATCAAGACTAGAGTACTGCAAGCAATACATAAGTAGTCCTTACCCATTTACCAATTGTGTTGCCATAGCACCATTTAATAGCATTTTTATGCAAACATCAAATATCAAAATAACAACTCAAACACTTTTGTAACAATCAGTTTATTTTACTAACATTGAAAAGCTACTTTCATTTTTTTGGACAAATTTTATTTTGCATAGTCATTTTAAAGAAAAATGGACAGAAATCACGACAAAAAAATCAATGCTTCGAAAGTCAATACAAAAGTTTGGGTTGCTGCAATTCTGAGTGAGCAGGTAGGAGCATGGGAAAACAATCTATTTTTTAAGGATGGCCTAATTCTTTTTGTCGTACCTAGTTGCCAATAATTTGAAGTGCATTGATTTTTTTCCATTTGATGAATTTGTTAACCTTCATGAGCAGAATGTGTCAAAAGGTCAGATCTATATTAACCAAATTCAGAATTTGCACAAAGCATCCATTACATAACATTGGTTTGAACCGTTTCATACCACTGCATTCTCTCTAGTTTGATAAATATTACACAGGTAACCTAGTTTCACCAAACAGATTATATATCAATATTTAATTAAAACTGTGCTCCCCAATTGATTATGTTTTGCCTGGCAGCATAAGTGTGCATCAAGTAAGCATTAAAATACATAATGAATGATGACATCATTATAATCAATCTGAAGCAAAATACAGGTTTACAAACAACAACACTGAGTGAACAAACAGGGCCCTTTGCAGAAGTTGTTCATTTACACAACGTTGAGTGAACAAACAAGACCTTTTCCAGAACTTGTTCATTTATACAAAAGTGAGAGGATAAACAGGGCCCCTTTCAGTACTTGTTCATTTACACAGATATGAGAGAACAAACAGGGCCTTTTTCAGAACTTTTTCATTCACACAAAAGTGAGTGACCAAACAGGACCTTTTTCAAACTTGTTCATTTATACAAAAGTGAGAGAATAAACAGGGCCTCTTTCAGTACTTGTTCATTTACACAGAAATGAGAGAACAAACAAGGCCTTTTTCAGAACTTGTTCATTTACACAGAAATGAGAGAACAAACAGGACCTTTTTAAGAACTTGTTCATTCACACAAAAGTGAGTGAACAAACAGGGCCTTTTTCAGAACTTGTTCATTTACACAGAAATGAGAGAACAAACAGGGCCTTTTTCAGAACTTGTTCATTCACACAAAAGTGAGTGAACAAACAGGGCCTTTTTCAGAACTTGTTCATTTATACAAAAGTGAGAGAATAAACAGGGCCTCTTTCAGTACTTGTTCATTAACACAGAAATGAGAGAACAAACAGGGCCTTTTTCAGAACTTGTTCATTTATACAAAAGTGAGAGAATAAACAGGGCCTCTTTCAGTACTTGTTCATTTACACAGAAATGAGAGAACAAACAGGGCCTTTTTCAGAACTTGTTCATTTACACAGAAATGAGAGAACAAACAGGACCTTTTTCAGAACTTGTTCATTCACACAAAAGTGAGTGAACAAACAGGGCCTTTTTCAGAACTTGTTCATTTACACAGAAATGAGAGAACAAACAGGGCCTTTTTCAGAACTTGTTCATTCACACAAAAGTGAGTGAACAAACGGGGCCTTTTTCAGAACTTGTTCATTTATACAAAAGTGAGAGAATAAACAGGGCCTCTTTCAGTACTTGTTCATTTACACAGAAATGAGAGAACAAACGGGGCCTTTTTCAGAACTTGTTCATTCACACAAAAGTGAGTGAACAAACAGGGCCTTTTTCAGAACTTGATCATTTATACAAAAGTGAGAGAATAAACAGGGCCTCTTTCAGTACTTGTTCATTTACACACAAATGAGAGAACAAACAGGGCATTTTTCAGTACTTGTTCATTTACACAGAAATGAGAGAACAAACAGGGCCTCTTTCAGTATTTGTTCATTTACACAGAAATGAGAGAACAAACACCACTTTTTCAGTACTTGTTCATTTATATAAAAGTGAGTGAACAAACGGCCTTTTTCATAATTTGTTTATTTACACAAAAGTGAGAGAACAATCAGGGCCTTTTTGGGCCTTTTCCAGAACTTGTTCATTTATACAAAAGTGAGTTAACAAATAGGGCCTTTTTCAGAACTTGTTCATTTACACAAAAGTGAGAGAACAAACAGGGCCTTTTTGGGCCTTTTCCAGAACTTGTTCATTTATACAAAAGTGAGTGAACAAACAATCTTTTTGGCCTTTTCCAGAGCTTGTTCATTAATACAAAAGTGAGGGAACAAACAGGGCTTTTGTCAGCACAAAAGTGAGGGAAACAAACAAGGCCTTTTTTAGAACTTGTCCATTAACACAAAAGTGAGAGAACAAACAGGGCCTTTGTCAGCACAAAAGTGAGAGAACAAACAGGGCCTTTTCCAGAACATGTTTATTTAAAAACAAAACACTGATAGCACAAACAGTACCTTATTCCAGACTGCATTTATTTCAACACTGAAAGAACAAAAAGGACCTTTTTCCATGTGTTTTATTCAAACACTGATAAAACAAATCAGGGCCTTATTCCAGAATGTGTTTATTCAAACACTGATAAAACAAACAGGGCCCTTTAAAGTTTTCCAAAATATATTTATTTAAACACTGATAGAACAAACAGGGCCTCATTCCAGAATGTGTTTATTTAAACACTGATAAAACAAACAGGTCCTCATTCCAGAATGTGCTTATTTAAACACTGATAGAACAAACAGGGCCTCATTCCAGAATGTGTTTATTTAAACACTGATAAAACAAACAGGGCTTTATTCCAGAATGTGCTTATTTAAACACTGATAAAACAAATTATTATGGAACATATTGGTTTTTTTAATGACTTCTATAATGGTTCTAGAAAGGAGCAAATTCTTCATTGTAAGCTAAGAACTAACTGCAGTAGCTTGAATTACTATCTCTTTCAGAAAGAAATTGTTGAATCGCCTCTTTGCATATGCAGCGAAACAGAAACTACGTATCACTTCTTTTTCAAGTGTACTTGCTACTCCAACTTGAGAAGCACAATGGCGAATGAACTTCGTAATATAACTACAATATCTCTCGGCATTTTACTTTTTGGCAGTTGTAATCTATCTTTATAGCAAAATAATGCGATCTTCAAATCTGTTCATAACTACATTATTAAGAGCAATCGATTCTCTTAAGGTGGCCTCTTGTAGTCTTATATATATTTTTTATTTATAGTTTTATATATACATGTACTAATGGTGAACCAATAGCTAAATTCTCGCGGTCTACGGATTGCAGCCCCCGGTACGGCTCGTCAGACTTCCCTTTGACATCACCAGTAAAAGTCTCTCTCTCTCTCTCTCTCTCTCTCTCTCTCTCTCTCTCCATAAAATTATACGTAAATTAGGTACTGAAACATTACCAATAACATTAAACGTTTATCTGCCATCATTGTATCTGTTTAAGCATGGAGCGGATTTACATAAGCATGCATTCAATCCAATCCATTTTCTATCTGTGTATCATTCTTACAGCTTATAAAATATTACATGTGATTGTGTTGCAACATATAGATAATGAAATAAAATATGTTTAAACTGAATTATCACAAAAAACTAACAATTACTGTAAGACTAATATTTACGGGGATAATGAAACTGTGTAAGGTAAAAATACATTTCAAATTAACTTATTAGACAGTAAAATCGATCCACACCCAAGTATTTAAATAATTGAACTTTTTAAGTGACTTGAATATGTTTTCATTATAATTGTTACTTCAACTGTTAAAACTTTGTTAACTTTTTTCAAGTAAACAATTAGGAAAATTGTTAAAACTGTCATTATCACATAAAACAGTTTGTTGACCAAACAATATCTAAATCTGATACACAAGGGAATACCCTATACCTTTGCTGAACCATATAGAACGGGTTGAAGTTTACCTTAATGGTAGATATTCTTAGTAACTAATCATAACAGATGAATCAATGAGAATGCAATAACAGAATTTTGATGATCAATTTCCGTTTGCCGATTATTATTGTTTGTATTCTTAGATTTTTATTCTTGCAATTTGAATGCATAAATGCAGTTGCACAAATCTTAGGGGAACAAATCAATGGAACAATAACCTTATGGTGAAGTAATAGAAACAGGTACATGGTCATATGCAGTGATCCATTTTGAAGTGCATCCCATGTCCTAGACACTCACTTTTTTCTGTGGATGCATGATTAAAGAATATGTGCAGCTCATCAGATGCATTGTTTCTGAGGACACAAAGTTTAAAAATATAATTTGAAGTATATATATATTGAGTGAAGACTTCATAGGATGTATATACATGTGTAACTTTTGTTTGATGAACATAATTATTATCATATAAAATCATACAAAATGCGAAAATAGAGGGGATGGGGTAACACCTCTTTGGCCTGTTTCACACTTAAATTCTGTCCTTGCTGTTTTCACATATGGTCACACAGACAGGTCAACACTGACCAGTCAAACTTTCAGACCTAATCAGTATTGTTTATTAATATGAATAAAAAAATGATACCGATTTTGTTTTTCAAATTTTGTTGACAGACCTGAGACCCATTGTTACAATATACGAGTCCAAAGGACTCATTATTTCAGATTTCAAAATGAATCGCTGTGAATGCAATTTTTTGTGTTGTGAAAAGAGATGTTGCATAATTCCTGATAATGTCAATAAATACAGCTGTGGCCTAGGGTGCTTACTTTGCAATCAAACTAATCATAAATTAGTACTTATGTAAAATGCAAATGGCTCACAATGAATGGAAGATGTTTGACAATATTTGACGTATGGTACAATCAACTATTTGATCGTCAGGTGAATCTGATCACTTCCCAGCATGCATATTCCCACTTCCTAAACACATGTAACTATCCTTTGCATACCTAATACTGTGATATACCTATTACCGCGAATGCCCAATTTATAAAAGCATTAACTCACATATATGCACTTAGAATTCTTTACCTGGGGACAATGTGACAATTGAAATGGATTGGTGCACTTAAAATACTGTACTCTAGTAAGATTTAATGAGAGGGGAGTAAACATTTGTGTGCCCTCTTTTTAGTAAAACTAGAATAAGTGCAAGAATTCTTAAGTGTATAAACTCATTGTTAATGTTCATTTGAATCTTTAATTATACTTTTTATACAAGACTTGCTTAACATTATTTGAATGTTTAGTCCGCAGTACCAGCATTTTTCCTGATGACACCATTTTTAGACATCTGAATGGCCGATTCGAGTTATATGTATACTAGGAAAAAATCAAAATGGCTGAATCCATATCATAAAAATAATGTTTTATAACGAGTTTATAATTTTCAAAGGTATATTTACAAGAAATAGCTTTTAGAAGGATTATTCAGGACAATAAAGTAACTTTATTACTGTTTATTATTGATGTCATCATCTACATGGTTGGTGAAGTTTTAGACTCACAGTAATAGGTATAACCAGTATAATTACGGTGGCACCATTTTATCAAACAAATTGCATGTGTTGATGATAAAAATAAATAAAAAAAGTTCCGAATATATTCTTCTATGAAATGATGACTTAATATATAAAAAATGACATAATATTCATTACAATAGCCTAATGGGAAACACCAAGTGATGATAAATGTAGTCAGTCGATAATACGTACACTCTCTTGTTGCAGTACCGCCTTTAAATCAATAATAAAAAGTAATCTGAATCTTTATGTATGTTCAGATAGTCCAATACAAGTATTATTTTGTATTTTATCTATCAGATAAGAGTTTTTTTGTATAACTGTTTTTCACAGCAAAATTATGTTTACATTATAAGTGAAAAATAAAATCAACAATATTCAATGTTATGATGCCGTAACCTATTTTCGAACATGACCTGAATTCGATCACTAATCCCAGAATTATGAATATTGCGCACACAATACAAATTCCTGTACAACTGGCAACATTTACAAATAGTATTTACATGGTCATTGAATACAATGAAAAATATAAAAAATAATGCTTCCTATACAAGATAGAAAGTAATTTTATGATACAAACCTGAAAAATGTGTTTCTCAATATGTCCATTTTTCAGTTTATATAAAATCTTGACAAATGCTAGGTTTGTTTACGAATATCATTTCCAAACATGTCTGCTGAGAACTGATGCAAGACAGATCAAGGTAAAAAGTTAATAAAAAGATTTTGCGCATGAATGTCAGAAATTAAAGGGGTATCGGATAAGTAACCTTTTTATAGATTTTTTTAAAAAAATGAGTATGAAATTAGCACAGGACCACATGTTAAATGTAGAAGAAAAATAAGTAAAAGCTAAAAAGGTTTGCTATAAAAAGTTGATACGAAGCGGAGGATATATCAAGATGCATTAATAGTATAAAATAAAACAGAATAATTTTTTTTAAATCAGTGTTTTTATTTGGTTACTATGATATTTTTTTAAGAAATAGAACTATTAAAATCTAAAAAATATGCTGTTCAGTGAATTGATAGTGTTATTGAATAAACCCATTAAGAAATATTTATTCATGCGAAAGGTAAGTGCAGTTTTATCTGCTTTCATTTATTTGCACTTTTGCAGCCTTTAATATGTTATTTTAGTTTGACACATTGCCCTATCCAATCTTGCAATCAAAATCAGGTGCTGCCATTTTGTTGGATGTATATTGCGTTACTGTAATCTAACATGAATGATGAAGTCAATGGACATGTATATGTTATCTTTTTGGTAGAAACTAATTATTTGATAGTTATTTAAACGTTATTTACAAGCATTTAGTTTCAACATCCGATTTGCATTAATATATTTAGCGGCGATTCATAAGTGATCGAAAATGGTAACACTGTTGCAGGAATGACTTTTTAGTTAATTAAAAAAATAGAGTTATGCAATCTTTATATATCTAAATTGAATATACACTATATTGATAATTATGCATTTTTTTCAGTTTTCATACACTTCGATACATTTTACTACTTTAAGGTTATTCATTACCGTAAATACTATTTATAGATATATACCTATATTGTTGAGCCAGCACAAACTGCCCACTTAATCTTGGTCATTTAAAAGCCAAATAAAGAAATTACTGTAACTAATTAATTATAGTTCTTATTACATACAGCTTTCAATGTTCTCTTTCTGTTAAATTATTAATATGTTGAAGTGTATAATATTATTTATTGTTTCTTAAAAAGTACAATAAAGATGTCAAACCGCACAAAAGATAACCACTTGTTGTAAGATAGTTTCTAAGAACATCCCCTTTATTCCCCTCAGTGTAATGATGAAGTGGAACCTCTGAGCTAATTTATTGCCATAAGCAACAAATTGTTCATATAAAATTAAAAATAAAATTACTTTTTTAATAACTGTACTAAACAAACCACCCTTGGCAGCCACTCAGTATTGACTGCGATAAAGCGATTTGTGACTTAACAGCATGTGCCATAGTACCAGGCGTATATGCAAGGGAGGATCCTGAGCAAGAGTTACTAGACCGAACTTGTATGCCGTACTCATTGTTTTTCAAATTCAGTGCATATAAATAATATAATGCGTACTACGTTTGATACAGTTTTATTGCAGACATCAATATATTTTTAAAAAAAAGAACCCAACAATATATATTAGTGAAGCCATAACTTTTCTTATTAATGAACCCTTTGTCTAACGGGCTTAATACGCACACTACCACTGCAGTATTCATTTGTGTACCTTTGAACACTGGGGGAGGTACAGTCAGAAAGCAACTGAGTCATTACGGAATTACAAAAACGTAAACAAAAGTTTAAAGCTCAGTTTGCTTGTCTAAGAAAAACACATTTCAATCAAAGTTATTTATTTTCTGTTTTTTTTTTTAAAAACAGTTACTAAGCGGTCTACAGGAATGGTTTTAGCAGTTCTATAAACACATTTAATTACTATCACTTTTGTCATTATCAAAATGTGTGCATTTCGGAAGTTTAATGAGGCTTTAACTATACTTTCTCAGGTAAATTTCATGTTGCATCCTTTTTTCTGTGATACTGTGTCTTTGTTTGCTATATAGGCCAGAATAAATGTGTATTCTGCACTTAGTTTCACAGACACTAAAGGTAACTTCCAACTTACTAATCTCTCCATCTCTCTTTCTAACCTTTCTCTTTCAAATCGTTATTTTAAAAAGTAACATCTTCAAAACATACTTATTGAAATCCATTTTATCATTCAATTAAAAACAATTAAAAAAGCATGTTCCTCTACTTTTGTTTTGTTACTTCCTTTATTTCCGGTTTATTTCCACATGTATGATGTAAAATGTAAGGGTGAATCTTGGGAAGACGGTCATAGACTGTTACAACACCATCATACGCTTTTATCAAATGCGTTCTAAAGCATAGACACAAATAAAAAAAATTGATTTCGTTAAGTATGTGTTTTGGGGGATAGTATGGAGAATGCAGCGGTAGTATCTGTTGGTATGTTCACAATTGTCAGAATATTTTGTCAAATGGCAGTGAAATGTCGACATCGGAGGTTCAAGATTTCCGAGGATGTTTGTTGTGAAGCTGAAGACAGCGTATGAGAAAAGTGCATTTAAATGAGAAATATGTATTTACCTTCATACAATATTCTTAAATATATGTATCTTCTAAGAAAATATAGTTTTCATAAGTCATAAAATCTCGCAGTGTTGCTACAGCAAAATATTTACAGTTATGGGAGATAACTCTAAAAGTCTCAACAAACAGTCACAAGAAGTGATGATAGCGACAACACGAGTCAAGAAGCGACAAAATAATATTAAATCAATTAAATCATTGATTAATGATTAATTATCTTTTAGAATACAAATATTTATGCTATTTTAAAAAGAAATATTGTAAAAATAAAAATGTAAATATTGGAAATATACTTAAGGTATCTTTGCACCAGATAGCAACGACTGGCCATACACAGACTTTTGGATATACATTAAGACACACACGGAAGGACAACACTGAAACATCAACCCTGAACTAAATGGTGAACTCTACTTTGATCCCACAACACAATCTAACATCTTAAACCAGGAATTCAAATCTGCATTCTCTCAGATGATCATTTTCACTTCTGGAGCGTCCATCGGCTCTAACAGAATGCCTTACGACGAGGATCATCCAACCATGCCTGACTTCAAATTTAAATCAGATGACATAAAAAAACTCCTGAAAGACCTGAATTCGCACAAAGCTCCTGGGCCAGACACCTTTTCTACTGAAGGAACTATGAAGTAAGATAGTCGCTCTACTCTAACTAGTCTACCAGAAGTCCTTGGAATCCAGCTGTGTCCCGGATGACCGGCGTAAGGCCAACATCACACCCATGTAAAAAAAAGACCTAAACTATCACCCGGTGTTAGTGACATTAAGCTCATGAATGCAAACTTATGGAACATGTACTCGCAAGTAACATTATGAGACAAGGAAAAGATGGTATTTTGTATGGTATACAGCATGGCTTCCGAAGGAACTGATCATGGGAGACACAGTTGCTAGAGTTTATCGAAACCTCCAGGACGGACTACAGACAGGCGTGCTCATCATGGACTTTGCCAAGACATTCGACAAGGTCAGCCACATAATATCCACCATTATAGCATCCGAGATAGGTCAACAGGTGGATTAGAAGATGGCTCGAGAGAAGGAACCAGGCAGTAGTTGTTGAGGGAGTGCACTCGTCACAGGTTAGCGTTGGCTCCGGCGTACCTAAGGGGTTAACACTCGGACCGTCCCTCTTCATCTACTATATTAACGATCTTCAGGTCCGGCTGAAGTCTATTGTTCGACTGTTCTATGATGTCACATTCGCATACCTCACTATAACATAACATCACAGACAGACACAAAATATCTCCACGACGGCCTCGAAAAACCCGCACTGTGGGGAAATGGTCGGTACATGCAGTTCCATCCAACGAAGTCCACAGTCCTAACTGTTACCAACAAGAGAAAGCACATAGTGACCTACTACACTCTAGGATGGCATATGCTAGCAGCAGTAACGTAGCCAAGTTCTGGGAGTTATCACCACTAACGAAATGAACTGAAACAAGCAAATTCGCAACATCTCGACCTATGCTTTCTGCGTAGAAACTTGAAAATATCGTCCTTATCTATAAAGGAACACGCTTACAAGACATTAATTTGCCCACTTGTCGAGTACACCCGCCCTGTTTGGGACTACATCATCAGACATACATCAGTAAGCTGGAGGGAGTACAGCGAAGGGCAGTAAGTTTTGTCTTGATTAGCCAATGTAACAGGTCTAGAGTTACTACCATGACACAGCGCCTTGGTTGGGGAACATTGGAGGACAGAAGAAGGGACGATGAGATGGAGTAGTCCCCATATCCCCAACGATGTCTCATAAACATTGGTACGGTTTATCTGGGTTCAGATTTTAGGCGATTTTGACATTTAGAGATTTACTTCGCCTTTTAAAAACGATTTCTACTGTTGTTTATCTCGAACTGAACTTACCTCTATGTTTACAAATAACGTGTAAACGCCTATTAAGACTAAATTTTCCAACGAAAATACACACGGAAATACGCATGGTAAAACGAAATAATCCATAATGTGATCGGTACAGAGGTCGGGAAAGTGGTACAGAACTCTTTCTTTGAAAATAAAAACAAAACAATTATGTCAAGTTGCGACAACAAAATTATTGTCACATCTTCTTTACATGTTATCTGTAAACATACAAGTAAGTATAATGGTTCAATAAGCGATTTAAACAAGGTAGAGGCCGTTTTGGAAAGCGGAGTAGAAATAAATGTCAAATCGCCTCAAATCTGAATAGAAAATGCTTTCCAAATAAATCGTACCCCAGATGCTTGGGAGACATCATCTACAAGTACAGGCTTAAAAAAACAACGGGTCGAGTTATGGTTTTAGATTTATTTTTAAAACATTGATAATGGAAAATCATATGTTTCTTACCTTTCACGTGTTGTTTAACGTTCCATAAAATCTTAATCGAAAGTTACACATATGTCACATGCATCTGTACCGTGCGTGCGTTTAGCAGGCGGGCACTCCCAGTTTTATTGGTGGAGGATGACCTTCGAAGGAATCCAAGTAGAACCATCTTCTGCAAGTAAATGACAAATCTTTGGTATCTAGGTTAATTTTTTTATCGTTTATAACAAAAAAAGCAATTTTTAATTGAATCAGTTGATTATTTAATTATTTAAACCAGTGACTTAATAACAGTTATTAAATCGTTGAATCGTCTATGTTTACGGTAAAATGTATTCGGCTACATACACTTTTTATTTGAATCGTCTATGTTTACGGTAAAATGTATTCTGCAACATACGCCTTCTATTTGAATCGTCTATGTTTACGGTAAAATGTATTCTGCTACATACGCTTTTTATTTGAATCGTCTATGTTTATGGTAAAATGTATTCTGCAACATATGCTTTTTATTTGCATTGTATATGTTTACGGTAAAATGTATTCTGCAACATACGCTTTTTATTTGAATCGTCTATGTTAACACTTTTTATCTGAATCGTCTATGTTAATACTTTTTATTTGAATCGTCTATGTTAACGCTTTTTATTTGAATCGTCTATGTTTACAGTAAAATGTATTCTGCAACATACGCTTTTTATTTGAATCGTATATGTTTATGGTAAAATGTATTCTGCAACATACAATTTTATTTGAATCGTCTATGTTTACGCTCTTTATTTGAATCGTCTAGGTTAACGCTTTTTATTTGAATCGTCTATGTTTATGGTAAAATGTATTCCGTTGAACACTTATTCACACCGAAGGATCGAGGTCACATGCTTTTAGTATTAAACTGCAATATATAACACTGTGAAGATCAGTCACTAACTGACTAGATGAAATCACTAGTTGATTATATGAGGTCACTAGCTGACTAGATGAAATGTCACTAGCTGACTAGGTGAAATCACTAGTTGACAAGATGAGGTCACTAGCTGACTAGATGAGGTCACTCGCTGACAAGATGATATCACTTACTGACTAGATGAAATCACTAGTTGACTAGATGAGGTCACTAGCTAACTGGGTGAAATCACTAGTTGAGTAGATGAATCACTAGCTGACTAGATGAAGTGTCACTAGCTGACTAGATGAAGTATCACTAACTGACTAGATGAAATCACTAGTAGACTATATGAAATCACAAGTTGACTAAATGAGGTCACTAGCTGACTAGATGACATCGCTAGCTGACTAGATGAAGTGTCACTAGCTGACTATATGAGGCCACTAGCTGACTAGATGAAGTGTCACTAACTGATTAGATGAAATAATAAGTTGACTATAAGAGGTCACTAGCTGACTAGATGACATCGCTAGCTGATAAGATGAAATGTCACTAGCTGATTATATGAGGCCACTAGCTGACTAGATAAAGTGTCGCTAGCTGACTAGATGACATCACTAGTTGACTAGATGAAATCACTAGCCGACTGGATGGATGACGTCACTTGCTGACTGGATGAAATCACTAGTTGACTAGATGAGGTCACTAGCTGACTATATGAAGTGTCAATAGCTGTCTAGATGAAGTGTCACTAACTGACTAGATGAAATCACTAGTATACTATATGAGGTCACTAGCTGACTAGATGAAGAGTCACTAGCTGACTAGATGAAATCACAAGTTGGCAAGATGAGGTCACTAGCTGACTAGATGAGGTCACTAGCTGACTAGATGAAGTATCACTAGTTGACTAGATGAAATCACTAGTTGACTAGATGAGGTTGCTAGCCAACTAGATGAAGTATCACTAACTGACTAGTTAGCTAGTTGACTATAAGAGGCGACTTACTGACTTGATGAAATACTATACTATATGAGGTCACTAGCTGACTATATGAGGTTACAAGCTGACTAGATGGAATCACAAGTTGGCAAGATGAGGTCACTTGAAATCACTAGTTGACTAGATGAGGTCACTAGCTGACTAGATGAAGTTGAAGTGTCACTAGCTGACAAAATGACGTCGCTAGCTGATTTGATGAAGTGTCACTAGCTGACTATATGAGGCCATAACTGACTAGGTGAAATAACTAGTTGACTAGATGAAATCATTACCTGATTAGATAAAGTTTCCTTAGCTGACAATATGAGGTCACTTGCTGACTAGATAAAGTCACTAGCTGACTAGATGAGGTCACTAGCTGACTAGATGAAATAAATAGTTGACTAGTCGAGGTCACTAGCTGACAAGATGAATTTTCACTAGCTGACTAGATGAAATAACAAGTTGACTATATAAGGTCACAAGCTGACTAGATGAAATGTCACTAGCTGACGAGTAGAAATCACTAGTTGACAAGACGATATCACTAGGTTACTAAATGAAGTCACTTGATGACTAGATGAAAGCACTAGTTGACTACATGAGGTCATTAGCTGACTAGATGAGGTTACTAGTTGACTAGTTGATGTCCCTAGCTGAGTAGTTGAAGTGTCACTAGCTGACAAGATGAAATCACTATTTGACTAGATGAGGTCACTAGCCGAGTACATGAAGTATCACTAGTTGAATAGATGAAATCATTAGTTGACTAGATGAGGTCCCTAGCTGACTAGATGAAATGTCACTAGCTGACAAGATGAAATCACTATTTGACTAGATGAGGTCACTAGCCGAGTACATGAAGTATCACTAGTTGAATATATGAAATCACTAGTTGACTAGATGAGGTCACTAGCCGATTACATGAAGTGTCACTAGCTGACTAGATGAAATCACTAGTTGACAAGATGAGGTTATTTGTTGACTAGATGAAGTCACGGGGTGGCAACCGACATGCATACAAACAGGTAGCCTATCGTCAAATATGTAATTGCATAAACGTGTATTCATATATTATAAGTTTATTTATAACCATGATATGTTTTTTCCATATTTTCACATCTAAAACATCTGTGAAACGTTATAATTATAAAACACATGTGTTACGAATTGTAACGTTTCGGATCGATTGTAATCATTAACGTAATTAGGAAACATGCAGTTTCTAGATGAAATCACCAGCTGACTATATGCGGTCACTAGCTGACTAGATGACAGCACCAGCTGACTAGATGAAGTGTCACTAGCTGACTATATGAGGCCACTTACTGACTGGATCAAATCACTAGTCATTAAAGTATCATTTGTTGACTAGATGAAATCACCAGTTGACTAAATGAGGTCACTAGCCCACTCAATGAAGTGTCACTAAATGACTAGCTGAAATCACTAGTTGACTTAATGAGA
The DNA here is from genome assembly GCA_029582155.1 of Panopea generosa. Classification (NCBI taxonomy): domain Eukaryota; kingdom Metazoa; phylum Mollusca; class Bivalvia; order Adapedonta; family Hiatellidae; genus Panopea; species Panopea generosa. The sequence continues at coordinate 48,797,074 of CM055903.1, read as the reverse complement.
TCACTAGCTGACTAAATGACGTCGATAGCTGACTAGATGAAGTGTCACTAGCTGACTATATGAGGCCACTTACTGACTAGATGAAATTACTAGATGACTAAATGAGGTCACTAGCTGACTAGATGAAGTGTCATTGGCTTACTATATGAGACCACTAGATGACTAGATGAAGTGTCACTAACTGACTAGATGAAATAACTAGTTGACTTTATGAGGTCACTAGCTGACTAGATGAAATCACTAGTTGACTAGATGAGGTCACTAGCTGACTACATGAAGTGTCATTAGCTTACTGTATGAGGCCACTAGCTGACTAGATGAAGTGTCACTAATTGATTAGATAAAATCACTAGTTACACTATGAGGTCATTTGTTGACTAGATGAAATCACTAGCTGACTAGATGAAATCACTAGCTGGCTAGATGAGGTCACTAGTTGACTAGATGAGGTTACTAGCTGACAAGATGATACCACTAGTTGACTAGATGAGGTCACTAGCTGACTAGACGAAGTGTCATTAGCTGACTATATGATGCCACTAGCTGACTAGATGTAGTGTCACTAACTGACTAGATGAAATCACTAGTTGACAAGATGAGGTCACTTGTTGATAAATTGAAGTCACTAGATGACTAGATGAAATCAATAGTTGACTAGATGACATCACTAGCTGACTAGATGAGGTCACTAAGTGACTAAATAAGTTAACTAGCTGGCTAGATGAAATCACAAGTTGACTAGATGAGGTCACTAACTGACTAGAAGAAGTTTCTCTAGTTGACTCGATGAAATAACTAGTTGACTACATGAGGTTACTAGTCGACTAGATGAAGTTTTACGAGCTGACTAGATGAAATCACTAGTTGATTTTATGATGTCACTATCTGACTAGATGAAATCAACCGTTGACTATATTAGGTCACTAGTTGACTAGATTAGGTCACTAGCAGACTAGATGAAGTGTCACTAGCTGAACAGATGAAATCAATATTTGACTAGATAAGGTCACTAGCAGATTAGATGAAGTATCACTAGTTGACTAGATGAAATCACCAGTTAACTAGATGAGGTCAGTAGCTGACTAGATGAAGTGGCAAAATCACTAGTTGACTATATGAGGTCAGTAGCTGATTAGATGACGTCGCTAGCTGACTAGATGAAGTGATAATGGCTGACAACTTGAGGCCACTTGTTGACTAGATCAAATCAATAGTTGACTAGATGAGGTCACTAGCTGACCAGATGAAGTATCATTAGTTGACAAGATGAAATCAATAGATGACTAGATGAAATGTCATTAGCTGATTCTATGACGTCACTTGCTGACTAGATGAAGTCACTAGCTGACTAGATGAAATCACTAGTTGACTAGATGAGGTCACTAGCTGACTAGATTAAATCACTAGTTGACTAGATAAGGTCACTAGCCGACTAGAGGAAGTGTCATAAGCTGACTCTTTGAGGTCATTTGCTGACTAGATGAGAGTCACTAGATGAATAGATATAATCACTAGTTGACTAGATGATGTCACTTGCTGACTAGATGAAATCACTAGTTGAATAGATTAGATCACTAGTTGACTGGATGCAATCACTAGTTTACTAGATAAGGTCACTAGCCGACTAGATGAAGTGTCATTAGCTGACTTTATGAGGCCATTAACTTACTAGCTGAAATCACTAGCTGACTAGATAAAGAGTCATAAGCTGACTGTTTGAGGTAACTTGCTCACTAGATGAAGTCATTAGCTGACTAGATGAGGTCACTAGCTGACTAGATATAATCATTATTTGACTTGATGAAATCACTTGTTGACTAGATGAGGTCACTAGCTGACAAGATGAAAAACAAGTTCACTAGATGAATTATTATTAGTTGAATAGATGCAAGCACTAGTTGACTAGATAAGATCACTAGCCGACTAGATGAAGTGTCACTAGCTGCCTATATGAGGCCATAACTGACTAGATGAAATCACTAGTTGACTAGATGATGTCACTAGCTAACTAGATGAAGTGCCATTAGCTGACTATATGAGGTCACTAGTTGACTAGATGAGGTCACTAGCTGACTCGATGAAGTGTCACTAGCTGACAAGATGAGATCACTAGCTGACTTGATGAAATGTCATTGGCTGACCATATGATGCCACTAGCTGACTAGATGAAGTGTCACTAACTGACTAGAGGAAATCATTAGTTGACAAGATGAGTTCACTTGCTTACTAGATGAAATCACTTGTTGATTAGATGAGCTCACTAGCCGACTAGATGAAGTATCATAAGGTGACTACATAAAATCACTTGTTGACTACATGACGTCATTTGCTGACAAGATGAAATCACTAGTTGACTAGATAAGGTCACTAGTTAACTAGATGAAGTGTCACTAGCTGACAAGATAAAATCACTAGTTGACTGGATGAAGTATCACTAACTGACTTGATGAAATCACTAGTTGACTAGATAAAATCACTAGCCGACTAGATGAAGTATCACTAGTTGAATAGATGAAATCAATAGTTGACTAGATAGGGTCACTAGCCAACTAGATGAAGTGTCACTAGCTGACTATAAAAAATCACAATCTGACTAGATGAGGTGTCACTAGCTGACAAGATGACATCTCTAGCTGACTAGATGAAGTGTCACTAGCTGCCTATATGATGCCATAACTGACTAGATGAAATCACTAGTTGACTAGATGAGGTCACTAGCTAACGAGATGAAGTGTCATTAGATGACTATATGAGGTCACTAGTTGACTAGATGAGGTCACTAGCTGACTAGATAAAGTGTCATTAGCTGACTATATGAAGTTTCTCTGATTGACTAGATGAAATCACTAGTAGACTAGATGAGGTCATTAGCCGTCTTGATGAAGTATCACTAGTGGACAAGATGAAATCACTAGTATGCTAAATGAAGTCATTAGATGACTAGATGAAATCGCTAGTTGACTAGATAAGGTCACTAGCTGACAAGATGAGGTCACTAGCTGACCAGATGAGGTCGCTAGCTGACTAGATGAAATGTCACTAGCTGACAAGATAAAATAACTAGTTGACTAGATGAGGTCACTAACCGACTAGATGAAGAGTCACTAGCCGACAAAATGAAGTATCACTTTTTGACTAGATGATGTCACTTGCCACCTAGATGAAATATCACTAGTTGACTAGATGTAATCACTAGTCGACTAGATGAGGTCACTCGCCGACCAGATGAAGTGTCACTTATAGACTAGATGAAATAACTAGCTAAATAGATGGAATCACTTGTTGACTAGATGAAATCACTAGCCGACTAGATTAAGTATCACTAGTTGACTAGGTGAAATCACTAGTTGACTAGATAGGTCACAAGCCGACAAGATGAAGTGTCATAAGTTGACCAGTTGAAGTCGCTAGCTGACTAGATGAAGTGTCACTAGCTGCCAATAGGAGGCCATAACTGACTAAATGAAATCACTAGTTGATTAGATGAGGTCTCCAGCTTACTAGATGAAGTTTCATTAGTTGACTTGATGAGGTCACTGGCTGTCTAGATGAAATTACTAGCTGAACACATGAAGTGTCATTAGCTGACTATATGAGGTCATTTGCTGACTAGATGAAGTGTCACTAGTTGACTATATGAGGCCATAACCGACTAGATGAACTAGCGAAGTTGACAATATGAGGTCACTTGCTGACTAGATGAGGTGTCACTATCTGACTAGATGACATCACTAGCTGACTAGATGAAATCACTAATTGACTAGATGAGCTCACTAGCTGACTAGATAAAGTGTCACTGGCTGACAAGATGAAATAACTAGTTGATTAGATGAGGTGTCACTAGCTGACTAGATGACGTCACTAGCTGACTAGATGAAATCACTAATTGACTACATGAGCTCACTAGCTGACTAGATAAAGTGTCACTGGCTGACAAGATGAAATAACTAGTTGATTAGATGAGGTCACTAGCCAACTGGACGAAATCACTAGTTGACTAAATGAGGTCACTAGCCGACTAGATGAAGTGTCACTGGCTGACTAGATGAAATCACCAGCTGACTATATGAAGTCACAAGTTGACTATATGAGGTCACTAGCTGACTAGATGAAATCACTAATGGACTAAATGAGCTCACTTTCTGACCAGATAAAGTGTCACTGGCTGACAAGATGAAATTACAAGTTGACTGGATGAGGTCACTAGACGACTAGATGAAGTATCATTAGTTGATTAGATGAAATCACTAGTTGACAAGATGAGGTCACTAGACGACTAGATGAAGTGTCACGAGCTGAATAGATGAAATCACTAGTTGACTAAATGAGGTCATAAGCTGACTAAATGAGGTCACTAGTTGACTAAATGAGGTCACTAGCTGACTAGATGAAATCACAAGTTGACTTATTGACGTCACTAGCCGATTAGATGAAGTATCTTTAGTTGACTAGATGAAATCACTAGTTGACAAGATAAGGTCACTAGCAGACTAGATGAAATTACTTACTGACTAAAAAAAAAAAGTTGTCTAGATGAGGTCACTAGCTGACTGGATGAAGTGTCACTAACTGTCTAGATGAAATCACTAGTTGACTAGATGAGGTCACTAGCCGACTAGATAAAGTGTCACTAACCGACAAGATGAAATCACTAGTTGGCTATATGAGGTCACTAGTTGACTAGATGACATCGCTAGCTGACAAGATGAAGTGTCACTAGTTGACAATATGAGGCCTCCTACTGACTAGATGAAATCAGTAGTTGACTAGATGAGGTCACTAGCTGTCTAGATGAAGTGTTATAAGCTGAATATATGAGGCCACTAACTGACTAGATGAAATAACAATTTGGTAAAATGAGGTCACTTGCTGACTAGATGAAGTGTCATTAGCTTACTGTATGAGACCACTAGATGACTAGATTAAATCACTAAATCACTAGCTGAATAGATGCAGAGTCATTAGCTGACTTTATGAGGTCACTTGCAGACTAGATGAAGTCATTAGCTGACTAGATGTAGTCATAATCTGACTAAATGAAATCACCAGTTGACTAGATGAGGTCACTAGCTGACTGGATGAAGTGTCACTAGCTGTCTAGATGAAGTGTCACTTACTGACTAAATGAAATCACTAGTAGACTAGATTAGGTCATTAGCCTTCTTGATGAAGTTACACTAGTGGACAAGATGAAATCACTAGTAGGCTAAATGTCAGCTAGTTGACACGATAAGATCATTTGATGTCTAGATGAAACACTAGCTGACTAGATGAAACCACTAGATGACTAGATGAGGTCACTAGTTGACTAGATGATGTCACTGGCTGACAAGATGAAATCAATATTTGACTAGATGAGGTCACTAGCCGACTAGATGTATTATCGCTAGTTGACTAGATGAAATAACTAGTTGACTAAATGAGGTCACTAGCCGACTAGATGAATTATCATTAGTTGACTAAATGAAATCACCAGTTGACTAGATGTGGTCACTAGCCCACTTGATAATGTGTCACTAGATGACTAGATGAAATCACTAGATGACTAAATGAGGACACTAGCTGTCTAGATGAAGTGTCATTGGCTTACTATATGAGGCCACTACCTGACTAAATGAAATGTCACTAACTGAATAGTTGAAATAACTAGTTGACTATATGAGGTCACAAGCTGACTAGATGAAATCACTAATTGACTAGATGAGGTCACTAGCTGACTAGATGAATTGTCATTAGCTTACTGTATAAGGCCACTAGACTACTAGATGAAGTGTCACTAATTGACTAGATGAAATCACTAGTTGACACGATGAGGCCATTCGCTGACTAGATGAAGTCAATAGCTGACTAGATGAAATCACTAGCTTACAAGATGAGGTCACTAGCTGACTAGATGATGCCACTAGCTGACTAGATGAGGCCACTAGCTGACTAGATGAGGTCACTTACTGACTAGATGATATAATTAGTTGACTAGATGAAGTCACTAGCTGACTAGATTAAATGTCATTAGCTGACTATATGATGCCACTAGCTGACTAGATGAAGTGTCACTAACTGACTAAATGAAATCACTAGTTGACTAGATGAGGTCACTAGCCGACTAGATGAAGTGTAACTAGCTGACTAGATGAAATCACTAGTTAACCATATGTTGACTAGATGAAATCACTAGTTAACTATGAGGTTACTAGCTGACTATAAAAGGTCAATAGTTGACTAGATGAGTTCACTAGCTGATTAGATGAAATAACAAATTGAGTAGATGAGGTCATTAGCCGACTAGATGAAGTATAATTAGTTGACTAGATGAAATCACTATTTGACTAGATGAATCCACTAGCCGACTAGATGAAGTGTCACTATCTGATTAGATGAAATTACTAGTTGACTAAATAATGTCACAAGCTGACTAGATGAGGTCACTAGTTGACTAGATGAAGTCACTAGCTGACAAGATGAAGTATCATTTGTTGACTAAATGAAATCAATAGATGACTAGATGAGGTCATTAGCCGACTAGATGAAGTGTCACTAGCTGACTATATGAGGCCACTTACTGACTAGATGATATCAGTAGTTGACTAAATGAGGTCACTAGCTGACTAGATGAAGTAACATTAGTTGACTATATGAAATCAATAGTTGACTAGATGAAATCACTAGATGACTAGATGAAGTATCACTAGTTGACTAGATGTAATCACTAGCTGAGTAGATAAGGTAACTTGTCGACTAGATGAAGTGCTGACTATATCAAGTCATAACTGACTAGATGAAATCATTAGTTGACCAGATGAGGTCATTAGTTAACTAGATAATGTGTCATTAGCTGACTATGTGAGGTCACTAGCTGACTAGATGGAATCACTAGCTGACTAGATGAAGTGTCATTAGTTGACTATATGAGGCCACTAGCTGACTGGATGAAATCACTAGCTGACTAGATGAAGTTTCATTAGCTGACTATATAAAATCACTTACTGACTAGATGAAGTCTCTAGCTGACTAGATTGGGTCACTCGCTTACTAGATGAAATAACTAGTTGACTAGATTATGTCACTAACTGACTAGATGAAATCACTTGTTGAATAGATGTGGTCACTAGCTGACTTACTGAAATCACTAGTTGACTAGATGTGGTCACTAGCTGACTAGATGAAGTTTCACAAGCTGACAAGATGAAATCACTAGTTGACTAGATGAGGTCACTAGGTAACTAGATGAAGAGTCATTATCTGGCTTTATGAGGCCACTAGCTGACTTGATGAAATCACTAGCTGACTAGATGAAGTGTCATTAGCTGACTATATGATGTCAATTACTGACTAGATGAAGTATCTAGCTGACTAAATGAGGTCACTAGCAGACTAGATGAAATTGATAGTTGACTAAATGAGGTCACTAGCTGACTAGATGAAGTTTCATAAGTTGACAAGATGAAATCACTAGTTGACTAGATGAGTTCACTAGCTGACTAAATGAAATCACTAGTTGAATAGATGAAATCACTTGCCGACTGGATGAAGTATCACTAGTTGACTAGATGAAATCACTAGCCGACTAGATAAGGTAACTAGCCGACTAGATGAAGTGTCATTTCATGACTATAGGTGGCAATAACTGACTAGATGAAATCACTAAGTGACTTAATGGCGTAGTGTCATTAGCTGACTATATGAGGCCACTAGCTGACTAGATAAAATCACTAGTTGACTAGATGAGGTCACTAGCTGACTAGATGAAGTGTGAAGTGTCATTAGCTGACAAGTTTAAATAATAAGTTGACTAGATGATGTCACTAGCTGGCTAGATTGAGTATCACTAGATGACAAGAAGAAATCACTAGTTGACTATATGATGTCACAAGCTGACTAGATGAAGTGTCACAAGCTGACGAGATGGTATCACTAGTTGACAAGATGAGATCACTAGATAACTTAATGAAGTCACTAGATGACAATATGAAATCACTAGTTGACTAGTTGAAGTCACTAGCTGACTAGATGATGTCATTAGTTCACTAGATGAGGTCCCTAGTTGACTAGATGAAGTGTCACTTTCTGACAAGATGAAATCACTATTTGACTAAATGAGGTTACTAGCCGTCTAGATGAAGTATCACTAGGTGACTAGATGAAATCACTAGTTGTGTAGATGTGGTCACTATCTGATTAGATGAAGTGTCACTAGCTGACTAGATGAAATTACTAGTTGACTATATAAGGTTACTAGCTGACTAAATGATGTTGCTAGCTTACTAGATGAACTGTCACTAGCTGACTATATGAGGCCACTTACTGACTAGATGAAATCATTAGTTGACTAGATGAAGTCACTAGCTGACCTGATGTAGTGTCATTAGCTGACTATACGAGGCCACTAGCTGACTAGATGAAGTATCACTAACTGACTAGATGAAATCACTATTGACTATATGAGGTCACTAGCTGACTAGATGCAATATCACTAGCTGACTAGATGAAATCACTAGTTGACAAGATGAGGTCACTTGTTGACTAGATGAAGTCACTCACTGACTAGATGAAATCACTTGTTGAATAGATGAGGTCACTGGCTGACTAGATGAAATCACAAGTTGACAAGTTGATGTCACTAGCCGACTAGATGAAGTATCACTAGTTGACTACATGAAATAACTAGATGACTAGATGAAATCACTAGTTGGCTAGATGAGGTCATTTGCTGACTAGATGAGGTCACTAGTTGACTATATGAGGTCACTAGTTGACTAGATGAAGTGTCACTAGCTGACAAGATGAAATCATTTTTTTGACTAGATGTGATGACTAGCCGACTAGATGAAGTATCACTAGTTGACTAGATGAAATCACTAGATGACTAGAATAGGTCACTAGCAGACTAGATGAAATGTCAATAGCTGACTAGATGAAATCACTAGTTGACTATATATGAGGTCACTAGCTGACTAGATGACGTCGCTAGCTGACTGGATGAAGTGTCACTAGCTGACTATATTAGGCCACTGGCTGACTAGATGAAATCACTACTTGCCTAGATGGTCATAAGCTGACTAAATGAAGTGTCATTAGCTGACTATATGAGGCCACTAACTGACTAGATGATGGACACATGTGTTACAGTTTATAACGTTTCGGATCGATTGTAATCATTAATGTAATTAGGTAACATGCTGTTGTGTTTGACCTGGCACGTGTATGTCTTAATACGGTAAACATTTGTCATCAGATATAAATGTCAAATCACCTCAAATCTGAATAGAAAACGCTTTCCAAAAAATCGTACCCTTGATGCTTGTGAGACATCATATACAAGTAGAGGCTTAAAAAAACAACGGGTCGAGTTATGGTTTTAAATTTATTTTTAAAACATTGATAATGAAAAATCATATGTTTCTTACCTTTCACGTGTTGTTTAACGTTCCATTAATTCTTAATCGAAAGTTACACATATGTCACATGCATCTGTACCGTGCGTGCGTTTAGAAGGCGGGCACTCCCAGTTTTATTGGTGGAGGATGACCTTCGAAGAAAATCAAGTAGAACCATCTTCTGCAAGTAAATGACAAATCTTTGGTATCTAGGTTAATATTTTTTATCGTTTATAACCAAAAAAACCAATTTCTAATTAAATCAGTTGAAAAGGTTACAAATGAAAATGATCATAAATGTGAAAATGATCACAAATGTGAAAATGGTTACAAATGTGAAATGATCACAAATGTGCAAATGGTTACAAATGTGAAAAAGGTTACAAATGAAAATGGTTACATATGAAAATGGTCACAAATTTGAAAATGGTTATTAATGAAAATGGTTACAAACGAAAATGGTCACAAATGTGAAAACGGTTATAAATGAAAATGGTCACACATGTGAAAATGGTTACAAATGAAAATGGTCACAAATGTGAAAACGATCACAAATGTGAAAATGGTTACAAATGTGAAAATGGTTACAAATGTAAAAATGATCACAAATGTGAAAATGGTTACAAATGAAAATGGTCACAAATGTGGAAATGGTTACAAATGAAAATGGTCACAAATGTGAAAACGATCACAAATGTGAAAATGGTTACAAATGTGAAAATGGTTACAAATGAAAATGGTCACAAATGTGAAAATGATCACAAATGTCAAAATGGTTACAAATGAAAATGGTCACAAATGTGGAAATGGTTAGAAATGAAAATGGTCACAAATGTGAAAATGATCACAAATGTGAAAATGGTTACAAATGTGAAAATGATTACAAATATGAAAATGGTTACAAATGTGAAAATGGTTACAAAGGTGAAAAGGTTACAAATGTGAAAATGATCACAAATGTTAAATAATTTTACCACACATGCGAAACGTAGTTGTTATAAATGTAAACATGACGAAGGTCACATATGTCATAAAAACGTCACAAATGTAAAAACATTTCTTTGATCATATGTGTAAAATAAAATATTCCTAGAAATGAAGCAATATATTTTATGATATCTATGGTATGGTATTTGGCAAGGACAAGTTTCATTGTGTAATCAGTAAATCAGTGTATATGTTATTATACGCATACGCTTTTTATTTGAATCGTCTATGTTTACGGTAAAATGTATTCTGCAACATACCCTTTTTATTTGAATCGCCTATGTTTATGGTAAAATGTATTCCGTTGAACACTTATTCACATTGAAGGATCGAGGGCAGCTAGTGAACTCATCTAGTCAACTAGTGATTTCATCTTGTCAGCAAGTGAAACTTCATCTAGTCAACTAGTGACCTCATCTAGTCAACTAGTGATTTCATCTAGGGAGCTAGTGACTTCATCTAGTCAACTAATGATTTCATCTAGTCAGTAAGTGGCCTCATATAGTCAGCTAGTGACATTTTATTCCGTCAGCTAGCGACTTCATCTAGTCAGCTTGTGACCTCATATAGTCAACTAGTGATTTCATCTAGTCAACTAGTGACACTGCATCTAATCAGCTAGTGACCTCATCTAGTCATCTAGTGATTTCATCTAGTCAACTAGTGATACTTCATCTAGTCGGCTAGTCATCACATCTAGTCAAAAAAATGATTTCATCTTGTCAGCTAGTGACACTTCATCTAGTCAACTAGTGACCTCATATAGTCAACTAGTGACCTCATCTAGTCAGCAAATGACCTCATCTAGCCAACTAGTGATTTCATCTAGTCATCTAGTGACTTCATTTAGTTAGCTAGTGATCTCATCTTGTCAACAAATGATTTCATCTCGTCAGCTAGTGACATTTCATCTAGTCAGCTTGTGACCTCATATAGTTAAAAAGTGATTTCATATTGTCAACTAGTGATTCTTCATCTAGTCGGCCAGTGACCTTATCTAGTCAACTAGTGATTTCATCTAGTCAGCTAGTGACCTCATCTAGTCAGGAAGTCAATTTATATAGTCAGCAAGTCATCTCATATAGTCAGCTAATGATACTTCATCTAGTCAGCTGGTGATTTTATCTAATCAGCTAGTGGCCTCATATAATCAGCTAATGACACTTCATCTAGTCAGCTAGTGACACTTCATCTAGTCAGCTAGCAACGTCATCTAGTCAGCTAGTGACACCTTGTATAGTCAGCTAGTGACCTCATCTAGTCAGCTAGTTATTTCATCTAGTCAGCTAGTTACACTTCATCTAGTCAGCAAGTGACCTCATCTAGTCAACTAGTGATTTCATCTAGTCATCTAGTGACTTCATTTAGTTAGCTAGTGATCTCATCTTGTTAACTAATGATTTAATCTCGTCAGCTAGTGACATTTCATCTAGTCAGCTTGTGACCTCATATAGTTAACAAGTGATTTCATCTTGTCAACTAGTGATACTTCATCTAGTCGGCCAGTGACCTCATCTAGTCAACTAGTGATTTTATCTAGTCAGCTAGTGACCTCATCTAGTCAGAAAGTCAATTTATCTAGTCAGTAAGTCACCTCATATAGTGAGCTAATGATACTTCATCTAGTCAGCTAGTGATTTCATCTAATCAGCTAGTGGCCTCATATAATAATCTAACGACACTTCATCTAGTCAGCTAGTGACACTTCATCTAGTCAGCTAGCCACGTCATCTAGTCAGCTAGTGACACTTCATATAGTCAGATAGTGACCTCATCTAGTCAGCTAGATATTTCATCTAGTCAGCTAGTTACACTTCAGCTAGTCGGCTAGTGACCCCATCTAGTCAACTAGTGAATTGGTCTGGTCAGTAAGTGGCGTCATATAATCAGCCAGTGACACTTCATCTAGTCAGCTAGCGACGTCATCTATTCAGCTAGTGACCTTATATATTCAACTTGTGATTTCATGTAGTCAGCCAGTGACGCTTCATCTAGTCGGCTAGTGACCTCATCTAGTAAACTAGTGATTTCATCTAGACAACTAGTGATACTTCATCTAGTCGGCTAGTGACCTCATCTAGTCAAATATTGATTTCATCTTGTCAACTAGTATTTAAATACGTATGTTTATATTATCAGAGTTGATTCCATGTAGTATAGTGTTCGAGTACATGAGTCTGTGAAACGTTATAATTATAAAACACATGTGGTACAAATTATAACGTTTCTGATCGATTGTAATCATTAACGTAATTAGGTAACATGCTGTTTTCTTTGACCTTGCACGTGTATGTCTTAATACGGTAAACATTTATCATCAGATATAAATGTCAAATCGCCTCAAATCTAAATAGAATTTTTTTTCCAAAAAAATCGTACCCCTGATGTTTGTGCGACATCGTATACAAGTAGAGGCTTAAAAAAAAAATGGTCGAGCTATGGTTTTAGATTTATTTTTAAAACATTGATAATGAAAAATCATATGTTTCTTACCTTTCACGTGTTGTTTAACGTTCCATTAATTCTGAACCGAAAGTTACACATATGTCACATGCATCTGTGCCGTGCGTGCGTTTAGCAGACGGTAACTCCCAGTTTTATTGGTGGAGGATGACCTTCGAAGGAATCCAGGTATAACCATCTATTGCAAGTAAATGACAAATCTTTGGTATCTAGGTTAATTTTTTAATCGTTTATAACCAAAAAAGCAATTTCTAATTGAATCAGTGGATTATTTAATTATTTAAACCAGTGACTTAATTACATTATTAAATCACTGTTTAAACAAACTCTTAAGATGTGCAAAACACCAACGCATTTCTACGCAACATGAAACTGCCGGGTTTGAAGATTAGAAAGGTGTGTAGGTACACCAAGGAGATTTATATATTTTGGTTACATTTATACATAGTTAATGGCCTATATCTTTATCATGACCTTACTTTTTCTTTATAATCCACTCCCCTTCAGGCCACATGTCTCAAAAGATGATGGCGGGGGAACCAATTGATTGCTTCTCTTTTACAAGCCCTAGCGTATTTACTTCTCTTAGTTATTTAGGTGGCCCGCACAAGTGGTTTGTCTTTATCGTTGAATAAAAGTCTTAATCTAGATTTTCGATTGATCCATTTAGTATTGTACAAACGATAATTTGATGTAGTATAGTAATAAGCGTGACTTTGATATATTTTATGTGACATCTTGATATTTCACTTGATGCATTGAATGTTAGCATATCGATATTTCACTTGAAATATTGAATTTTAGCATCTTGATATTTCACATGGAATATTAAATGCTAGCGACTTGATACGAGTTTTTCACTAATGCATTTAAAATTTTAAACATCTCGATATTTCACTTGATACACTAAACCTTAGGATATTGATATTTCACTAAATACATTAAACGTTAGCATGCTGATATTCCATTCGGTACATTAAATATTAGCATGATGATATTCCATTTGGTACATTAGATGTAAGTATGATGATATTCCATTTGGTACATTAAACGTTACCGTGATGATATTCCATTTGGTACATTAAACGTTAGCATGCTGATATTACATTTGGTACATTAAATATTAGCATGATGATATTCCATTTGGTACATTAGATGTAAGCATGATGAATTTTCGCTTGATGAACTAAATGTACGCATATTGATATTTCACTTAATACATTAAATGCTAGCATGTTGATATTTCATTTGGTACATTAAGTGTTAGCATATTAATATTTCACTAAATACATTAAATGCTAGCTGTTGATATTCCATTATGTATATTAAATGTTAGCATATCGATATTTCACTCGATACATTAAATTTTAGCCAATCTAGCATACTTTGTCAGCCAAATAAATCGCTCAGATTTTTCAAAATAGAACATTATAGTTAACATAGAATATGACCGTCAATAGATGTTGACCTACTTCCTCAGTCTATAAAACAGTTCCAGGAATGATAATTTTCTAAGCTGGTTAGAAGTTACACGGAATTTTCTACTGGCATATAATATTTAACCTATGCTTATTTATGCTCATATAACTACATTTGCAGGATCGTCAAATGTGAAAATGGTCACAAATGTGAAAATGGTTACAAAATTAATGAAAATGATTACAAATGAAAATGATCATCAAGGTGAAAATGATCACAAATTTGAAAATGGTCACAAATGTGAAAATGGTAACAAATGAAAATGGTCACAAATGTGAAAATGATCACAAATGTGAAAATGGTTCAAAAATTAATGAAAATGGTTACAAATGAAAATGGTCATAAATGTGAAAATTATCACAAATGTGAAAATGGTCACAAATGTGAAAATGGTTACAAATGAAAATGGCCATAAATGTGAAAATGATCACAAATGTGAAAATGGTTACAAATGTGAAAATGGTTACAAATGAAAATGGTCACAAATGTGTAAATGGTCACAAATGTGAAAATGGTTATAAAATTAATGAAAATGGTTACAAATGAAAATGGTCATGAATGTGAAAATGATCACAAATGTGAAAATGGTTACAAATGTGAAATGGTCACAAATGTGAAAATTGTTACAAAATTAATGAAAATGGTTACAAATGAAAATGGTTATAAATGTGAAAATGATCACAAATATGAAAATGGTCACAAATGTGAAAATGGTTACAAATAAAAATGGTCACACATGTGAAAATGATCACAAATGTGAAATGGTCACAAATGTGAAAACGATTACAAATGTGAAAATGGTTACAAATGAAAATTGTCACAAATGTGAAAATGATCACAAATATGAAAATGGTTACAAATGTGAAAATGATCATAAATGTGAAAATGGTTATAAATGTGAAAATGGTTACAACTGTGAAAAGGTTACAAATGAAAATGGTTACAAATGAAAATGATCACAAATGTGAAAATGGTTACAAATGAAAATGGTTACAAATGAAAATGGTCACAAATGTGAAAATGGTAACAAATGAAAATGTTCACAAAAAAGAAAATGATCACAAATTTGAAAATGGTCACAAATGTGAAATTGGTTCAAATGAAAATGGTTACAAATGAAAATGGTCACAAATGTGAAAATTGTTACAAATGAAAATGGTAACAAATGTTAAAATGATCACAAATGTGAAAATGGTTACAAATGTGAAGATGGTTACAAAGGTGAAAATGATCACAAATGTGAAAATGGTCACAAATGTGAAATAATTTTACCACACATGCGAAACGTAGTTACAAATGTAAACATGACGAAAGTAACATGTGTCATGAAAACGTTACAAATGTAAAAACAGTTCTTTGATCATATGTGTAAAATAAAATATTCCTAGAAATGTAAAATTGCATATTTGTTAAACTTGCTGTACATTCAATATGTTAAAATGCGTATTAATCATGCTACTCCATAGATCAGATACTTTTCATTATTATTTTCTATCTCAATTGTGTCGAAAGAAAAAATATTCTAATTTAACCAAGAAGAAGAAGAGAAGAGGAGAGGAAGAAAACGATGAGTATATTGATTTGAACTATACATAGTTTAAATGTAGCAATATATTTTATGATATCTATGATATGATACTTGGCAAGGACAATTTCATTGTGTAATCAGTATATCAATATATATTTTATTATACTCATATGCTTCTTATTTGAATCATTTATGTTTATGGTAAAATGTATTCTGCAACATACGCTTCGTATTTGAATCGTCTATGTTTACAGTAAAATGTATTCTGCAACATACGCTTCTTATTTGAATCGTCTATGTTTACGGTAAAATGTATTCTGCAACATACGCTTTTATTTGAATCGTCTATGTTTATGGCATCTATGTTTACGGTAAAATGTATTCTGCAACATATGCTTTTGATTTGAATCGTCTATGTTAACGGTAAAATGTATTCTGCAACATACGCTTCTTATTTGAATCGTCTATGTTTACGGTAAAATGTATTCTGCAACATACACTTTTTATTGGAATCGTCTATGTTTACGGTAAAATGTATTCTGCAACATATGCTTTTGATTTGAATCGTCTATGTTTACGCATTTTAGTTGAATTGTCTATGTTTATGGTAAAATGTATTCTGCAGCATACGCTTTTATTTGAATCGTCTATGTTTACGGTAAAATGTATTCAGCAACATACGCTTTTATTTGAATCGTCTATGTTTATGCATTTTATTTGAATCGTCTATGTTTACGGTAAAATGTATTCTGCAACATACGCTTTTATTTAAATCATCTATGTTAATGGTAAAATGTATTCTGCAACATACGCTTTTATTTGAATCGTCTATGTTTACGCATTTTATTTGAATCGTCTATGTTTACGGTAAAATGTATTCTGCAACATACGCTTTTATTAGAATCATCTATGTTTACGGCGTCTATGTTTATGGTAAAATGTATTCTGCAACATACGCTTTTGATTTGAATCGTTATGTTTACGGCATCTATGTTTACGGTAAAATGTATTCTGCAACATATGCTTTTGATTTGAATCGTCTATGTTTACGGTAAAATGTATTCTTGTCTATGCTTACACATTTTATTTGAATCATCTATGTTTATGGTAAAATGTATTCTGCAACATACCCTTTTATTTGAATCATCTATGTTTACGCATTTTATTTGAATCGTCTGTTTACGGTAAAATGTATTCTGCAACATACGCTTTTTATTTTGAATCGTCTCCGTTACGGTAATATGTATTCCGTTGAACACTTATTCACATTGAAGGATCGAGGTCACGTGCTTTTATTATTAAACTGCAATATATAACACTGTGAAGATCAGTCCGCTTAAATCGTCTTTGTTTGAGAAGCTAACCAGCAAGACTAGATGAGATCATAGCTGACTAGATGAAGTGTCACTAGTTGACTATAGGAAGACACTAGCCGATTAAAGGAAGTGTCACTAGTTGACTTGATAAAGTCACTAGCCGACAAGATGAAGTGTCACTATTTGACTAGTTGAGGTCACTAGCCGACTAGATGAAGTGTCACTAGTTGACTAGATGTGGGCACTAGCTGACTAAATGGAATCACTAGTTGACTAGATGCGGTTATTAGCCGACTAGATGAAATCACTAGTTGACTAGATGAGGTCACTTGCTGACTAGATGCGGTAGGTAGCTGATTAGATGAAATCTCTAGTTGACTAGATGAAGTCACTAGATGACTAGATCAAGTGTCATTAGCTGACTATATGAAGTGTCACTAACTGACTATATGAAATCACTAGTAGATTATATGAGGTCACTAGCTGACTAGATGAAGCGTCACTAGCTGACTAGATGAAATCACTAGTTGACAAGATAAGGTCACTAGCTAACTAGATGAAATCACTTACTGACTAGATAAAATCACTAGTTGTCTAGATGAGGCCACTAGCTGACTGGATGAAGTGTCACTAACTGTCTAGATGAAATCACTAGTTGTGTAGATAAGGTCACTAGCTGACTATATGAAGTGTCACTAGCTAACTAGATGAGGCCGCCAGATGACTAGATTAAGTGTCACGAACTGACTAGATGAAATCACTAATATATTATATGAGGTCATTAGCTGACTAGATGAAGTGTTACTAACTGATTAGGTGAAATCACTAGTTGACTAGATAAGGTCACTAGCTGACTAGATGAAGTGTCACTAACTGTCTAGATTGAATCACTAGATGTCTAGATCACGTCACTAGCTGACTAGATGAAGTGTCACTAGCTGACTACATGAGGTCCCACTGACTAGATGAAGTGTCATTAACTGACTAGATTAAATCAGTAGTAGACTATATGAGGTCACTAACTGACTAGATGATGTGTCACTAGCTGACTAGATGGAATCACTAGTTGAGAAGATGAGGTCACTAGCTGACTAGATGAAATCACTGGTTGACTAGATGACATCACTAGCTGACTAGATGAAATCACTAGTTAACTAGATGAGGTTTCTAGGTAACAAGGTGAGGTCACTAGCCGACTAAAGGAAGTGTCACTAACTGACTAGATGAAATCTCTAGTTGACTAGATGAAATCATTAGTTGACTAGATGAAGTGTCACTAAGTGTGTAGATGGAATCAGTAGTTGTCAAGATGATGTCACTAGCTGACAAGATGAAGTGTCACTAGCTGACTACATGAGGTCACCACCGACTAGATGAAGTGTCATTAACTGTCTAAATTAAATCACTAGCAGACTATATGAGGTCATTAGCTGACTAGATGAAATGTCACTAGCTGACTAGATGAAATCACTAGTTGAAAAGATTAGGTCACTAGCTGACTAGATGAAATCACTGGTTGACTAGATGACGTCACTAGCTGACTAGGTGAAATTAATAGTTGACTAGATGAGGTTACTAGCTAACTAGATGAAGTGTCATTATCTGACAAGATGAAATCACTAGTTGACTAGATGAGGTCACAAGTCGACTAGATGAAGTGTCACTAGTTGACTAGATGAGGACACTAGCTGACTATATGAAGTGTCACTGACTGACTAAATGAAATCACTAGTTGACTAGATTAGGTCTCTAGCTAACTAGATGAAGTGTCACTAACTGACTAGATGAAATCACTAGTTGCCTAGATGAAGTCACTAGATGAAGTATCACTACCAGACTATATGAGGCCTCCATCTGACTAGATGAAGTGTCGCTTACTGACTAGATGAAATCACTAGTAGACGATATTAGGTCACTACCTGACTAGATGAAGTGTCACTAACTGACTGAATGAAATCACAAGTTGACTAGATGAGGTCACTAGCTGTCTATATGAAGTGTCACTAACTAAGTAGATGGAAACATTAGTTGTCTATATGAGGCCACCTGCTGACTAGATGAAATGTCACTAGCTGACTGTATGAGGCCACCACTGACTAGATGAAGTTCCACTAACTGACTAGATGAAATCACTAGTAGATTATATGAGATCACTAGCTGACTAGATGAAGTGTCACTAACTGACTAGATCAAATTACTAGTTGTCTAGATGATGTCTAAAGCTGACTAAATGAAGTGTCACTGAGTAGATGGAATCACTAGTTGTTTAGTTGAGGTCACTAGCTGACTAGATTAAGTTTCACTAGCTGACTATATGAGACCACCACTGACTAGATGAAGTTTAACTAACTGACTAGATGAAATCACTAATAGACAATATGAGGTCACTAGCTGACTAGATGAATTGTCTCTAGCTGACTTGATGAAATCACTAGTTGACAAGATGAGGTCACTAGCTGAATAGATGAACTCACTAGCTGACTAGATGAAATCACTAGTTGACTAGATGAGGTCACTAGCTGACTAGATGAAATCACTAGTTGACTAGATGAGGTTACTCACTGACTAGAGGAAGTGCCACTATCTGATAAGATGAAATCACTAGTTGACTAGATGAGGTCACTAGTTGACTAGATGAAATCACTAGTTGACTAGATAAGGTCACTAGCCGACTAGATGAGGTCACTAGCCGACTACATGAGGTGTCACTAGTTGACTAGATGAAGTCACTAACCGACTAGATGAAGTGTCATTAGCTGTTGTAGGAATATATTTTACAAACGTGAACCCCCTTCCCCCACTACACAAAAATGTTTATCAATTGTAACATATATATGTTACCATCCTCATTTTTACATTTGTGGAATAATTTCACATATGTGACAAAATCATTCACATTTGTGACCCTTTCTACATTTGGTGGGCCGACTGACATGCATTCAAACAGGTCAAATGTGTAATTGTATAAACATGTATCATATATTATAACTTTATTGATGACCACGATATATTGTTCCATATTTTCACATCTAAAATACAATACACAGTAGAGAAAATTACCATTTTACAGTTCTAAAACTGATAACGAGATATCATTGCTAGCTTTTGACTTTACGCCTTCAACAGAGGACAAAAAACAAAAGAATGCAGCAGACAGACTGAGAAACCTACTGTAAAATACTACAAATTAAATCTTTTAACTATATACACTACAAATGCGCGCGACCACGCGCCCATAACCCATATGACGGTAGTATCTCATACATTTATTGTTTTTAGAAAAGGTAGAAGCATATATTAGTAACCCATAATTGAATCTTCATACAGCCCATCAAAACCAGTCATCGCCTACAGAAAGTCGAAAAGTCTCTGCGATATTCTCGTCCGATCTAGACTGAGTCCACACCGTACCGATGCCAAAATAGGACAGTCTGACCCTTGCAGTTCACCCAGATGCCTAACATGCAAACAAATGCCTGTCACTAACTGTTTAAAACAATCAAAGACTGGTGCAACTATACATCTGAGATCTAACGCCAACTGTAAAACAAGTAATGTTGTCTACTTGATGACTTGCAAACAACGTGAACAGTATGTCGGTGAAACGAAAACTCCTCTTAATCTTTTTTAATTTTTTTTATTTTGTATTCCAATACATAGGCTGATTTAAAGATAAATATATTTTTCTGCAAGGTACTGGAAATATTTCACCCTGTTTTCATTTATTGTATGTAATACATTTCCCTCTGAGAATGGGCTCTTGGTCTAGAATTTTGCAACACAATCAGTTATCATCTAATTGCTAGAAGTAGTGGGAAATTTGTTTTTTTTTTTTGGGGGGGTGGGGGGGGGGGGGGGGGGTCCGCGGCCGTCTCGGAGGATTAAAATCAAGATGGCGGATCTTAAATCAAGATGGCGAACCGTGTATGTCAATAATTTTACAGGTTAAATGTTTGCAATATAGCGGAGAATGTAGGCGGTCTAAAGAGAGCCTACATTAATTCTTATAGGAATATCATCCAATTTTATATCATTTGTCTCGTTCTTAAACTTTGGCTCAAGTTCAGCTGCTTTTTATGGAGAATTAATTGTTATGAAACTGTGAAGTGTTGTCCGTTATCGAAACAAGTCAATTGCACGTTGGACGACACATATCGTATTATTGTAAAGAGAAACCAAGATATCCTCTTATAGGAAAGTAACATCACGATTAACTTTGAATATTACTGAGTTTGAGTCCTTGATTTAAAGGACAGTATTTTTTTTACTCGCTTCATTTCTAGAAAAACAGTCAGGAAAAAGGATTGTACAGGATTATGACTGGAATTTAAATCCCCTGAACTTAAAGTTCTACAAAAACCGACTCAATACGTTCGAATCTTTGGTCTTGACAAGTCCAACCAGATATGTTTCAGTAATCGTTAGTGGGTTTTTATTACACGGGGAGAGAGGATATTGTATTGAGTATCAGCGCTATAGCGGTCGTATTACTATGATTATTTGTATATAGGTCCTTCTGGAATCCAACAAATGAAACAAGACAAATATTGTAGAACATTATATTGTCAGTTTTAAAACTGCTGCATAAAATTGGGTAGGCGTGTTACCACTTATTGAAGGCAGGACTGCGTTCAGCACCGTTAAACAGCAAACACGTTTAATGCCTGGTTCCATAAAAATATGTCATACTGCGTTCTAATATGAGGTTGAACCAGTGTCCAGGAAAATATGTTATGTAAAGTTATGAAACGTTTAACCGAACTGAACACAGCCCTGGTACGAAGGCAGGTGTACCTACTAGCAGTACTCTTAAATACTTTGATTTTTATATTGACATTTGAATGAGTGACTGTTTGAAAGATGTCTTTGCTTCCATATTAGTGAACTATTATAACTAAAGCTATATTTTAAATATTTGGTGCAAACCTTTTTCTATCAATAGAACGTAAGTTTTATGATGTATTATTTCAAAATGTCAAAAGGTTTGATATAAAGGGTGGTGCTATATTATTAATAGCTTTAAATATTAAACCAGCAGTGTGATAATAATATATCTTTGAGAAATGGCACCCAGTATAATGTTTTCAATGTTTTTTTAGTATAATTCTCTCAGGCTTAATATCGTATTAGCGATCACTATTCTATTTGTTTTATACGGCACATGGGTTGTATAAAATCGAAAGAAAATTGTAATGACAAAATTAAATACAGATGTTATACAAGAACGTCAATGAAAATATATTTTTGAGTAGCATTGTCATTTATTCACTTGATGTTATTGAATACATTGATAATCCAAACATGTACCTAACTATATTATATTCTATGATACATTCCGCTCCTGTTAAGCATGGCACTATGAAAGAAAAAGAGTTAAATAATAAGCATGGCACTATGAAAGAAAAATCGTTAAATAATAAGCATGGCACTATGAAAGAAAGAGTTCAATAATACACTCAGTCTGGTTGGTTTACGAAGGAGATCAAGGGAGCAATAACTTACGTACGAGGAATAAAATACACAAAATCTAAAGGTTTGATGAATACAAAGTAATGTGACTTGCATCATCAATTATTAAGAAAACTAAAATTAATTTCTATAACAATGTTTTTAAGGTATAACCCAACCATTGATTTTTGTTCTTTATTCTACAGTTAATAATAAGTTTGATGGCTTCCCATTCATAAAGAGAGAACCAAACGAGGGAAGTGAAACTTTCTGCGCTATCACAATATGATGAGAAAAGTAGAGGTCATGTGTCAAATAAGAGATTTTTTTTTCTGCTCAGTGTGTACACTGTTGACAAAAGTGAAGGTAGACTTCCGAAATCATGTATTCATACCTCGATTTCCAAGCATCATTTTTTTCTTCTAAATTCACAATTCGTACATGACAATGCTTTCAAAATGTTCCAAATACATCAATAATACCATTCAAATAAAGAAATGAGCATTAAAATAAGGACAATGCATACCAGTTCTATTACAAAAATAGGAAATTACATTAATTTGCACTTGCAGTTGTCTAACTGTGTCAGAACAGTTGGCCAAATCGTCTGCATAAAGAAGAGCAAAAATATCACCAACCTCATCAGTTACATGGATTCCATGAGTACAGCATTGTTTTAAATTCATCAATTGAACCATTTATGAATAGGTTAAACATTTTCGTACTTAATTTACAGTCTTGTCGACAACAAATAAAACATTTGAAAAACTCTGTATAGTAATTTCTATCTGTGACTTTGTAAGACTCGGGGTCATAACCACTTTCAGTTTTAATTTGCTTAACAGTTCAAGCATATTTAAAGGGGATAAAGGACCGTTGATTCTGCAGCGTACTATATCGTTGGTGGTGGTCCATTTATAGTCCTCTTGGTTTGCGACAGTAAAAAAACACCAGGAACTCAATTATTGCAAATTTACTCAAATAAAACAATGCTTTGTTCACAAATTTTAAATAATATTGAAACATTACATTTATTTACATACTAGGAAGAAGTCAATATCGATGCTGGATGGACGCCGACGGTGAAATACTTAGGCTGGGAAATTATTTGTGACAAGAAATTAACGAATAAATATCAAAAAATCAATATGAAAACCTAGTTATTGTTAATTAATACATGTTTTGAAGATTAGTTTATGACTGTGACCCGCTGGAGATCGAACCCACGACCTTCCAACCTCTACCACTAGACCACCGTTGTGGTGCTTCAGAGAGATCATCCAAGTGGGTGTCAATTAACCATTTTTGTCATATTCATTATTGTTGTTAATTATCAACGCATGTTTGGTTCAAGGATGCCTTTTGAGTGATGGCAAGAATAGAGTCACTATATAATATGCATGTCTAAGAAGCGACACATCGAATACTGTAGCACTGGTTAAAGTTTGATGAAACTGTAGTTCTTCAGGCTTCAATGTTCAAGGTCCATTCTTCACCTTCATTAATAGTTGATTTTAGATCTACTGGTAAAAGGCCACCAGGGCTTATGTCATGGTAAATTGTCCGTCATCCGTCGTCTGTTGTCATCATTGAATCGATCGTAACCAAACTTGCACAGCAGTTATAGAGCAACAAGATCTCGGACGAGGGCTTGAACCAGCATCACTCGACCCCAAATGCCTAGAAATTTTACATGTAGCATTGCATTGGGGTCCCGTAAAAGATTTGTTGAAGTCGGATTCCTGGGGTAAAATTTGGTGCCACCACAGGGGTCACCGTATACATAAACTTATATAGGGGAAATGTTGTAGACGCAATAGCACCTTCTTTTTTCATTGAATCTTAACCAAACTTGCACAGCAGTTAAAGAATCACAAGACGGGTTCTTGAACCAGCGTGATTCGACAACAAATGCCCCCACTACAGGGCTTATAAGCATATTTTATATGAAGCATATGTTGCAAGTAGAGCGTTCATGTCCTCTATGGCCTCTAGTTTATTCAATCTGTATATCAATTTGTTGTCTGCTGTACATAGAAAGTAGGTATGGAATCTTACTGCTAATCTGTTGATATGGGCAATTTTATATTTACCACATGACAATTTTAAAATCGCTTTTTTAGTGTCCCCTTTCAAGACTATATATCCATGACCCTTGATTTGTCCAGACATCAATCTCCGACTCGAAGTGATTTCTATGATCAGCAAATGTTTTACAGCTCAAATTGAAGTTTTTTTATACACGTGGATTCTATCGGGTGCCGTTTTACTATTTAACCATAAGTGATATCACCTATTCGAATAAGTGGTAGTACCTATTTGAAAAAGTGATATACCCTATTTAAATAAATGATATCACTTAATATGGTTAAATAGTAAAACGGCGCCCCATAGGATTCGAAGAAGAACCATTTCTGTTTTCTTAATAGTATTTTTAAGTAAAAGTAAAAGTCTCCTTACATGGTGGCTATAATCTTGAACCCCTGATAACGAGAATATCCAGTTCCTTGTTGTTCACGGTAAAACTAATTCATATCATATATGAACAAATGACTTAAATTCTTGAGAGGAAAACTTTTGAATATCACAAGTTCAAGCCTTGTGGGATCTCTTTTGGCTCCTTATTGAAATTTAGTAGTCTTATTTGGATCAAATTTAATTTACTATGACCAGAAAATGCTTCAGAATCATTAATTAACAACAAATGAATGAGAAAATGGAAATTTTTAGTTTTCCCTTAATAAACTTCCCTTACATATCCGCTATATAACGTAGCCCCGTGTCTTGTAAAAACGGTCAAACCTCTACCCATAGGAATATTTAATATCAATTATAAACAGATTTGACTGACTGGTTGCTGAAAAAATTCCAATTTTAACCCATTCATGGCCTCTCTTGACCCCTTATGGATATTCAGTCCTCTTTATTGAACCAAATTTAATTTGCTAACACTAGAAAATGAATAACAGCTCAAAGTGAACATCATATTTACAAAAATGGATGAACAAATGGGAATTGACCATAATCTCAGGTGTTTCTGTATAAAATCTGAAGTCATCTTATTTTTATAACCCCTATTCATAGGGGTATTTTATATCAAACATAAACCACAAATCTGACTGACCGGTTGATGGGAAGATTTAAGAAAATTTTCAATTTCAACTTTGTGGGACCCACCTGGCCCCTAATGGAAAGTCAATTCTCCTTAATAAACCAATAATTATATCTCAAACTGAATAAAACTTTATCCACAAATAGATAAAAAGGAGAGAAATTTTCGTTTACCATAATATCTCTATGCAAAACTTCTTACAGCGCACATAAATGTACAAACGTTTAACCCTTTTGGGACCAAACATGCCCCTTATTGAATTTCAATCCTCATTACTGAACCAAATCATATTTGCTGTGACTAAATGATGCTTTAAATCTCAACTAAATAATATTTTTGCACAAATGGATGAACATAATGAGTTTCGTATTCCTTTTGTATTCCTATTAAAAGAGAAACTTTGTTTTCCATGTTTGTTTCAATCTCTAAATGCTACCACTACCACCTCTACTACTACTACTACTACTACTACAACTACTACTACTGCTGCTGTTGCTGCTACTGCTATAACTGCTGTTACTGCTACTACTACTACTACTACCACTACCACTATCACTACTACCATTACCACTACCACCACTACTATTACTACTACTACTACTTCTACTATTACTACTACTACTGCTACTACTACTGCTACTACAACTATGGTACCTCCTGCATTGGTGTCACTTTTTTCATTTCCATGTAATATCTCTCTTATCTCTGCTTTGCGGTTTCACATCTATTCCAGTGTTGCGTTTCAACATCTCTTCCAGTGTTGCGTTTCAACATCTCTTCCAGTGTTGCTTTTTCATATCTCTTCCTGTGTTGCGTTTTTCATATCTCTTCTTGTGTGTTGCGTTTTCACATCTCTTCAAGTGTTGCTTTTTTTATATCTCGTCTTGTGTTGCGTTTTCACATCTTTTCCGGCGTTTTGTTAAAATTACATCTCTTCCTGTGCTGCATTTTTACATCTCTTCTTGCGTTACATTTTCACATCTCTCTCTCTCTCTCTGTTGCGTTTTCATATCTCTTGAGTATATAACTTACTACTGCGTAAGTGGTGAAGATCAAATAAAAAGTTGCAGCGCTAGAGTACACGACTATTCAGTGGAAGGGCGATAATTTCGTTTATCATTTAATTCGGCCTGTTCAAAAAGTTGTCAAAGATAATATGGTTACAATTACTGTGCAAGATTGAATATCAAATGGAAACTGTATGTGTTTGAGTGAACACAAGATCAAATAATACAATTTTTGACGATTCAATGGCCATAGTTCAGACATTAATTGTCCGATGTAGGCAGTTCTACGAATTTGTTTGAGATATTATGGTTATATAACGACTGTGTAAGTTTGGTGAATATAAAATGAAAATTAATAGTTAAACCAGACATCAAAGTGATTCCAAACTGGCAGTGGCGGATCCAGGATTTGTGTTTATATTCCTTAAACAACAGAAAAAAAGACGCAGCTAGGTCCAGGTTGCTGATGCCTAAGTTTAGTCAAATTGTTATTTGAGGCACATTATTTATATACAAATCAGGAAAGATGATTTAAGGTTGTTAATCTTATATTTTTCACTAGAAACAAAAATATCAGGCACAATGGCTGTTTTTTGTGACCTTGACCTTGACCTCGTTGTCCAGTGGGTGTGGCGTTTATGGAGCCATGTCTGTGTATGAACTATATGGAGCAATATATGTGTATGGTCTCTATGGAGCAATATCTGTGTATGACCTTGATAGAGCAGTATCTGTGTATGGCCTCCATGGAGAAATATCTCTGTATGGTCTCTATAGAGCAATATCTGTGTATGGCCTATATGGAGCAGTATCTGTGTATGGCCTCTATGGAGCAATATCTGTGTATGGCCTCTATGGAAGAATATCTGTGTATGGCCTATATAGAGCAATATATGTATATGGCCTATATGGAGCGATATCTGTGCGTGGCCTATATGGAGTAATATCTGTACGGCCAATATCTGTGTATGTCCTTTACGGAGCCATATCTGTGTATGGCATGTATGGTGCCATATTTGTGTATTGACCTATATGGAGTTGTATCTGTATATGGCCTATACGGAGCAATATCTGTATGGCCTATATGGTACTTTATCTGTGTTTAGCCTATAAGGAGCAATATCTGTGTATGGCTTGTATGAAGCCATATCTGTGTATGGTTTATATGGAGCCATATCTGTGTATGGCCTATATGGAGCCATATCTATTTATGGATTATATGGAGCAATTTTTGTGTATTGCCTATATGGAGCAATATATGTGCTAGGTTTATATAGAGCCATAACTGTGCATGACATATATGGAGCAATATCTGTGTATGACCTATTTTGAGCAATATCTGTATATGACGTATATGGAGCCATATCTGTGTATGGCCTATATGGAGCAATATCTGTGTATGGCCTATATGGAGCCATTTCTGTGTATGGCCCATACGGAACAATGTCTGTGTATGGCCTGTATGGAGCAATGTCCTGTGTATGGCCTGTTTGGATCAATATCTGTGTATGACTTCTATTTTGCAAATCTGTGTTTGGCCTATATGGAGCAATATCTGTGTATGGCCACTATGGAGCAGTATCTGTGTATGTCCTATAATGAGCAATATCTGTGTATGGCCGCTATGGGGCCATATCTGAGTTTGGCCGCTATGGAGCAATATATGTGCATGACCTATATGGAGCCATATCTGTGTATGGCCTAGATGGGCCATATCTGTGTATGGCCTATATGGAGCCATATCTGTGTATGGCGTATATTGAGCAATATCTGTGTATGGCCTATATGGAACCGTATCTGTGTATGGCCTATATGCAGCAATATCCGTTTCGGGCCTATACGGAAATATATCTGTGTAAGGCCTCTATGGAGCAATATCTGTGTATGGCCTATATTGAGCCATATCTGTGTATGGACTATATGGAGCAATATACGTGTATCGACTTATGGAGCAATATAGTTGCATAGCCTATATGGAGCCATACCTGTGTATGGTCGCTATACAGCAAAATATGTGCATGCCCTTTTTGAAGCAATATATGTGTATGGCCTTTATGTAGCAATATCTGTGAATGGTCTAAATGGAGCCATATCTGTGTATGGCCTATATGGAGCCATATCTGTGAATGGTCTATATGGATCCATATCTATGTATGGCCTATATGGAGCCATATCTGTATATGGCCGCTATGGAGCAATATATATGTATGGTCTATATAAAGCCATATCTGGGCATGACCTATATGGGGCCATATCTGAGTTTGGCCGCTATGGAGCAATATATGTGCATGACCTATATGGAGCCATATCTGTGTATGGCCTGTACGTGGCCATATCTGTGTATGGTCTGTACGTGGCCATATATGTCTATGGCATCTATGGAGCAATATCTGTGCATGAACTATATGGAGTAATATATGTGCATGACCTATATGGAACCATATCTGTGTATGGCCTGTATGGAGCCATATCTGCCTATGGCCTGTATGGAGCCATATCTGTATATGGCCTCTAGTGAGCAATATCTGTGCATGACCTATATGAAGCAATATCTGTGTTTGACCTATATGGAGCAATATATGTGCATTGTCTATATGGAGCAATATCTGTGTATGGCCTATATGAAGCCATATCTGTGCATGACATATATTAAGCAATATCTGTGTATGACCTATATGGAGCCATATATGTGTATTGACTATATGAAGCAATATCTGCGTATGGCCTATATGGAGCCATATCTGTGCATGGCCTATATTGAGCCATATCTGTGCTTGGCCTATATAGAGCAATATCTGTGTATGACCTTTATGGAGCCATCTATGTGTATTGACTATATGAAGCAACATCTGCGTATGGCCTATATGGAGCCATATATGTGTATTGGCTATATGAAGCAATATCTGCGTATGGCCTATATGGAGCCATGTCTGCGTATGGCCTATATGGAGCCATATCTGTGAATGGCCTATATTGAGCCATATCTGTGCATGGCATATATAGAGCAATACCTGTGTATGGCCTTTATGGAGCAACATCTGTGTATGACCTTTATGGAACAATATCTGTGTATGATATGTATGAAGCTATATTTGTGTAGGATCTGTGTGTTACAATATCTGTGTATGATCTGTATGAAGCTATATTTGTGTAGGATCTGTGTGTAACACTATCTGTGTATGATCTGTTTGTAGCCAAATCTATGTATGACCTATATGTAACAAAAAAAATCTAACCATATCTGTGTATGGTCTGTATGTAGCAATATCTGTGTATTGTCTGTATGTAGCCATTTTTATGTATGATCTACATGTAGCAAACAAAATCTAACCATATCTGTGTATGGTCTGTATGAAACCATATCTGTATATGGTCTGTATGTGGCCATATCTGTGTATAATCTGTATTTAACCATATAAGTGTATGGTCTGTATGTAGCCATATCTGTGTATGGTCTGTATGTAGCCATATGTGTACGTAGCCATATCTGTGTATGTTCTGTATGTAGCCATATCTGTGTATGGTCTGTATGTAGCCATATCTGTGTATGGTCTGTACGTAGCCATATGTGTACGTAGCCATATCTGTTTATAGTCTGTATGAAGCCATACATGTATATGTGTAAGGTCTGTATGTGGCCATATCTGTGTATGGTCTGTATGAAGCCATATCTGTGTATGGTCTATATGTGGCCATATCTGTGTATGGTATGTACGTGGCCAAATCTGTGTATGGTCTGTACGTGGCCATATCTGTGCATGGTCTGTACGTGGCCATATCAGTGTATTGTCTGTACTCAGCCATATCTGTGTATGGTCTGTATGTGGTCATATCTGTGAATGGTCTGTATGTGGCCATATCTATGTATGGTCTGTACTCAGCCATATCTGTGTATGGTCTGTATGTGGCCATATCTATGTATGGTCTGTACTCAGCCATATCTGTGAATGGTCTGTATGTGGCCATATCTATGTATGGTCTGTACTCAGCCATATCTGTGTATGGTCTGTATGTGGCAATTTCTGTGTATGGTCTGTATGTGAACGTAGATATATCTATGTATGGTGTGTATGTAGCCATATCTGTATATTGTCTGTACGTAACCATATCTGTGTATGGTCTGTACGTAGCCATATCTGTGTATGGTGTGTACGTATCCATATGTGTACGTAGCCATATCTGTGTATGGTGTGTATGTATCGTTATTTGTGTATGGTCTGTACGTGCTCTTATCTGTGCTTGGTGTGTACGTAACCATATCTGTGTATGATCTGTACGTAGCCATATCTGTGTATGGTCTCTACGTAGCCATATCTGTGTATGGTCTGTACGTGGCCATATCTATGTTTGGTCAGTATGTAACCATATCTGTGTATGGTCTGTATGTGGCCATATCTCTGTATCGTCTGTATGTGGATGTATCTGTGTATGGTCTGTATGTAACCGTATTTGTGTATGATCTGTATTTAACCGTAGTTGTGTATGATCTGTATGTGCCTTATTTTACCATATCTGTGTATGGTCTGTATGTAACCATATCTGTGTGTGGTCTGTATGTAACCATATCTGTGAATGGTCTGTATGTAACCATGTCTGTATGGTCTGTATGTGGCCATATCTCTGTATCGGCTGTATATGGGTGTATCTATGTATGGTCTGTATGTAACCGTATCTGTGTATGATCTGTATTTAACTGTATCTGTGTATGGTCTGTATGTGCCATATTTTACCATATATGTGTACGGTCTGTATGTAATCATATCTGTGTATGGTCTGTATGTAACCATATCTGTGTGTGGTCTGTATGTGGCCATATCTGTGTATGGTCTGTATATAACCATATCTTTGTGTGGTTTGTATGTAATTATATCTATGTATGGTCTGTATGTAACCATAATTGTGTGTGGTCTGTATGTAACCATATATGTGTGTGGTTTGTATGTAGCCATATCTGTGTGTGGTCTGTATGTAACCATATCTGTGTGTGGTCTGCATGTAAACATATCTGTGTGCGGTCTGCTTGTAACCGTATCTGTGTACTGTCTGTATGTGACCATCTCTGTGTACGCTCTGTATGTGACATTTCTGTGTATGGTCTGCATGTGACCATATCTGTGTATGATCTGTATGCAGCTATATCTGTGTACGGTCTGTATGTAACCATATCTGTTATGGTATGTATGTAACTGTGTAACCATATATGTGTATGATCTGTATGTAGCCATTTCTGTGTATATATAAAAATGGTTACAAATGAAAATGATCACAAATGTGAAAATGGTCACAAATGTGAAAATGTTTACAAATGTGAAAATGGTGACAAATGTGAAAACATTTCTTCGATCTAAAATAAAATATTCCTAGAAATGTGAAATTGCATATTTGTTAAACTTGCTGTACATTCGATATGTTAAAATGCGTATTAATCTTGCTAAACCATATTTCAGTTACTTTTCATTAATATTTTCTATCTCAATTGTGTCGAAAGGAAATATACAATTTATTCTAATTTAACGAAGAAGAAGAAGAAGAAGAAGAAGAAGAAGAAGGAGAGTGGAAGAAGACGATAAATTTATTGATTTGAACTATACATAGTTTAAATGTAGCAATATATTTTATGATATCTATGATATGATATTTGACAAGGACAAGTTTCATTGTGTAATCAGTGTATCAGTATATATTTTATTACACGCATACGCTTTTTATTTGAATCGTCTATGTTTACGGTAAAATTATGGTGGCATAGTTCTGCCACCACTTATCCACTTAACTAACGCGATATGTTTCTAGTTAACCACTTAATTTTTGCGAAAATTATCGTTTTATCTAGTTAACTAACACGATAAGTTTCTAATTACGATAAATAACATAATTAAAATAAATCGCTGTTAGTGCCACTTACTGCCACCACTTATCTAGTTAACTATTGCGAAAACTATCTAGATATCTAGTTAACTAACACGATAAGTTTCCAGTTACGATATATATCTTTACGCGAAAAGATGCCTATTTACTGCTCTGCAACTGCCACCGCATATCTACTTAGCTAACTGGATAACTAGATAATATTTGTGTTACCATTTATTTAATATTCGGAATACTTTGGATTTTACTCAATAAATCACAAAGCATTACCTTTTTCTCAGAAAGGGCCGAGTGGTCACTATTGGTAGTAAAGCAGCGCAGTTAAAATAAAACTAAGGATGTTAACTTTTATTTTAATGCTGAGACCATATAGTTTTTGTGTTGTCGAATATATTTCCTAATGTTTTAAGTAAAATTAGCTTGGTTTACATTTCCATTAGCCAGCATCTGTTGTTTTGGGATATAGTTTTTTTATTGTTTTGCTTCATTTCTTGTGGATTTTGTAACATCTATGAAATGTTTTGTCCTACCGTAATGGTTGAAGGCGGTAGTGATTGAAGATAAACACTTGGTGTAAAGTTCAGCCATTGTATTTCAATTTGTATATTCAATAAACGTAATGATACAGCATAAACATCAGTTTAGTAAATAACAGTATATACACTTTCATAGAATCATATAAGTGTAACAGGATTGATTGATTGATTGAATATTTAGCGTCATTTTATGTCATCGAGGGCTAACAGACGATCAGTTAACTTAACAACTGTTTCCTGGGATTAACCAGTACTCGAGCACACCCCGTTTCCGCAAGTAACTGATAACTTTCCCACTTGAATCAGTGGTGAGAGATGAATGATAATGAGACACAATGTCGTATATCAATCATCACGGAGACTGTTGCCGGGCAGGGGATTCGAACTCACGACCCCTAAATTGATAGTCAGACGCGTAACCGACTGAGCTAATCGGGCCCGGCAAGTGTAACAGGAAAAACACTTGTACATCGCATGTCCGCAGATATACACTTTAGTAATATAGTAATAGTTGCATAGTCACTGCTATTTAACATATTTGTCTGAAGTTGTTATTGTTCCTGTTTGAAGTTAAAATGATAAAAATGCTAGTTAAAAGTTCTGATTAAGCATTAAACACGTTCGCAGAATCCACGCGTCGCGCTTATCGGCCGAAACCGCTGCATTATTTAAAATCTACATTGTGAATGTTGCCATTCGAAAACTAAAGAATGCAACTAAGGTACGCTGCGACTAACTCCTAACCCGTTAACTCATATTTCATAACTAAAAGGTGTTTAATGAACTTTACTATGGTCATCACAAGTACGATAAGCAGATAGATTTTGCTAAACGAATTAACGTGTATAAATGTACCTGGCTGATAAAACAAGTACATTAAAACCACAGGCCCTATCTTACTATAGCTTTTGGATAGCAATATATTGTTATTTACTATATATAACTATCCAAAAGCTATAGTAAGATAGAGCCTGTGATTAAAACATGAATCTACATAAATAATTATTATTTTAACATGTTAATAAAACGCTTTCCGTATAAGTTCATTGTCAGATACACTTACAAATGTAATAATATTTGGGGATTTATACAGAACGTTTTCAGTGCCGATTTTTCAGCTATTTCTTTTGGTAATGTTACACTTTTATTTTCGATGAAATCAGGACTACCTTGGTAGTCTTCTGGTTATTCATTTAAACAGTAAGTGTTCGGACGACCTGTTGTGGATCTTTGAAAACTACAGATCTTCTTTCTTTTTTACATTATGTAGCTTTTCTAAACAAAAGAAACGACTCACAATGTAATATTCGTGAGAACGCAAGTTCGTATGTCAGGCTTTTCTTGTCCGGACTGCTCCAACTTAGGTACTCTTCAGATTTTCAGACTACTCCATAACAAAATTTGAGAATACTTAGTTGAAAATAACAGTATAACGTCTAGTTGCACATACACAGCGAGGGCATCCTTGTCAATAAACACATTTCTACCATAGTTTATAGTATATTTATTGTTAAACAATATATAGTTTATTGTTTAGTCGTTATTTATCAACCAGACTTTCTAATATTACTTTTGATTAAAAAAGCCTTGTCAGACAGATAGTTTTAAATATTGGCGTTTGCCATTTACAGGACATGTGTCTGGTAGTTTGGTAAATGACAAATTACTAAATGGAGATTTTATTTTCAAAACTAATAAAACTTTCACCTGACATGTTTAACAATAAACATTTATATAAACTATATCCCAAAAACAACAGGGACCGACTAATGGCAATGTAAACCAAGCTACTTTGGCTAAGAAAATTAGAAGATATACTAGACAACACATGTATATACATGTACTATATTTAAACTTCCCTCATCCATGTCCGTTACTTTGCAAACCAATCGTAACCACTCGAATAGAGAATGTTTAGCAATTTAATGAGTAAAAACCAAGTATTCCGAATATTAAATAACTGGTAATACGAACTTTATCTAGTTATTCAGTTAGCTAAGTAGATTTGTGGTGGCAGTTGCAGAGCAGTAAATAGGCAACTTTTCGCGTTAAGATATTTATCTTAACTGGAAACTTATCGCGTTAGTTATCTCGATAACAATATTTTTTTCGCGATAGTTAGCTAGATAAGTGGTGGCAGTAATGGGCACTAACATACATTTATTCTAGTTAAGATATTTATCTCAACTAGAAACGTATCGTGTTAGTTTACTAGATAACTAGATATTTTTTGCAAAATTATGTGGTTAACTAGGAACTTATCGCGTTAAGTAAGTGGATAACTGGTAGCAGAAATATGCCACCATATAAAATGTATTCCGTTGAAAACTTATTCACACTGAAGGATCGAGGCCACGTGCTTTTATTATTAAACTGCAATATATAAGACTGTGAAGATCAGTCCGCTTAAATCGTTTTTGTTTGAGAAGCTGATCAGCAAGACTAGATGAGGTCACTAGCTGACAAGATGAAATGTCACTAGTTGACTAGATGAAGTCACTAGCCGATTAGATTAAGAGTCACTATTTGACAAGATGAAATCAATAGTTGACTATAATTATGAGGTCACAAGCTGACAAGATGAAGTGTCACTAGCTGACGAGATGAAATCACTAGTTGACAATATGAGATCACTAGCTTACTACATGAAGTCTGTAGATGACTAGATGAAATCACTAGTTGACTAGATGAGGTCACTAGCTGACTAAATGAGGCCACTAGTTGACTAGATGAGTTCACTAGCTGACTAGATGAAATCACTAGTTGATTAGATGAGGTCACTAGCCGACTAGATAAAGTATCACTAGTTACTCGATGAAATAACTAGTTGACTAGATGATGTCACTAGCTGACTAGATAAAATCACTAGTTGACTAGATGAGGTCACTAGCTGACTAAATGAGGCCACTAGTTGACTAGATGAGTTCACTAGCTGACTAGATGAAATCACTAGTTGATGAGATGAGGTCACTAGCCGACTAGATAAAGTATCACTAGTTACTCGATGAAATAACTAGTTGACTAGATGCTGTCACTAGCCGATTAGATGAAGTGTCACTAGCTGAATAGATGAAATCACTAGTTGACTATATAAGGTCACTACCTGACTAGATGACGTTGCTAGCTGACTGGATGAAGTGTCACTAGCTGACAATATGAGGCCAATAGCTGACTAGATGAAATCACTAGTTGACTAGATGAGGTTACTAGCTGTCTAGATGAAGTGTCATTAGCTGACTATATGAGTCCACTAGCTGACTAGACGAAGTGTCACTAACTGACTAGATGAAATCACTAGTTGACTATATGAGGTCACTAGCAGACTAGATGAGGTGTCATTAGCTGACTATATGAGGCCACAAGCTGACTTGATGAAGTGTCACTAACTGACTAGATGAAATCACTAGTTGACTTTATGAGGTCACTAGCACACTAGATGAAGTGTCTCTAGCTCACTAGATGAAATCACTAGTTGACAAGATGAGGTCACTTGCTGACTAGATGAAATCACTAGTTGATTAGATGAGCTCCCTAGCCGACTAGATGAAGTATCACTAGTTGACTAGATGACGTCGCTAGCTGACTAGATGAGATCACTTGCTGACTCGATGAAGTTTCACTAGCTGACTATATAAGGTCACTAGCTGACTAGATGACGTCACTAGCTGACTGGATGAAGTGTCACTAGCTGACGATATGAGGCCACTAGCTGACTAGATGAAATCACTAGTTGACTCGATGAAGTCACTAGCTGACTAGATGAAGTGTCATTAGCTGACTATATGAGGCCACTAGCTGACTAGACGAAGTGTCACTAACTGACTAGATGAAATCACTAGTTGACTATATGAGGTCACTAGCAGACTAGATGAGGTGTCATTAGCTGACTATATGAGGCCACTAGCTGACTTGATGAAGTGTCACTAACTGACTAGATGAAATCACTAGTTGACTTTATGAGGTCACTAGCACACTAGATGAAGTGTCTCTAGCTCACTAGATGAAATCACTAGTTGACAAGATGAGGTCATTTGCTGACTAGATGAAATCACTAGTTGATTAGATAAGCTCCCTAGCCGACTAGTTGAAGTATCACTAGTTGACTAGATGACGTCGCTAGCTGACTAGATGAGATCACTTGCTGACTCGATGAAGTTTCACTACCTGACTAGATGAAATCACTAGTTGACTATATGAGGTCACTAGCTGACTAAATGACGTCGCCAACTGACTAGATGAAGTGTCACTAGCTGACTATATGAGGCCATAACAGACTAGATGAAATCACCAGTTGACTAGATGAGGTCACTAGCTAATTAGATGAAGTGTCATTAGCTGACTTTATCAGGCCACTAGCTGACTAGATGAAATCACTAGATGACTAGATGAAGTGTCATTAGTTGACTATATGAGGTCACTTGCTGACTAGATGAATGCACTAGCTGACTAGAAGCATTCACTAGCTGACTAGATTAAATCACTAGTTGAGTAGACGAGGTTTCTAGCTGACTAGATGAGGTGTCATTAGCTGACAAGATGAAATATCACTAGTTGACAAGATAAAATCACTAGTTGACTATATGAGGTCACAAGCTGACTAGATGAAGTGTCACTAGCTGACGAGATGAAATCACTAGATAACTAAATGAAGTGTCATTAGGTGATTATATGTGGTCACTTCCTGACTAGATGAAATCACTAGTTGACTAAATAATGTCACTAGCTGACTAGATGAGGTGTCATTGGCTGACAAGATGAAATAACAAGTCGACTAAATGATGTCACTAGCTGACTCGTTGAAATCACTAGTTGACTAGATAAGGTCATAGCCGACTAGATGAAGTATCACTAGTTGACAAGATGAAATCACTAGTTGACTATATGAGGTCACAGGCTGACTAGATGAAGTGTCAGTCGCTGACGAGATGAACTAACTAGTTGACAAGATGAGACCACTACCTTACTAAATAAAATCTCTAGATGACTGGATGAAATCACTACTTGACTAGATGATGTCATTAGCTGACTAGATGAGGTCACTATTTGACTTGATGAGGTCACTAGATGACTAGATAAGGACTATAGCTGACTAGATAAAGTGTAACTATCTGACAGGATGAAATCATTATTTGACTAGATAAGGTCACTAGCCGAATTGATGTAGTATCACTAGTTGACTAGATGAAATCACTAGTTGACTATATGAGGTGTCACTAACTGACTAGATGAAATCACCAGTTGATTAGATGAGGTCACTAGCCGACTAGATGAAGTATCACTAGTTACTCGATGAAATATCTAGTTGACTAGATGATGTCACTAGCCGACTAGATGAAGTGTCACTAGCTGACGAGATGAAATCACTTGTTGACTATATAAGGTCACTAGCTGACAAGATGACATCGCTAGCTGACTGGATGAAGTGTCACTAGCTGACTATATGAAGTCACTAGCTGAATAGATGAAATTACTATTTGACTATATGAGGTCACTAGCAGACTAGATGAAGTGTCTCTAGCTGACTAGATGAAATCACTAGTTGACAAGATGAGGTCACTTGCTGACTGTATGAAATCACTAGTTGACTAGATATCCTCACTAACCGACTAGATGATGTATCACTAGTTGACTAGATGACGTCGCTAGCTGACTAGATGTGATCACTAGCATACTCAATGAAGTGTCACTAGCTGACTACATGAAATCACTAGCTGACTATATGAGGTCACTAGCTGACTATATGACGTCGATAGCTGACTAGATGAAGTGTCGCTAGCTGACTCAATGAGGCCACTAACTGACTAGATGAAATCAGTTGACTAAATGAGGTCACTAGCTGACTAGATGAAGTGTCATTAGCTTACTATATGAGGCCACTAGCTGACTAGAGGAAGTGTCACTAACTGACAAAATGAAATAACTAGTTGACTATATGAGGTCACCAGCTGACTAATTGAAGTGTCACTAGCTGACTAGATGAAATATCTAGTTGACAAGATGAGGTCACTTGCTGACTAGCTGAAATCACTAGTTGACTACAAAACGTCTATTGCTGACAAGATGAAATCCCTAGTTGACTAGATGAGGTCACTAGCTAACTAGATGAAGTTTCACTAGCTGACAAGATGAAATCACTAGTTGACTGGATGAAGTGTCACTAGCTGACTAGATGAAATCACTGGTTGACAAGAGGAAACCGTTAGTTGACTAGATAGGGTCACTAGACGACAATATTAAGTGTAACTAGCTGACTAGATGAAATCACTAACTGACTAGATGAGGTCACTAGCTGACTAGATGACGTCGTTAGCTGACTAGATGAAGTGTCACTAGCTGCCTATATGAGGCCATAACTGACTAGATGAAATCAATAGTTGACTAGATGAGGTCACTAGTTGACTAGATGAAATCACTAGGTGACTACATGAAATGTCATTAGCTGGCTATATGAGGTCACTTGCTGACTAGATGAAATGTCACTAGCTGACTATTTGAGACCATAACTGACTAGATGAACTAGCGAAATTGACTATATGAGGTCACTTGCTGACTAGATGAGGTCACTTACTGACTAAATGAAATCACTAGATGACTAAATGAGGTCACAAGCTGACTAGATGAAGTGTCATTGGTTTATTATATGAGGCCACTAGCTGACATGCATACAAACAGGTAGCCTATCGTCAAATGTGTAATTGCATAAACATGTATTCATATTAGCTGTTGTAGAAATGTACATTACATATGTGACCCCCCCCCCCCCCCCCCTCCTCTCCCCACCTACACAAAAAAACTTTATCAATTGTGACATATGTATGTTACCATCGTCTTTTTTACACTTGTCAAAATATGTCACATATGTGGTAAAATCATTTCAAATTTGGGACATTTTCTACATTTGGGTGGGGGGGGGGGGGGGGTGGGGGGGGGGAGGGGGGCGACCGAGATGCATTCAAACATGTAGCCTATCGTAGCCTATCGTCAAATGTGTAATCGCATAAACATGTATTCATATATTATAACTTTATTGATGACCATGATATGTTTTTCAATATTTTCACATCTAAAACTCTTATATATATAAATATATATATATTTAAATACGTATGTTTACATTATCAGAGTGGGTTCAATGTAATATAATGTTCGAGTACGTGACTCTGTGAAGCGTTATAATTATAAAACACATTTGTTACAAATTATAACGTTTCGGATCGATTGTAATAATTAATGTAATTAGGTAACATGCTGTTTCTAGATGAAACTACCAGCTGACTATATGAGGTCACTAGCTGACTAGATGACGTCACTAGCTGACTAGATGAAGTGTCACTAGCATACTATAGGAGGCCACTTACTGACTAGATCAAATCACCAGTTGACTAGATGAGGTCACTAGCTGACTAGATGAGGTGTCACTAGCTGACGAGATGAAACAACTAGTTGACAAGATGAAATCAATAGCTAACAAAATGAAGTCACTAGATGACTAGATGAAATCACTAGTCGACTAGATGAGGTCATTAGCTGACTATATGAGGTCACAAGTTGACTAGATAAGGTCAATAGTTGACTAGATAAGGTCAATAGATGACTAGATGAAGTGTCACTAGCTGACAAGATGAAATCACTAGTTGACAAGATGTTGTCACTAGCTGACTAGATGAAATGTCACTAGCTGACTAGATGCAATCACTAGTTGACAACATGAGGTAACTTGTTGACTAGATGAAATGTCACTAGATGACAAGATGAAATCACTAGTTGACTAGATGGGGTCACTAAGTGACTAGATAAGTCACTAGCTGGATAGAGGATATTACATGTTGACTAGATGAGGTCACTAGCTGACTGGAAGAAGTTTCACTAGTTGACTCGATGAAATAACTATTTGACTAGATGAGGTTACTAGTCGACTAGATGAAGTTTCACTAGCTGACTAGATAAAATCACTAACTGACTATATGATGTCACTAGCTGACTAGATGAAGTGTCTCTAACTGACAAGATGAGGTCACTGGCTGACTAGATGAAGTGACATTAGCTGACTATATGATGCCAATAGCTGACTAGATGAAGTGTCACTAACTGACTAGAAGAAATCACTAGTTGACAAGATGAGGTCACTTTCTGACTAGATAAAATCACTAGTTGACTAGATGAGCTCACTAGCCGACTAGATGAAGTATCACTAGTTGACTAGATGACGTCGCTAGCTGACTAGATGAGATCACTAACCGACTCGATGAAGTGTCACTAACTGACTAGATGAAATCACTAGTTGACTATATGAAGTCTCTAGCTGACTAAATGACGTCGCTAGCTGACTAGATTGAGTCTCACTAGCTGACTAGATGAAGTCATTAGCTGACTAAATGATATGAGCTGTTGTAGAAATGTACATTTGATATGTGACACCCCCATCCCCCTCTCTCCATCCACACAAAAAAACTTTATCAATTGTGACATATGTATGTTACCTAATAACTAGATGAGGTCACTAGTTGACTAGACGAGGTCACTAGCTGACTAGATGAAATCACTAGTTGACTAGAAGAGGTCACTTGCCGACTAGATGAAGTATCATTAGTTGACAAGATGAAATCACCAGTTGACTAGTTGAGATCACTAGTTTCTAGATGAGGACACTAGCTGACTAGATGAAATCACTAGTTGACTAAATGAGGTCACTAGCTGACTAAATGACGTCGCTAGCTGATTAGCTGAAGTGTCACTAGCTAAATGAGGCCACTTACTGACTAGATGAAATCACTAGATGACTAAATGAGATGCCTGACTGACTAGATGAAGTGTCATTGGCTTACTATATGAGGCCACTAGCTGACTAGATGAAGTGTCACTGACTAGATGAAATATCTAGTTGACTATATGAGGTCAGTAGTTGACTGGATGAAATCGCTAGTTGACTAGATGAGGTCACTAACTGACTAGATGAAGTGTCATTAGCTTACTGTATGAGGCGACTACCTAACTAGATGAAGTGTCAGTAATTGACTAGATGAAATCACTAGTTGAAACGATGAGGTCATTTGTTGACTAGATGAAGTCATTAGCTGACTAGATCAAATCACTAGCTAATTAGATGGGGTCACTAGCTGACTAGATGAGGTCACTAGTTGACTAGATGAGGTCACTGACTGACTAGATGATATCACTAGTTGACTAGATGAGGTCACTAGCTGACTAGATGAAGTGTCATTAGCTGACTATATGATGCCACTAGCTGACTAGATGAAGTGTCACTAACTGACTAGATGAAATCACTAGTTGACAAGATGAAGTCATTTGCTGATTAGATGAAATCACTAGTTGATTAGATGAGCTGACTAGGCGACTAGATAAAGTATCACTAGTTGACTAGATGACGTCGCTAGCTGACTAGATGAGATCACTTACCGACTCGATGAAGTGTCACTAGCTGACTAGATGAAACCACTAGTTGACTATATGAAGTCACTTGTTGACAAGATGAGGTCACTTGCTGACTAGATGAAATCACTAGTTGACTAGATGTGCTCACTAGCCGACTAGATGAAGTATCACTAGTTGACTAGATGACGTCTCTAGCTGACTAGATGAGATCACTAACTGACTAGATGAAGTGTCACTAACTGACTAGATGAAATAACTAGTTGACTATATGAAGTCACTAGCTTACTAAATGACGTCACTTGCTGACTAGATGGGATGGAGTCTCACTAGCTGACTAGATGAAATCACTAGTTGACACGTCGAGGTCATTTGTTGACTAGATGAAGTGAATAGCTGACAAGATGAAATTACTTACTAACTAGATGAGGTCACTAGCTGCCTAGATGAGGTCACTTGT
Organism: Panopea generosa; assembly: GCA_029582155.1. Taxonomy (NCBI): domain Eukaryota; kingdom Metazoa; phylum Mollusca; class Bivalvia; order Adapedonta; family Hiatellidae; genus Panopea; species Panopea generosa. The sequence continues at coordinate 48,754,106 of CM055903.1, read as the reverse complement.
TGACTAGATGAGTTCCCTATCTGACTAAATGATATCACTAGTCGACTAGATGAGGTCGCTAATTGACTAGATGAAGTGTCATTAGCTGACTATATGATGCCACTAGCTGACTAGATGAAGTGTCACTATCTGACTAGATGAAATCACTAGTTGACTAGATGAGCTGACTAGCCGACTAAATGAAGTATCACTAGTTGACTAGATGACGTCGCTAGTTGACTAGTTGGGATCACTAACCGACTCGATGAAGTGTCACTAGCTGACTAGATGAAATCACTAGTTGACAATATGAAGTCAGTAGCTGACTAGATGACGTCGCTTGCTGACTAGATGGAGTCTCACGTGCTGACTAGATGAAGTCATTAGCTGACTAAATGATATTAGCTGTTGTAGAAATGTACATTACATATGTGATAACCAAACCCCCTCTTCCCACCCCCACAAAAAATAATTATCAATTGTGACATATGTATGTTACCAACATCATTTTTACACTTGTAGAAAAATGTCACATATGTGGTAAAATCATTTCAAATTTGTGAACCTTCGTACATTTAGGTGGGGGGGGGGGGGGGGGGTTGAGGGGCGACCGACATGCATACAAACAGGTAGCCTATCGTCAAATGTGTAATTGCATAAACATGTACTCATATATTATATATTTATATACGTATCAGAATGGATTCAATGTAATATAATGTTCGACAACGTGACTCTGTGAAACGTTATAATTATAAAACACTTGTGTTACAAATTATAACGTTTCGGATCGATTGTAATAATAAGTGTAATTAGGTAACATGCTGTTTCTATATGAAATCAACAGCTGACTATATGAGGTCACTAGCTGACTAGATGACGTCACTAGCCGACTAGACGAAGTGTCACTAGCTGACTATATGAGGCCACTGACTGACTAGATCAAATCACTAGTTGACAAGATGAGGTCACTAGCTGACTAGATAACGTATCTTTAGTTGACAAGATGAAATCACTAGTTGACTAGATGAGGTCACTTGCCGACTAGATGAAGTATCACTAGTTGACTAGATGAAATCACTAGTTGACTAGATGAAATGTCATTAGCTGACTCTATGAGGTCACTTGCTGACTAGATGAGGTCACTAGCTGACTAGATGAAATAACTAGTTGACTAGATAAGGTCACTAGCCGACTAGATGAAGTGCCATTAGCTGACTCCTTGAGTTCGTTTGCTGATTAGATGAAGTCACTAGCTGATTAGATGTAATCACTAGTTGATTAGATGAGGTCACTAGCTGACTAGATAATATCACTAGTTGAATAGATTAGTTCACTAGTTGACAAGATGAAATCACTAGTTGACTAGATGAAATCACTAGCCGACTAGATGAAGAGTCATTACCTGACTATATGAGGTCACTTGCAGACTAAATGAAGTCATTAGCTGACTAGAGTCATTATCTGACTATATGAGGCCACTTGCTGAATAGATGAAGAGTCATTAGCTGACTATATGAGGTCACTTGCAAACTAAATGAAGTCATGAGCTGACTAGATGAATTCACTAACTGAATAGATGAAGTGTCACTAGCTGACAAAATGAAATAACAAGATGACTAGATGAATTCACTAGTTGACTAGATGAGGTCATTATCCGTCTAGATGAAGGTTCACTAGTTGACAAGATGAAATCAGTAGTTGGCTAAATGAGGTCACAAGCTGATTAGATGTAGTGTCACTAGCTGACAAGATGAAATCACTAGATGACAAGATGAAATCACTAGTTGATTAGATAAGGTCACTTGCCGACTAGATGAAGTATTTCTAGTTGACTAGATGAAATCACTAGTTGACTAGATGAAATGTCATTAGCTGACTCTATGAGGTCACTTGCTGATTAGATGAGGTCACTAGCTGACTAGATGAAATAACTAGTTGACTAGATAAGGTCACTAGCCGACTAGATGAAGTGTCATTAGCTGACTCCTTGATTTCATTTGCTGACTAGATGAAGTCACTAGCTGATTAGATGTAATCACTAGTTGATTAGATGAGGCCACTAGCTGACTAGATAATATCACTAGTTGAATAGATTAGATCACTAGTTGACAAGATGAAATCACTAGTTGACTAGATGAAATCACTAGCCGACTAGATGAAGAGTCATTAGCTGACTATAGGAGGTCACTTGCAGACTAAATGAAGTCATTAGCTGACTATATGAGGTCACTTGCAGACTAAATGAAGTCATTAGCTGACTAGAGTCATTATCTGACTATATGAGACCACTTGCTGAATAGATGAAGAGTCATTAGCTGACTATATGAGGTCACTTGCAAACTAAATGAAGTCATGAGCTGACTAGATGAAGTCACTAGCTGAATAGATGAAGTGTCACTAGCTGACAAGATGAAATAACAAGTTGACTAGATAAATTCACTAGTTGACTAGATGAGGTCATTATCCGTCTAGATGAAGGTTCACTAGTTGACAAGATGAAATCAGTAGTTGGCTAAATGAGGTCACAAGCTGATTAGATGTAGTGTCACTAGCTGACAAGATGAAATCACTAGATGACAAGATGATATAACTAGCTAACTAGATAAAGTCATTAGATGAATAGATGAAATGTCACTAGCTGACAAGATGAAATCACTAGTTGACTAGATGAGGTCACTAGCCTACTAGATGAAGTGTCACCAGCTGACTAGATGAAATATCACTAGTTGACTAGATGAAATCACTAGCTGAGTAGATAAGGTAACTAGTCGACTAGATGAAGTGTCACTAGCTGACTATATGAAGTCATAACTGACTAGATGAAATCACTAGTTGACCAGATGAGGTCACTAGCTAACTAGATGAAGTGTCATCAGCTGACTATAAGAGGCCACTAGTTGACTAGATGAAAGCACTAGCTGACTAGATGAAGTTTCATTAGCTGACTATATAAAATCACTTACTGACTAGATGAAGTCTCTAGCTGACTAGATGAGGTCACTAGCTGACTAGATGAAATAACTAGTTGACTAGAATATGTCACTAGCTGACTAGATGAAATCACTTGTTGACTAAACGAGGTCACAAGCTGACTTAATGAAATCACTAGTTGATTAGATGTGGTCACTAGCTGACTAGATGAAGTTTCACAAGCTGACAAGATGTAATCACTAGTTGACTAGATGAGGTCACTAGCTAACTAGATGAAGTGTCATTAGCTGACTATATGATGCCACTAGCTGACTTGATGAAATCACAAGCTGACTAGATGAAGTGTCATTAGCTGACTATATGAGGTCATTTACTGATTAGATGAAGTCTCTAGCTGACTAGATGAGGTCACTAGCTGACTAGATGAAATCGATAGTTGACTAGATGAGGTCACTAGCTGATTAGATGAAGTTTCACTAACTGACAAAATGAAATAACAAGTTGACTAGATGATGTCACTAGCTGACTAGATGAAATCACTAGTTGACTAGATGAGGTCACTAGCTGACTAGATGAAGTATCACTAGCTGACAAGATGTAATAACAAGTTGACTTAATGAGGTCACTAACTGACTTAATGAAATCACTAGTTGACTAGATGAGGTCACCAGCTGACTAGAGTAAGTTTCACAAGCTGACAAGATGAAATCACTAGTTGACAAGATGAGGTCACTACATGTAGCTGACTAGATGAAATCACTAGTTGAATAGATGAAATCACTAGCCGACTAGATGAATTATCACTAGTTGACTAGATGAAATCACTAGTTGACTAGATGAAGTCACTGACTAGTTGTAGTGTCATTAGCTGACTATATGAGGCCACAAGCTGACTAGATGAAGTATCACAAACTGACTAGATGAAATCACTAGTTGAATATATGAGGTCACTAGCTGACTAGATGCAATATCACTAGCTGACTAGATGAAATCACTAGTTGACAAGGTGAGGTCACTTGTTGACTAGATGAAGTCACTAGCTAACTAAATGAAATCACTTGTTGAATAGATGAGGTCACTGGCTGACTAGATGAAGTATCACAAGTTGAATAAATGAAATAAAATAGATGAGGTCACTAGCCGACTAGATGAAGTATCACTAGTTGACTAAATGAAATAAAATAGATGAGGTCACTGGCTGACTAGATGAAATCACTAGTTGACTAAATGAGGTCACTAGCCGACTAGATGAAATGTCATTAGCTGACTAGATGAGGTCACTATATAACTAGATGACGTCGCTAGCTGAATGAATGAAGTGTCACTAGTTGACTTTATGAGGTCACTAGCTGACTAGACGAAATCACTAGTTGCCTAGATGAGGTCATAAGCTGTCTAGATGAAGTGTCATTAGCTGACTATATGAGGCCACTAGCTGAATAGATGAAGTGTCTTTAACTGACTAGATGAAACCACTAGTTGACTATATGAGTTCACTAGCTGACTACATGAAGTGTCACTAGCTGACTAGATGAAATCAGTAGTTGACAAGATGAGGTCACTTGCCGACTAGATGAAATTACTAGTTGACTAGATGAGCTCACTAGCCGACTAGATGAAGTATTACTAGTTGACTAGATGAATGTCATTAGCTGTTGTACAAATGTACATTACATATGTGACACTCCCCTCTCCCCACTCACACAAAAAAACTTTATCAATTGTGACATTTTTACACTTGTGAAAAAAAATCACATATGTAGTAAACTCATTTCACATTTGTGACCCTTCCTACATTTGGGGGGGGGGGGGGGGGGGGTGGGGGGGGGGAGGGGGGCGACCGAGATGCATTCAAACATGTAGCCTATCGTAGCCTATCGTCAAATGTGTAATTGCATAAACATGACTTCATATATTATAACTTTATTGATGACCATGATATGTTTTTCCATATTTTTACATCTAAAACTCTCTCTCTCTCTCTCTCTCTCTCTCTCTCTCTCTCTCTCTGTATTTAAATACGTATGTTTATATTATCAGAGTTGATACAATGTAGTATAGAGTTCGAATACATGAGTCTGTGAAACGTTATAATTATAAAACACATTTGTTACAATTTATAACGTTTCTGATCTATTGTAATCATTAACGTAATTAGGTAACATGCTGTTTTGTTTGACCTGGCACGTGTATGTCTTAATACGGTAAACATTTGTCATCAGATATAAATGTCAAATCACCTCAAATCTAATAGAAAACGCTTTCCAAAAAATCGTACCCCTGATGCTTGTGAGACATCGTATACAAGTAGAGGCTAAAAAAACAACGGGTCGAGCTATGGTTTTAAATTTAATTTTAAAACATTGATAATGAAACATCATATGTTTCTTACCTTTCACGTGTTGTTTAACGTTCCATTAATTCTTAACCGAAAGTTACACATATGTCACATGCATCTGTACCGTGCGTGCGTTTAGAAGGCGGGCACTCCCAGTTTTATTGGTGGAGGATGACCTTCGAAGGAAATCAAGTAGAACCGTCTTCTGCAAGTAAATGACAAATCTTTGGTATCTAGGTTAATATTTTTTATCGTTTATAATCAAAAAAGCAATTTCTAATTAAATCAGTTGAAAAGGTTACAAATGAAAATGATCATAAATGTGAAAATGATCACAAATTTGAAAATGGTCACAAATGTGAAAATGGTAAGAAATGAAAATGGTCACACATGAGAAAATGATCACAAATGTGAAAATGGTCACAAATGTGAAAATGGTTACAAAATTAATGAAAATGGTTACATATGAAAATGGTCATAAATGTGAAAATTATCTCAAATGTGAAAATGGTCACAAATGTGAAAAAGGTCACAAATGTGTAAATGATCACAAATGTGAAAATGGTTACAAATGAAAATGGTCACAAATGTGAAAATGATCATAAATATAAAAATGGTTACAAATGTGAAAATGATCACAAATGTGAAAATGGTTACAACTGTGAAAAGGTTACAAATGAAAATGTTCACAAAATAGAAAATGATCACAAATGTGAAAATGGTTACAAATGTGTAAATGATCACAAATGTGAAAATGGTTACAAATTTGAAAATGGTCGCAAATGTGAAAATGGTTACAAATGAAAAATGGACACAAATGTGAAAATGGTTACAAATTGAAATGGTCACAAATGTTAAAATGATTACAAATGTGAAAATGGTTACAAATGTGAAAATGATCACAAACGTGAAAATGGTTATAAATGTGAAAATGATCACAAATGTGAAAATGGTCACAAATGTGAAATAATTTTACCAAACATGCGAAACCTAGTTGTTACAAATGTAAACATGACGAAGTTCACATATGTCATGAAAACGTCACAAATGTAAAAACAGTTCTTTGATCATATGTGTAAAATAAAATATTCCTGGAAATGTAAAATTGCATATTTGTTAAACTTGCTGTACATTCAATATGTTAACATACGTATTAATCATGCTACACCATAGATCAGATACTTTTCATTATTATTTTCTCTCTCAATTGTTTCGAAAGAAAAAATATTCTAATTTAACGAAGAAGAAGAAGAAGAAGAAGAAGAAGAGAGGAAGAAGACGATGAGTTTATTGATTTGAACTATACATAGTTTAAATGTAGCAATATATTTTATGATATCTATGATATGATATTTGGCAAGGACAATTTCATTGTGTAAATTAATCAGTATATCAGTATATATTTTATTATACGCATACACTTTTTATTTAAATCGTCTATGATTACGGTAAAATGTATTTTACAACATACGCTTCGTATTTGAATTGTCTATGTTTACGGTAAAATGTATTATGCAGCATACGCTTCTTATTTGAATCGTTTATGTTTACCGTAAAATGTATTCTGCAACATACGCTTTTTATTTGAATCGTCTATGTTTACGGTAAAATGTATTCTGCAGCATAAGCTTCTTATTTGAATCGTTTATGTTTACTGTAAAATGTATTCTGCAACATACGCTTTTTATCTGAATCGTCTATGTTTACGGTAAAATGTATTCTGTAACATACGTTTTTTATTTGAATCATCTATGTTTACGGTAAAATGTATTCTGCAACATACGCTTTTATTTGAATCGTCTATGTTTACGCATTTTATTTGAATCGTCTATGTTTACAGTAAAATGTATTCTGCAACATACGCTTTTTATTTGAATCATCTATGTTTACGTTAAAATGTATTCTGCTAAATGAAGTGTGACTAGCTTACTAGATGTAGTCACTAGCTGACTAGATGGAATCACTAGTTGACTAGATGAGGTCACTAGCTGAATAAATGAAGTGTCACTAACTGACTAGATGAAATCAGTAGTTAACAAGATAAGGTCATTAGCTGACGAGATGAACTCTCTTACTAACTAGATGAAATCACTAGTTGACTAGATGCGGTCACTAGCTGACTGGGTGAAGTGTCACTAATTGACTAAATGAAATCACTAGTTGACTAGAAGAGGTCACTAGCTGACTAGATGAAGTGTCACTAACTGACTAGATGAAATCACTAGTTGCATAGATGAGGTCACTAGCTGACTATATGAAGTGTCATTAGCTGACAAGATGAGACCGCCAGTTGACTAGATTAAGTGTCTTTAACTGACTAGATGAAATCACTAGTAGAATATATGAGGTCACTAGCTGATTAGATGAAGTGTTTCTAACTGACTAGATGAAACCACTAGTTGACTAGAGAAAGTCACAAGCTGACTAGATGAAGTGTCACTAACTTAGCAGATGGAATCACTAGTTGTCTAAATGAGGTCACTAGCTGACTAGATGAAGTGTCACTAGCTGACTATATGAGACCACCACTGACTAGATGAAGTGTCACTAACTGACTAAATGAAATCACTAGTAGACTATATGAGGTAGCTTACTGACTAGATAAAGTGTCACTTGCTGAGTAGATGAAATCACTAGTTGAAAAGATGAGGTCACTAGCTGACTAAATGAAATCACTGGATGACTAGATGAGGTCATTAGCTGACTAGAGGAAATCAATAGTTGACTAGATGAGGTTACTAGATGACTAGATGAAGTGTCATTATCTGACAAGATGAAATCACTAGTTGACTAGATGAGGTCACTAACTGACTAGATGAAGTGTCACTAGTTGACTAGATGAGGACAATAGTTGACTAGATGAAGTGTCACTAACTGACTATATGAAATCACTAGTTGCTTAGATGAAGTCTCTAGATGAAGTGTCACTACCTGACTATATGAAGCCTCCAGCTGACTAGATAAAGTGTCACTAACTGACAAGATAAAGTGTCACTAACTGACTAAATGAAATCACTAGATGAGTAGATGAGGTCACTAAATGAAGTGTCACAACCTGACTATATGAGGCCTCCAGCTGACTAGATAAAGTGTCACTACCTGACAAGATGAAATGTCACTAACTGTGCAGATGGAATCACTATGTATCTAGATGATGTCACTTGCTGACTAGATGATGTGTCACTAGCTGACTACATGAGGTCACCACTGACTAGATGAAGTATCACTAACTGACTAGTCACTTGCTGACTAGATGAAATCACTAGTTGACTAGATGATGTCATAACCTGACTAGAGGAAATCACTAGTTGACTAAATGAGGTCACTAACTGACTAGATGAATTGTCACTAGTTGATTAGATGAGGACACTAGCTGACTATATGAAGTGTCACTAACTGACTAAATGAAATCACTAGTTGACTAGATGTGGTCACTAGCTGACTAGATGAAGTGTCACTAACTGAGTAGATGGAAACACTAGTTGTCTACATGAGGTCACTAGCTGACTAAATGAAATCACTGGTTGACTAGATGAGGTCATTACTTGAGTAAAGGAAACCACTAGTTGACTAGATGAGGTTATTAGCTGACTAGATGAAGTGTCATTATCTGACAAGATAAAATCACTAGTTGACTAGATGAGGTCACTAACTGACTAAATGAAGTGTCACTAGTTGATTAGATGAGGACACTAGCTGACTATATGAAGTGTCAGTAACTGACTGATTGAAATCACTAGTTGACCAGATGTGGTCACTAGCTGACTAGATGAAGTGTCACTAACTGAGTAGATGGAAACACTAGTTGTCTAGATGAGGTCACTAGCTGACTAGATGAAGTGTCACTAGCTGACTATATGAGGCCACCACTGACTAATGAAGTGTCACTAACTGACTACATGAAATCACTAGTAGAATATATGAGGTCACTAGCTGACTAGATGAAGTGTCACTAGCTGAAAAGATGAGGTCACTAGCTGACTAGATGAAATCACTAGTTGACTAGATGAGGTTACTCACTGACTAGATGAAGTGTCACTTTCTGACAAGATGAAATCACTAGTTGACTAGATGAGGTCACTAGTTGACTAGATGAAATCACATGTTGAATAGATGAGGTCACTGGCTGACTAAATGAAATCACTAGTTGACTAAATGAGTTCACTAGCCGACTAGATGAAGTATCACTAGTTGACAAAATGTAATAACTAGTTGACTAGATGAGGTCACTAGCCGACTAGATGTGGTTTCACTAGTTGAATAGATGAGGTCACTAGCCGGCTAGATGAAGTGTCACTAGCTGACTAGATGAAATCACTTGTTGGCTCTAAGAGGTCACTAGTTGATTAGATAAAGTGTCATTAGCTGACTAAATGACGTCGCTAGCTGACGAGATGAAGTCACTAACCGACTAGATGAAGTGTCACTAACTGACAAGATGAAGTCACTAGTTGAATAGATGAAGTGTCATTAGCTGTTGTATGAATATATTTTACTTATGTGAACCCCTCTCCCCCACCCCCACACAAACAAGTGTATCAATTGTGACATATATATGTTACCATCGTCATTTTTACATTTGTGAAATAATTTCACATATGTGGTTAAATCATTCACATTTGTGACCCTTTCTACATTTGGTGGGCCGACCGACATGCATTCAAACAGGTAGCCTATCGTCAAATGTGTAATTGCATAAACATATATCATATATTATAACTTTATTGATAACCATGATATATTGTTCAATGTTTTCACATCTAAAACTATATATATATATATATATATATATATATATATATATATATATATATACACACACACAATAAAATAAAACAATAGCAAAACAGCAACCCAAGATAAACAATTTCTATATATAAAATACAGCAGACAGACTGAGAAACCTGCTGTAAAATATTACAAATTAAACCTTTTAACTGACGGAATGTACAGTGACACTTCGCCAAGCTGTGAAAGCAACCACATCAGGTGGGCAAGGGTTTTTTCGATGTGATTGTGGAAATGGTAAAAAACAATGTCAAACCAACAGATGTAAGTGCTTTAAGGCTGGAAAAATGTGTAATAGCAGATGCCACAGCAGTCTTACATGTAAAAATAAATTGCTCCATGAACATTGTATATGATGTTGAAACTGTACATTACTATATTGTGCTTTTATCATGCTAGCTGTTCTTAGTTAAATCTAAAGCGGAGATAGACAATATTGTGTATGTGCAAAACCTTTTATAAAAAATAAACGATGCTGTTAACATTAGTCTTAGTTTTGTTTCTTAAAGGTATATTTCTTATATTTTGTTCCAATTGACCAAAGACGTTTGATTTTAGCCGTTTCATGAAATGGCTGGAGCATTTTTTTAGTCATTTCATGAAAAGCCTGAAATATTTAGCCATTTCATGAAATGACTGAGTGAATTGGTCATTTCACGAAAAGGCTAAATTTTTTAGCCATATCATGAAATGGCTGATTTCACAGATTGACTGTAATATATATAATTAAAAACTTCAATTTGTAATATTTTACAGTAAGTTTCTCAGTCTGTCTGCAGAATTTTATATGTAGAAAAAATGTTTATTCTTGTGTTCTTGTTTTGTTGTTGTTTTCTTTTATTTTTGTCCTCTGATGAAGGCATAAAGCCTTAAGCTAGCTAAGGATATCTCGTTATAAGTTTTAGCACTATAAAATGGTAATTCTCTCTACTGTATTCACTATTTCTACCATTTATGTATCCTTCGCGAATCCGGTGCTCCTGAAAGGTGTTTTGTTAGACATATGATTTTCTCTATCATATGTATACATGTATATTTAAATACGTATGTTAACATTATCAGATTTGATACAATGCAGTATAGTGTTCGAGTACATGAGTCTGTGAAACGTTATACTTATAAACCACATGTGTTACAACTTATAACGTTTCGGATCGATTGTCATTATTAACGTAATTAGGTAACATGCTGTTTTATTTGATCTGCGCGTTAATGTCTAAATACGGTAAACATTTGTTCCAAGCTATTTAAAATCCCTTAAAATGACCTAATCGGATAATTATTGTTATAGCCATTAGTTCACAAAAATGTGTTTTGGAGCACTCTAGCGCAAACTTGCACAATAGTTGTATAACCATGATATCTGCAATACAGTTTTGAACTGGCTAAATTGGATATTAATGTTGAAGCTATGGCCCTTGTATCGTCAAAAATAGATAATTTCATTTGAATGTACTCAAATACACACATTTTTCTTATGATCTTCACCAAACTTGTACAGCAGTAGTTATATAACTAAAATATATAGGATGAGTTCCTGAGCTGGCCAAACAGGATAATCAATATCATAGTTACGACCATTGAATCACCACTATTGTGCGATATGACGTTGTACGGCATTTAGCATTTGAATGTCGCCAAACTTACTATCAAATGCAATTTTAATTTTATCTATACCTTCCTAACTTATCCATTATTTATGTTTTCAAATATTTTTATGAGTTCTTGAGCTGACCAAAATCAGTAAACTAATACTGGGGTCATGTCGCTTGAATCGTCAAACAGTCTGTTATTTGACCGTGTGTATAATAATGATATCGTGAGCAGGCCAATTTAGATAAATATTGTCGGAGTTATGACCCTTGATAGGTAGCTTATCGTCAAATATGTAATTGTATTAACATGTATCATATATTATAACTTTATTGATGACCACGATATATTGTTCCATGTTTTCACATCTAAAATATATATACACAGTAGAGCTTACCATTTTACAGTTCTAAAACTTATAACGAGATATCATTTGCTAGCTTTTGAATTTACGCCTTCATCAGAGGACAAAAATAAAAGAATACAGCAGACAGACTGAGAAACCTACTGTAAAATATTACAAATTAAAACTTTTAACTATATACACTACAAATGCGCGCGACCACGCGCCCCTAACCCATAAGGCGGTAGTATCCCATACATTTGTTGTTTTTAGAAAAGGTAGAAGCATATATTAGTAACCCATAATTGAATCTTCAAACCGCCCACCAAAACCAGTCATCGCCTACAGAAAGTCGAGAAGTCTCTGCGATATTCTCGTCAGATCTAGATTGAGCCCGCACCGTACCGATGCCAAAATAGGACAGTCAGGCCCTTGCAGTTCACCCAGATGCCTAACATGCAAACAAATGTCTGTAACTAACTGTTTTAAACAATCAAAGATTGGTGCAACTATACATCTGAGATCTAACGCCAACTGTAAAACAAGTAATGTCTACTTGATGACTCGCAAACAATGTGAACAGTATGTCGGTGAAACGAAAACTCCTCTTAATCTTTTTTTTTATTTTTTTTATTTTGTATTCCAATACATTACAATATATTACAATATTACAAATTCAATTTACAGAACATATAGCATTTACATAAGTGTTATTCTTTTAATGACAATTGTAAATAAGTAGTTGTTTTGTTACAGACGTCTCCCCATAAGGAATGCCATCCCTTATAGAGAAATATCTGTAACAAAAAACTACCCGTGGTATGTTTTAAATATATATCATTTAGAAAGTTTAATCCATTCATCACATAGCTATGGTGTTTTGTGTTACGATTATAACCGTAAGTTTATTATTTTAGTCGATATTCTATGTATAAATTTAATGTCTCATATAAACAATTTTTAACAGTTTCATAATCAATTGTGTACCAAGTTTTTTTCACATAAAACAGCAAAGCAATAGCAACACACACACACACACACACACACACACACACACACACCATATCAGTATTTACACATACGTACACACATATCTTTTTACAGTTACCATTTGTCATTCATAAAAAGGCATTATATTCATTATTAGCTAAGACTGTAAAGAAACATTAAATAATAACAACAAATTTATTTACAGATACGCTATACATAGTTCATGTATTGGGTTTACTGGTTTTTATTTCAGATTAATATAATCATTTTTTATAATCTAAAAACAAATTATATGGGATTTTTAAAATCAGGTTGAAAATTGATTGACTGAATACTAAAAATTTGCATTTTTCATAATAATAATAATTATATGAAAAAAAATAGATTAAAAATAAATATTTAGGACAGTTTAACTACAAAACCAGTATAAAACTTCTTTTTCTAATCCACTGGATTTTTTTTTTTTCAAATGTCAAACTATAGTTATAATGAAAATTATCAATTGAACATCTTTATAAAAGAAAAAGTTCAATACAAAAAAGACAGAGTAAAGTCTACTGTATGAGATTGGATAAATATTTAGAATAGTTTAACTGCAAAACCTGTATGAAACTTCTTTCTTTCAATCCATTGGATTTTTTCCCCTCAAATATCAAACCTTAATTATAATGAAAGTTATAAATTGAACAGCATAATAAAAGAAAAAGTTCAATACAAAATAGACCGGGTATTTCCTTGGAGATGTCGTTTTCATTTCCAAGTAGGAACAGCAGGGAACAAACAAAGTGTGACAGCTACTTTTTATAGTTTTAGGGTATGCATTGTATTTTATCTAGACGTGTTGTAATTTAACACTTCATATGAGAAAAAACATATATACAAAACAAGTAATACTCAAAGTAGTGATGTATACACCAACCATGATGTTTCAAACTTTTCAATTGTACAATTTCTAATTGCATTTATTTTTTCAGTTTGGTACATGTTTTCTTGAGAAAATCCATTATTTGCATAGATCATAACCCTAATTGGCCAGACGAGAAGCGCAAAATACGAGAATCGTACTGGATCTGCAGATTAAATACTATTCAAACTTTTGGCCTCAATAAAGGAGACGATGTACGTGTTGCTATACATAAATACTATACTTCGCCAGTGCATCTACCAATACATATATGCAACAGCTTAAATCTTACTCACACAGTTCTACTCAATTTACATATGTTTTGTTCAATATGATGCTATGACTAAATGTCGGCGTTCACGAATAGGTCTTCAACAAACATTTTTTCTTTATTCCATCAATATAAATTTGGTTTAGCATTCAGTTTATAATACATTTCGATGTATACATGTATACTACACACAATAGAATTTTGGAATTGTTCTGCTATTCAATTTTACCGACGCTATTTTAACCGCTCTGCGATTCTGCAAACACCAATGACTCTATGTAATGTGGAGCAAAGCAATATTAAATAGGTGTTATCAATAATTGGACATACCGTTTATGAAACAACAAACTGATAAGGAAAATGCTTTAATATTTTATATTAATAGTGTTCATAGTTACACAACATATAGCAATCTCAAATGACGGTTTTTTCCATTTATATACAGTTTTGATCTAATATTCAGTTTATAATAAATGTCGGCGTACAAAACCGTCTACACGCAATTGTCTGCGATTCTATTTTTAACCGCTCTGCGATTCTGTAACAAGACTCATTCTTGTAAACGTTACCTCTTTGTTATGTCGGTCACAATAATTTTAACTACTTGTTGCTAATATATGCTTCCATCTTTTCTAAAAGCAACAAATGTATGGGATAACACCGTCAAATGAGTTATGGGCGCGTCATCGCGCGCATTTGTAGTGTATATAGTTAAAAGTTTCAATTTGTAATATTTTACAGTAAGTTTCTCAGTCTGCCTGCAGAATTTTATATGTAGAAAATTGTTTATTCTTGTGTTCTTGTTTTGTTGTTGTTTTCTTTTATTTTTGTCCTCTGATGAAGGCATAAAGCCTTAAGCTAGCTAAGGATATTTCGTTATAAGTTTTAGCACTATAAAATGGTAATTCTCTCTACTGTATTCACTATTTCTACCATTTATGTATCCTTCGCGAATCCGGTGCTCCTGAAAGGTGTTTTGTTAGACATATGATTTTCTCTATCATATGTATATATGTATATTTAAATACGTATGTTAACATTATCAGATTTGATACAATGCAGTATAGTGTTCGAGTACATGAGTCTGTGAAACGTTATACTTATAAAACACATGTGTTACAACTTATAACGTTTCGGATCGATTGTCATCATTAACGTAATTAGGTAACATGCTGTTTTATTTGATCTGGCACGTATATGTCTAAATACGGTAAACATTTGTTCCAAGCTATTTAAAATCCCTTAAATGCATTAAAAGTATGAAGCTGACGTGATTTGTAACGGACACAATATTTTAACACTTTCAAAAGTTTAGACGGGTGGAGAAACGGATGGACGCATACCCTGCTTAAATTACTATTTTGATGTAAAGAATATATATGCAAAGTAATTACAAAATCTCTCAAATGGTAAAATGTATGGAGCGGACAAAAATACTGCACTATTTGACCATGTGTGCACTGGAGCACCTGCATTTTTATTTGATCATTGAAGTTATGGCCCTTGAACTTTTTATATTGTGTTCGCTCTGATTCTCGCCATTTTAATTGGATCTTCCGCAGACTCACAGCGTAGTTATATAACTAATATATCTCAAACAAGTTCTTGGCCTGGCTAAATTGGAGAGTTAATTCAGAGTGATGGCCCATATATTGTCAGAGATTGTGTTATTTAACGTTTTGTAGTAATTTATCTCCCGCGGTTACTCAGTACATGTAGTCGTATAAGCATTATATCGGAAACAATTTATTGAACTGTTCCAGCCAGATAATAAATATCGGAGTTATGACCCTTTGAACTGTAAACAATGAATTATTTAATGGACATTCTATCACTCGCAGTTTTCATTGTATCCAAACCAGACTTACAAAGTAGCTCAATATCTATAACATCTGGGACATATTTTTGAACTGACCAAATCAGATATTTAATGTTAGAGTTATCGCCCTTGAATCATCAAACATTGCGTTATTTGACATATATCACTCGTAATTTCATTTGATCTTCTTAAAACTAACACAGCAGTTATACAACCAAAATATGTTTGACATTTTTATTTGGCCAAATCAAATAATTACTGTTAGAGTTATGGGCCTTGAGTCATCAAAACTGCGTTTTCTTACATTATATGCACTCTAGCACTCGCAGTTTTTTTTTTCTCTCAGATATTTTTTTTGAAATGACCTAATCGGATAATTATTGTTATAATCACTATAATCTGTTATAATCTCTAGCGCAAACTTGCACAATAGTTGTATAACCATGATATCTGCAATACAGTTTTGAACTGGCTAAATTGGATATTAATGTTGAAGCTATGGCCTTTGTATCGTCAAAAATAGATAATTTCATTTGAATGTACTCAAATACACACATTTTTCTTATGATCTTCACCAAACTTGTACAGCAGTAGTTATATTACTAAAATATATAGGATGAGTTCCTGAGCTGGCCAAACAGGATTATTAATATCATAGTTACGAATACTGAATCACCACTGTTGTGCGATGTGACGTACGGCATTTAGCATCTGAATGTCGCCAAACTTACTATCAAATGCAATTTTAATTTTATCTATACCTTCCTAACTTATCCATTATTTATGTTTTCAAATATTTTTATGAGTTCTTGAGCTGACCAAAATCAGTAAACTAATATTGGAGTCATGTCGCTTGAATCGTCAAACAGTCTGTTATTTGACCGTGTGTATAATAATGATATCGTGAACAGGCCAATTTAGATAAATATTGTTGGAGTTATGACCCTTGAATAAGAAGAGATTTGGGTGGAACAATACTCTGTTCATATATCTTTAAACTGTCTATTTACTAGCATGTGTTTTTTTTATTTTATTAAATCAAAATAAGCACATTTCTTATATTTCTTTATAAACACTGTTCGTGAAAAGGGGATAAAAATAAGAAATCTATGCGCTATGTACATGCAAAAGCCTGTAAACTTTGAATATAATAACGATTAAAATATGAAAAAGAAACCTTTTTACTTACGTGAAGAGATATCTCAGTAGAGAAAATAGATATGCAATTTTTAATCTGATATACATGTTCTCATCCAGGATAATCCCGGGCCGTTGTCCGTATGACACATTTTGAACAGGAGCAGCTTCTCCAGGCGTGAACATCCGCACATATATCGATCTCTGTTGCAGGGTGCTACAGGTGGTCAAAGGCGCAGTCTCAAGATCACTTACCAGTCACCACTAAGGTCGTAGGTTCGATTCCCACTCGACCTAACAACTTTGCGTGAGAAAGTTTGCCAATTACTTGCGGAAGGACGGCGCTTCTAAGGTCTTCCTCCACCAATAAAACTGGATACGCCATATGTATCATAAAATGTGTTAAAATGCAAAATATAGCATGTATATAAACAAATTTGACTCCAGTTCGGTTTGGTTTTATTGTTTAAAGGCTCCACATGGTCAGCATTTAATTTTGTTGAAATTGTTATATATCCTACGTTGGCATAAGTGTCCGAGGTTATACATATATACTATTCCCGCTTAAAAGTGAAACGCATTTTGGTAAGTGTTAACGTTATGACAAGTCAAACATTATACTAACTCTTTTTCTTGTTCACTACCTTACATTTGTATTGTAAAACAATACATAGTATATGTTGTTGTTTTTTATATTGATGTTCTTCGTTTCACATTCTTATTAACTAAGAACATAAATATAAAAACTTACAAGAAACACATACTGCATTAGTTGAGTTAGAATTAGAAAGTTTATGATTATAAAACATAAGCATGTTTTAATATGTGTTACAAATTTAACGTTTCTGTATCGACTGTGTCCTTCTTGACTCAATGTTATTGTAATCAGGTGTTAGATACGGTGTCTGTTTGAACTGGTCATAGATAAATTTAAAATTTACAAACAAAATTTCAATCTTCATGTTTTATTATCTATTTAAAAACATATCATATTTTGAAGAAATTTCAATCTCCAATTTGAAATGAATAAATATAAAAAAATCATTTTTCTAGATGAAAATATATCAGAAAAGGAAAAATGTTAAATCTCTAAGTTGAATCCAAAATTATATTACTGTATATATTGTGAAAAATTACCCTGACACACTGCGTTTAAATTGTTCAAGCGTAACATTAACGTTTAACCGTTATGAATCACTACCAGCTGTTATCTCATGTATTGATTAAACATTACCATTTTTAGATAAATATCGGAGCGTTTCACATTGTAAATCATTCCCTTCTGAGAAGCAGAGGTACTGTACTCTACTCTACTTGACTTGGTCGTGCTACTCCAGCTTTCCAACTTCATTCAACGGCGCTTGCTAAACAGGTAGGCAAATGTTTCATCAGCTTTGTTTTTGTTCCTGTTTAACCATTACTATATAATTTTGATAAAAATGTCATATTTGCTTGAAAATGGTCATATTATACAAACTTTCATTGATGATAACTTAACAAAAATCATTATTCAGGACGGGTCTTTCAGTCAAATAAGAATTTGTAAGAACGATATTGACCAAATTTGTCAATTCTGTACACATTTAACAGCCGGCTGTAGTGACACAATAACATATTTCCTTTTTCCCAAATTGAAAGAACGTTTATTGGAACTTAGTTGTTATCTATATGCATTAATATGTTAAAAATTTAGCAACACGAAATGATAACTCTACACTTCCAAACACATAGATGAATGCAAATGTCATATTGAATGGAACTACCTCGTTCCAGTGTATCCATATTGTTTAAAAAATTATGATACAATGTCCATATGTATTTAAAAACAAAGTCAAACATGTCCAGAATATTTGTTTGAAAGTTCGTTACCAAATGAAATACTTTGGAATATTGTTGTAGATGTTACATAAATCACGCATATAATAGTAATACAATCTCTTTTAAATTGCTTTGTCAATTTTCGGAAGAAATACAAATTTTGTACAGAAAAGTTTCTATTTTACTTTGAGGTCACTCAGCACCATATCTTAATTTAATTCCGTGTTAAAGAGATTGTTTTTTCTCAAATTATTTTGTTGTATTGTCGTTTTCATTTCTCATACAAGAGTTTAATCTCTTTTTGAAAGCTGATATTAATGCATGCCTACGTTAGCATTGATTTTTCATTGTTGATTTGGTAGACTTTTATGACTTTGGTGATTATGCAGGGCAGGCAGATATCACGAAACATTTTTTTATATGTTTCATTAGTGTTTTAGAACGTGCTGTTTGCTTATCTTGTTATATTTTAATATAAAACCTGTTCCATGACAGACATGTATATTTGCGGACTGTTGCTTCTTTCCCGGTCGAGGCTAATTTAGAACGATTCATTTTCCCATTCTTTAAAGATAAGTAAGTTGTTCATAGATATCATTGTAACACAATTAATATTAGAGAGGCATCGCTTATACATTTTATGTCAGCGAAATGATCCAGTTGTATCTAGTCTGAAAGAAACCAAGTACGTAACTTGAAGAAATCGGTGCGATTTTCTAGAACACGTGTCACTTTCTAGAAATAAGTGTTTAAAAAGGTCGTCTATAAACAATTGTATTCGTGATTGATTTTAGAAATACGAAGATGTGTTAAGTGATATAAAACAGGAAATGTCTATTGGCACGGCTGTCGTGCTCATTATTTTTCTGATCCGCAGGACAGTCGTGCCCACTATTTTCTTTCTCCGCACGACGGTCATGCCGATATTTTTTCTTATTGGCAGGACAGAGTGCTCGAGGGGTGTAAGTATATATCCGGACATTTTCCAGCATTTTCAAGATAAGGTTGACATTTAAAGGATCTGACACTCGTCATTTCATACATAATTTTATTAAACGAGTTCAGGAAAAAGCACTTTTCCTGGAAGAGTTCAATGAATTCTGTATGAAATGACAGAAAATGTCATATTCTTTTTATCACAATTTCCACGTACAGATGAAAATTCAAGTCAGTAATTTACAAAAGGACATAATATGCAGACCCACATTCATATGTCGAATAACAATAACGAGATGTGATTCTTACTAAAAACATATTTATTGATTCGACCATACATTTATTAAACAACAATACTTAATATACTTGCCAAGCGCACTTATTAAATCTTTTCTTGGACGAGTTTAAAGTCTCATTAAACTTCCGAAATGCACCATCTTTGATAATAACAAAAATGTTATTCTGATGTCTTCATATTGCAGCATCCCTGGTATTGTCAGAGAGGTTATTTTGTGATGTCCTCTCTGCTGCATGTTGTATTGTACTATCTTGTCTTTTGATTTTTTGGTTGCATGTATTTTCATGTATTGTTTATTTTCCTTTGTTAACTCCTTTCAGGTCTTGTCTAATTTTAATTCCCTCAATTCTCCTCTCTCATGTGCTATGTAAATCGTGCCAATAAGGAAAACAATCGACACGACGGCCGTGCAGATACCCTCGTCCTTTATTTTTTGCAGGTGTTTTCTTGGATTTAGGATAGATGTTTTTGTTGCATTCATCGCGGGACGCGATTAAATCGACACTTCACATTCTGACCGTAAAACATGCATTATAGAAGCAGAAAACAATACACGTTTCTGAACAAATAGTTCATAAAATAGGTGTCAATATATATTTGCAATATACAAATTTGTTCAAGTATATACACTTTAGTTTACTGTTTAAATCCATCCTTGTATGTAGCACTGCAGTCACGTGTCATGTGTAGATGTATTTTATTTAATCTTAAATAAGGGAGCGAGAGAGCGGTGTGGCAACCCTTAGTGTAACAAACATACTTTGTTACATTAATGGGCAATATGTGACATATTGTTGCAATATGTAGCACAATTTCAGCAATTATCTTCTCTATAATATCTCTACATATTATAGCAAATTACACAATTTATACAATTGATGTTTAATACTGTTACATGTTGTAAACATGCTATAATAGCGGAATAATTATAATCTTAAAACAAAAAAGTAAGAAGTCTTACAAACAAAAATGGTTACAGTGAATGTTTGCTTATTTTGTTTATTTTTCTTCTTCAAATCACATCCACATTAACTTATTTTGTTAAACTAAGGGTTGTGGTTATAAATAACCTTTAGTGTAACAAAAATATACTTATCTCCGGAAGAAGATTTTCTTCACCAAATCACATCCACATGAACTTATTTTGTTACACTAAGTGTTGCGGCTATAATAACCGTTTATGTAACAAAAACGTCTTTCTTAACCTCTAGTGAATAGTTTTTATTTAAATATGAAGTGGAAAAACGAAAATTTAAAGGAGACCCATAATTTTATATATAAATTGCTGTTTATTTACGGTTTTTAACAAGAGTTTGAGATAATTAGTGTCTACTCATCTTCCAACAATCTTACTTTTTTTCAAACACTAAGTGATAATTTTATTAGCAATGTTCCATAATTACAAAATGCCCCAGCTAAAAAAACACAGCAAATCTAATAATTTATTGCGACGTCATTCTACCTTTAAGTTATTGCTTTTGTAACGATGGTGATAAAATGATGCAAGCATTATTTAAGAACCAAAATAAACTTGAGTGGGCTCTGTCACTTTCAAGAGTTGAAAATCTGAGAACAAGAGAGACCTATTGGTGTGTGACTGCAAATAACAGTATATATACCAAGACCAAGTTGAGTTGGGTTTTTCTTGCACTGATACATTAAAAGTCATTCTAGTCCAACTAGAGTATTTTAAGTCTTGAAGGGAATTGTTTTTATGTGAAATAGGTTCAACTTAGTACAGAAATCTGACTTTTTAAGATTTTTGAAGATAAGAATTATATACTTTCAAAGTTTTTTTTAAACATTTCAAATCAAAATAGTACATTATGACTGTACAGTCAGTTTTGGTAACTAGTAATGATTTCATTGGTCTCTGCCATTGAAATAATACTTTAGCTTCATAAATAATAAGATTTTTTTCAAATTAAATATTCGGAACTAGATGCTAGCCTGTCTCAAATAAGAAATAAAATGTTATTGAGTATTACAATATACATGAATTATTTTTTCGACTGAAATAATATTTTTAAAGATAAATCGACTGATTTTAATCTTTTCTTTAACAATGTTATGTTTATAACTTTACCCACCACAGTTTAAAATCACCCAGGCTATATCCATTTATCTAACAATAAAGTACTTGCTATATCTATAAACTACACCTATTTTATTTATTGTCATCATACTGCGTATAATAAGCCTATTGATATACCTTTACCCACCCCCAACTCAGACTTGTGGCTCAGAATGAGGTAAAATTGATGGTAGACTGAAATATTTGACTACTGATAACCCCTGTGTTCCCGGGTAAGAATAAACTCACTGTCAATCTCTGCAGAGGAGTAGGGATCCTCTGAATTTTTGTAATGTTCATTATTGTGGTTAAATTACCAGCCCCTGTGTGGTTCCTGGGAGTCATATGAGTTATGATAAGGTACGGATCACTGTGGCTTGTGCATGTCGTAAGAAGCGACAATTTTAGTAATACAACATAATTTGCTGAAACTCTGCAGTTCTGCAGGTATGAAGTTCTAAGTTCATTCTGCATATTCATTTGTTGATGTGACATTTTTCATCTATATGTTAATTTGTTGCTTTTGTACATGTAGAGTGAACCTGGAATCTTCCTTTCTATGTGTCGGTACTACGTAAAACTCTATTCATTAATTCATTTTGACTAGTGACTTATATTTAGAGACCAACAGCTTTGGAGGCCTTTTACCATTATACAACAGTTCAACATGTTTATGTGAAAATTATCACAACACAAAATTATTTCATATTTGTATTTTCTTAATTGAAGGTCAAGGAATTTATAAATGTAAAAGGAAATTTCATTTGCTCCTTCACATGATATGCCTTCATGCCATGGAATAATCTGTTGAAGATCTAAACAGGCTCATTGTCTTAAATTTCACACCCTTTATCAAATTCTTTGTTTCGATCTGAAGTTTTTGCTTTTAATGTATTTTCCACAGTCCATTTGCATCACAACTTTTTAGAAAGCAGGAGCATAAATCACACCTGTCCTTTTTTAAGCTTGTGAAAGGCAATGTTAAATCTGTGGTCGAAGATATCGACACACTTGAACCTGGGTCTAGATACCATTTGTTTGAAACTAAAATATTGGCAGTATTATGAATTCTGTTAGAAACGAAATTATGTTCCTTTATTTGGGCTACCTGATCTGGAGGAATAATATTAAGCCTATTAGTGTACTTTCCTGTTTTAGTCAGGTGAGTCTACACCAGATATTTTGTTTCAAGTAAATCCACACTTTTTAAAATCTCAATATGTTCTTTGTTGTAAGGGGAGAGCCAAATCAAATGTTGGAACCCCATTTGTAAATTATCAATATAATTAAAATATATTAAACCACTTCAATTATAAACTCTTTCCAAAACAACACAAGTCTATCTGATGCTTTAAATATTGGTATAGTAAAATATTTCACTTCAAGACAAGACCAACTCTACTTGGACCTGTTTTATGTAATATAATTTAAACGCAAGACAAGACTAACACTACTTGGACCTGTTTTGCGTCTATGAAAACTTGTTTTATTAGATAGACCTTTTTGTTTCTTAGCTACAATATTACAATAAGTAAGATTTAAAATGTTTTTTTTTAAAAGATGTGTATTTCTATGTGCTTTATTCAAATATGTCAAAAAGAGTTTTTGTGAAAAATAGTGAGCTTGGCCGGTTTTGTACATATGTTTAATTAAAGGAAACTAGAGTACCTTCAACAAATAAAATATGGTACATACTTGACACGATTTTAGAATGTTTAATTAACGGAAACTACAGTACATTGAACAATACAATATGGTACATATTTGACATGATTCTAGAATGTTTAATAAACGGAAACTACAGTACATTTAACAATACAATATGGTTCATATTTGACATGATTCTAGAATGTTTAATTAACGGAAACTACAGGATATTCAGCAATAAAATATGGTACATATTTGACATGATTCTAGAATGTTTAATTAACGGAAACTAGAGAACATTTAACAATACAGTACGGTACATATTTGACATGATTCTAGTATGTTTTATTAACAGAAACTAGAGTCTATTTAACAAATACAATATGGTACATACAGTAGAAATTCGGTTGGCTGGAACACAGATCGCTCGAACTACTTACCCGATCCCTGCCAAATTCCTATTTAGTTTATTTCCGGTGGCTAGAACACTGATAGGTCGAACAGTCGAACTAGAAATTAGGTCCCGCCAACACACTTACCAGTATTTCATACCTTTCAGTCGAACAGTTGTTTGATAAAGAAAATCGGAAAAGTTTGCCATGTTTATTCACGCATTCAAAGGTGTGAAGTCATTTCTACACATCAGACTATTCCCACTGTCTTAAAGAGCGAGAAGTTTGTTATGATATTTTGGCGAGTGTATTTACAATTGGTTACATGCTTGCTTTAATTGTATTCCGCCTGTTGCATTAATTAAGTTAATTTGATTCTTAATCTGATAAATTAAAATCAATTTATATTGCAAACATTAACATGTAAAGAGTGTCACAAACAATTTTACCCCATAAATGTTAGAAATGCGAAAATCAGTCTCATTGCACAATGCCGCATTTAATAACACATTTACCTGAATGAGAAACTACTGAGTAACTTGGTGAAGGACCCGGTAACGGGAGGGGATAACTAAGTCAGCCTCTTTGACTATTGCCGAGCAACTTGTTGAAGGACCCGGTAACGGGAGGGGATAACTCATTCAGCCTCTTTGACTATTGCCAAGCATCTTGGTGAAGAATCCGGTAACGGGATGAAATAACTAAGTCAACCTCTTTGACTATTGCCGAGCAACTTAGTGAAGGACCCGGTAACGGCAGGGGATAACTAAGTCAGCCTCTTTGACTATTGCCGAGCAACTTGGTGAAGGATCCAGTAACGGGAGGGGATAACTAAGTCAGCCTCTTTTACTATTGCCGAGCAACTTGGTAAAGGATCCAGTAACGGGAGGGGATAACTAAGTCAGCCTCTTTGACTATTGCCGAGCAACTTGGTGAAGGACCCGGTAACGGGAGGGGATAACTAAGTCAGCCTCTTTGACTATTGCTGAGCAACTTGGTGAAGGATCCGGTAACGGGAGGGAATAACTAAGTCAACCTCTTTGACTATTGCCGAGCAACTTGGTGAAGGACCCGGTAACGGCAGGGGATAACTAAGTCAACCTCTTTGACTATTGCCGAGCATCTTGGTGAAGGACCCGGTAACGGCAGGGAATAACTAAGTCAGCCTCTTTGACAATTGCTGAGCACCTTGGTGAAGGACCCGGTAACGGGAGGGGATAACTAAGTCAGCCTCTTTGACTATTACCGAGCAACTTGGTAAAGGATCCAGTAACGGGAGGGGATAACTAAGTCAACCTCTTTGACTATTGCCGAGCAACTTGGTGAAGGACCCGGTAACGGCAGGGGATAACTAAGTCAGCCTCTTTGACTATTGCTGAGCACCTTGGTGAAGGACCCGGTAACGGGAGGGGATAACTAAGTCAGCCTCTTTGACTATTGCCGAGCAACTTGTTGAAGGACCCGGTAACGGGAGGGGATAACTCATTCAGCCTCTTTGACTATTGCCGAGCATCTTGGTGAAGGGTCCGGTAACGGGATGAAATAACTAAGTCAACCTCTTTGACTTTTGCCGAGCAACTTGGTGAGGGACCCGGTAACGGCAGGGGATAACTAAGTCAACCTCTTTGACTATTGCCGAGCAACTTGGTAAAGGATCCGGTAACGGGAGGGGATAACTAAGTCAGCCTCTTTGACTATTACCGAGCAACTTGGTAAAGGATCCAGTAACGGGATGAAATAACTAAGTCAACCTCTTTGACTATTGCCGAGCAACTTGGTAAAGTATCCGGTAACGGGATGAAATAACTAAGTCAACCTCTTTGACTATTGCCGAGCATCTTGGTGAAGGACCCGGTAACGGCAGGGGATAACTAAGTCAGCCTCTTTGACTATTGCCGAGCATCTTGGTGAAGGACCCGGTAACGGGAGGGAATAACTAAGTCAGCCTCTTTGACTATTACCGAGCAACTTGGTAAAGGATCCAGTAACGGGAGGGGATAACTAAGTCAGCCTCTTTGACTATTGCCGAGCAACTTGGTGAAGGACCCGGTAACGGGAGGGGATAACTAAGTCAGCCTCTTTGACTATTGCCGAGCAACTTGGTGAAGGATCCGGTAACGGGAGGGAATAACTATTAACCTCTTTGACTATTACCGAGCAAGTTGGTGAAAGACCCGGTAACGGCAGGGAATAACTAAGTTAACCTCTTTGACTATTACCGAGCAAGTTGGTGAAGGATCCGGTAACGGCAGGGAATAACTAAGTTAACCTCTTTGACTATTGCCGAGCAACTTGGTAAAGGATCCGGTAACGGGAGGGAATAACTATTAACCTCTTTGACTATTACCGAGCAAGTTGGTGAAGGACCCGGTAACGGCAGGGGATAACTAAGTCAACCTCTTTGACTATTGCCGAGCAACTTGGTAAAGGATCCGGTAACGGGAGGGAATAACTAAGTTAACCTCTTTGACTATTGCCGAGCAAGTTGGTGAAGGACCCGGTGTACTAATTTCACGTCCCATCTTTTACAGGCTCACATTTACAATGAATGGAATATGAGAATAATGTATAATATCTGTTTATATTGTAGATATCGAGCTGTAAATAACATTCATAATGGATGTCAAGATAGTTGTCCTCGTTTTGGTGGTACGTATTCTCCTTAGTAGGCAAAACATACTTTTCCCCTTTTTAAAGGCTGACTCGTTGTTTTTTTTACTACATTTATTTTAAACTCTCAAACGATCTGAAAGTCTTTGACTGTGTCCTCAGTTGTAAACGTACCATTTGACCAAGTAACGGTTACAGTGTTTGAAAACAAGTTTGGAACTGCTCTGAATATTTATGCCAATATAATTTATATCAAGTATGGGCAATATATATTTAAAAACAATATCAATCTAAAAATAAACGCGTCTTTAAAAAAAATAGCAGTTTTTGCCCCAAAATTGTGTATTTTTCTTTTAACATTATTATCGACCAATTTGAGATATTCACCATTTTTTTCAACATCAATGTTAATTCTTAAACCTATTTTAATAAAACTTTATTGAACTCGCCAAAAAAAAACTGCATACAATTTGGTAAAAACATATTTTATTCATAGTTACAACATACTCCGCAAAACGCAAAGCGAAAGGATTAAAACGAATGAAAATAATTCTAAAATAGTTTCTCACCTTAGTAACTTGCAAAATTATTTGTGTAAGGTGTCAGAGATCCATTTGTTTAGTTTTACATTTCAACAAGACGACATAAGGGACTAGAATAAATTATGAGTGCTGTTTCTTAACCATAATTTATATCTTTAAAATAAGTATCTCTCATGTTGTTATACAATCGTTGGATCTTATAGATACAGTGAATTCATATATATTTAACTTCATAAAGGGAGATAATTAAATTCACAACAACGGAATTTACGATTTTTATTATGATATATATATATATATATATTTATATATTATATCATAATAAATTACATAATACCAAAAGAACACTGTAGGATCACATAAGATATATATTATTATCAATTTTTTGGTGATTTGTCTTCTGTTTTATGCAATCTTAATGACCGACTTAAAACCTCACAACTTTATTGAATTTTAGGTTGTT
The DNA here is from genome assembly GCA_029582155.1 of Panopea generosa. Taxonomy (NCBI): domain Eukaryota; kingdom Metazoa; phylum Mollusca; class Bivalvia; order Adapedonta; family Hiatellidae; genus Panopea; species Panopea generosa. Next base: position 48,726,230 of record CM055903.1, on the reverse strand, counting down.
GCCATAGTGACATTTGAACCGATTATGGGAAAAAAGAGCAAGTCCAAAGGACGGAAACACCAGTGCAGTAAATCACATTCTCCCAAAAGTCGTTCTCATTCGTCACGGAGTTACAGTGACGGCGATGTAAGAAGCTATTTTAATTGCTGCATGGCGTAGGAATTGCATGAGTATTGCCATCTATACGATACCATCTGATCAGAATCACAGGCGACAGAATCGGTGTTTAGACCACCCAATTTACCTGACCCCCAAAAGCAAAGCAAAACAAAACAGCAGAAAAAATCTTGGCTCTATACTGTCGAATCAAAGCACGAGATTGTGAAGCTCAGTGCCAAAACACACTTTACGATTTCGGAGAGAAGACGAAATATTATTATTTATATAGTTAATATGTACATTTTATTATTTAGAGTGACTGTTTAACATGTAAATATGCTATCTTTTATATTTACCAAATGCATATCAATTTATGTATGTTGTAACAATTGAATATGATTTATTGGTAATATGTTAGTCTCTCATATTTGTTATATAAAGTAAGCTTAAATAGCTATCTTATCTTACAAACACAGAAGATCAAAGTCCCTGTCATATTATATAAGGGCTACATATGTGTTGAAAAATGCTACTTTTAGAACAGAAAGCGTAGAAGATGATCAAGACAAGACTTTGTTTGGGCTTAAAAAAAAAGGCGAACAAGTGCCCAGTGTCGCAGGAACGTTATTTTCTGTAATTTTGTACAGGGTACTAAAAAAGAAATGAAAATCTAAATATAGGCATAAATATCTAAAACATATTAAACTTTTTATATTGTAGAAGTGCACTACTGCTGATGGTAAGACTGGAACGTATCAATATAATGAGAAAGGTGGGAAAAAATCTAAAAGCCGAATGACTTGTCAACCAGGTAATTCGTTCTGTTTGAACGTGACTAGGAACAATACAATCAGATGTCTGTTAAAAAGAGACACGGAAAGATAAACATGATAACTTTACTGATATGTTTTTGTTTACACAGTTTTTTTAAAACAATAAACTGTTAGGGAAACAAGCCATTATTTAGGATATTGGCCCGTGAATCCGCGTAAATTGTAATGTACAAGGCTTTTTTGTCTAAAGTATTTTAATAAGATTTTTAGCCTGTCTGCAATGTAATTTGTCATTTACTCTTTTTGCTATTGATATACTAGTATTTTGTTAATATATGCGTTTTATAAAGAAATGGAAATGTGTGTTGTTTTCTTCATAGGCTTGTAATTTTATGAGAAGCGACAGGTGAAATCAGGTGAATGATTAAGATCCATTTAGGCCTCTTGTTTCACATTTGTATAGTGTATATTGTACTCTTATTACAGACGCCGCCACAACAACCGTCGCACCAACAACCACCACATCACCACCCACAACTGACGCACCAACCCCCACACCAACCACCACATCACCACCCACAACTGACGCACCAACCCCCACACCAACCACCACATTACCACCCGCAACTGACGCACCAACCACCACACCAACCACCATATCACCAGCCACAACAACCGTTGAACCAACCGCCCCACCAAACACCACAACCGCCCCTGCACCAACCACAACAATGCATACGTCTCCAGAAGTACAATAGTGAAATAGAAGGTTAGGTAAGTGCAGGTGAGTCACTAAGCAAGAAACAGGTTAATTTATATTCATTTATGAGGACATTTAGGCTGATTTAAAGATACATATATTTTTCTGCCAGGTACTGGAAATATTTCACCCTGTTTTCATTTATTGTATGTAATACATTTCCCTCTCAGAATGGGCTCATGGTCTAGAATTTTGCAACACAATCAGTTATCATCTAATTGCTAGAAGTAGTGGGAAATTATGGGGGAGAGGTCCACGGCCATCTTGGAGGATTAAAATCAAGATGGCGGATCTTAATTCAAGATGGCGAACCGTGTATGTCAATAATTTTACAGGTTAAATGTTTGCAATATAGCGGAGATTGTAGGCGGTTTAAAGAGAGCTTACATTATTCTTATAGGAATATCATCCAATTTTATATCATTTGTCTCGTTCTTAAACTATGGCTCAAGTTCAGCTGCTTTTTATGGAGAATTAATTGTTATGAAACTGTGAAGTGTTGTATTGTATTATTGTAAAGAGAAACCAATATATCCTCTTATAGGAAAGTAACATCACGATTAATTTTGAATATTACTGAGATTGAGTCCTTGATTTTAAGGACAGTATTTTTTTTACTCGCTTCATTTTTAGAAGAACAGTCAGGAAAAAGGATTGTACAGGATTATGACTGGAGTTTAAATCCCCTGAACTTGAAGTTCTACAAAAACAATACTCAATACGTTCGAATCTTTGGTCATTACAAGTCCAACCAGATATGTTTCAGTTATCGTTAGTTGGTTTTTATTACACGGTGAGACATGATATTGTATTGAGTATCAGCGCTATAGCGGTCGTATTACTATGATTATTTGTATATAGGTCCTTCTGGAAAATATGTTATGTAAAGTTATGAAACGTTTAACCGAACTGAACACAGCCCTGGTACGAAGGCAGGTGTACCTACTAGCAGTACTCTTAAATACTTAAATAACCCAACCATTGATTTTTGTTCTTTATTCTACAGTTAATAATAAGTTTGATGGCTTCCCATTCATAAAGAGAGAACCAAACGAGGGAAGTGAAACTTTCTGCGCTATCACAATATGATGAGAAAAGTAGAGTTCATGTGTCATATAAGAGATTTTTTTTCTGCTCAGTGTGTACACTGTTGACAAAAGTGAAAGTAGACTTCCGAAATCATGTATTCATACCTCGATTTCCAAGCATCATTTTTTTCTTCTAAATTCACAATTCATACATGACAATGCTTTCAAAATGTTCCAAATACATCAATAATACCATTCAAATAAAGAAATGAGCTTTAAAATAAGGACAATGCATACCAGTTCTATTACAAAAATAGGAAATTACATTAATTTGCACTTGCAGTTGTCTATCTGTGTCAGAACAGTTGGCCAAATCGTCTGCATAAAGAAGAGCAAAAATATCCTCAATCTCATCAGTTACATGGATTCCATGAGTACAGCATTGTTTTAAATTCATCAATTGAACCATTTATGAATAGGTTAAACATTTTCGTACTTAATTTACAGTCTTGTCGACAACAAATAAAACATTTGAAAAACTCTGTATAGTAATTTCTATCTGTGACTTTGTAAGACTCGGGGTCATAACCACTTTCAGTTTTAATTTGCTTAACAGTTCAAGCATATTTAAAGGGGATAAAGGACCGTTGATTCTGCAGCGTACTATATCGTTGGTGGTGGTCCATTTATAGTCCTCTTGGTTTGCGACAGTAAAAAAACACCAGGAACTCAATTTTTGCAAATTTACTCAAATAAAACAATGTTTTGTTCACAAATTTTAAATAATTTTGAAATATTACATTTATTTACATACTAGGAAGAAGTCAATATCAATGCTGGATGGACGCCGACGGTGAAATACTAAGGCTGGGAAATTATTTGTGACAAGAAATTAACCAATAAAAGCATCAATATGAAAACCTAGTTATTGTTAATTAATACATGTTTTGAAGATGAGTTTATGACTGTGACCCGCTGGAGATCGAACCCATGACCTTCCGACCTCTACCACTAGACCACCGTTGTGGTGCTCCAGAGAGATCATCCAAGTGGGTGTCAATTAACCATTTTTGGCATATTCATTATTGTTGTTAATTATCAACGCATGTTTGGTTCAAGGATGCCTTTTGAGTGATGGCAAGAATAGAGTCACTATATAATATGCATGTCTAAGAAGCGACACATCGAATACTGTAGCATTGGTTAAAGTTTGATGAAACTGTAGTTCTTCAGGCTTCAATGTTCAAGGTTCATTCTTCATCTTCATTAATAGTTGATTTTAGCTCTACTGGCCACAGGCCACTAGGGCTTATGTCATGGTAAATTGTCCGTCATCCGTCGTCTGTCGTCATCATTGAATCGATCGTAACCAAACTTGCACAGCAGTTATAGAGCAACAAGATCTCGGACGAGGGCTTGAACCAGCATCACTCGACCCCAAATGCCTAGGAATTTACATGAAGCATTGCATTGGGGTCCCGTAAAAGATTTGTTGAAGTCGGATCCCTGGGGTAAAATTTGGTGCCACCACAGGGGTCACCGTATACATAAACTTATATAGGGAAAATGTTGTAGACGCGATAGCACCTTCTTTTTTCATTGAATCTTAACCAAACTTGCACAACAGTTAAAGAATCACAAGACGGGTTCTTGAACCAGCGTGATTCGACAACAAATGCCCCCACTACAGGGCTTATAAGCATATTTTATATGAAGCATATGTTGCAAGTAGAGCGTTCATGTCCTCTATGGCCTCTAGTTTATTCAATCTGTATATCAATTTGTTGTCTGCTGTACATAGAAAGTAGGCATGGAATCTTACTGCTAATCTGTTGATATGGGCAATTTTATATTTACCACATGACAATTTTAAAATCGCTTTTTATAGAGTCCCCTTTCAAGACTCTATATATCCATGACCCTTGATTTGTCCAGACATCAATCTCCGACTCGAAGGGATTTCTATGATCAGCAAATGTTTTACAACTCAAATTGAAGTTTTTTTATACACGTGGATTCTATCGGGTGCCGTTTTACTATTTAACCATAAGTGATATCACCTAATCGAATAAGTGGTAGTACCTATTTGAAAAAGTGATATACCCTATTTAAATAAATGATATCACTTTATATGGTTAAATAGTAAAACGGCGCCCCATAGGATTCGAAGAAGAACCATTTCTGTTTTCTTAATAGTATTTTTAAGTAAAAGTAAAAGTCTCCTTACATGGTGGCTATAATCTTGAACCCCTGATAACGAAAATATCCAGTTCCTTGTTGTTCACGGTAAAACTAATTCATATCATATATGAACAAATGACTTAAATTCTTGAGAGGAAAACTTTTGAATATCACAAGTTCAATCCTTGTGGGATCTCTTTTGGCTCCTTATTGAAAATTAGAAGTCTTAATTGGATCAAATTTAATTTACTATGACCAGAAAATGCTTCAGAATCATTATTGAACAACAAATGAATGAGAAAATGGAAATTTTTAGTTTTCCCATAATAAACTTCCCTTACATATCCGCTATATAACGTAGCCCCGTGTCTTGTAAAAACGGTCAAACCTCTACCCATAGGAATATTTAATATCAATTATAAACAGATTTGACTGACTGGTTGCTGAAAAAATTCCAATTTTAACCCTTTCGAGGCCTCTCTTGACCCCTTATGGATATTCAGTCCTCTTAATTGAACCAAATTTAATTTGCTAACACTAGAAAATGTATAACAGCTCAAAGTGAACATCATATTTACAAAAATGGATGAACAAATGGGAATTGACCATAATCTCAGGTGTTTCTGTATAAAATCTGAAGTCATCTTATTTTTATAACCCCTATTCATAGGGGTATTTTATATCAAACATAAACCACAAATCTGACTGACCGGTTGATGGGAAGATTTAAGAAAATTTTCAATTTCAACTTTTTGGGACCCACCTGGCCCCTAATGGAAAGTCAATTCTCCTTAATAAACCAATAATTATATCTCAAACTGAATAAAACTTTATCCACAAATAGATAAAAAGGAGAGAAATTTTCGTTTACCATAATAGCTCTATGCAAAACTTCTTACAGCGCACATAAATGTACAAACGTTTAACCCTTTTGGGACCAAACATGCCCCTTATTGAATTTCAATCCTCATTACTGAACCAAATCATATTTGCTGTGACTAAATGATGCTTTAAATCTCAACTAAATAATATTTTTGCACAAATGGATGAACATAATGAGTTTCGTATTCCTTTTGTATTCCTATTAAAAGAGAAACTTTGTTTTCCATGTTTGTTTCAATCTCTAAATGCTACCACTACCACCTCTACTACTACTACTACTACTACTACAACTACTACTACTGCTGCTGTTGCTGCTACTGCTATTACTGCTGCTACTGCTACTACTACTACTACTACCACTACCACTATCACTACTACTATTACCACTACCACCACTACTATTACTACTACTACTACTTCTACTATTACTACTACTACTGCTACTACTACTGCTACATGTACTACAACTATGGTACCTCCTGCATTGGTGTCACTTTTTTCATTTCCATGTAATATCTCTCTTATCTCTGCTTTGCGGTTTCACATCACTTCCAGTGTTGCGTTTCAACATCTCTTCCAGTGTTGCTTTTTCATATCTCTTCCTGTGTTGCGTTTTTCATATCTCTTCTTGTGTGTTGCGTTTTCACATCTCTTCAAGTGTTGCTTTTTTTATATCTCGTCTTGTGTTGCGTTTTCACATCTTTTCCGGCGTTTTGTTAAAATTACATCTCTTCCTGTGCTGCATTTTTACATCTCTTCTTGCGTTACATTTTCACATCTCTCTCTCTCTCTCTGTGTTGCGTTTTCATATCTCTTGAGTATATAACTTACTACTGCGTAAGTGGTGAAGATCAAATAAAAAGTTGCAGCGCTAGAGTACACGACTGTTCAGTGGAAGGGCGATAATTTCGTTTATCATTTAATTCGGCCTGTTCAAAAAGTTGTCAAAGATAATATGGTTACAATTACTGTGCAAGATTGAATATCAAATGGAAACTGTATGTGTTTGAGTGAACACAAGATCAAATAATACAATTTTTGACGATTCAATGGCCATAGTTCAGACATTAATTGTCCGATGTAGGCAGTTCTACGAATTTGTCTGAGATATTATGGTTATATAACGACTGTGTAAGTTTGGTGAATATAAAATGAAAATTAATAGTTAAACCAGACATCAAAGTGATTCCAAACTGGCATTGGCGGATCCAGGATTTGTGTTTATGTTACTTAAACAACAGAAAAATAGACGCAGCTAGGTCCAGGTTGCTGATGCCTAAGTTTAGTCAAATTGTTATTTGAGGCACATTATTTATATACAAATCAGGAAAGATGATTTAAGCTTGTTAATCTTATATTTTTCACTAGAAACAAAAATATCAGGCACAATGGCTGTTTTTTGTGACCTTGACCTTGACTTCGTTGTCCAGTGGGTGTGGCGTTTATGGAGCCATGTCTGTGTATGAACTATATAGAGCAATATATGTGTATGGTCTCTATGGAGCAATATCTGTGTATGACCTTGATAGAGCAGTATCTGTGTATGGCCTCCATGGAGGAATATCTCTGTATGGTCTCTATAGAGCAATATATGTGTATGGCCTATATAGAGCAGTATCTGTGTATGGCCTCTATGGAGCAATATCTGTGTATGGCCTCTATGGAAGAATATCTGTGTATGGCCTATATAGAGCAATATATGTGTATGGCCTATATGGAGCGATATCTGTGCGTGGCCTATATGGAGTAATATCTGTACGGCCAATATCTGTGTATGTCCTTTACGGAGCCATATCTGTGTATGGCATGTATGGTGCCATATTTGTGTATTGACCTATATGGAGTTGTATCTGTATATTGCCTATACGGAGCAATATCTGTATGGCCTATATGGTACTTTATCTGTGTTTAGCCTATAAGGAGCAATATCTGTGTATGGCTTGTATGGAGCCATAACTGTGTATGGTTTATATGGAGCCATATCTGTGTATGGCCTATATGGAGCCATATCTATTTATGGATTATATGGAGCAATTTTTGTGTATTGCCTATATGGAGCAATATATGTGCTAGGTTTATATAGAGCCATAACTGTGCATGACATATATGGAGCAATATCTGTGTATGACCTATTTTGAGCAATATCTGTATATGACGTATATGGAGCCATATCTGTGTATGGCCTATATGGAGCAATATCTGTGTATGGCCTATATGGAGCCATTTCTGTGTATGGCCCATACGGAACAATGTCTGTGTATGGCCTGTATGGAGCAATGTCTGTGTATGGCCTGTTTGGATCAATATCTTTGTATGGATTCTATTTTGCAAATCTGTGTTTGGCCTATATGGAGCAATATCTGTGTATGGCCACTATGGAGCAGTATCTGTGTATGTCCTATAATGAGCAATATCTGTGTATGGCCGCTATGGGGCCATATCTGAGTTTGGCCGCTATGGAGCAATATATGTGCATGACCTATATGGAGCCATATCTGTGTATGGCCTAGATGGGCCATATCTGTGTATGGCCTATATGGAGCCATATCTGTGTATGGCATATATTGAGCAATATCTGTGTATGGCCTATATGGAACCGTATCTGTGTATGGCCTATATGCAGCAGTATCCGTTTCGGGCCTATATGGAAATATATCTGTGTAAGGCCTCTATGGAGCAATATCTGTGTATGGCCTATATGGAGCAATTTCTGTGTATGGCCTATATTGAGCCATATCTGTGTATGGACTATTTGGAGCAATATACGTGTATCGACTTATGGAGCAATATAGCTGCATAGCCTATATGGAGCCATACCTGTGTATGGTCGCTATACAGCAAAATATGTGCAGCACCTTTATGAAGCAATATATGTGTATGGCCTTTATGTAGCAATATCTGTGAATGGTCTATATGGAGCCATATCTGTGTATGGCCTATATGGAGCCATATCTGTGAATGGTCTGTATGGAGCCATATCTATGTATGGCCTATATGGAGCCATATCTGTATATGGCCGCTATGGAGCAATATATATGTATGGTCTATATAAAGCCATATCTGGGCATGACCTATATGGGGCCATATCTGAGTTTGGCCGCTATGGAGCAATATATGTGCATGACCTATATGGAGCCATATCTGTGTATGGCCTGTACGTGGCCATATCTGTGTATGGTCTGTACGTGGCCATATATGTCTATGGCATCTATGGAGCAATATCTGTGCATGAACTATATGGAGTAATATATGTGCATGACCTATATGGAACCATATCTGTGTATGGCCTGTATGGAGCCATATCTGCCTATGTCCTGTATGGAGCCATATCTGTATATGGCCTCTAGTGAGCAATATCTGTGCATGACCTATATGAAGCAATATCTGTGTTTGACCTATATGGAGCAATATATGTGCATTGTCTATATGGAGCAATATCTGTGTATGGCCTATATGAAGCCATATCTGTGCATGACATATATTAAGCAATATATGTGTATGACCTATATGGAGCCATATATGTGTACTGACTATATGAAGCAATATCTGCGTATGGCCTATATGGAGCCATATCTGTGCATGGCCTATATTGAGCCATATCTGTGCTTGGCCTATATAGAGCAATATCTGTGTATGACCTTTATGGAGCCATCTATGTGTATTGACTATATGAAGCAACATCTGCGTATGGCCTATATGGAGCCATATATGTGTATTGGCTATATGAAGCAATATCTGCGTATGACCTATATGGAGCCATATCTGCGTATGGCCTATATGGAGCCATATCTGTGAATGGCCTATATTGAGCCATATCTGTGCATGGCATATATAGAGCAATACCTGTGTATGGCCTTTATGGAGCAACATCTGTGTATGACTTTTATGGAACAATATCTGTGTATGATATGTATGAAGCTATATTTGTGTAGGATCTGTGTGTTACAATATCTGTGTATGATCTGTATGAAGCTATATTTGTGTAGGATCTGTGCGTAACAATATCTGTGTATGATCTGTTTGTAGCCAAATCTATGTATGACCTATATGTAGCAAACAAAATCTAACCATATCTGTGTATGGTCTGTATGTAGCAATATCTGTGTATTGTCTGTATGTAGCCATTTTTATGTATGATCTACATGTAGCAAACAAAATCTAACCATATCTGTGTATGGTCTGTATGAAACCATATCTGTATATGGTCTGTATGTGGCCATATCTGTGTATAGTCTGTATTTAACCATATAAGTGTATGGTCTGTATGTAGCCATATCTGTGTATGGTCTGTACGTAGCCATATGTGTACGTAGCCATATCTGTGTATGTTCTGTATGAAGCCATATCTGTGTATGGTCTGTATGTAGCCATATCTGTGTATGGTCTGTACGTAGCCATATGTGTACGTAGCCATAACTGTATATAGTCTGTATGAAGCCATACATGTATATGTGTAAGGTCTGTATGTGGCCATATCTGTGTATGGTCTGTATGAAGCCATATCTGTGTATGGTCTATATGTGGCCATATCTGTGTATAGTATGTACGCGGCCAAATCTGTGTATGGTCTGTACGTGGCCATATCTGTGAATGGTCTGTACGTGGCCATATCAGTGTATTGTCTGTACTCAGCCATATCTGTGTATGGTCTGTATGTGGTCATATCTGTGAATGGTCTGTATATGGCCATATCTATGTATGGTCTGTACTCAGCCATATCTGTGTATGGTCTGTATGTGGCCATATCTATGTATGGTCTGTACTCAGCCATATCTGTGAATGGTCTGTATGTGGCCATATCTATGTATGGTCTGTACTCAGCCATATCTGTGTATGGTCTGTATGTGGCCATATCTATGTATGGTCTGTACTCAGCCATATCTGTGTATGGTCTGTATGTGGCCATATCTATGTATGGTCTGTACTCAGCCATATCTCTGTATGGTCTGTATGTGGCAATTTCTGTGTATGGTCTGTATGTGGACGTAGATATATCTATGTATGGTGTGTATGTAGCCATATCTGTATATTGTCTGTACGTAACCATATCTGTGTATGGTCTGTACGTAGCCATATCTGTGTATGGTGTGTACGTATCCATATGTGTACGTAGCCATATCTGTGTATGGTGTGTATGTATCGTTATTTGCGTATGGTCTGTACGTGCTCTTATCTGTGCTTGGTGTGTACGTAACCATATCTGTGTATGATCTGTACGTAACCATATCTGTGTATGGTCTCTACGTAGCCATATCTGTGTATGGTCTGTACGTGGCCATATCTATGTTTGGTCAGTATGTAACCATATCTGTGTATGGTCTGTATGTGGCCATATCTCTGTATCGTCTGTATGTGGATGTATCTGTGTATGGTCTGTATGTAACCGTATTTGTGTATGATCTGTATTTAACCGTAGTTGTGTATGATCTGTATGTGCCTTATTTTACCATATCTGTGTATGGTCTGTATGTAACCATATCTGTGTGTGGTCTGTATGTAACCATATATGTGAATGGTCTGTATGTAACCATGTCTGTATGGTCTGTATGTGGCCATATCTCTGTATCGTCTGTATGTGGGTGTATCTATGTATGGTCTGTATGTAACCGTATCTGTGTATGATCTGTATTTAACTGTATCTGTGTATGGTCTGTATGTGCCATATTTTACCATATATGTGTATGGTCTGTATGTAATCATATCTGTGTATGGTCTGTATGTAACCATATCTGTGTGTGGTCTGTATGTGGCCATATCTATGTATGGTCTGTATATAACCATATCTTTGTGTGGTTTGTATGTAATTATATCTATGTATGGTCTGTATGTAACTATAATTGTGTGTGGTCTGTATGTAACCATATATGTGTGTGGTTTGTATGTAGCCATATCTGTGTGTGGTCTGTATGTAACCATATCTGTGTGTGGTCTGCATGTAAACATATCTGTGTGCGGTCTGCTTGTAACCGTATCTGTGTACTGTCTGTATGTGACCATCTCTGTGTACGCTCTGTATGTGACATTTCTGTGTATGGTCTGCATGTGACCATATCTGTGTATGATCTGTATGCAGCTATATCTGTGTACGGTCTGTATGTAACCATATCTGTTATGGTATGTATGTAACTGTGTAACCATATATGTGTATGATCTGTATGTAGCCATTTCTGTGTATATATAAAAATGGTTACAAATGAAAATGATCACAAATGTGAAAATGGTCACAAATGTGAAAATGTTTACAAATGTGAAAATGGTCACAAATGTGAAAACATTTCTTCGATCTAAAATAAAATATTCCTAGAAATGTGAAATTGCATATTTGTTAAACTTGCCTTACATTCGATATGTTAAAATGCGTATTAATCTTGCTAAACCATATATCAGTTACTTTTCTTTAATATTTTCTATCTCAATTGTGTCGAAAGGAAATATACAATTTATTCTAATTTAACGAAGAAGAAGAAGAAGAAGAAGAAGAAGAAGAAGAAGAAGAAGGCGAGTGGAAGAAGACGATAAATTTATTGATTTGAACTATACATAGTTTAAATGTAGCAATATATTTTATGATATCTATGATATGATATTTGACACGGACAAGTTTCATTGTGTAATCAGTGTATCAGTATATATTTTATTACACGCATACGCTTTTTATTTGAATCGTCTATGTTTACGGTAAAATTATGGTGGCATAGTTCTGCCACCACTTATCCACTTAACTAACGCGATATGTTTCTAGTTAACCACTTAATTTTTGTGAAAATTATCGTTTTATCTAGTTAACTAACACGATAAGTTTCTAATTACGATAAATAACATAATTAAAATAAATCGCTGTTAGTGCCACTTACTGCCACCACTTATATAGTTAACTATTGCGAAAACTATCTAGATATCTAGTTAACTAACACGATAAGTTTCCAGTTACGATATATATCTTTACGCGAAAAGATGCCTATTTACTGCTCTGCAACTGCCACCGCATATCTACTTAGCTAACTGGATAACTAGATAATATTTGTGTTACCATTTATTTAATATTCGGAATACTTTGGATTTTACTCAATAAATCACAAAGCATTACCTTTTTCTCAGAAAGGGCCGAGTGGTCACTATTGGTAGTAAAGCAGCGCAGTTAAAATAAAACTAAGGATGTCGAATATATTTCCTAATGTTTTAAGTAAAATTAGCTTGGTTTACATTTTCATTAGCCAGCATCTGTTGTTTTGGGATATAGTTTTTTTATTGTTTTGCTTCATTTCTTGTGGATTTTGTAACATCTATGAAATGTTTTGTCCTACCGTAATGGTTGATGGCGGTAGTGATTGAAGATAAACACTTGGTGTAAAGTTCAGCCATTGTATTTCAATTTGTATATTCAATAAACGTAATGATACAGCATAAACATCAGTTTAGTAAATAACAGTATATACACTTTCATAGAATCATATAAGTGTAACAGGATTGATTGTTGATTGAATATTTAGCCTCATTTTATGTCATCGAGGGCTAACAGACGATCAGTTAACTTAACAACTGTTTCCTGGGATTAACCAGTACTCGAGCACACCCCGTTTCCGCAAGTAACTGATAACTTTCCCACTTGAATCAGTGGTGAGAGATGAATGATAATGAGACACAATGTCGTATATCAATCATCACGGAGACTGTTGCCGGGCAGGGGATTCGAACTCACGACCCCTGGATTGATAGTCAGACGCGTAACCGACTGAGCTAATCGGGCCCGGCAAGTGTAACAGGAAAAACACTTGTACATCGCATGTCCGCAGATATACACTGTAGTAATATAGTAATAGTTGCATAGTCACTGCTATTTAACATATTTGTCTGAAGTTGTTATTGTTCCTGTTTGAAGTTAAAATGATAAAAATGCTAGTTAAAAGTTCTGATTAAGCATTAAACACGTTCGCAGAATCCACGCGTCGCGCTTATCGGCCGAAACCTCTGCATTATTTAAAATCTACATTGTGAATGTTGCCATTCGAAAACTAAAGAATGCAACTAAGGTACGCTGCGACTAACTCCTAACCCGTTAACTCATATTTCATAACTAAAAGGTGTTTAATGAACTTACTATGGTCATCACAAGTACGATAAGCAGATAGATTTTGCTAAACGAATTAACGTGTATAAATGTACCTGGCTGATAAAACAAGTACATTAAAACCACAGGCCCTATCTTACTATAGCTTTTGGATAGCAATATATTGTAATTTACTATATATAACTATCCAAAAGCTATAGTAAGATAGAGCCTGTGATTAAAACATGAATCTACATAAATAATTATTATTTTAACATTTTAATAAAACGCTTTCCGTATAAGTTCATTTTCAGATACACTTACAAATGTAATAATATTTGGGGATTTATACAGAACGTTTTCAGTGCCGATTTTTCAGCTATTTCTTTGGTAATGTTACACTTTTATTTTCGATGAAATCAGGACTACCTTGGTAGTCTTCTGGTTATTCATTTAAACAGTAAGTGTTCGGACGACCTGTTGTGGATCTTTGAAAACTACAGATCTTCTTTCTTTTTTACATTATGTAGCTTTTCTAAACTAAAGAAACGACTCACAATGTAATATTCGTGAGAACGCAAGTTCGTATGTCAGGCTTTTCTTGTCCGGACTGCTCCAACTTAGGTACTCTTCAGATTTTCAGACTACTTCATAACAGAATTTGAGAATACTTAGTTGAAAATAACAGTATAACGTCTAGTTGCACATACAGAGCGAGGGCATCCTTGTCAATAAACACATTTCTACCATAGTTTATAGTATATTTATTGTTAAACAATATATAGTGTTTATTGTTTAGTCGTTATTTATCAACCAGACTTTCTAATATTACTTTTGATTAAAAAAGCCTTGTCAGACAGATAGTTTTAAATATTGGCGTTTGCCATTTACAGGACATGTGTCTGGTAGTTTGGTAAATGACAAATTACTAAATGGAGATTTTATTTTCAAAACTAATAAAACTTTCACCTGACATGTTTAACAATAAACATTTATATAAACTATATCCCAAAAACAACAGGGACCGACTAATGGCAATGTAAACCAAGCTACTTTGGCTAAGAAAATTAGAAGATATACTAGACAACACATGTATATACATGTACTATATTTGAACTTCCCTCATCCATGTCCGTTACTTTGCAAACCAATCGTAACCACTCGAATAGAGAATGTTTAGCAATTTAATGAGTAAAAACCAAGTATTCCGAATATTAAATAACTGGTAATACGAACTTTATCTAGTTATTCAGTTAGCTAAGTAGATTTGTGGTGGCAGTTGCAGAGCAGTAAATAGGCAACTTTTCGCGTTAAGATATTTATCTTAACTGGAAACTTATCGCGTTAGTTATCTCGATAACAATATTTTTTTCGCGATAGTTAGCTAGATAAGTGGTGGCAGTAATGGGCACTAACATACATTTATTCTAGTTAAGATATTTATCTCAACTAGAAACGTATCGTGTTAGTTTACTAGATAACTAGATATTTTTCGCAAAATTATGTGGTTAACTAGGAACTTATCGCGTTAAGTAAGTGGATAACTGGTAGCAGAAATATGCCACCATATAAAATGTATTCCGTTGAAAACTTATTCACACTGAAGGATCGAGGCCACGTGCTTTTATTATTAAACTACAATATAAAAGACTGTGAAGATCAGTCCGCTTAAATCGTTTTTGTTTGAGAAGCTGATCAGCAAGACTAGATGAGGTCACTAGCTGACAAGATGAAATGTCACTAGTTGACTAGATGAAGTCACTAGCCGATTAGATTAAGAGTCACTATTTGACAAGATGAAATCAATAGTTGACTATAATTATGAGGTCACAAGCTGACAAGATGAAGTGTCACTAGCTGACGAGATGAAATCACTAGTTGACAATATGAGATCACTAGCTTACTACTTGAAGTCTCTAGATGACTAGATGAAATCACTAGTTTACTAAATGATGTCATTAGCTGACTAGATGAAGTCACTTATTGACTAGATGAGGTCACTAGTTGACTAGATAAGGTCACTAGCCGACTAGATGAAGTGTCATTAGCTGACTATATGAGGCCATTAGCTGACTAGGTGTAATTACTAGCTGACTGGATAAAGAGTCAGTAGATGACTGTATGAGGTCACTTGCTCACTAGATGAAGTCATTAGCTGACTAGATGAGGTCACTAGCTGAATAGATAAAATCAATATGTGACTAGATGAGGTCACCAGCTGACTAGATGAAATCACTACTTGACTATATGAGGTCACTAGCTGACTAGACGACGTCGCTAGCTGACTAGATAAAGTGTCACTAGCTGACTATGTGAGGCCACTTACTGACTAGATGAAATCATTAGTTGACTAGATGAAGTCACTAGCTGACTATACGAAGTGTCATTAGCTGACTATATGAGGCCACTAGCTGACTAGATGAAGTGTCACTTACTGACTAGATGAAATCACTAGTTGACTTTATGAGGTCACTAGCTGACTAGATGAAATCACTTGTTGACTAGATGAGGTCACTTGTTGACAAGATGAAGTCACTAGCTGACTAGATAAAATCACTAGTTGACTAGATGAGGTCACTAGCTGACTAAATGAGGCCACTAGTTGACTAGATGAGTTCACTAGCTGACTAGATGAAATCACTAGTTGATTAGATGAGGTCACTAGCCGACTAGATAAAGTATCACTAGTTACTCGATGAAATAACTAGTTGACTAGATGATGTCACTAGCCGATTAGATGAAGTGTCACTAGCTGAATAGATGAAATCACTAGTTGACTATATAAGGTCACTAGCTGACTACATGTCGTCGCTAGCTGACTGGATGAAGTGTCACTAGCTGACAATATGAGGCCACTAGCTGACTAGATGAAATCACTAGTTGACTAGATGAGGTCACTAGCTGACTAGATGAAGTGTCATTAGCTGACTATATGAGGCCACTAGCTGACTAGACGAAGTGTCACTAACTGACTAGATGAAATCACTAGTTGACTATATGAGGTCACTAGCAGACTAGATGAGGTGTCATTAGCTGACTATATGAGGCCACAAGCTGACTTGATGAAGTGTCACTAACTGACTAGATGAAATCACTAGTTGACTTTATGAGGTCACTAGCACACTAGATGAAGTGTCTCTAGCTCACTAGATGAAATCACTAGTTGACAAGATAAGGTCACTTGCTGACTAGATGAAATCACTAGTTGATTAGATGAGCTCCCGAGCCGACTAGATGAAGTATCACTAGTTGACTAGATGACGTCGCTAGCTGACTAGATGAGATCACTTGCTGACTCGATGAAGTTTCACTAGCTGACTATATAAGGTCACTAGCTGACTAGATGACGTCGCTAGCTGACTGGATGAAGTGTCACTAGCTGACGATATGAGGCCACTAGCTGACTAGATGAAATCACTAGTTGACTAGATGAGGTCACTAACTGACTAGATGAAGTGTCATTAGCTGACTATATGAGGCCACTAGCTGACTAGACGAAGTGTCACTAACTGACTAGATGAAATCACTAGTTGACTATATGAGGTCACTAGCAGACTAGATGAGGTGTCATTAGCTGACTATATGAGGCCACTAGCTGACTTGATGAAGTGTCACTAACTGACTAGATGAAATCACTAGTTGACTTTATGAGGTCACTAGCACACTAGATGAAGTGTCTCTAGCTCACTAGATGAAATCACTAGTTGACAAGATGAGGTTACTTGCTGACTAGATGAAATCACTAGTTGATTAGATGAGCTCCCTAGCCGACTAGTTGAAGTATCACTAGTTGACTAGATGACGTCGCTAGCTGACTAGATGAGATCACTTGCTGACTCGATGAAGTTTCACTAGCTGACTAATTGAAATCACTAGTTGACTATATGAGGTCACTAGCTGACTAAATGACGTCGCCAACTGACTAGATGAAGTGTCACTAGCTGACTATATGAGGCCATAACTGACTAGATGAAATCACCAGTTGACTAGATGAGGTCACTAGCTAATTAGATGAAGTGTCATTAGCTGACTTTATCAGGCCACTAGCTGACTAGATGAAATCACTAGCTGACTAGATGAAGTGTCATTAGTTGACTATATGAGGTCACTTGCTGACTAGATGAATGCACTAGCTGACTAGAAGAATTCACTAGCTGACTAGATTAAATCACTAGTTGAGTAGACGAGGTTTCTAGCTGACTAGATGAGGTGTCATTAGCTGACAAGATGAAATATCACTAGTTGACAAGATGAAATCACTAGTTGACTATATGAGGTCACAAGCTGACTAGATGAAGTGTCACTAGCTGACGAGATGAAATCACTAGATAACTAAATGAAGTGTCATTAGGTGATTA
Organism: Panopea generosa; assembly: GCA_029582155.1. Classification (NCBI taxonomy): domain Eukaryota; kingdom Metazoa; phylum Mollusca; class Bivalvia; order Adapedonta; family Hiatellidae; genus Panopea; species Panopea generosa. The sequence continues at coordinate 48,708,102 of CM055903.1, read as the reverse complement.
TATGTGGTCACTTCCTGACTAGATGAAATCACTAGTTGACTAAATAATGTCACTAGCTGACTAGATGAGGTGTCATTGGCTGACAAGATGAAATAACAAGTTGACTAAATGATGTCACTAGCTGACTCATTGAAATCACTAGTTGACTAGATGAGGTCACTAGCCGACTAGATGAAGTATCACTAGTTGACAAGATGAAATCACTAGTTGACTATATGAGGTCACAGGCTGACTAGATGAAGTGTCAGTCGCTGACGAGATGAACTAACTAGTTGACAAGATGAGACCACTACCTTACTAAATAAAATCTCTAGATGACTGGATGAAATCACTACTTGACTAGATGATGTCATAAGCTGACTAGATGAGGTCACTATTTGACTTGATGAGGTCACTAGATGACTAGATAAGGACTCTAGCTGACTAGATAAAGTGTAACTATCTGACAGGATGAAATCATTATTTGACTAGATAAGGTCACTAGCCGAATTGATGTAGTATCACTAGTTGACTAGATGAAATCACTAGTTGACTATATGAGGTGTCACTAACTGACTAGATGAAATCACTAGTTGATTAGATGAGGTCACTAGCCGACTAGATGAAGTATCACTAGTTACTCGATGAAATATCTAGTTGACTAGATGATGTCACTAGCCGACTAGATGAAGTGTCACTAGCTGACGAGATGAAATCACTTGTTGACTATATAAGGTCACTAGCTGACTAGATGACGTCGCTAGCTGACTGGATGAAGTGTCACTAGCTGACTATATGAAGCCACTAGCTGAATAGATGAAATTACTATTTGACTATATGAAGTCACTAGCAGACTAGATGAAGTGTCTCTAGCTGACTAGATGAAATCACTAGTTGACAAGATGAGGTCACTTGCTGACTGTATAAAATTACTAGTTGACTAGATATCCTCACTAACCGACTAGATGATGTATCACTAGTTGACTAGATGACGTCGCTAGCTGACTAGATGTGATCACTAGCATACTCAATGAAGTGTCACTAGCTGATTAGATGAAATCACTAGTTGACTATATGAGGTCACTAGCTGACTATATGACGTCGATAGCTGACTAGATGAAGTGTCACTAGCTGACTCAATGAGGCCACTAACTGACTAGATGAAATCAGTTGACTAAATGAGGTCACTAGCTGACTAGATGAAGTGTCATTAGCTTACTATATGAGGCCACAAGCTGACTAGAGGAAGTGTCACTAACTGACAAAATGAAATAACTAGTTGACTATATGAGGTCACCAGCTGACTAATTGAAGTGTCACTAGCTGACTAGATGAAATATCTAGTTGACAAGATGAGGTCACTTGCTGACTAGCTGAAATCACTAGTTGACTACAAAACGTCAATTGCTGACAAGATGAAATCCCTAGTTGACTAGATGAGGTCACTAGCTAACTAGATGAAGTTTCACTAGCTGACAAGATGAAATCACTAGTTGACTGGATGAAGTGTCACTAGCTGACTAGATGAAATCACTGGTTGACAAGAGGAAATCGTTAGTTGAATAGATAGGGTCACTAGACGACAATATTAAGTGTAACTAGCTGACTAGATGAAATCACTAGCTGACTAGATGAGGTCACTAGCTGACTAGATGACGTCGCTAGCTGACTAGATGAAGTGTCACTAGCTGCCTATATGAGGCCATAACTGACTAGATGAAATCAATAGTTGACTAGATGAAGTTTCATTAGTTGACTTGATGAGGTCACTAGCTGACTAGATGAAATCACTAGCTGACTACATGAAATGTCATTAGCTGACTATATGAGGTCACTTGCTGACTAGATGAAATGTCAATAGCTGACTATTTGAGACCATAACTGACTAGATGAACTAGCGAAATTGACTATATGAGGTCACTTGCTGACTAGATGAGGTCACTTACTGACTAGATGAAATCACTAGATGACTAAATGAGGTCACAAGCTGACTAGATGAAGTGTCATTGGTTTACTATATGAGGCCACTAGCTGACTAGATGAAGTGTCACTAACTGACTGGATGAAATTATTAGATGACTATATGATGCCACTAGCTGACTAGATGAAGTGTCACTAACTGACTAGATGAAATCACTAGTTGACAAGATGAGGTAACTTGCTGACTAGATGAAATCACTTGTTGACTAGATGAGCTCACTAGCCGACTAGATGAAGTATCATTAGTTGACTAGATGACGTCGCTAGCTGACTAGATGAGATCACTAACTGACTCGATGAAGTGTCACTAGCTGACAAGATGAAATCACTTGTTGACTATATGAAGTCACTAGCTGAGTAGATGATGTTGCTAGCTGACTAGATGGAGTCTCACTAGCTGACTAGATGAAGTAATTAGCTGACTAAATGATATTAGCTGTTGTAGAAATGTACATTACATATGTGACACCCCCCCCCCCCTTCTCTCCCCACCCACACAAAAAAAACTTTATCAATTGTGACATATGTATGTTACCATTGTCTTTTTTACACTTGTCAAAAAATGTCAAATATGTGGTAAAATAATTTCAAATTTGGGACCCTTTCTACATTTGGGTGGGTTGGGGAGGGGGGGGGGGGGGGTGGGGGCGACCGACATGCATACAAACAGGTAGCCTATCGTCAAATGTGTAACTGCATAAACATGTATTCATATTAGCTGTTGTAGAAATGTACATTACATATGTGACAACCCCCCCCCCCCCCCCTCTCCTCTCCCCACCTACACAAAAAAACTTTATCAATTGTGACATATGTATTCATATATTATAACTTTATTGATGACCATGATATGTTTTTCAATATTTTCACATCTAAAACTCTTATATATATAAATTTATATATATTTAAATACGTATGTTTACATTATCAGAGTGGATTCAATGTAATATAATGTTCGAGTACGTGACTCTGTGAAGCGTTATACTTATAAAACACATTTGTTACAAATTATAACGTTTCGGATCGATTGTAATAATTAATGTTATTAGGTAACATGCTGTTTCTAGATGAAACTACCAGCTGACTATATGAGGTCACTAGATGACTAGATGACGTCACTAGCTGACTAGATGAAGTGTCACTAGCATACTATAGGAGGCCACTTACTGACTAGATCAAATCACTAGTTGACTAGATGAGGTCACTAGCTGACTAGATGAGGTGTCACTAGCTGACGAGATGAAATAACTAGTTGACAAGATGAAATCAATAGCTAACAAAATGAAGTCACTAGATGACTAGATGAAATCACTAGTCGACTAGATGAGGTCATTAGCTGACTATATGAGGTCACAAGTTGACTAGATAAGGTCAATAGTTGACTAGATAAGGTCAATAGATGACTAGATGAAGTGTCACTAGCTGACAAGATGAAATCACTAGTTGACAAGATGTGGTCACTAGCTGACTAGATGAAATGTCACTAGCTGACTAGATGCAATCATTAGTTGACAACATGAGGTAACTTGTTGACTAGATGAAATGTCACTAGATGACAAGATGAAATCACTAGTTGACTAGATGGGGTCACTAAGTGACTAGATAAGTCACTAGCTGAATAGAGGAAATTACATGTTGACTAGATGGGGTCACTAGCTGACTGGAAGAAGTTTCACTAGTTGACTCGATGAAATAACTAGTTGACTAGATGAGGTTACTAGTCGACTAGATGAAGTTTCACTAGCTGACTAGATGAAATCACTAATTGACTATATGATGTCACTAGCTGACTAGATGAAGTGTCACTAACTGACAAGATGAGGTCACTGGCTGACTAGATGAAGTGACATTAGCTGACTATATGATGCCAATAGCTGACTAGATGAAGTGTCACTAACTGACTAAAAGAAATCACTAGTTGACAAGATGAGGTCACTTTCTGACTAGATAAAATCACTAGTTGACTAGATGAGCTCACTAGCCGACTAGATGAAGTATCACTAGTTGACTAGATGACGTCGCTAGCTGACTAGATGAGATCACTGACCGACTCGATGAAGTGTCACTAACTGACTAGATGAAATCACTAGTTGACTATATGAAGTCTCTAGCTGACTAAATGACGTCGCTAGCTGACTAGATTGTGTCTCACTAGCTGACTAGATGAAGTCATTAGCTTACTAAATGATATGAGCTGTTGTAGAAATGTACATTAGATATGTGACACCCCCATCCCCCTCTCTCCATCCACACAAAAAAACTTTATCAATTGTGACATATGTATGTTACCTAATAACTAGATGAGGTCACTAGTTGACTAGACGAGGTCACTAGCTGACTAGATGAAATCACTAGTTGACTAGAAGAGGTCACTTGCCGACTAGATGAAGTATCATTAGTTGACAAGATGAAATCACCAGTTGACTAGTTGAGATCACTAGTTTCTAGATGAGGACACTAGCTGACTGGATGAAATCACTAGTTGACTAAATGAGGTCACTAGCTGACTAGATGACGTCGCTAGCTGACTATATGAGGCCACTTATTGACTAGATGAAATCACTAGATGACTAAATGAGATGACTGACTGACTAGATGAAGTGTCATTGGCTTACTATATGAGGCCACTAGCTGACTAGATGAAGTGTCACTGACTAGATGAAATATCTAGTTGGCTATATGAGGTCAGTAGTTGACTGGATGAAATCGCTAGTTGACTAGATGAGGTCACTAACTGACTAGATGAAGTGTCATTAGCTTACTGTATGAGGCCACTACCTAACTAGATGAAGTGTCAGTAATTGACTAGATGAAATCACTAGTTGAAACGATGAGGTCATTTGTTGACTAGATGAAGTCATTAGCTGACTAGATCAAATCACTAGCTAATTAGATGGGGTCACTAGCTGACCAGATGAGGTCACTAGTTGACTAGATGAGGTCACTGACTGACTAGATGATATCACTAGTTGACTAGATGAGGTCACTAGCTGACTAGATGAAGTGTCATTAGCTGACTATATGATGCCACTAGCTGACTAGATGAAGTGTCACTAACTGACTAGATGAAATCACTAGTTGACAAGATGAGGTCATTTGCTGATTAGATGAAATCACTAGTTGATTAGATGAGATGACTAGGCGACTAGATGAAGTATCACTAGTTGACTAGATGACGTGCTAGCTGACTAGATGAGATCACTTACTGACTCGATGAAGTGTCACTAGCTGACTAGATGAAACCACTTGTTGACTATATGAAGTCACTTGTTGACAAGATGAGGTCACTTGCTGACTAGATGAAATCACTAGTTGACTAGATGTGCTCACTAGCCGACTAGATGAAGTATCACTAGTTGACTAGATGACGTCTCTAGCTGACTAGATGAGATCACTAACTGACTCGATGAAGTGTCACTAACTGACTAGATGAAATAACTAGTTGACTATATGAAGTCACTAGCTTACTAAATGACGTCACTTGCTGACTAAATGGGATGGAGTCTCACTAGCTGACTAGATGAAATCACTAGTTGACACGACGAGGTCATTTGTTGACTAGATGAAGTGAATAGCTGACAAGATGAAATTACTTACTAACTAGATGAGGTCACTAGCTGCCTAGATGAGGTCACTTGTTGACTAGATGAGTTCCCTATCTGACTAGATGATATCACTAGTCGACTAGATGAGGTCACTAATTGACTAGATGAAGTGTCATTAGCTGACTATATGATGCCACTAGCTGACTAGATGAAGTGTCACTAGCTGACTAGATGAAATCACTAGTTGACTAGATGAGCTGACTAGCCGACTAAATGAAGTATCACTAGTTGACTAGATGACGTCGCTAGTTGACTAGTTGGGATCACTAACAGACTCGATGAAGTGTCACTAGCTGACTAGATGAAATCACTAGTTGACAATATGAAGTCAGTAGCTGACTAGATGACGTCGCTTGCTGACTAGATGGAGTCTCACGTGCTGACTAGATGAAGTCATTAGCTGACTAAATGATATTAGCTGTTGTAGAAATGTACATTACATATGTGATAACCAAACCCCCTTTTCCCACCCCCACAAAAAAAATTATCAATTGTGACATATGTATGTTACCAACATCATTTTTACACTTGTAAAAAAATGTCACATATGTGGTAAAATCATTTCAAATTTGTGAACCTTCGTACATTTGGGTGGGGGTGGGGTTTGAGGGGCGACCGACATGCATACAAACAGGTAGCCTATCGTCAAATGTGTAATTGCATAAACATGTACTCATATATTATATATTTATATACGTATCAGAATGGATTCAATGTAATATAATGTTCGACAACGTGACTCTGTGAAACGTTATAATTATAAAACACTTGTGTTACAAATTATAACGTTTCGGATCGATTGTAATAATAAGTGTAATTAGGTAACATGCTGTTTCTATATGAAATCAACAGCTGACTATATGAGGTCACTAGCTGACTAGATGACGTCACTAGCCGACTAGACGAAGTGTCACTAGCTGACTATATGAGGCCACTGACTGACTAGATCAAATCACTAGTTGACTAGATGAGGTCACTAGCTGACTAGATAACGTATCTTTAGTTGACAAGATGAAATCACTAGTTGACTAGATGAGGTCAATTGCCGACTAGATGAAGTATCACTAGTTGACTAGATGAAATCACTAGTTGACTAGATGAAATGTCATTAGCTGACTCTATGAGGTCACTTGCTGACTAGATGAGGTCACTAGCTGACTAGATGAAATAACTAGTTGACTAGATAAGGTCACTAGCCGACTAGATGAAGTGCCATTAGCTGACTCCTTGATTTCATTTGCTGATTAGATGAAGTCACTAGCTGATTAGATGTAATCACTAGTTGATTAGATGAGGTCACTAGCTGACTAGATGATATCACTAGTTGAATAGATTAGTTCACTAGTTGACAAGATGAAATCACTAGTTGACTAGATGAAATCACTAGCCGACTAGATGGAGAGTCATTAGCTGACTATATGAGGTCACTTGCAGACTAAATGAAGTCATTAGCTGACTAGAGTCATTATCTGACTATATGAGGCCACTTGCTGAATAGATGAAGAGTCATTAGCTGACTATATGAGGTCACTTGCAGACTAAATGAAGTCATTAGCTGACTAGAGTCATTATCTGACTATATGAGGCCACTTGCTGAATAGATGAAGAGTCATTAGCTGACTATATGAGGTCACTTGCAGACTAAATGAAGTCATTAGCTGACTAGAGTCATTATCTGACTATATGAGGCCACTTGCTGAATAGATGAAGAGTCATTAGCTGACTATATGAGGTCACTTGCAGACTAAATGAAGTCATTAGCTGACTAGAGTCATTATCTGACTATATGAGGCCACTTGCTGAATAGATGAAGAGTCATAAGCTGACTATATGAGGTCACTTGCAAACTAAATGAAGTCATGAGCTGACTAGATGAAGTCACTAGCTGAATAGATGAAGTGTCACTAGCTGACAAGATGAAATAACAAGTTGACTAGATAAATTCACTAGTGACTAGATGAGGTCATTATCAGTCTAGATGAAGGTTCACTAGTTGACAAGATGAAATCAGTAGTTGGCTAAATGAGGTCACAAGCTGATTAGATGTAGTGTCACTAGCTGACAAGATGAAATCTCTAGATGACAAGATGAAATCACTAGTTGATTAGATAAGGTCACTTGCCGACTAGATGAAGTATTTCTAGTTGACTAGATGAAATCACTAGTTGAATAGATGAAATGTCATTAGCTGACTCTATGAGGTCACTTGCTGATTAGATGAGGTCACTAGCTGACTAGATGAAATAACTAGTTGACTAGATAAGGTCACTAGCCGACTAGATTAAGTGTCATTAGCTGACTCCTTGATTTCATTTGCTGACTAGATGAAGTCACTAGCTGATTAGATGTAATCACTAGTTGATTAGATGAGGTCACTAGCTGACTAGATGATATCACTAGTTGAATAGATTAGATCACTAGTTGACAAGATGAAATCACTAGTTGACTAGATGAAATCACTAGCCGACTAGATGAAGAGTCATTAGCTGACTATATGAGGTCACTTGCAGACTAAATGAAGTCATTAGCTGACTAGAGTCATTATCTGACTATATGAGGCCACTTGCTGAATAGATGAAGAGTCATTAGCTGACTATATGAGGTCACTTGCAAACTAAATGAAGTCATGAGCTGACTAGATGAAGTCACTAGCTGAATAGATGAAGTGTCACTAGCTGACAAGATGAAATAACAAGTTGACTAGATAAATTCACTAGTTGACTAGATGAGGTCATTATCCGTCTAGATGAAGGTTCACTAGTTGACAAGATGAAATCAGTAGTTGGCTAAATGAGGTCACAAGCTGATTAGATGTAGTGTCACTAGCTGACAAGATGAAATCACTAGATGACAAGATGAGATCACTAGCTAACTAGATAAAGTCATTAGATGAATAGATGAAATGTCACTAGCTGACAAGATGAAATCACTAGTTGACTAGATGAGGTCACTAGCCGACTAGATGAAGTGTCACCAGCTGACTAGATGAAATATCACTAGTTGACTAGATGAAATCACTAGCTGAGTAGATAATGTAACTAGTCGACTAGATGAAGTGTCACTAGCTGACTATATGAAGTCATAACTGACTAGATGAAATCACTAGTTGACCAGATGAGGTCACTAGCTAACTAGATGAAGTGTCATCAGCTGACTATAAGAGGCCACTAGCTGACTAGATGAAAGCACTAGCTGACTAGATGAAGTTTCATTAGCTGACTATATAAAATCACTTACTGACTAGATGAAGTCTCTAGCTGACTAGATGAGGTCACTAGCTGACTAGATGAAATAACTAGTTGACTAGAATATGTCACTAGCTGACTAGATGAAATCACTTGTTGACTAAATGAGGTCACTAGCTGACTTAATGAAATCACTAGTTGATTAGATGTGGTCACTAGCTGACTAGATGAAGTTTCACAAGCTGACAAGATGAAATCACTAGTTGACTAGATGAGGTCGCTAGCTAACTAGATGAAGTGTCATTAGCTGACTATATGATGCCACTAGCTGACTTGATGAAATCACAAGCTGACTAGATGAAGTGTCATTAGCTGACTATATGAGGTCATTTACTGATTAGATGAAGTCTCTAGCTGATTAGATGAGGTCACTAGCTGACTAGATGAAATCGATAGTTGACTATATGAGGTCACTAGCTGACTAGATGAAGTTTCACTAACTGACAAAATGAAATAACAAGTTGACTAGATGATGTCACTAGCTGACTAGATGAAATCACTAGTTGACTAGATGAGGTCACTAGCTGACAAGATGAAATAACAAGTTGACTAAATGAGGTCACTAACTGACTTAATGAAATCACTAGTTGACTAGATGAGGTCACCAGCTGACTAGAGTAAGTTTCACAAGCTGACAAGATGAAATCACTAGTTGACAAGATGAGGTCACTACATGTAGCTGACTAGATGAAATCACTAGTTGAATAGATGAAATCACTAGCCGACTAGATGAATTATCACTAGTTGACTAGATGAAATCACTAGTTGACTAGATGAAGTCACTGACTAGTTGTAGTGTCATTAGCTAACTATATGAGGCCACAAGCTGACTAAATGAAGTATCACAAACTGACTAGATGAAATCACTAGTTGAATATATGAGGTCACTAGCTGACTAGATGCAATATCACTAGCTGACTAGATGAAATCACTAGTTGACAAGGTGAGGTCACTTGTTGACTAGATGAAGTCACTAGCTAACTAAATGAAATCACTTGTTGAATAGATGAGGTCACTGGCTGACTAGAAGAAGTATCACAAGTTGATTAAAGGAAATAAAATAGATGAGGTCACTAGCCGACTAGATGAAGTATCACTAGTTGACTAAATGAAATAAAATACATGAGGTCACTGGCTGACTAGATGAAATCACTAGTTGACTAAATGAGGTCACTAGCCGACTAGATGAAATGTCATTAGCTGACTAGATGAAATCACTAGTTGACTATATGAGGTCACTAGATAACTAGATGACGTCGCTAGCTGAATGAATGAAGTGTCACTAGTTGACTTTATGAGGTCACTAGCTGACTAGACGAAATCACTAGTTGCCTAGATGAGGTCATAAGCTGTCTAGATGAAGTGTCATTAGCTGACTATATGAGGCCACTAGCTGAATAGATGAAGTGTCTTTAACTGACTAGATGAAACCACTAGTTGACTATATGAGTTCACTAGCTGACTACATGAAGTGTCACTAGCTGACTAGATGAAATCAGTAGTTGACAAGATGAGGTCACTTGCCGACTAGATGAAATTACTAGTTGACTAGATGAGCTCACTAGCCGACTAGATGAAGTATTACTAGTTGACTAGATGAATGTCATTAGCTGTTGTACAAATGTACATTACATATGTGACACTCCCCTCTCCCCACTCACACAAAAAAACTGTAATTGCATAAACATGTATTCATATATTATAACTTTATTGATGACCATGATATGTTTTTCCATATTTTTACATCTAAAACTCTCTCTCTCTCTCTCTCTCTCTCTCTCTCTCTTTCTCTCTCTCTCTCTCTCTCTGTATTTAAATACGTATGTTTATATTATCAGAGTTGATACAATGTAGTATAGAGTTCGAATACATGAGTCTGTGAAACGTTATAATTATAAAACACATTTGTTACAATTTATAACGTTTCTGATCTATTGTAATCATTAACGTAATTAGGTAACATGCTGTTTTGTTTGACCTGGCACGTGTATGTCTTAATACGGTAAACATTTGTCATCAGATATAAATGTCAAATCACCTCAAATCTGAATAGAAAACGCTTTCCAAAAAATCGTACCCCTGATGCTTGTGAGACATCGTATACAAGTAGAGGCTAAAAAAACAACGGGTCGAGCTATGGTTTTAAATTTAATTTTAAAACATTGATAATGAAACATCATATGTTTCTTACCTTTCACGTGTTGTTTAACGTTCCATTAATTCTTAACCGAAAGTTACACATATGTCACATGCATCTGTACCGTGCGTGCGTTTAGAAGGCGGGCACTCCCAGTTTTATTGGTGGAGGATGACCTTCGAAGGAAATCAAGTAGAACCATCTTCTGCAAGTAAATGACAAATCTTTGGTATCTAGGTTAATATTTTTTATCGTTTATAACCAAAAAAGCAATTTCTAATTAAATCAGTTGAAAAGTTTACAAATGAAAATGATCATAAATGTGAAAATGATCACAAATTTGAAAATGGTCACAAATGTGAAAATGGTAATAAATGAAAATGCTCACACATGAGAAAATGATCACAAATGTGAAAATGGTCACAAATGTGAAAATGGTTACAAAATTAATGAAAATGGTTACATATGAAAATGGTCATAAATGTGAAAATTATCTCAAATGTGAAAATGGTCACAAATGTGAAAAAGGTCACAAATGTGAAAATGATCACAAATGTGAAAATGGTTACAAATGAAAATGGTCACAAATGTGAAAATGATCATAAATATAAAAATGGTTACAAATGTGAAAATGATCACAAATGTGAAAATGGTTACAACTGTGAAAAGGTTACAAATGAAAATGTTCACAAAATAGAAAATGATCACAAATGTGAAAATGATTACAAATGTGTAAATGATCACAAATGTGAAAATGATTACAAATGTGAAAATGGTTACAAATTTGAAAATGGTCGCAAATGTGAAAATGGTTACAAATGAAAAATGGACACAAATGTGAAAATGGTTACAAATTAAAATGGTCACAAATGTTAAAATGATTACAAATGTGAAAATGGTTACAAATGTGAAAATGATCACAAATGTGAAAATGGTTATAAATGTGAAAATGATCACAAATGTGAAAATGGTCACAAATGTGAAATAATTTTACCAAACATGCGAAACCTAGTTGTTACAAATGTAAACATGACGAAGTTCACATATGTCATGAAAACGTCACAAATGTAAAAACAGTTCTTTGATCATATGTGTAAAATAAAATATTCCTGGAAATGTAAAATTGCATATTTGTTAAACTTGCTGTACATTCAATATGTTAAAATGCGTATTAATCATGCTACACCGTAGATCAGATACTTTTCATTATTATTTTCTCTCTCAATTGTGTCGAAAGAAAAAATATTCTAATTTAACGGAGAAGAAGAAGAAGAAGAAGAAGAAGAGAGGAAGAAGACGATGAGTTTATTGATTTGAACTATACATAGTTTAAATGTAGCAATATATTTTATGATATCTATGATATGATATTTGGCAAGGACAATTTCATTGTGTAAATTAATCAGTATATCAGTATATATTTTATTATACGCATACACTTTTTATTTAAATCGTCTATGATTACGGTAAAATGTATTTTGCAACATACGCTTCGTATTTGAATCGTCTATGTTTACGGTAAAATGTATTATGCAGCATACGCTTCTTATTTGAATCGTTTATGTTTACCGTAAAATGTATTCTGCAACATACGCTTTTTATTTGAATCGTCTATGTTTACGGTAAAATGTATTCTGCAGCATAAGCTTCTTATTTGAATTGTTTATGTTTACTGTAAAATGTATACTGCAACATACGCTTTTTATCTGAATCGTCTATGTTTACGGTAAAATGTATTCTGTAACATACGCTTTTTATTTGAATCATCTATGTTTACGGTAAAATGTATTCTGCAACATACGCTTTTATTTGAATCGTCTATGTTTACGCATTTTATTTGAATCGTCTATGTTTACAGTAAAATGTATTCTGCAACATACGCTTTTTATTTGAATCATCTATGTTTACGGTAAAATGTATTCTGCAACATACGCTTTTTATTTGAATCATCTTTGTTTACGTTAAAATGTATTCTGCAACATACGCTTTTTATTTGAATCGTCTAAGTTTACGGTAAAATATATTCCGTTGAACACTTATTCACATTGAAGGATCGAGGTCACGTGCTTTTATTATTAAACTGCAATATATAACACTGTGAAGATCAATCCCGCTTCAATCGTCTTTGTTTGAGAAACTAACCAGCAAGACAAGATGAGGTCATAGCTGACTAGATGAAGTGTAACTAGTTGACTATAGGAAGTCACTTGCCGATTAAACGAAGTGTCACTAGTTGACTTGATGAAGTCACTAGCCGACTAAATGAAGTGTCACTAGTTGACTAGATGAAGTGTCACGAGTTGACTATATGAAGTCACTAGTTGACTAAATGAAGTGTGACTAGCTTACTAGATGTAGTCACTAGCTGACTAGATGGAATCACTAGTTGACTAGATGCGGTTACTAACCGACTACATGAAATCACTTATTGACTTGATGAAGTCACTAGCTGACTAGATGCGGTCGGTAGCTGATTAGATGAAATCTCTAGTTGACTAGATGAGGTCACTAGCTGACTAGATGAAGTGTTACTAGCTGACTATATGAAGTGTCACTAACTGACTATATGAAATCATTAAAAGACTATATGAGGTCACTAGCTGACTAGATGAAGTGTCACTAACTGACTAGAAGAAATCACAAGTTGACAAGATGAGGTCACTAGCTGATTAGATGAGGTCACTAGCTGACTAGATGAAATCACTTGCTGACTAGATGAAATCACTAGTTGACAAGATGAGGTCACTAGCTGACTTGATGAAATCACTAGTTGACTAGATGAGGTCACCAGGTGACTAGATGAGGTCATTAGCTGACTAAATGAAGTGTCACTAGCTGACTAGATGAAATTTCTAGTTGACTAGATGAAATCACTAGTAGACTAGATGAGGTCACTAGCTGAATAAATGAAGTGTCACTAACTGACTAGATGAAATCACTAGTTAACAAGATAAGGTCACTAGCTGACGAGATGAACTCTCTTACTGACTAGATGCTATCACTAGTTGACTAGATGCGGTCACTAGCTGACTGGGTGAAGTGTCACTAATTGACTAAATGAAATCACTAGTTGACTAGAAGAGGTCACTAACTGACTAGATGAAATCACTAGTTACATAGATGAGGTCACTAGCTGACTATATGAAGTGTCATTAGCTGACTAGATGAGACCGCCAGTTGACTAGATTAAGTGTCTCTAACTGACTAGATGAAATCACTAGTAGAATATATGAGGTCACTAGCTGACTAGATGAAGTGTTTCTAGCTGACTAGATGAAACCACTAGTTGACTAGAGGAAGTCACTAGCTGACTAGATGAAGTGTCACTAGCTGACTATATGAGACCACCACTGACTAGATGAAGTGTCACTAACTGACTAAATGAAATCACTAGTACACTATATGAGGTCGCTTACTGACTAGATAAAGTGTCACTTGCTGAGTAGATGAAATCACTAGTTGAAAAGATGAGGTCACTAGCTGACTAAATGAAATCACTGGATGACTAGATGAGGTCATTAGCTGACTAGAGGAAATCAATAGTTGACTAGATGAGGTTACTAGATGACTAGATGAAGTGTCATTATCTGAAAAGGTGAAATCACTAGTTGACTAGATGAGGTCACTAACTGACTAGATGAAGTATCACTAGTTGACTAGATGAGGACAATAGTTGACTAGATGAAGTGTCACTAACTGACTATATGAAATCACTAGATGAGTAGATGAGGTCACTAAATGAAGTGTCACAACCTGACTATATGAGGCCTTCAGCTGACTAGATAAAGTGTCACTACCTGACAAGATGAAATGTCACTAACTGTGCAGGTGGAATCACTATGTATCTAGATGATGTCACTTGCTGACTAGATGATGTGTCACTAGCTGACTACATGAGGTCACCACTGACTAGATGAAGTATCACTAACTGACTAGTCACTTGCTGACTAGATGAAATCCCTAGTTGACTAGATGATGTCATAACCTGACTAGAGGAAATCACTAGTTGACTAAATGAGGTCACTAACTGACTAGATGAAGTGTCACTAGTTGATTAGATGAGGACACTAGCTGACTATATGAAGTGTCACTAACTGACTAAATGAAATCACTAGTTGACTAGATGTGGTCACTAGCTGACTAGATGAAGTGTCACTAACTGAGTAGATGGAAACACTAGTTGTCTACATGAGGTCACTAGCTGACTAAATGAAATCACTGGTTGACTAGATGAGGTCATTACTTGAGTAAAGGAAACCACTAGTTGACTAGATGAGGCTATTAGCTGACTAGATGAAGTGTCATTATCTGACAAGATAAAATCACTAGTTGACTAGATGAGGTCACTAACTGACTAAATGAAGTGTCACTAGTTGATTAGATGAGGACACTAGCTGACTATATGAAGTGTCACTAACTGACTGATTGAAATCACTAGTTGACCAGATGTGGTCACTAGCTGACTAGATGAAGTGTCACTAACTGAGTAGATGGAAACACTAGTTGTCTAGATGAGGTCACTAGCTGACTAGATGAAGTGTCACTAGCTGACTATATGAGGCCACCACTGACTAATGAAGTGTCACTAACTGACTACATGAAATCACTAGTAGAATATATGAGGTCACTAGCTGACTAGATGAAGTGTCACTAGCTGAAAAGATGAGGTCACTAGCTGACTAGATGAAATCACTAGTTGACTAGATGAGGTTACTCACTGACTAGATGAAGTGTCACTTTCTGACAAGATGAAATCACTAGTTGACTAGATGAGGTCACTTGTTGACTAGATGAAATCACATGTTGAATAGATGAGGTCACTGGCTGACTAAATGAAATCACTAGTTGACTAAATGAGTTCACTAGCCGACTAGATGAAGTATCACTAGTTGACAAAATGTAATAACTAGTTGACTAGATGAGGACACTAGCCGACTAGATGTGGTTTCACTAGTTGACTAGATGAGGTCACTAGCCGGCTAGATGAAGTGTCACTAGCTGACTAGATGAAATCACTTGTTGGCTCTAAGAGGTCACTTGTTGATTAGATAAAGTGTCATTAGCTGACTAAATGACGTCGCTAGCTGACGAGATGAAGTCACTAACCGACTAGATGAACTGTCACTAACTGACAAGATGAAGTCACTAGTTGAATAGATGAAGTGTCATTAGCTGTTGTATGAATATATTTTACTTATGTGAACCCCTCTCCCCCACCCCCACACAAACAAGTGTATCAATTGTGACATATATATGTTACCATCGTCATTTTTACATTTGTGAAATAATTTCACATATGTGGTTAAATCATTCACATTTGTGACCCTTTCTACATTTGGTGGGCCGACCGACATGCATTCAAACAGGTAGCCTATCGTCAAATGTGTAATTGCATAAACATATATCATATATTATAACTTTATTGATAACCATGATATATTGTTCAATGTTTTCACATCTAAAACTATATATATATATATATATATATATATATATATATATATATATATACACACACACACAATAAAATAAAACAATAGCAAAACAGCAACCCAAGATAAACAATTTCTATATATAAAATACAGCAGACAGACTGAGAAACCTGCTGTAAAATATTACAAATTAAACCTTTTAACTGACGGAATGTACAGTGACACTTCGCCAAGCTGTGAAAGCAACTACATCAGGTGGGCAAGGGTTTTTTCGATGTGATTGTTGAAATGGTAAAAAACAATGTCAAACCAACAGATGTAAGTGCTTTAAGGCTGGAAAAATGTGTAATAGCAGATGCCACAGCAGTCTTACATGTAAGAATAAATTGCTCCATGAACATTGTATGTGATGTTGAAACTGTACATTACTATATTGTGCTTTTATCATGCTAGCTGTTCTTAGTTAAGTCTAAAGCGGAGATAGACAATATTGTGCATGTGCAAAACCTTTTATAAAAAATAAATGATGCTGTTAACATTAGTCTTAGTTTTGTTTCTTAAAGGTATAATTCTTATATTTTGTTCCAATTGACCAAAGACGTTTGATTTTAGCCGTTTCATGAAATGGCTGGAGCATTTTTTTAGTCATTTCATGAAAAGCCTGAAATATTTAGCCATTTCATGAAATGACTGAGTGAATTGGTCATTTCACGAAAAGGCTAAATTTTTTAGCCATATCATGAAATGGCTGATTTCACAGATTGACTGTAATATATATAATTAAAAACTTCAATTTGTAATATTTTACAGTAAGTTTCTCAGTCTGTCTGCAGAATTTTATATGTAGAAAAAATGTTTATTCTTGTGTTCTTGTTTTGTTGTTGTTTTCTTTTATTTTTGTCCTCTGATGAAGGCATAAAGCCTTAAGCTAGCTAAGGATATTTCGTTATAAGTTTTAGCACTATAAAATGGTAATTCTCTCTACTGTATTCACTATTTCTACCATTTATGTATCCTTCGCGAATCCGGTGCTCCTGAAAGGTGTTTTGTTAGACATATGATTTTCTCTATCATATGTATATATGTATATTTAAATACGTATGTTAACATTATCAGATTTGATACAATGCAGTATAGTGTTCGAGTACATGAGTCTGTGAAACGTTATAATTATAAAACACATGTGTTACAACTTATAACGTTTCGGATCGATTGTCATTATTAACGTAATTAGGTAACATGCTGTTTTATTTGATCTGGCGCGTTAATGTCTAAATACGGTAAACATTTGTTCCAAGCTATTTAAAATCCCTTAAAATGACCTAATCGGATAATTATTGTTATAGCCATTAGTTCACAAAAATGTGTTTTGGAGCACTCTAGCGCAAACTTGCACAATAGTTGTATAACCATGATATCTGCAATACAGTTTTGAACTGGCTAAATTGGATATTAATGTTGAAGCTATGGCTCTTGTATCGTCAAAAATAGATAATTTCATTTGAATGTACTCAAATACACACATTTTTCTTATGATCTTCACCAAACTTGTACAGCAGTAGTTATATAACTAAAATATATAGGATGAGTTCCTGAGCTGGCCAAACAGGATAATCAATATCATAGTTACGACCATTGAATCACCACTATTGTGCGATGTGACGTTGTACGGCATTTAGCATTTGAATGTCGCCAAACTTACTATCAAATGCAATTTTAATTTTATCTATACCTTCCTAACTTATCCATTATTTATGTTTTCAAATATTTTTATGAGTTCTTGAGCTGACCAAAATCAGTAAACTAATACTGGAGTCATGTCGCTTGAATCGTCAAACAGTCTGTTATTTGACCGTGTGTATAATAATGATATCGTGAACAGGCCAATTTAGATAAATATTGTCGGAGTTATGACCCTTGATAGGTAGCTTATCGTCAAATATGTAATTGTATTAACATGTATCATATATTATAACTTTATTGATGACCACGATATATTGTTCCATGTTTTCACATCTAAAATATATATACACAGTAGAGAATATTACCATTTTACAGTTCTAAAACTTATAACGAGATATCATTTGCTAGCTTTTGAATTTACGCCTTCATCAGAGGACAAAAATAAAAGAATACAGCAGACAGACTGAGAAACCTACTGTAAAATATTACAAATTAAAACTTTTAACTATATACACTACAAATGCGCGCGACCACGCGCCCCTAACCCATAAGGCGGTAGTATCCCATACATTTGTTGTTTTTAGAAAAGGTAGAAGCATATATTAGTAACCCATAATTGAATCTTCAAACCGCCCACCAAAACCAGTCATCGCCTACAGAAAGTCGAGAAGTCTCTGCGATATTCTCGTCAGATCTAGATTGAGCCCGCACCGTACCGATGCCAAAATAGGACAGTCAGGCCCTTGCAGTTCACCCAGATGCCTAACATGCAAACAAATGTCTGTAACTAACTGTTTTAAACAATCAAAGACTGGTGCAACTATACATCTGAGATCTAACGCCAACTGTAAAACAAGTAATGTCTACTTGATGACTCGCAAACAATGTGAACAGTATGTCGGTGAAACGAAAACTCCTCTTAATCTTTTTTTTTATTTTTTTTATTTTGTATTCCAATACATTACAATATATTACAATATTACAAATTCAATTTACAGAACATATAGCATTTACATAAGTGTTATTCTTTTAATGACAATTGTAAATAAGTAGTTGTTTTGTTACAGACGTCTCCCCATAAGGAATGCCATCCCTTATAGAGAAATATCTGTAACAAAAAACTACCCGTGGTATGTTTTAAATATATATCATTTAGAAAGTTTAATCCATTCATCACATAGCTATGGTGTTTTGTGTTACGATAATAACCGTAAGTTTATTATTTTAGTCGATATTCTATGTTTAAATTTAATGTCTCATATAAACAATTTTTAACAGTTTCATAATCAATTGTGTACCAAGTTTTTTTCACATAAAACAGCAAAGCAATAGAAACATTAAATAATATCAACAAATTTATTTACAGATACGCTATACATAGTTCATGTATTGGGTTTACTGGTTTTTATTTCAGATTAATATAATCATTTTTTATAATCTAAAAACAAATTATATGGGATTTTTAAAATCAGGTTGAAAATTGGTTGACTGAATACTAAAAATTTGCATTTTTCATAATAATAATAATTATATGAAAAAAAATAGATTAAAAATAAATATTTAGGACAGTTTAACTACAAAACCAGTATAAAACTTCTTTTTCTAATCCACTGGATTTTTTTTTTCAAATGTCAAACTATAGTTATAATGAAAATTATCAATTGAACATCTTTATAAAAGAAAAAGTTCAATACAAAAAAGACAGAGTAAAGTCTACTGTATGAGATTGGATAAATATTTAGAATAGTTTAACTGCAAAACCTGTATGAAACTTCTTTCTTTCAATCCATTGGATTTTTTTCCCTCAAATATCAAACCTTAATTATAATGAAAGTTATAAATTGAACAGCATAATAAAAGAAAAAGTTCAATACAAAATAGACCGGGTATTTCCTTGGAGATGTCGTTTTCATTTCCAAGTAGGAACAGCAGGGAACAAACAAAGTGTGACAGCTACTTTTTATAGTTTTAGGGTATGCATTGTATTTTATCTAGACGTGTTGTAATTTAACACTTCATATGAGAAAAAACATATTTACAAAACAAGTAATACTCAAAGTAGTGATGTATACACCAACCATGATGTTTCAAACTTTTCAATTGTACAATTTCTAATTGCATTTATTTTTTCAGTTTGGTACATGTTTTCTCGAGAAAATCCATTATTTGCATAGATCATAACCCTAATTGGCCAGACGAGAAGCGCAAAATACGAGAATCGTACTGGATCTGCAGATTAAATACTATTCAAACTTTTGGCCTCAATAAAGGAGACGATGTACGTGTTGCTATACATAAATACTATACTTCGCCAGTGCATCTACCAATACATATATGCAACAGCTTAAATCTTACTCACACAGTTCTACTCAATTTACATATGTTTTGTTCAATATGATGCTATGACTAAATGTCGGCGTTCACGAATAGGTCTTCAACAAACATTTTTTCTTTATTCCATCAATATAAATTTGGTTTAGCATTCAGTTTATAATACATTTCGATGTATACATGTATACTACACACAATAGAATTTTGGAATTGTTCTGCTATTCAATTTTACCGACGCTATTTTAACCGCTCTGCGATTCTGCAAACACCAATGACTCTATGTAATGTGGAGCAAAGCAATATTAAATAGGTGTTATCAATAATTGGACATACCGTTAATGAAACAACAAACTGATAAGGAAAATGCTTTAATATTTTATATTAATAGTGTTCATAGTTACACAACATATAGCAATCTCAAATGACGGTTTTTTCCATTTATATACAGTTTTGATCTAATATTCAGTTTATAATAAATGTCGGCGTACAAAACCGTCTACACGCAATTGTCTGCGATTCTATTTTTAACCGCTCTGCGATTCTGTAACAAGACTCATTCTTGTAAACGTTACCTCTTTGTTATGTCGGTCACAATAATTTTAACTACTTGTTGCTAATATATGCTTCCATCTTTTCTAAAAGCAACAAATGTATGGGATAACACCGTCAAATGAGTTATGGGCGCGTCATCGCGCGCATTTGTAGTGTATATAGTTAAAAGTTTCAATTTGTAATATTTTACAGTAAGTTTCTCAGTCTGCCTGCAGAATTTTATATGTAGAAAATTGTTTATTCTTGTGTTCTTGTTTTGTTGTTGTTTTCTTTTATTTTTGTCCTCTGATGAAGGCATAAAGCCTTAAGCTAGCTAAGGATATTTCGTTATAAGTTTTAGCACTATAAAATGGTAATTCTCTCTACTGTATTCACTATTTCTACCATTTATGTATCCTTCGCGAATCCGGTGCTCCTGAAAGGTGTTTTGTTAGACATATGATTTTCTCTATCATATGTATATATGTATATTTAAATACGTATGTTAACATTATCAGATTTGATACAATGCAGTATAGTGTTCGAGTACATGAGTCTGTGAAACGTTATAATTATAAAACACATGTGTTACAACTTATAACGTTTCGGATCGATTGTCATCATCAACGTAATTAGGTAACATGCTGTTTTATTTGATCTGGCACGTATATGTCTAAATACGGTAAACATTTGTTCCAAGCTATTTAAAATCCCTTAAATGCATTAAAAGTATGAAGCTGACGTGATTTGTAACGGACACAATATTTTAACACTTTCAAAAGTTTAGACGGGTGGAGAAACGGATGGACGCATACCCTGCTTAAATTACTATTTTGATGTAAAGAACATATATGCAAAGTAATTACAAAATCTCTCAAATGGTAAAATGTATGGAGCGGACAAAAATACTGCACTATTTGACCATGTGTGCACTGGAGCACCTGCATTTTTATTTGATCATTGAAGTTATGGCCCTTGAACTTTTTATATTGTGTTCGCTCTGATTCTCGCCATTTTAATTGGATCTTCCGCAGACTCACAGCGTAGTTATATAACTAATATATCTCAAACAAGTTCTTGGCCTGGCTAAATTGGAGAGTTAATTCAGAGTGATGGCCCATATATTGTCAGAGATTGTGTTATTTAACGTTTTGTAGTAATTTATCTCCCGCGGTTACTCAGTACATGTAGTCGTATAAGCATTATATCGGAAACAATTTATTGAACTGTTCCAGCCAGATAATAAATATCGGAGTTATGACCCTTTGAATTGTAAACAATGAATTATTTAATGGACATTCTATCACTCGCAGTTTTCATTGTATCCAAACCAGACTTACAAAGTAGCTCAATATCTATAACATCTGGGACATATTTTTGAACTGACCAAGTCAGATATTTAATGTTAGAGTTATCGCCCTTGAATCATCAAACATTGCGTTATTTGACATATATCACTCGTAATTTCATTTGATCTTCTTAAAACTAACACAGCAGTTATACAACCGAAATATGTTTGACATTTTTATTTGGCCAAATCAAATAATTAATGTTAGAGTTATGGGCCTTGAGTCATCAAAACTGCGATTTCTTACAATTTATGCACTCTAGCACTCGCAGTTTTTTTTTCTCTCAGATATTTTTTTTGAAATGACCTAATCGGATAATTATTGTTATAATCACTATAATCTGTTATAATCTCTAGCGCAAACTTGCACAATAGTTGTATAACCATGATATCTGCAATACAGTTTTGAACTGGCTAAATTGGATATTAATGTTGAAGCTATGGCCTTTGTATCGTCAAAAATAGATAATTTCATTTGAATGTACTCAAATACACACATTTTTCTTATGATCTTCACCAAACTTGTACAGCAGTAGTTATATTACTAAAATATATAGGATGAGTTCCTGAGTTGGCCAAACAGGATTATTAATATCATAGTTACGAATACTGAATCACCACTATTGTGCGATGTGACGTTGTACGGCATTTAGCATCTGAATGTCGCCAAACTTACTATCAAATGCAATTTTAATTTTATCTATACCTTCCTAACTTATCCATTATTTATGTTTTCAAATATTTTTATGAGTTCTTGAGCTGACCAAAATCAGTAAACTAATATTGGAGTCATGTCCCTTGAATCGTCAAACAGTCTGTTATTTGACCGTGTGTATAACAATGATATCGTGACCAGGCCAATTTAGATAAATATTGTTGGAGTTATGACCCTTGAATAAGAAGAGATTTGGGTGGAACAATACTCTGTTCATATATCTATAAACTGTCTATTTACTAGCATGTGTTTTTTTTATTTTATTAAATCAAAATAAGCACATTTCTTATATTTCTTTATAAACACTGTTCGTGAAAAGGGGATAAAAATAAGAAATCTATGCGCTATGTACATGCAAAAGCCTGTAAACTTTGAATATAATAACGATTAAAATATGAAAAAGAAACCTTTTTACTTACGTGAAGAGATATCTCAGTAGAGAAAATAGATATGCAATTTTTAATCTGATATACATGTTCTCATCCAGGATAATCCCGGGCCGTTGTCCGTATGACACATTTTGAACAGGAGCAGCTTCTCCAGGCGTGAACATCCGCACATATATCGATCTCTGTTGCAGGGTGCTACAGGTGGTCAAAGGCGCAGTCTCAAGATCACTTACCAGTCACCACTAAGGTCGCAGGTTCGATTCCCACTCGACCTAACAACTTTGCGTGAGAAAGTTTGCCAATTACTTGCGGAAGGACGGCGCTTCTAAGGTCTTCCTCCACCAATAAAACTGGATACGCCATATGTATCCTAAAATGTGTTAAAATGCAAAATATAGCATGTATATAAACAAATTTGACTCCAGTTCGGTTTGGTTTTATTGTTTAAAGGCTCCACATTGTCAGCATTTAATTTTGTTGAAATTGTTATATATCCTACGTTGGCATAAGTGTCCGAGGTTATACATATATACTATTCCCGCTTAAAATTGAAACGCATTTTGGTAAGTGTTAACGTTATGACAAGTCAAACATTATACTAACTCTTTTTCTTGTTCACTGCCTTACATTTGTATTGTAAAACAATACATAGTATATGTTGTTGTTTTTTATATTGATGTTCTTCGTTTCACATTCTTATTAACTAAGAACATAAATATAAAAACTTACAAGAAACACATACTGCATTAGTTGAGTTAGAATTAGAAAGTTTATGATTATAAAACATAAGCATGTTTTAATATGTGTTACAAATTTAACGTTTCTGTATCGACTGTGTCCTTCCTAACTCAATGTAATTGTAAACAGGTGTTAGATACGGTGTCTGTTTGAACTGGTAATTGATGAATTTAAAATTTACAAACAAAATTTCAATCTTCATGTTTTATTATCTATTTAAAAACTTATATCATATTTTGAAGAAATTTCAATCTCCAATTTGAAATGAATAAATATAAAAAAATCATTTTTCTAGATG
The DNA here is from genome assembly GCA_029582155.1 of Panopea generosa. Lineage (NCBI taxonomy): Eukaryota > Metazoa > Mollusca > Bivalvia > Adapedonta > Hiatellidae > Panopea > Panopea generosa. The sequence continues at coordinate 48,683,691 of CM055903.1, read as the reverse complement.
AAAATATATTAGAAAAGGAAAAATGTTAAATCTCTAAGTTGAATCCAAAATTATATTACTGAATATATTGTGAAAAATTATCCTGACACACTGCGTTTAAATTGTTCAAGCGTAACATTAACGTTTAACCGTTATGAATTACTACCAGCTGTTATCTCATGTATTGATTAAACATTACCATTTTTAGATAAATATCGGAGCGTTTCAATTTGTAAATCATTCCCTACTGAGAAGCAGAGGTACTGTACTCTACTCTACTTGACTTGGTCGTGCTACTCCAGCTTTCCAACTTCATTCAACGGCGCTTGTTAAACAGGTAGGCAAATGTTTCATCAGCTTTGTTTTTGTTCCTGTTTAACCATTACTATGTAATTTTGATAAAAAATGTCATATTTGCTTGAAAATGGTCATATTATACAAACTTTCATTGATGATAACCTAACAAAAATCATTATTCAGGACTGGTGTTTCAGCCAAATGTTCTTTTATTTTGTAAGAATGATATGGACCAAATTTGTCAATTCTGTACACATTTAATAGCCGGCTGTAGTGACACAATAACATATTTCCTTTTTCCCAAATTGAAAGAACGTTTATCGGAACTTAGTTGTTATCTATATGCATTAATATGTTTAAAATTTAGCAAAAGGAAATGATAACTCTACACTTCCAAACACATAGATAAATGCAAATGTCATATTGAATGGAACTACCTCGTTCCAGTGTATCTATATTGTTTAAAAACAAATTATGATACAATGTCCATATGTATTTAAAAACAAAGTCAAACATGTCCAGAATATTTGTTTGAAAGTTCGTTACCAAATGAAATACTTTGGAATATTGTTGTAGATGTTACATAAATCACGCATATAATAGTAATAAAATCTCTTTTAAATTGCTTTGTCAGTTTTTCGGAAGAAATACAAATTTTGTACAGAAAAGTTTCTATTTTACTTTGAGGTCACTCAGCACCATATATTAATTAAATTCCGTGTTAAAGAGATTGTTTTTTCTCAAATTATTTTGTTGTATTGTCGTTTTCATTTCTCATACAAGAGTTTAATCTCTTTTTGAAAGCTGATATTAATGCATGCCTACGTTAGCATTGATTTTTCATTGTTGATTTGGTAGACTTTTATGACTTTGGTGATTATGCAGGGCAGGCAGATATCACGAAACATTTTTTTATATGTTTCATTAGTGTTTTAGAACGTGCTGTTTGCTTATCTTGTTATATTTTAATATAAAACCTGTTCCATGACAGACATGTATATTTGCGGACTGTTGCTTCTTTCCCGGTCGAGGCTAATTTAGAACGATTCATTTTCCCATTCTTTAAAGATAAGTAAGTTGTTCATAAATATCATTTTAACACAATTAATATTAGAGAGGCATCGCCTATACATTTTATGCCCGCTAAATGATCCAATTGTATCTAGTCTGAAAGAAACCAAGTACGTAACTTGAAGAAATCGGTGCGATTTTCTAGAACACGTGTCACTTTCTAGAAATAAGTGTTTAAAAAGGTCGTTTATAAACAATTGTATTCGTGATTGATTTTAAAATACGAAGATGTGTTAAGTGATATAAAACAGGAAATGTCTATTGGCACGACTGTCGTGCTCATTATTTTTCTTATCCGCAGGACAGTCGTGCCTACCATTGTCTTTCTCCGCACGACGGTCATGCGCATTATTACCCTTATCCGCACGACGGTAATGCCGATATTTATTCTTATTGGCAGGACAGAGTGCTCGAGGGGTGTAAGTATATATCCGGGCATTTTCCAGCATTTTCAAGATAAGGTTGACATTTATAGGATCTGACACTCGTCATTTCATACATAATTTTATTAAACGAGTTCAGGAAAAAGCACTTTTCCTGGAAGAGTTTAATGAATTCTGTATGAAATGACCGAAAATGTCATATTCTATTCATCACATTTTCCACGTACAGATAAAAAATCAAGTCAGTAACTTACAAAAGGACATAATATGCAGACCCACATTCATATGTCGAATAACCATAACGAGATGTGTTTCTTACTAAAAACATATTTATCGATTCGACCATACATTTATTAAACAACAACACTTAATATACTTGCCAAGCGCACTTATTAAATCTTTTCTTGGACGAGTTTAAAGTCTCAATAAACTTCCGAAATACACACTTTTTGATAATAACAAAAATGTGATTCTGATGTCTTCATATTGCAGCATCCCTGGTATTGTCAGAGAGGTTATTTTGTGATGTCCTGTCTGCTGCATGTTGTATTGTACTATCTTGTCTTTTGATTTTTTGGTTGCATGTATTTTCATGTATTGTTTATTTTCCTTTGTTTACTCCTTTCAGGTCTAATTTTAATTCCCTTAATTCTGTAATTCTCCTCTCATGTGCTACGTAAATCGTGCCAATAAGGAAAACAATCGACACGACAGCCGTGCAGATACCCTCGTCCTTTATTTTTTGCAGGTGTCTTCTTGGATTTAGGATAGATGTTTTTGTTGCATTCATCGCGGGACCCGATTAAATCGACACTTCACATTCTGACCGTAAAACATGCATTACAGAAGCAGAAAACAATACACATTTCTGAACAAATAGTTCATAAAATAGGTTTATTTATATGATAGCATTAAAATAATCAGACAGTGTTAAATAGTTTGTCCTTAAAATATCGTACTTTTAGGCCATACATCTTTAAGTGTGTCAATATATATTTGCAATATACAAATTTGTTTAAGTATATACACTTTAGTTTACTGTTTAAATCCATCCTTGTATGTAGCACTGCATTCGCGTGTCATGTGTAGATGGATTTTATTTAATCTTAAATAAGGAAGCGAGAGAGCGGTGTGGCAACCCTTAGTGTAACAAACATACTTTGTTACACTAATGGGCAATATGTGACATATTGTTGCAATATGTAGCACAATTTCAGCAATTATCTTCTCTATAATATCTCTACATATTATAGCAAATTACACAATTTATACAATTTATGTTTAATACTGTTACATGTAGTAAACATGCTGTAATAGCGGAATAATTATAATCTTAAAACAAAAAAGTAAGAAGTCTTACAAACAAAAATGGTTACAGTGAATGTTTGCTTATTTTGTTTATTTTTCTTCTTCAAATCACATCCACATTAACTTATTTTGTTAAGCTAAGGGTTGTGGTTATAAATAACCTTTAGTGTAACAAAAAATATACTTATCGCCAGAAGAAGATTTTCTTCACCAAATCACATCCACATGAACTTATTTTGTTACACTAAGTGTTGCGGCTATAAATAACCGTTTATGTAACAAAAACGTCTTTCTTAACCTCTAGTGAATAGTTTTTATTTAAATATGAAGTGGAAAAACGAAAATTTAAAGGAGACCCATAATTTTATATATAAATTGCTGTTTATTTACGGTTTTTAACAAGAGTTTGAGATAATTAGTGTCTACTCATCTTCCAACAATCTTACTTTTTTTCAAACACTAAGTGATAATTTTATTAGCAATGTTCCATAATTACAAAATGCCCCAGCTAAAAAAACACAGCAAATCTAATAATTTATTGCGACGTCATCCTACCTTTAAGTTATTGCTTTTGTAACGATGGTGATAAAATGAAGCAAGCATAGTTTAAGAACCAAAATAAACTTGAGTGGGCTATGTCACTTTCAAGAGTTGAAAATCTGAGAATAAGAGAGACCTATTGGTGTGTGACTGCAAATAACAGTATAAATACCAAGACAAAGTTGAGTTGGGCTTGTCTTGCACTAATACATTAAGAGTCATTCTAGTCCAACTAGAGTATTTTAAGTCTTGAAGGGAATTGTTTTTATGTGAAATAGGTTCAACTTAGTACAGAACTCTGACGTTTTAAGATTTTTGAAGATAAGAATTATATACTTTCAAAGTTTTTTTTAAACATTTCAAATCAAAATAGTACATTATGACTGTACAGTCAGTTTTGGTAACTAGTAATGATTCCATTGGTCTCTGCCATTGAAATAATAATTAAGCTTAATAAATAATAAGATTTTTTTCAAATTAAATATTCGGAACTAGATGCTAGCCTATCTCAAATAAGAAATAAAATGTTATTGAGTATTACAATATACATGAATTATTTTTCGACTGAAATAATATTTTTAAAGATAAATCGACTGATTTTAATCTTTTCTTTAACAATGTTATGTTTATAACTTTACCCAGCACAGTTTAAAATCACCCAGGCTATATCCATTTATCTAACAATAAAGTACTTGCTATACCTATAAACTACACCTATTTTATTTATTGTCATCATACTGCGTATAATAAGCCTATTGATATACCTTTACCCACCCCAAACTCAGAGTTGTGGCTCAGAATGAGGTAAAATTGATTGTAGACTGAAATATTTGACTACTGATAACCCCTGTGTTCCCGGGTAAGAATAAACTCACTGTCAATCTCTGCAGAGGAGTAGGGATCCTCTGAATTGGTGTCATGTTCATTTTTTAAATTTTTGTAATGTTCATTATTGTGGTTAAATTACCAGCCCCTGTGTGGTTCCTGGGGGTCATATGAGTGATGATAAGGAACGGATCACTGTGGCTTGTGCATGTCGTAAGAAGCGACAATTTTAATAATACAACATAATTTGCTGAAACTCTGCAGTTCTGCAGGTATGAAATTCTAAGTTCATTCTGCATATTCATTTGTTGATGTGACATTTTTCATCTATATGTTAATTTGTTGTTTTTGTACATGTAGAGTGAACCTGGACTCTTCCTTTCTATTGGCATCGAATAACCTACTATGTGTCGGTACTCCGTAAAACTCTATTCATTAATTCATTTTAACTAGTGACTTATATTTAGAAACCAACAGCTTTGGAGGCCTTTTACCATTATACAACAATTCAACAGGTTTATGTGAAAATTATCACAACACAAAATTATTTCATATTTGTATTTTCTTAACTGAAGGTCAAGGAATTTATAAATGTAAAAGGCAATTTCATTTGCTCCTTCACATGATATGCCTTCATGCCATGGAAGAATCTGTTGAAGATCTAAACAGGCTCATTGTCTTAAATTTCCCACCCTTTATCAAATTCTTTGTTTTGATCTGAAGTTTTTTGCTTTTAATGTATTTTCCACAGTCCATTTGCATCACAACTTTTTAGAAGCTAAAGCAGGAGCATAAATCACACCTGTCCTTTTAAGCTTGTGAAAGGCAATGTTAAATTTGTGGTCGAAGATATCGACACACTTGAACCTGGGTCTAGATACCATTTGTTTGAAACTAAAATATTGGCAGTATTATGAATTCTATTAGAAACGAAATTATGTTCCTTTATTTGGGCTACCTGATCTGGAGGAATACTATTAAGCCTATTAGTGTACTTTCCTGTTTTAGTCAGGTGAGTCTACACCAGATATTTTATTTCAAGTAAATCCACACTATTTTAAATCTCAATATGTTCTTTGTTGTAAGGGGAGAGCCAAATCAAATGTTGGAACCCCATTTCTAAATTATCAATATAATTAAAATATATTAAACCACTTCAATTATTAACTCTTTCCAAAACAACACAAGTCTATCTGATGCTTTAAATATTGGTATAGTAAAATATTTCACTTCAAGACAAGACCAACTCTACTTGGACCTGTTTTATGTAATATAATTTAAACGCAAGACAAGACTAACACTACTTGGACCTGTTTTGCGTCTATGAAAATTTGTTTTATTAGATAGACCTTTTTGTTTCTTAGCAACAATATTACAATAAGTAAGAATTAAAGTTTATTATTTTTAAAAGATGTGTATTTCTATGTCCTTTATTCAAATATGTCAAAAAGTGTTTTGTGAAAAATAATGAGCTAGACAGGTTTTGTGCCACACCATCGATTTAACAAATACAATATTGTACATATCTGAATGAATCTAGAATGTTTAATTAACAGAAGCTACGGTAATTTAGCAAATACAATATTGTACATATGTTTAATTACAGGAAACTAGAGTACCTTTAACAAATAAAATATGGTACATATTTGACATGATTTTAGAATGTTTAATTAACGGAAACTACAGTACATTGAACAATACAATATGGTACATATTTGACATGATTCTAGAATGTTTAATAAACGGGAACTACAGTACATTTAACACTACGATATGGTTCATATTTGACATGATTCTAGAATGTTTAATTAACGGAAACTACAGGACATTCAGCAATAAAATATGGTACATATTTGACATGATTCTAGAATGTTTAATTAACGGAAACTAGAGAACATTTAACAATACAGTACGGTACATATTTGACATGATTCTAGCATGTTTAATTAACAGAAACTAGAGTCTATTTAACAAATACAATATGGTACATACAGTAGAAATTCGGTTGGCTGGAACACAGATCGCTCGAACTACTAACCCGATCCCTGCCAAATTCCTATTTAGTTTCATTTATTCTTCCACCGGTGGCTAGAACACTGATAGGTCGAACAGTCGAACTAGAAATTAGCTCCCGCCAACACACTTGATAAAGATAAAGAAAATCGGAAAAGTTTGCCATGTTTATTCACGCATTCAAAGGTGTGAAGTCATTCCTACACATCAGAATATTCCCACTGTCTTAAAGAGCGAGAAGTTTGTTATGATATTTTGGCGAGTGTATTTACAATTGGTTACATGCTTGCTTTAATTGTATTCCGCATGTTGCATTAATTAAGTTAATTCGATTCTTAATCTGATAAATTAAAATCAATTTATATTGCAAACATTAACATGTAAAGGGTTTCACATACAATTTTATCCCATAAATGTTAGAAATGCGAAGATCAGTCTCATTGCACAATGCCGCATTTAATAACACATTTACCTGAATGAGAAACTACTGAGTAACTTGGTGAAGGACCCGGTAACAGGAGGGGATAAATAAGTCAGCTTCTTTGACTATTGCCGAGCAACTTGTTGAAAGACCCGGTAACGGGAAGGGATAACTAAGTCAGCTTCTTTGACTATTGCCGAGCATCTTGGTGAATGATCCGGTAACGGGAGAGAATAACTAAGTCAACCTCTTTGACTATTGCCGAGCAACTTGGTGAAGGACCCGGTAACGGGAGGGGATAACTAAGTCAGCCTCTTTGACTATTGCCGAGCAACGTGGTGAAGGACCCGGTAACGGCAGGGGATAACTAAGTCAACCTCTTTGACTATTACCGAGCAACTTGGTAAAGGATCCAGTAACGGGAGGGAATAACTAAGTTAACTTTTTTGACTATTGCCGGCAAGTTGGTGAAGGACCCGGTAACGGGAAGGGATAACTAAGTCAGCCTCTTTTACTATTGCCGAGTAACTTGGTGAAGGATCCGGTAACGGGAGGGAATAACTAAGTCAACCTCTTTGACTATTGCCGAGCAACTTGGTGAAGGACCTGGTAACGGGAGGGGATAACTAAGTCAGCCTCTTTTACTATTGCCGAGCAACTTGGTGAAGGACCCGGTAACGGCAGGGGATAACTAAGTCAACCTCTTTGACTATTGCCGAGCAACTTGGTAAAGGATCTGGTAACGGGAGAGAATAACTAAGTTAACCTCTTTGACTATTGCCGAGCAAGTTGCTGAAGGACCCAGTGTACTTATTTCACGTCCCATCTTTTACAGGCTCACATTTACAATGAATGGAATATGAGAATAATGTATAATATCTGTTTATATTGTAGATATCGAGCTGTAAATCACATTCATAATGGATGTCAAGATAGTTGTTCTCGTTTTGGTGGTACGTATTTTCCTTAGTAGGCAAAACATATTTTCCCCCTTTTGAAAGGCTGACTCGTTGTTTTTTTTACTACATTTATTTTAAACTCTCAAACGATCTAAAAGTCTTTGACTGTGTCCTCAGTTGTAAACGTACCATTTGACCAAGGAACGGTTACAGTGTTTGAAAACAAGTTTGGAACTGCTCTGAACATTTATGCCAATATAATGTTATATCAAGTATGGGCAATATATATTTAAAAACAATATCAATCTAAAAATAAACGCGTCTTTAAAAATAAATTGCAGTTTTTGCCCCGAAATTGTGTATTTTTCTTTTAACATTATTATTGACCAATTTGAGATATTCACCATTTTTTTTCAACATCATTGTAATTCTTAAACCTGTTTTAATAAAACTTTATTGAACTTGCCAAAAAAAAACCGCATACAATTTGGTTAAAACATATTTTATTCATAATTACAACATACTCCGCAAAACGCAAAGCGAAAGGATTTAAACGAATGAAAATAATTCTAAAATAGTTTCTCACCTTAGTAACTTGCAAAATTATTTGTGTAAAGTGTCAGAGATCCATTTGGTTAGTTTTACATATCAACAAGACGACATAATGGAATAGAATAAATTATGAGTGCTGTTTCCTAACCATAATTTATATCTTTAAAATAAGTATCTCTCATGTTGTTATACAATGGACATTCGAAGAAAAAATGATATTCATCTTCAATAACATATGTGTTTGTCCTTAAGCAGAAAAAGCAGTATCTTAAAGCCTATAAATTCCTATATGTCTTCCCTTCTCTATAATAAGATCATGGCTAGAGCAACGGAAATTAGACATAGCTCTTCTATATTTATATGGCAAGTCTAGAGTTAAATAATGCTCGACGTTGAGTAAAGACTTATAGTATTTATAATGTAATGCTTTTGGTGAAGATTCAACATGATCATCCCAATTTTGTCAATAACAGTCAATTAAGCGTTGCTTGAAATATTAATAAACCCTACATCATTCCCTACGTCATGGGAGATCCACATGTACCCAAAGCCAAATTTGAAAAGCTTTTCTTGTATACGTCCTGTCCAAGTTTTCTACCAGATTCATGTAGACGTTTTGGTTTAAACATATTTTATTCATTCAAATGTACATTTATACACATAAGTTTAGGTATAAATATGGATTAGAACGGAAGATAAAATCTTATAAAGTTCTTTTCCATGACATATATCAATTGTGAACAAATTTGGCAGATTATTAACAATTTGATTTATGCTCTTAGCATTACGAATATAACATAGTTCAAAATATACTTAATAAAAATGTTTAACATACTTTTAGGAATATTGTTTCTGATATATTTAAGAAACTTAGAAAATGAATTGAGTAATTAGAAAAAAAAGATAGGTGATTAAAATGATTAAAGTAATGGATAATTATGTGAATTCACTTAATAATAATAATGGTTAACATTTTTGGAAAAGTTCTGAACGGCATGGACGAAATTGGGAGACGGGCTGACCTCACCACGTAAATAGAAATAGCCTTGTTTTTTCTTTAGACTTACTTACATGTTCAGGAGAAACGTTTAGTGGATAAAATGTATTTGTGAACTGCTTCAAATATTTTAACATTATTGTCATAAGAGAGTTGTGGTTCACCAAAAAGAAGTATATTTAAAGAAACTGTACATAATTCACTGACAGATGTCAGGAGTGGTATGCGTTGATGCTGGTAAAAGTGACAATTGAGAAAGAAGTGAGCTGTGCTTTCTATTTGTCCACATGTACACAGGGGGGAGTCTTCAATGTGTTTAAGAAATAGATGTTGCTTAAGTGCACTACAACTCGTTCGGAGGCGGGCATGCAATAATTGGCATTTCCTTGTACCTATGTAAAAGAATGTAGACGTTTAAGCATAACATAACAATGTTTTGGATACCTGTGGTCTCTCATGCGTGTTAATTCTAACCAATATTTTATACAGTTTGTCATATAAATAGTACAAAGTGGTACTCTTCCACATTCACCGAGAGCAAAATAACAGGCAGTATTTTGAGACAAATTACAATATTGTTTGCAAACTTGTACAGATTCTATTTTATCAACATAGTTATAACCCCAAATTTCTGATGTATAGCTTAATATAGGCTTAACTATGAGTCAATCGGTAGTTGTATATCATGTTAAGTTTTAAAAGAAAAAAATCTTTTATTATTAATCATATAATTTAGAATTAAAAAAAAGTATAAATAGAAAGAAAAGGTGGACGAGTTCAGGACTAAGGCGAGCGAGCCAAGGGAAACAGTCAAGCAACATATACATTTTTATTCATAGGTCATTATTTACAAGTCTAAAGCTTTACAACTTTGTTCGATAAGTTTTTAGTTTTCGTTATTAAAACTCTTACTCGAGAGTATATATATGTGAACAGCAAAAACAATTTTGACGTTAGTGTTGTGGTGGAAAAGAAAAGTGAATTGAGGATAATAGCGCTTAAGTGTAAGAATAGTCCGTTCGGTATGATAAAAAGGACAGACGAGGAGGTAACGATTGATACTTTCAATTGTTTACATGTACATAGTGAAGAATTTTCAATATTTATTTTGAAACAAGTGTTGTTTCAGCGTACTACAATTCGTGCGAAGACGAGTATATAAGACGTGGCATTTTCTTGTACCTGTGTAAGTGAAAAGTATTTTGGTAATTTTTTATTTAGCCGGTGCTTAAAGGCATTGATAGAAACTGCTCGTCTAATTTCGATAGGTAGATTGTTCCATTCTTGGACAACAGATGGCATGAAAGACCGCTGTTCTTGAACTTGCAATTTGTAGGTCATAACTTTTTCTGAGATTATACGGGGAATAATCACCTATTAGGGATGGTACTAGTGCAGATAAATAGGGAGGCGTCATATGGTTAACCATTTTAAAGAAAATGATTATTTTGACTTTCGTCCTTCGAGGTTCTACATTTTCCCATCCAACTTCTGTGATTAAGTTATCAGCTGATATAGATTTTTGTTGTTCCAGTTGCAATGCGTGCTGCTTCGTGTTAAATTTGATCGAACTTGTGTTTTTTTTTTCATAATTAGTGCAGTTATCCCAGGTTGTGTCACTATATTCTAACAGTGGTCGGATAAAAGATGTATATATAACATCCAGGGATTTTCTGTCTAGTTGATATTTCAGTTTTCTCATGATTTTGATGCTTGACCTGCCTTTTCCTTAATGTAGTAAATATGAGAGTGCCAGGTACAGTTGTTTGTTAAAAGCATTCTTACGTCTTTATGTGATTGTACTTCTTATATTTGCTGGCTATGCATATATAGTGGTGGGAGGACGGATTGATTTCGTTTCCTAGATATAAGAAGGGCATCAGCCTTCGACGGATTGAAAGTAACAAGCTTTTGTTTTGACCATTTAGTGATTTTGTTGATTTCGGAATTAACAATTTGTGCAGCATTGTGATTCACTATAAAGTACAGACTTGTATCGTCTGCAAAAAGGCGAATGTTAGATGCGATTTCATTTACTTTGTCATTAATTTAGGCTGGAAATAAATGCGGACCTAAAATGAACCCCTGAGGCACTCCAGCCTTGATTAATGTCCAATCAGATTTGGCACCAGGCAAAACAACACATTGTTGCATATCTTTAAGGTAGTCATTGAGTAAGTTTATTAGCTGATTCGACATTCCTGCTGCTTTTAATTTGCCCATAAGACCTGTGTGCTTAACTATATCAAAAGCTTTAGTTATGTCAAAAAATAGAAGACGTACTTCTTTAACGTCATCAGTAACTTTACTTAAAGTATTGTGGAGATAAGTTAACTAGTTAGTGATATAGGTCACTTTTTGATGTGTAACAATCGGACATGCTGTTTAAAAATCCTCAAAGTCTTACACCTAACATAAGTTTTATTTTCATATCTTCCATACTAGTATTAATAAAAAAAAACACACTATTTTTGGGTTAAAATTGATTTTTTTAACAAATTTTAAAACCCAATTTGTTTCAAAACATATTTGTCTAGAATTGTCTAAAGCTAAGGTGCAGAAAACCGTTTTCAATTACCTTTTTTAAGCTTGTCCATAACACAGTTTGACTTTTAGTTCAGTATAATTTATATAGGAAATGGTCTTTAATTATGTTTTGGAGTGTAATACTCTTGGTAATATTTTATTAAAAAATGTGGTTGTTTGAAAATTATATACACTTAATTGACTGTTATATTCGGCCGCAATGTATTAAAAACGGCGAAATATCGACAAATATAAAAAAAAGGGTAACTTCTTGTACATGAATTAAACCATTTTCAATTTTTTTTTTCGATATTCTAAAACACCACATTTGCATTTTTTGAACGGTGGCTGGATTTTAGTAACCTCCAGATATGCTAGGTTAGTGCCTTGCGCTACAAACTTTATTAGGCTTAGAAAACGAACCAAGGCGAGGCTCTGTCGTTGTTGCGTTAGCGTGCCGAAATATAGTTAACTTTGTAGGAAAAAGTACGACTCCAGTATTCCTCGATATATCCTGTTGACTAAACATGTAATAGTAAATTTCAATTACAATATTTCGGATAATAATTTGAAGAAATTAAATCCAAATAACTCGAATGAAAATTTAGTTCGTTGCCTATCATGTGCACGATAAACATACGTTTATTCTTCAATTAATTTATGCAGGATGATGTGAAGTTATATCATATATATATATATATATATATACATAAATAAATTTGGTGTCGACCATAACTTATATACTATGGAATTACATGCAACACATCTGGACAGGGTGGACAAATTTACATATATGAACTGATAGATTTATATGAGTAGGATCCAGTTAAGGATTCATGACTACTCACATGCTATATAAAGAACATGTTTATAAACTCGTTGGCTCTTATAGATACAGTGAATTCATATATATTTAATTTCATAAAGGGAGATATTTAAATTCACAACAACGGAATTTACGATTTTTATTATGATATATATATATATATTATATCATAATGAATTACATAATACCAAAAGAACACTGTAAGATCACATAAGATATATATTATTATCAATTTTTTGGTGATTTGTCTTCTGTTTTATGCAATCTTAATGACCGACTTAAAACCTCACAACTTTATTGAATTTTAGGTTGTTGCCATAGTGATATTTGAACCGATTATGGGGAAAAAGCACAAGTCCAAAGGACGGAAACACCAGTGCAGTAAATCACATTCTCCCAAAAGTCGTTCTCATTCGTCACGGAGTTACAGTGACGGCGATGTAAGAAGCTATTTTAATTGCTGCATGGCGTAGGAATTGCATGAGTATTGCAATCTATACGATACCATCTGATCACAGGCGACAGAATCGGTGTTTAGACCACCCAATTTACCTGACCCCAAAAAATCAAAGCAAAACAAAACAGCAGAAAAAATCTTGGCTATATACTGTCGAATCAAAGCACGCGATTGTGAAGCTCAGTGCCAAAACACACTTTACGATTTCGGAGAGAAGACGAAATATTATTATTTATAGTTAATATGTACATTTTATTATTTAGAGTGATTGTTTTACGTGTAAATATGCTATCTTTTATATTTACCAAATGCATATCAATTTATGTATGTTGTAACAATTGAATATGATTTATTGGTAATATGTTAGTCTCTCATATTTGTTATATAAAGTAAGCTTTAATAGCTATCTTATCTTACAAACACAGAAGATCAAAGTCCCTGTCGTATTGTATAAGGGCTACATATGTGTTGAAAAATGCTACTTTTAGAACAGAAAACGTAGAAGATGATCAATACTAGACTTTGTTTGGGCTAAAAAATGCGAACAAGTGCCCAGTGTCGCAGGAACGTTATTTTCTGTAATAAAAAAACGGAACGGCATGAAATTATAAAAGTGTCGAATGAACGTAGTACATACACAATGTATCCGAGTCCTTTGGTACCCGGCACTATGTTGCGTTGTACTGACTTATTTCATTTTGTACAGGGTACTAAAAAAGAAATGAAAATCTAAATATAGGCATAAATATCTAAAACATATTAAACTTTTTATATTGTAGAAGTGCACTACTGCTGATGGTAAGACTGGAACGTATCAATATAATGAGAAAGGTGGGAAAAAATCTAAAAGCCGAATGACTTGTCAACCAGGTAATTCGTTCTGTTTGAACGTGACTAGGAACAATACAATCAGATGTCTGTTAAAAAGAGACACGGAAAGATAAACATGATAACTTTACTGATATGTTTTTGTTTACACAGTTTTTTAAAACAATAAACTGTTAGGGAAACAAGCCATTATTAAGGATATTGGCCCGTGAATCCGCGTAAATTGTAATGTACAAGGCTTTTTTGTCTAAAGTATTTTAATAAGATTTTTAGCCTGTCTGCAATGTAATTTGTCATTCACTCTTTTTGCTATTGATATACTAGTATTTTGTTAATATATGCGTTTTATAAAGAAATGGAAATGTGTGTTGTTTTCTTCATAGGCTTATAATTTTATGAGAAGTGACAGGTGAAATCAGGTGAATGATTAAGATCCATTTAGGCCTCTTGTTTCACATTTGTATAGTGTATATTGTACTCTTATTACAGACGCCGCCACAACAACCGTCGCACCAACAACCACACCAACCACCACGTCACCACCCACAACTGACGCACCAACCCCCACACCAACCACCACATCACCACCCACAACAATTGTTGAACCAACCGCCCCACCAAACACCACAACCGCCCCTGCACCAACACAACAATGCATATAATTCCAGGCTAACAATGGTGAAATAGAAGGTTAGGTAAGTGCAGGTGAGTCACTAAGCAAGAAACAGGTTAATTTATATTCATTTATTAGGACATTTAGGCTGATTTAAAGATAAATATATTTTTCTGCAAGGTACTGGAAATATGTCACCCTGTTTTCATTTATTGTATGTAATACATTTCCCTCTCAGAATGGGCTCTTGGTCTAGAATTTTGCAACACAATCAGTTATCATCTAATTGCTAGAAGTAGTGGGAAATTTTGGGGGGATAGGTCCGCGGCCATCTTGGAGGATTAAAATCAAGATGGCGGATCTAAAATCAAGATGGCGAACCGTGTATGTCAATAATTTTACAGGTTAAATATTTGCAATATAGCGGAGAATGTAGGCGGTTTAAAGAGAGCCTACATTATTCTTATAGGAATATCATCCAATTTTATATCATTTGTCTCGTTCTTAAACTATGGCTCAAGTTCAGCTGTTTTTTTATAGAGAATTAATTGTTATGAAACTGTGAAGTGTTGTCCGTTATCGAAACAAGTCAATTGCACGTTGGACGACACATATTGTATTATTGTAAAGAGAAACCAAGATATCCTCTTATAGGAAAGTAACATCACGATTAAATTTGAATATTACTGAGTTTGAGTCTTTGATTTAAAGGACAGTATTTTTTTACTCGCTTCATTTCTAGAAAAAACAGTCAGGAAAAAGGATTGTACAGGATTATGACTGAAGTTTAAATCCCCTGAACTTGATGTTCTACAAAAACAGACTCAATACGTTCGAATCTTTGGTCTTTACACGTCCAACCAGATATGTTTCAGTTATCGTTAGTGGGGTTTTATTACACGGGGAGAGAGGATATTGTATTGAGTATCAGCGCTATAGCGGTCGTATTACTATGATTATTTGTATATAGGTCCTTCTGAAATCCAACAATTGAAACAAGACAAATATTGTAGAACATTATATTGTCAGTTTTAAAACTGCTGCATAAAATTGGATAGGCGTGTTACCACTTATTGAAAACAGGACTGCGTTCAGCACCGTTAAACAGCAAACACGTTTAATTGCTGGTTCCATAAAAATATGACATACTGCGTTCTAATATGAGGTTGAGCCAGTGTCCAGGAAAATATGTAAGGTAAAGTTAGGAAACGTTTAACCGAACTGAACGCAGCCCTGGTACGAAGGCAGGTGTATCTAAATTACTCTTAAATACTTTGATTTTTATATTGACATTTGAATGAGTGACTGTTTGAAAGATGTCTTTCCTTCCATATTAGTGAACTATTTTAACTAAAGCTATATTTTAAATATTTGGTGCAAACCTTTTGAGGATCGAGGTCTTTTCTATCAATAGATCGTAAGTTTTATGATGTATTATTTCAAAATGTCAAAAGGTTTGATATAAAGGGTGGTGCTATATTATTAATAGCTTTAAATACTAAACCAGCAGTGTGATAATAATATATCTTTGAGAAATGGCACCCAGTATGATGTTTTCAATGTTTTTTTAGTATAATTCTCTCAGGCTTAATATCGTATTAGCGATCACTATTCTATTCGTTTTATACGGCACATGGGTTGTATAAAATGAACATTTTTTGAGAATGTGTTTTCAATGTTTTTTAGTATAATTCTCTCAGGCTTAATATCGTATTAGCGATCACTATTCTATTCGTTTTATACGGCACATGGGTTGTATAAAATCGAAAGAAAATTGTAATGACAAAATTAAATACAGATGTTATACAAGAACTTCAATGAAAGTATAGTTTTGAGTAGCATAGTCATTTATTCACTTGATGTTATTGAATACATTGATAATCCAAATATATACCTAACTATATTATATCCTATGATACATTCCGCTCCTGTTAAGCATGGCACTATGAAAGAAAAAGAGTTAAATAATAAGCATGGCACTATGAAAGAAAGAGTTAAATAATACACTCGGCCTGGTTGGTTTTTGAAGGAGATCAAGGGAGCAATAACTAACGTACGAGGAATAAAATACACAAAATCTAAAGGTTTGATGAATACAAACTAATGTGACTTGCATCATCAATTATTAAGAAAACTAAAAATAATTTTTATAACAATGTTATTAAGGTATAACTCCACCATTGATTTTTGTTCTTTATTCTACAGTAAATAATAAGTTTGATGGCTTGCCATTCATAAAGAGAGACCCAAATGAGAGAAGTGAAACTTACATTCTGCGCTATCACAATATGATGAGAAAAGTAGAGGTCATGTGTCATATAAGAGATTTTTGTTCTGCTCAGTGTGTACACTGTTGACAAAAGTGAAAGTAGACTTCCGAAATCATGTATTCATACCTCGATTTCCAAGCATAATTTTTTTCTTCTAAATTCACAATTCATACATGACAGTGCTTTCAAAATGTTTCAAATACATCAATAATACCATTCAAATAAAGAAATGAGCATTAAAGTAAGGACAATGCATACCAGTTCTATTACAAAAAAAGGAAATTACATTAATTGGCACTTGCAGTTGTCTAACTTTGTCAGAACAGTTGGCCAAATCGTCTGCATAAAGAAGAGCAAAAATATCATCAACCTCATCAGTAACATGGATTCCATGAGTACAGCATTGTTTTAAATTCATCAATTAAACCATTTATGAATAGGTTAAACATTTTCGTACTTAATTTACAGTCGTGTCGACAACAATGAATACATTTGAAAAACTCTGTAAAGTTAGTTCTATCTGTGACTTTTAAAGGGGATAAAGGACCGTTGATTCTTCAGCGTACTATATCGTTGGTGGTGGCCCATTTATTGTCCTCTTGGTTTGCGACAGTAAAAAAACACCAGGAACTCAATTATTGCAAATTTACTCAAATAAAACAATGTTTTGTTCACAAATTTATTATTGAAACATTACATTTATTTACATACTAGGAAGAAGTCAATATCGATGCTTGATGGATGCCGACGGTGAAATACTAAGGCTGGGAAATTATTTGTGACAAGAAATTAATGAATAAAAGCATTAATATGAAAACCTAGTTATTGTTAATTAATACATGTTTTGAAGATGAGTTTATGACTGTGACCCACCGGAGATCGAATCCACGATCTTCCGAACTCTACCACTAGACCACCGTTGTGGTGCTTCAGAGAGGTTCTCCAAATTGGTATCAATTAACCATTTTTGTCATATTCATTATTGTTGTTAATTATCAACGCATGTTTGGTTCAAGGATGCCTTTGGAGTGATGGCAAGAATAGAGTCACTATATAATATGCATGTCTAAGAAGCGACACATCGAATACTGTAGCATTGGTTAAAGTTTGATGAATGTTCAATGTTCAAGGTTCATTCTTCATCTTCATTAATAGTTGATTTTAGCTCTACTGGCCAAAGGCCACCAGGGCTTATGTCATGGTAAATTGTCCGTCATACGTCATCTGTCGTCCGTCTGTTAACCCTTTTCTTGTAGACGCGATAGCACCTTCATTTTTCATTGAATCGTAACCAAACTTGCACCGCAGTCATAACGGACGAGTTCTTGAACCAACGTCATTCAACAACAAATGCTCCCGCCACAGTGCTTTAATCACATTTTAAGCGTATTTAAAAAAACAACAACATTTACTCTAACAGTTCAAGGCCCAGACCAGAAGGGGTCAAATTTGGGGCCACCACATGGGTCACCGTTTTACATATAGTTATATAGGGAAAATGTTGTAGACGCGATAGCACCTTCATTTTTCATTGGATCTTAACCAAACTTGCACAGCAGTTATAGAACGACAAGATCTCGGACGAGGGATTGGACGTGCATCATTCGACCCCAAATGCCTTAGAAATTTTACATGTAGCATTGCATGGAGGTCCCATAAAAGATATGCTGAAGACGGGTCCCGGGGTTCAAATTCGGAGCCGTCACAGGGGTCACCGTTTTACATAAAGTTATATAGTGAAAATGTTGCAGACGCAATAGCACCTTCATTTTTCATTGAATCTTAACCAAACTTGCACAGTAGTTATAGAAGAGTAGTTATAGAAGAGATCTTGAACCAGCGTGATTCGACAACAAATGCCCCCACCACAGGGCTTCTAAGCATATTTTAAGTAAAATTTTAAACTGAATCATTTTCTATGTAAGTTGAAGGCCTAGACCTTAGATATTTTACATGAAGCATATGTTGCAAGTAGAGCGTTCATGTCCTCTGTGGCCTCTAGTTTATTCAATCTGTATATCAATTTGTTGAACATAGAAAGTAGGCATGGAATCTTACTGCTAATCTTTTGATATGGGCAATTTTATATTTACCACATGACATTTTGAAATTGCTCTTTAAAGAGTCCCCTTTCAAGACTCCATATACCCATGACCCTGGATTTGTCCAGACTTCAATCTCCGACTCGATAGGATTTTTATGATCAGCCAATTTTTTACAGCTCAAATTGAAGTTTTTTTTTACACGTGGATTCTATCGGGTGCCCTTTTACTATTTGACCATAAGTGATATCACCTATTCGAATAAGTGGTAGTACCTATTTGAAAAAGTGATATACCGTACTTAAATAAATGATATCACTTAATATGGTTAAATAGTAAAACGGCGCCCCATAGGATTCGAAGAAGAACCATTTCTATTTTCTTAATAGTATTTTTAAGTAAAAGTAAAAGTCTCCTTACATGTTCGCTATAATCTTGAACCCCTGATGACGAGAATATCCAATCCCTTCCAGTTGCCGGTAAAACTAATTTATATCATATATGAACAAATGACTTTAATTCTTGAGAGAAAGACTTTTGAATATCACAAGTTCAAGCCTTGCGGGATCTCTTTTAGCTCCTTATTGAAATTTAGTAGTGTTTAATTTGCTATGACCAGAAAATGCTTCAGAATCATTATTGAACAACAAATGAATGAGAAAATGGAAATTTTTAGTTTTCCCCTTACTCCCCTTACATGTCCGCTATATACCATAGCCCCGTGTCTTGTAAAAACGGTCAAACCCCTACTCATAGGAATATTTTAATATCAATTATAAACAGAATTGACTGACTGGTTGCTGAAAAAATCTAATTTGCTGACACTAGAAGATATATAACAGCTCACATTGAACATCATTTTTACACAAATGTATGAGAAAATGAGAATTGACCATTATCTCAGGTGTTTCAGTATAAAATCTGAAGTCATCTTACTTTTAAAACCCCTATTCATAGGGGTAATTTATATCAAACATGAACCACCAATCTGACTGACCGGTTGATGGGAAGATTTAAGAAAATTTTCAATTTCAACTTTTTGGGACCCACCTGGCCCCTTATGGAAAGTCAATCCGCCTTATTGAGCCAATAATTATATCTTAAACTGAATAAAACTTTATCCAAAAATAGATATAAAGGAGAGAAAGTTTCGTTTACCATAATATTCCTATGCAAAACTCCTTACAGGGCAAATAAATGTACAAACGTTTAACCCTTTTGGGACCAAACATGCCCCCATATGGAATTTTAATCCTCATTACTGAACCAAATCATAGTTGCTGTGTCTAAATGATGCTTTAAATCTCAACTGAATAATGTTTTTGCACAAATGGATGAGTTTCGTATTCCTATTGTATTTGTAAGAGAAACTTTGTTTTTCATGTTTGTTTCAAACTCTAAATGCTACGACTACCACCACTACTACTACTACTACTACTACTACTACTACTACTGCTACTGCTGCTGCTGCTGTTGCTACTACAACTACTACTACTACTATCACTACCACTAGTACCATTACCACTACCACTACTACTATTACTACTACTACTACTACTACTACTACTACTACTACTACTACTACTACTACTATTACTGCTACTACTGCTACTACTACTACTGCTACTACAGTACTGGTCACATCACTTCCTGTGTTGCGTTTTCACATCTCTTCCAGTGTAACGGTTTCACATCTCTTCCTGTGTTGCGTTTTCACATCTCTTCCAGTGTTGCGTTTTCATATCTGTTCCAGAGTTGTGTTTTCATATTTCTTCCTGTGTTGCGGTTTCACAACACTTGATGTGTTGCGTTTTCACATCTCTTACAGTGTTGCGTTTTCACATCTCTTCCTGTGTTGCGGTTTCACATCACTTCCTGTGTTGCGTTTTAACATCTCTTCCAGTGTTGCGGTTTCTCATCTCTTCCTGTGTTGGGTTTTCACATATCTTCCAGTGTTGCGTTTTCATATCTCTTCCTGTGTTGCTATTTTCATATGTCTTCCTGTGTTGCTTTTTTCATATCTCTTCTTTTGTTGCGTTTTCACATCTTTTCCGGCGTTTTGTTAAAATAACATCTCTTCCTGTAATGCATTTTTATATCTCCTCTTGCATTACATTTTCACATCTCTGTCTGTGTGTTGCGTTTTCATATATCTTGGGTATATAACTGCGTAAGTGGTGAAGATCAAATGAAAAGTGGCAGTGCTACAGTACATGACTGTTCAATGGAAGGACGATAATTTTGTTTATCATTTAATTCTACCTGTTTAAAAAGTTGTCAAAGATAATATGGTTACAATTACTGTGCAAGATTGAATATCAATGTGTATGGAGCCATATCTGTGTATGGTATCTATGGAGCCATATCTGCGTATGGCCTATATGGAGCCATATCAGTATGTGCATGGTCTATATGGAGCCATATCTGTGTATAACATATATGGTGCAATATCTGTTTATGATGTATATGGAACTATATCTGTGTATGGCCTATATGGAGCAATATCTGTGTATGGCCCATATGGAGCCATATCTGTGAATGGCCCATACGGAACAATGTCTGTGTATGGCCCATACGGAACAATGTCTGTGTATGGCCTGTATGGAGCAATGTCTGTGTATTGCCTGTATGGGGCTATATCTGTGTATGGCCTATATGGGGCTATATATGTGTATGGCCTATATGGGGCAATATCTGTGTATGGTCTAGATGGAACCGTATCTGTGTATGGCCTATATGGAACCGTATCTCTGTATGGCCGCTATGGAGCAATATCTGTGTATAGCCTAGATGGGGCCATATCTATGTATGGCCGATAATGAGCAATATCTGTGTATGGCCTATATGGAGCATTATCTGTGTATGTCCTATATGGAGCAATATCTGTGTATGGCCTATATGGAGCAGTATCTGTGTATGTCCTATATGGAGCATTATCTGTGTGTTGCCTATATGGAGCTATATCTGTGTATGACCTATAGGGAGCAATATCTGTGTATGACCTATAATGAGCAATATCTGTGTATGGCTGCTATAGAGCAATATCTGCCTATGACCTGTATGGGGCAATATCTGTATATGGCTTCTATGGAGCAGTATCTGTACATGACCTATATGAAGCAATATCTGTATATGACCTTTATGGAATAATATATGTGCATTACCTATATGGAGCAATATCTGTTCATGGCCTATACGGAGCCATATCTGTGCATAACCTATATGAAGCAATATATGTGTATGACCTATATGGAGCATATGTGCATTGCCTATATGGAGCAATACCTGTGCATGGCCTATATGGAGCCATATCTGTGCATGGCATACATAGAGCAATACCTGTGTATGGCTTATATGGAGCAATATCTGTGTATGACCTTTATGGAATAATATTTGTGTATGATCTGTATAAAGCTATATTTGTGTAGGATCTGTGTGTAACACTATCTGTGTATGATCTGTATGAAGCTATATTTGTGTAGGATCTGTGTGTAACAATATCTGTGAAGGATCTGTGTATGATCTGTATGAAGCTATATTTGTGTAGAATCTGTATGTAACAATATCTGTGTATGATCTGTATGAAGCTATATTTGTGCAGGATCTGTGTGTAACAATATTTGTGTAGGATCTGTGTATGATCTGTATGAAGCTATATTTTTGTAGAATCTGTGTGTAACAATATCTGTGTATAATCTGTATGAAGCTATATTTGTGTAGGATATGTGTGTAACACTATCTGTGTATGATTTGTATGAAGCTATATTTGTGTAGGATATGTGTGTAACAATATATGTGTAGGATCTGAACGTAACAATATCTGTGTATGGTCTGTATGTAACCTTGTAACCACCTATGTCTATAATCTGTATGCAACCATATCTGTGTATGATCTGTATGAAGCTATATTTATAAAAGATCTGTGTGTAACTATATTTGTGTATGGTCTGTACGTAACAATATCTGTGTATGGTCTGTACGTAACCATATGTGTGTTTGGTCTGTACGTCAACATATCGTGTATGGTCTGTAGTGGCCATATCTGTGTATGATCTGTATGAAGCTATATTTGTGTACGATCGGTGTGTAACTATATTTGCGTATGGTTTGTACGTAACAATATCTGTGTATGGTCGGTATGTAACCTTGTAACCATATATGTCTATAATCTGTATGTAACCATATCTGTGTATGGTCTGTATGTAATCATATGTGTGTATGGTCTGTAGGTGACCATATCTATGTATAGTCTGTATGTAGCCATATCTGTGTATGGTCTGTATGTAGCCATATCTGTGTATGGTCTGTATGTAGTCATATCTGTGTTAAGTCTGTACGTGGCCATATCTGTGTATGGTCTGTACGTGGTCATATCTGTGTATGGTCTGTATATAACATCTGTGTATAGCCTGTATAAAACCATATCTGTGTATGGTCTGTATGTGGCCACATCTGTGTATGGTCTGTATATAACCACATCTGTGTATGGCCTGTTTCTGGCCACATCTATGTATAGTCTGTATGTAACTACATCTGTGTATGGTCTGTATGTGGCCATATCTGTGTATGGCCTGTTTGTGGCCATATCTGTGTATGGTCTGTATGTAACCACATAAGTGTATGGTCTGTTTGTGGCCATATCTGTGTATGGTCTGTATGTAAAAACATCTGTGTATGGTCTGTATGTAACAACATCTGTGTATGGTCTGTATGTGGCCACATATGCGTATGGTCTGTATGTAACCATATCTGTGTATGGTCTGTATGTAACCACATCTGTGTGTTGTCTGTATGTAACCAATTCTGTGTATGATCTGAATGTGGCCACATCTGTGTATGGCCTGTATGTAACCACATCTGTGTATGGTCTGTATGTAACCACATCTGTGTATGGTTTATTTGTGGCCATATCTATGTATGGTCTGTATGTATCCACATCTGCGTATGGTCTGTATGTAGCCATATCTGCGTATGGCCTGTATGTGGCCACATCTGCGTATGGTCTGTATGTAACCACATCTGTGTATGGTCTGTGTGTAACCACATATGTCTATGGTCTGTATTAAACCAATTCTGTGTATGACCTGTGTACGGCCATATCTGTGTATGGCCTGTATGTTGCCAAATCTGTGTATAGTCTGTATGTAACCACATCTGTGTATGGTTTGTATGTGGCAATATCTGTGTATGGTCTGTATGTAACCATATCTATGTATGTTCGGTATGTGGCCATATTTGTGTATTGTCTGTATGTGACCATATGTGTATGGCCTGTAATTAGCCATATCTGTGTATCGTCTGTATGTGGTCATATCTGTGTATGGTCTGTATGTGGCCATATCTGTGTATGGTCTGTATGTAACCATCTGTGTATGGTCTGTATGTGGCCATTTCTGTGTATAGTCTGTACGTAACCATCTGTGTATGGTCTGTAGGTAACCATATGTGTATGGCCTGTATGTAGCCATATCTGTGTATGGTCTTTATGTGGCCATATCTGTGTATGGTCTGTATGTGGCCATTTATGTGTATAGTCTGTATGTAACAATCTGTGTATGGTCTGTACGTAACCATCTGTGCATGGTTTATGAGTAGCCATATATGTGTATGGTCTGTACATAACCATCTGTGTTTGGTCTGTATATTGTCATATCAGTGTATGGTCTGTATATGGCCATATCTGTAGCCATACCTGTGTATGATCTGTACGTGGTCATATCTGTGAATGGTCGGTACGTGGCCATATCTGTGTATGGTCTGTATGTGGCCATATCTGTGTAGAGTCTGTATGTATCAATATCTGTGTATGGTCTGTATGGAGCCATATCTGTGTATGGTATGTATGTAGCCATATCTGTGTTTGGTCTGTATGTAGCCATATATGTGTATTGTCTGTATGTGGCCATATCTGTGTATAGTCTGTATGTATCCATATCTGTGTATGGTCTGTATGAAGCCATATCTGTGTATGGTATGTATGTAGCCATATCTGTGTTTGGTCTGTATGTAGCCATATATGTGTATTGTCTGTATGTGGCCATATCTGTGTATAGTCTGTATGTATCCATATCTGTGTATGGTCTGTATGAAGCCATATCTGTGTATGGTCTGTATGTAGCCATATCTGTGTATGGTCTGTATGTAGCCATATATGTGTATTGTCTGTATGTATCCATATCTGTGTATGGTCTGTATGAAGCCATATCTGTGTATGGTCGGTATGTAGCCATATCTGTGTATGGTCTGTATGTAGCCATATATGTGTATTGTCTGTATGTATCCATAACTGTGTATGGTCTGTATGAAGCCATATCTGTGTATGATCTGTATGTGACCATATCTGTGTATGAAACCGTATGTGTATGGTCTGTACGTGGCCATATCTGTGCATGGTCTGTACATGGCCATTTCTGTATTTGGTATGTATGTGGCCGTATGTGTATGGTCTGAATGAAGCCATATCTGTGCATGGTCTGTATGTAGCCATATCTGTGTATGGTCTGTATGTGGCTATATCTGTGTATGGTCTATACGTGACCATATCTGTGCATGGTCTGTATGTGGCAATATCTGTGGATGGTCTGTATGTGGCCATATCTGTGCATGGTCTGTATGTGGCCATATCTGTGCATGGTCTGTATGTGGCCATATCTGTGTATGGTCTGTATGTGGCTATATCTGTGTATGGTGTATACGTGACCATATCTATGCATGGTCTGTACGTGGCAATATCTGTGGATGGTCTGTACGTGGCCATATCTGTGCATGGTCTGTACGTGGCCATATCTGTGCATGGTCTGTACGTGGCTATATCTGTATGATCTGAATGAAGCCATATCTGTGCATGGTCTGTACGTGGCCATATCTGTGCATGGTCTGTACGTGCCAATATCTGTGCATGGTCTGTACGTGGCCATATCTGTTCATGGTCTGCACGGGGCCATATCTGTGCATGGTCTGCACGTGCCCATATCTGTGCATGGTTTGCACGTGGCCATATCTGTGCATGGTCTGCACGTGGCCATATCTGTGCATGGTCTGCACGTGGCCATATCTGTGCATGGTCTGTACGTGGCCATATCTGTTCATGGTCTGTACGAGGCCATATCTGTGTATGGTCTGTACGTGGCCATATCTGTTCATGGTCTGTACGAGGCCATATCTGTGCATGGTCTGTACGTGGCCATATCTGTTCATGGTCTGTACGAGGCCATATCTGTGCATGGTCTGTACGTGGCCATATCTGTGCATGGTCTGTACGTGGCCATATCTGTGCATGGTCTGTATGTGGCCATATCTGTGCATGGTCTGTATGAGGCCATATCTGTTCATGGTCTGTATGTGGCCATATGTGTATAGTCTGTATGTGGCCATATCTGTGTATGGTCTGTATGTAACCACATCTGTGTATGGTCTGTATGAAGCCATATCTGTGTATGGTCTGTACGTAACCATATGTGTATGTGGCCATATCTATGTATGGTCTATATGTAACCACATCTGCGTATTGTCTGTATGTGGCCATATCTGTGTATGGTCTGTATGCAACCACATCTGTGTATGGTTTGTATGTAACCACGTCTGCGTATAGTCAATTTGTGGCCATATCTATGTATGGTCTGTATGTAATCACATCTGTGTATGGTCTGTTTGTGGCCATATCTGCGTATGGCCTGTTTGTGGCCATATCTGCGTATGGTCTGTATGAAACCACATCTGTGTGTGGTCTGTTTGTGGCCATATCTATATGTGATCTGTATGTGGCCACATCTGTGTATGGTCTGTATGTGGCCATATCTGTGTATGGTCTGTATGTGGCCACATCTGTGTATGGTCTGTTTGTAATCACATCTGTGTATGATTTGTGTATGGCCTGTTTGTGGCTATATCTGCGTATGGTCTGTATGTATCCACATATGTATATGGTCTGTATGTGGCCATATCTGCGTATGGCCTGTTTTTGGCTATATCTGCGTATGGTCTGTATGAAACCAATTCTGTGTATGGTCGGTATGTGGCCATATCTGTGTATGGTCTGTATGTGGCCATATCTGTGTATGGTCTGTTTGTAATCACATCTGTGTATGATTTGTGTATGGCCTGTTTGTGGCTATATCTGCGTATGGTCTGTATGTATCCACATCTGTATATGGTCTGTATGTGGCCATATCTGCGTATGGCCTGTTTGTGGCTATATCTGCGTATGGTCTGTATGAAACCAATTCTGTGTATGGTCTGTATGTGGCCGTATTTGTGTATGGTCTGTATGTAGCCATATCTGTGTATTGTCTGTATGCGGCCATATCTGTGTATGGTCTGTATGTAACCATATCTATGTATGGTCTGTATGTGGCCATTTATGTGTATAATCTGTACGTAACCATCTGTGTATGGTATGTACGTAACCATCTGTGTATGGTCTGTACGTAACCACATCTGTGTATGGTCTGTATGTTGCCATATCTGTGTATGGTTTGTATGTAACCATATCTGTGTATGGTCTGTATGTAGCCATTTCTGTGTATAGTCTGTACGTAACCATCTGTGTATGGTCTGTAGGTAACCATATGTGTATGGTCTGTATGTGGCCATATCTGTGTATGGTCTGTATGTTGCCATATGTGTATGATCTGTATGTGGCCACATTTGTGTATTGTCAGTATGTGGCCATATGTGTATGGCCTGTATGTGGCCATATCTGTGAATGGTCTGTATGTGGCCATATCTGTGTATGGTCTGTATGTAACCATATCTGTGTATGGTCTGTATGTAACCATATCTGTGTATGGTCTGTATGTTGCCATATTTGTGTATTTTCTGTATGTGGCCATATGTGTATGGCCTGTATGTAGCCATATCTGTGTTTGGTCTGTATGTGGCCATATCTGTGTATGGTCTGTACGTAACCATCTGTGTATGGTCTATATGTAGCCATATCTGTGTATGGTCTGTACATAACCATCTGTGTATGGTCTGTATGTTGACATATCAGTGTATGGTCTGTATGTAGCCATATCTGTGTATGGTCTGTTCGTAACCATCTGTGTATGGTCTGAATGTTGCATATCTGCATATGGTCTGCACGTAACCACATCTGTGTATGGCCTGAATGTAACTATATCTGTGTAAAGTCTGTATGTGGCTATATCTGTGTATGGTCTGTACGTAACCATGTGTGTATGGTCTATATGTAACCATATGTGTATGTTCTGTATGTAACCATATCTGTGTATGGTTTGTATGTAACCACGTCTGTGTATGGTCTGTATGCCGCCATATATGTGTATGGTCTGTATGTGGCCATACCTGTGTATGATCTGTACGAGGCCATACCTGTCTATGATCTGTATGTAACTATATGTGTATGGTCTGTATGTGGCCATATCTGTGTATGGTCTGTATGTGGCCATATATATGTATGGTCTGTATGTAACCATATATGTGTATGGTCTGTATGTAACCATATCTGTGTATGGTCTGAATGCGGCCATATCTGTGTATGGTTTGTATGTAACCACATCTATGTACGGTCTGTATGTAACTATATCTGTGTATGGTCTGTATGTGGCCATACCTGTGTATGATCTGTATGCAACCATATCTGTGAATTGTCTGTAAGTAGCCATATATATGTATGGTCTGTATGCAACCTTATCTGTGTATGGTCTGTAAGTAGCCATATATATGTATGATCTGTATGTAGCCATATCTGTGTATGGTCTGTATGTATACATATCTGTGTATGGTGTGTATGATGCCATATCTGTGTATGGTCTGTATGTGGCCATATATATGTATGGTCTGTATGTGGCCATATCTGTGTATGGTCTGTATGTAGCCAAATGTGTACGTAGCCATATCTGTGTATGGTCTGTATGTGGCCATATCTGTGTATGGTCTGTATGTGGCCATATCTGTGTATGGTCTGTAAGTAGCCATATATATGTATGATCTGTATGTATACGTATCTGTGTATGGTGTGCATGTAGCCATATCTGTGTATGGTCTGTTTGTGGCCATATATATGTATGGTCTGTATGTGGCCATATCTGTGTATGGTCTGTATGTAGCCATATGTGTACGTAGCAATATCTGTGTATGGTCTGTATGTGGCCATATATATGTATGGTCTGTATGTGGCCGTATCTGTGTATGATCTGTATGTAGCGATATCTGTGTATGGTCTGTATGCAACCTTATCTGTGTATGGTCTGTAAGTAGCCATATATATGTATGATCTGTATGTATACATATCTGTGTATGGTGTGTATGTAACATATCTGTGTATGGTCTGTATGCAACCTTATCTGTGTATTGTCTGTAAGTAGCCATATATATGTATGGTCTGTATGCAACCTTATCTGTGTATGGTCTGTACGTAGCCATATATATGTATGGTCTGTATGTATACATATCTGTGTATGGTCTGTATGTAGTGTATGTCAGTGTATGATTTTTGTAGCCATATCTGTGTATGATATGTGTGTAGACATATCTGTGAAAGATCTGTATATACCCATCTAATGTCTATGATCTGTAAGTAGTTGTATGTGTACGACCCATATGTAGCCATATCTGTGTTGTTATTGTATGGTGTTTAGCATCACTTTCAACAATTTTTTAGTCATATCGCGATGGTGTCTACTTGAGACAGTATTCTAAGCGCTGTCACACTGGAGTATCATGCCGCGGACACATGGTATGATACCCCACCCAGTCACATTAAACTGACACCGGGCCGACCAGACCTAGAAATCTCCTCTTAATGCTGAGCGTCAAGCGAGAAAGGTTCTAGTACCATTTTTAAAGTCTTTGCTATGACCAGGCCGGGGATTGAACCCACTACCGGCAGACGCTCTACCACTAGACCATGCTGCAGTCTCGCCATATCCGTGTATGATCCATGTGTAGCCATATGATCTATATATAGCCATATCCATGCATAATGTTTGTCATATATACGCATTATATGTTTGTAACTATACTCATGTATGATATTTTTGTAACCATATCCATGTATGATATATTTGTAACCATTTTCCTGTATGATGTTTGTAACCATATCCATGTATGTGTTTGTAACCATATCCATGTATGATTTGTTTGTGACCATATCGATGTTGGATTTGTTTCTAACCATATCTATGTAGGATATATTTTTTACCATATCCATGTATGATATGTTTTTTACCATATTCATGTATATAACCATATCCATGTATGATATGTTTGTAACTATAACCATGGATGATATGTTTTTAACCATAAACATGGATGATATGTTTGCAACTATATCCATGTATGATGAGTTTGTAACCATTTCTATGCATTATATGTTGTAACCATATTCATGCATGATGAGTTTGTGACCATATCCATGTATGATGTCTTTGTGACCATATCCATGCACAATGTGTTTGTTACATGTACCATACCCATGTATGATCTATTTGTAACCATATCCATGTATGATGTGTTTGTTAAAATATGTTTGTAACCATATTTATGTATGATGTGTTTGAAACCATATCTCTATATGATGGCATATCTGTGTGTATATATATATATATATATTGATGACCATATCTGTTGATGGTGGCATATTTGTGTATATGTTTGTAATCATATACATGTATGATATGTTTGTAACTTTATCCATGTATGATATGTTTGTAACCATATCTCTATATGATGGCATATCTGGGTGTATATATATATATATATATATATATATATATATATATATATTGATAACCATATCTGTTGATGGTGGCATATCTGTGTATATGTTTGTAATCATATACATGTATATGTTTGTAACTTTGTCCATGTATGATATGTTTGTTACCATATCCATGCATGAAATGTTTGTAACCATATCAATGGAAGCTGTGTTTGTAACTATGTCAACGTATGATGTGTTTGTAACCATATCCATGTATTATATGTTTGTAACGATATACAAGTATGATGTTTGTAACAACATCCATGTATTATATGTTTGTAACAATATACATGTATGATATGTTTGTAACTACATCCATGTATTATATATTTGTAACCATATCCATGTATATATGTATATAACCATATCAATATATGATACATTTGTTACAATATCTATGTATATATTTAAAGCCATATCCATGTATTATATGTTTGTAACCATATTCATGTATGATGGCATGTCTGTGTATCTATTGGTAACCATATCCGTGTATGTTGCAATATCTGTGTATGTTTGTGACTATATCCATGTATGATGTTTGTAACCATATCCATGCATGATATGTTTGTAACCATATCAATGTATGATATGTTTGTAACCATATTCATGTATGATATGTTTGTAACCATATCCATGTATGATTTGTTTGTGACCATATCCATGTATGTTTGTAACCATATCCATGTATGATATATTTGTAACCATATTCATGTATGATATGTTTGTAACTTTATCATGTATGATATGTTTGTAACCATATTCATGTATGTTTGTAACTTTATCATGTATGATATGTTTGTAACCATATTCATGTATGATAAATTGGTAACTTTATAATGTACGATATGTTTGTAATCCTATTCATGTATATAACCATATCCATGTATTGTATGTTTGTGACCATATCCATATACGATGTTTGTAATTATATCCATGTATGATATGTTTGTAACCAATATTATGTATGATGTTTGTAACCATATTCATGTATATAACCATATCCATGTATGGTATGTTTGAAATTATATCCATGTATGATATGTTTGTAGCCATATTCATGTACAATGTTTGTAACAATATCTATGTATGCTACTTTGTAACCATATTCATGTATGATGGCATATCTGTGTATATATTTGTAACCATATCCATTTGTAAGTAACCGTTTAAACTAATGATGTCGTTTTTTGTTGAATACAAAGTCATCATTCTGTCCCAAGATGTCTCACTGCTATGCTATGAATAGCACCTTATTTTTTTAATAGTCGACATATCATGCTAAATTTTTCAAAATATGTCCCATATACATTTATTTCAAATACAATAACACTATTGTGCATTGTATAATTGATATAAATAAGTTATGGCAAAAGTCTACAAACTTTCTGATTCCCCCTCGTATGCTAGGATTGTAGCCATATTTGTGTATGTTTGTGCAGGGAGGTATGTGAAAGTTCTATATACAGAATAGTATTTATGAACTGGACTTAGACGTGTATGTTGTTCTTTTTTTTATAATTTTTAATGTGCAATTTTGCTTGACATGTGTATAGTATTTAGGTTTTACCACCTATAGGAATATAAACAAACAACTACAACTCTTCCATAGTTTGTGACACTCTTTAATGAAAAGCGTGTTCATTTTTCCCTCTATTTTTGTTGTACTGATTTAGAAGAAGATTGCAATACAGAAACAGCAATTCCCCTGTGTAATTATATATTTGTACAAGAAGTGGCAAACATACATTATAGTTATTATTTTACACCTTTTTAGAGTTTATCTTTCAGATAAAAAACATTATTAAAGCTGGAAATTTAAGTTAATATTGAATGACTGAAGAAAGGGAATTCATAGCAAGTGTAAATATAATAGTAACACAAGTATTGATAAACTGCAAACAAATGCACATGTTTGATAATGCATCTGATCATGAAAATAAATCATACGCCATACTAACAGTGAAGTGCATGTGTGGCAACATATTTAAGCAAGTGATTCAGTTACAATCACATTCGCTAAAAATGCACTTAATGTTTCTTTCCCCCAGTTTTCAGCTGTAAGTTTATTGTTAAATACAAGTATGCTTGGTTCTCTATATCCATAGTTTTGCTTGCAGGGAAGCATCATATTAAACAGCTGGTTCAATATTTACTACCAGTATTAACTTGATTGCCACATTGAGTATCTGTAGTTTTCTCTTGAACATACAGTATTATGCTTTTATTTCTTCTGCACAATGTGTAGTTGTCTCAATAACCTCAAGTATGGTAAATGTTTACATGAGACTGCAGTATCACCATTCCTATTCATTTCTTACAATTGCTTACAAAATGATAGCCACAAGCTTTGTTTGAATATTTAGTGTCCTTTTTATGCCACCAAGGGCTAACAGACAATCAGTTAATGTAACCTCTCTTTCTTGGGATCATAGACGGTCAACCAGTACTCGAACATACCATTTCTTCAAGTAACTGATAACCTCCCCACTTGGACCAGTGGCTAGAGACAAACAACAATCATAACGGAGACTGTGACTGAGCAGGAATTCAAACTCGCAACCCTTGAATTGATAGTCAGATGCGCTACCGACTAACTCAGCCCAGCCACAACCCTAGTAGTGTATTTTCACTAACATAATGATGTGAAAGGAAAAAACTTATTTCTTTTCTGAACATTTAAAATTTATTTTATGTATTTTTGTTATACTTTACAAATTGACAAAACTTCAGCATTACAGAAATTCAAATTAAACTTTTTACAGATTTGCAAACACTTCATAATAGAAAAGAATTGCTGTCCCCATTACTTAACATATCACATACACTAATTTTACTTTACAAAAATATTCAGTGTTAGACACTTCAATTCATATATATTAACCATATACAATAACAAAACAGGTTGAATTTTGAACCATAGCACTCAATGTTTATTAAAATGGAGTGCTTAATGGTTACACTCCATTTTAACCCAACTGAGCTTTGAGTTGCAAAAACATTTACCGACTTACTTTTTTATTTTCCGTACCTACAGAATTTTTAGCATTTTTTTTTAATTTATGTATTTTAACATATATCCAGATCCACCCTCCATTTACAGCGAAAGAAAACATATGGAGTGTGGGCCTAGAAAAAATATGCAGGAGTGAAAGCATAGCAAAGTATGTTGAAAATACTCAATAAGTTGTCACTGAAACACAGATATTACATTGGTCCTATTCTTACTAATATATAACACAAGTTGCTTTCTGAAACAGATATATGGTTATACCAGTATGTGTCGTGAAGAAATATGGTTAAATGAAAATGATGACCACTTGGGAGGAATTCTTTACCATTCAAGTAGGGCCACAACTAAAGTGCACAGCAAGCTGCTAAAATACAAAATCATTTCGGGTTTAACCTTTTGTGGTAAAATGCTCCCTTTCAAAACAACTTCATCATTTAATTATAATACAGCACATCAGCAAGATTCAATCACTGATTTATCTTGCCAATTGCTTGTTAAGATGATGTTCTTTCTTATATAAAAATACATTTGAAACAAATTTGTGTTTATTTTTTATTTATTTCCTCTTTTAATATCATAAATATTACCATTGATTGAAATCAAAATGTTTGAAAATGTTCAGAAAAGATTCATTTTAACACCCAACCAGGTATTTTTGTCTACATACATCTATGGATGACAAAAATGTGTAAAATGTAAGAAATTACCGACTTTATATATATGTTATGTTTCTTTCATAGCATTCCACAAAGGAATATGTGTAACACTTTTGAGAAGAAAACTGGCCATGTCAAAAGATTGTCTTGCAAATATAACATTTCACTTTGATTTGCAGTAATTTATCATTGCACTAACCATCCATATTGCTCAATGTGACAATGCAAAATCACAAGTCATTTTTTTCATATGATTCACTACATACAAGAAATTCAGTGAATTCAAATCCCCCGATCAAAAGAGCAATGGACTGAGCAAAACACCAAGTATCTGTGGATGTGGTGGGTACTGAAACAATACATTGTAATACCCAAGATGTAAAAAAACAACAAAAGGGCAAGATTGGCCCTAAATCACTAACCTGTGGCAGAGGAGACAATGCCATTTTTTTGCAGGTACTAGAGTGTAAATAAATACATATAATGTAATTTTTGTTGATTCAAGAACTATTTGTCCAATTGGCCCGTTCAAGGACTTGTTCAATATATTACTGTTACATAAAATTTGTGTAAGTCTGTTGAAGATTAAAAATGAAAACTGCAAGTGCTAGATGCACACAAGCTCAAATAACACAATTTTTAACAATTCATGGGCCTTAACTCCAACATTAATTATCCAATTTGGCCAGTTCAAAAATGTGTGCTAGATATTATAGTAATATAACTATTGTAAAAGTTTAATGAGGATTAAATAAAAACTGCACATGCTAGAGTGTACACAACGACAAAAAACACATTTTTGATGATTCAAAGGCCATAGCTGTGACATTAATTATCTGATTTGAACAGTTCAAAAACTTGTTAAAGATATTATGATAATATATCTACCACGTAAGTTTGATTGACATCATGTGGAAGTTGCGATAACAAGAATGCACACAAAGTCAAATAATGCAATTTTTTACATTTTCAAGGGTCATATTCTGACATTAATTATTCAATTTGGCCATTTCAAGAATTTATCCAAGATATTATGGTTATATAACAACAGTATAAGTTTGGTGAGAATCAAATGAAAAATGCTGGGGATAGAGTTCACACAAGGTCAAATAGTGCATTTTTCGATGTTTCAAGGGCCATAACTCTGACATAAATAATCCGATTTGGCCAGTTCAAGAACTTGTCAGATATTGTGGTTACATGACTACTTTAGAAGTTTAGTGAAGATCCAATGAAAAATGCAGGTGCTAGAGTGCACACAACAAAAAAACTCACAAACAGACGATGAACAACAGGCAATCAGAATAGATTGAATGTTAAAAAAAAAAGAAAGTATTTTCTGGGTATAGGGATTTGCATGGATAGTGATACAGATGTGACATTTAACTTTTCATCATCTTGCACATTGTATGAGTATTACATGACTGACAGCTCTGCAAAATACATATAACCAATAGCTTAGTGTCTTTTCTGCTTTTCGGTAGTGTCCAATTATACCCCCAATTGGAACATTTCAAAAGTTTTAAGCATGAACTCAAGCCGAAAACTTCTATCTACATTAATGTGAATCATTATGTATACAACATTATATATACATATATTTGTAGCAATAGTCAACAGTTGAAAATGCAAGCTGAAATATTTTCTATGAAAAAGTCCAATCTTGTTTTCATTTGCAAATAGAGTCCAAAACAGACACTTTCAATTATCCCCATCTCTTTACGTATTTTATATTCCCCTGACTAGTTCTTTTTTCATACAGAAATTCCGATAAAACCTCTAGATACTGTGCATACTACTTCACATACAGTTATAACAGTGAATTTCTAATGACAAATTTTAGTTTATCAATATATCTACCAGTTGTTTGGAATGCCATCAACAAATTGAGAAATGGAAACTTCGGTATAGCAAATATTTTGTCATATTATACAATATCCATACATAAATCCAAACACAAATGGAAAATCTCTATGTATGCATATTGATAAATAGGAGCTAAAGGCAAGTTGAGAGTACAAAATCACAGAAATCTTGGTTGATCAACATTCAAAGTCCATCATTCATTCCTTGGTATACACACGAGTTATGCACATGCTTATAATCTCATAAGGTCTGCATTAACCTACAGTTTTAACAGTAATAAAGTTAAAGAGGCATCTCCTACAAGTCCCCATATTTTTTGATAAAATGTTAAATAATTATTATTATTATTATAATGCAATGCTATAAATAAAGCTATTTTACAAACTTTTGGTTATAAAACACATTGTTATTTTTGCCACTTCTGCAATATGCATTTTGTGGCCAGAAGATCATGCCATGTTGCTGAATTCTACAAAAACATTTATCTGATCATTCCCAACTGAACATGTGGAGACATAATAACCAACATTGGATTTCTGTTGATAAACAAAGGGTATCCTCAATTTTTCTCTCCAGAATTCCGTTTCACTAAAAACAATGCAAGAGCACCAAAAACTCTTTAT
The DNA here is from genome assembly GCA_029582155.1 of Panopea generosa. NCBI lineage: Eukaryota > Metazoa > Mollusca > Bivalvia > Adapedonta > Hiatellidae > Panopea > Panopea generosa. The sequence continues at coordinate 48,646,961 of CM055903.1, read as the reverse complement.
CAATGGCTTTTTTTTAAAACCAATTTCTGGAAAGTAACAGGTGTTGCTGGAGAAAGTTGCACCAGTTACTAGAATTTCTTTAACACTACATACAGTTTGATCATTAAATGGACGTATGTTTATAGCGGAGACCCGTTAAAAACAATCCAAATTTGTCAGTTCAAAATTGGTTAGTTTCATAGTAAACAGCAACGTGAATCATTAAGTTACGATTTGACAAAACAATAAGATTAAGAAGATGGATTCTTTTATATTAGGTAGATAGATTTTCAAGAAATATAACTATTTGGTTAAATATAATCAATTTGTAGACTGTAGATTAAAACAGAACTTGTAAGTATATTACATAACCAATTTTTTATAAAACAGCTAAAGCATTTTCACTTTCTATGACATTTATTTCAATAGTTTAAAAGCCCACATTAATTTTACACACATTTCAATATGAAAACTTTATACAAAATGAATGACAAAATGTTTTAAGTGCCATCAAGCTTTCGAAACAAAAGACTGATGCATTGCAATTTTTTATCGCTGACTGTATAGTATTGTAGATAAATATTGTGAATAGCTATAAAATAACAGATGGAAAGGTATTAAAACAGATTCACACTTATTTTTTAAACAGAGTTGATACCTCTTGTATCTATGGTAAAGGCTAGTACAAAGAATAAAATACAGATTTGACAGTTTGAATAGTAATGAAAAGAAATATTTTAAAAGCAATTGAAATTTTATGCGCAAATATAATTAAAAGTAATTGTTTTTTAAACATTCTTGTACGAAAATGTGCGATACTCTTTTTCCTTTATACTGTGACAGAAACCATACCAACCACATGTCAGCGAGACAATCATTAAAAGATGGCTATATTAACCCATAACAGAATATTAAGATGGATATATTTACCCATAACAGAATATTTCACTACCGGTAGTATGATTATAATGTTGTTTATGCACACATAAAATAAAATATTATTCAAGAACAATTTTTATATCAATTCTTTTTCGCTAAAAAGGCAATAAATAATCAAGTAAGAAAAGTTAATCATTTTTGAAAAAAGAAGAAGATATACAGCTTTTTATATTATTTTTTTACCTCCCTATTAGTTTAAGCCAAACGAATAAATAAATATCAATTGAGTGTAACTACTTGATGAGGTCCCGGTCATATATTTTGTCAAGTTTACTACAAATAAGCACCATGGAATCACAATCATTCATCTACCGTATCATTTGTTCACCAAGAACATTATAACTAACTATTATTTATACAATGTCCGTACTGTTGTATGAAGTCGGAATGTCAGGAAAAACTTACATGGTGTTAATCAAGATCACACACACTTGGGAGGTATTTCATGATGATTTTTGTTAATGCTGTCAAATGTATTATTATGCATACAATCAAACGATAATATTCAGTCTCTACTGGTCATTTTTATTGTACTTGAATCATAAATAATCTTAAGTAAGATATCCTGTATTACTGAACATCAAAAAAAAAAAAGTCTTTAATGAATCTTTTTTTTTTAAGAATCTTTCACCTGTATGCAACCAAGTATATATTGTATATTCCATCCAATTGTTCTTTCCTTATAAAATCAATTTTTTTAACAGAATTTCTTTCATTTAATAGATCCAACTGGGTAAACCTATATTCGATGGTCTAACTAATGTTCCTTGCTATCTGAAAGGTAATACTTAATATTCAAAATTTTCAAGTCGGATTCTTACCTGAAAAGGTTATACCCATATTTGAAATTTCCAACTAAGTTTTATAACTGAACATCTGTCTGTATCTGGAATTCCCGACCAAGATTTCTTGCTATATAACCAATTATACCTATATCTGAAATTTCCAACTAATTTTCATAACTGAACATCTGTCTGTATCTGGAATTCCCAACCAAGATTTCTTGATATATAACAATTATACCTATATTTGAAATTTCCAACTAAGTTTCGTAACTGAACACCTGTCTGTATATGGAATTCCCAACCAGGATTTCTTGATATATAACCAATTATACCCATATTTGAAATTTCCAACAGTTTCGTAACTGAACACCTGCCTGTATCTGGAATTCCCAACCAAGATTTCTTGCTATATAACCAATTATACCTATATTTGAAATATCCAACTAAGTTTCATAACTGAACATCTGTCTGCATCTGGAATTCCCAACCAAGATTTCTTGCTATATAACCAATTATACTTATATTTGAAATTTCCAACAAAGTTTCGTAACTGAACATCTGCCTGTATCTGCAATTCCCAACCAAGATTTCTTGCTATATAACCAATTATACCTATATTTGAAATGTCCAACTAAGTTTCATAACTGAACATCTGTCTGTATCTGGAATTTCCAACCAAGATTTCTTGATATATAACCAATTATATCTATATTTGAAATTTCCAACTAAGTTTCATAACTGAACATCTGTCTGCATCTGGAATTCCCAACCAAGATTTCTTGCTATATAACCAATTATACCTATATTTGAAATTTCCAACTTGGTTTTGTAACTGAACATCTGTCTGTATCTGGAATTCCCAACCCAGATTTCCTGCTATATAACCAACTATAGCAATATTTGAAATTTCCAACTAAGTTTTATAACAAAACATCTGTCTGCATCTGGAATTCCCAACCAAGATTTCTTGCTATATAACCAATTATACCTATATTTGAAATTTCCAACTAAGTTTCGTAACTGAACATCTGTCTGTATCTGGAATATCCAACCAAGATTTCCTGCTATATAACCAATTATACCCATATTTGAAATTTCCAATTAAGTTTCATAACTGAACATCGGTCTGTATCTGAAAATTCCCAACCAAGATTTCTTGCTATATAACCAACTATACCTATATTTGAAATTTCCAACTAATTTTCATAACTGAACATCTGTCTGTATCTGAAATTCCCAACCAAGATTTCTTGCTATATAACCAACTATACCTATATTTGAAATTTCCAGCTAAGTTTCATAACTGAACATCTGTCTGTATCTGGAATTCCCAACTAAGATTTCTTGCTATATAACCAATTATACCTATATTTGAAATTTCCAACTTAGTTTCATAACTGAACATCTGTCTGCATCTGGAATTCCCAACCAAGATTTCTTGCTATATAACCAATTATACCTATATTTGAGGTTTCCAACAAAGTTTCATAACTGAACATCTGTCTGCATCTGGAATTCCCAACCAAGATTTCATAACTGAACATCTGTCTGTATCTGGAATTCCCAACCCAGATTTATTGCTATATAACCAATTATACCTATATTTGAAATTCCAACTAAGGTTCTTACCTGAAAGGTTTGCCCATATTTGAAAACTCCAACTTAGGTCGTTACCTGAAAGTTTATGCCTTTATCTCGAATTTCCAAATAAAGCTTTCTTTCTATATATAACCAATTATACCAATATTTAACACTTCCAAAAGGGTCCATCTAAAGGTTGAAATTTCCAACTAAGGGTATTACCTGAAAGTTTATGCCTATATATTAAATTCCCAAATAAAGTTTTCTTGCTAGATACCAATTATACCTTTACTTGAAATTTCAAATATGGTTCTTAATTGAAAGGTTTGCCCATATTTGGAATTCCAGCGAAACTTTCATACTGTATGAACAGGTTTACCTATATTTGAAATATCCAACTAAGGTTTCATACTGTAAGACAGATATACCTATATGTGCAACTTCCAACTAAGTTCAGAAAGGTTATGTATCCAACTTCATTTCTGAATGGTTATGCTTAATTTCGAAATTTTCAACCAAGGTCCCCTTGCTATCTGAAAGGTTGGGCCTATATTCCCATCAGAACTTAAGTCTCAACAACTTTTTTTTTTATCAAAATATTTGAGAGCTCCTCTGGATGGAATATCAAAATCTTAATCATATACACAACAAAATTCTTATGAAATTATATAAATGCAGACTCCTGTTTGCAAAGATGATTAAATACTGCACCATTTGTGTGAATTTTATGTAAAGGGAGATAAACTTTTCATCTGTTACACAAACAGTTTTCAATGATGTTTCAATGCACTAAGCTGCTTTAGAGAAATCCAAATTAAATGTCAAAACAATTGCCAAGTTTTACTTTGGACTAAAAATAATAGCTTTTCTTTAATATGAATACACATTTCAGACTTATCACAAAATGACTGCTGTTTCTACAAACGTAGTACATTTCCAAATTTATCAAAATGTTTAAATAAGTAGTTTTCTGCAGACCCTGAAATGATCTGACAGTAGAACAAATCTGAACTTTTTTTTAACAAATGGGAACAGTACAAGACTTGGCATGCAGCTTTTGCAATATGAAGGACTCTTTGGTCAATTACCATCCAATACCACGCTTACAGAAGTCATTGACTGGTAACATTATTATATTACAGAATAGCACTAAATGTTTTTAATAGGCATAAATAGTAACAGACAATATTTATATATTAAAAATTTCAATACTGATAGTCCTATCTATGTACACCATGTACAAAGCTTTCATACAAATTGCAGTATACTTCCAATTCAGTCAAACGTTGCATTGATAATTTACAAACATACATCACAAAGAGGCAAGATACTTATAACTGTATTGCTGATGATTAATCTGCCTAAATTTTAATTATATACTACAAATGATTGCACAAGATTTAAATATTGAATATTGAATAATAAAAATTCAAGACGACAGACAAAAGTGTGAATTTTAAACCAAACACAATGCTAATTCATCTTGCATAATACGAGGGCCTCATTGAAGATCAACTTGTTTAAATAACTCTCTCATTATAATAATGATTTTATCATTATTTTTAACATAACTTAAGTCATTATGACCTAGATTTTTAATGCCAAGACATCGTGTTGGATAGGGTTGTTTACATATAGATGAGGTAATTCTCACCCACACCCCCTGGACAACAAACTTTGTTTGGCAGAGGCTATCAAAAGTATTGATAATTACTTCTGAGTCTAGATATTTACTTTTAAGAAAGTTTTAATGTACCCAACTGTTTGTTCAGTTTTTACTTAGCAAAGCAAGGAAAAAATTATTTCATTCTCACAAAATACACCTGTCAAAGCATTTGCCCTCATGGATCATGCAACATTATATCAACATCATACAGTATCAAACATGGCAGTATATTTAACTATCTCACTGCCAATACAATTCAATCTCATACAGTAACATTTGATAATATAATCACCTCATTTATACAACTTTTTCCTTCTGTACAAAACTTGGCCGTACATAACGGCAATTGTTATTATTCACATGTTGTAGCTAAACTTATTTGGCATAACTTGCCGCTAAACTCATTTCGCACAACTTGCCGCTAAATTCATTTTGCACATCTTGCCGCTTAACTTGTTTCTCACAACTTGCAACTAAACTCATTTCATTTGCACAACTTGCCGCTAAATTCATTTCGCACAGCTTGCCGCTAAACTTATTTCATACAACTTGCAGCTAAACTCATTTAGCACAACTTGCAGCTTAATTCATTTAGCACAACTAACAGCTGAACTTATTAAGCACAACTTACACCTGTCTTTATCTTGCACAACTTCAGCTGACTTTCCACTTGCATAACTTACATCTGACTTTGTCTTGCACAACTTACAGCTGACCTCATCATAAACACAATCTCTCAGTTAAATACGAATGAACAGTTTTTCAATGAAAGACACGTAGTGTGTAGAAATATCACCATCTGTCACACTCTGAACAGATGAGGTCACGTTTGGGAGCTAGCTGAATTACTGGTTGGGGTGGCATCTTGGGCTGAGCTACTCAGTGAGTTCATCTCGGGTATCAAAGACTGATACTGGGAACTGGACATCGGTAGAAGACCTGCTTCCATATACTGTGGCCCGGAATATGGTGACACGAAAGGCGACATATTGTTTCCAGAATAGTGAATATTGTACATATGTTGAGGAACTATAAATGCTCTGCTGGGTAGCATGTTGTCGTGGGAGGGTTCGACAGTTTGTTGAACACTATGTTGAGCAATACTTGAATTATCTACAATTGATCTGTGACTACCACCACTCTCTGTGACAGTTGACGTGATCTGTGGACTACTACACTGATTATCAGATGCCTCTGCTGTAACTGTATGCATGCTATCACCTGCAACTTCTGGTGGAACATGTGATTGTTCACCGCTTAAATTTCTGTCAGCTACGCATTTATACAGTTCTTCTGTGAACGAGCCATGTCCCTTGCCCACATTCTGCTCATTTGCAATGGAGAACACTGGAAAATTTTCCCTCACTGGAATCGACACAAGTGAAGCAGGAAGAGGCGGTGGATTGGGTATACCATTTATGTTTAATGGACTCAAAATTGGGCCATTAGGTAAACTACCAGTTGCTGTGGTGATAAGTGGTGAGGCAGGAATGGAAATGCCCTTCTCCTTCATGAACATCTCAATCTCAGACTGCTGCTTCTTATGTAGGGCTTCTCTGTCTTGATGCTGTCTGTAAATAGAATATTTATTATATCTCACAAACACGGGTGTATACACGATAACAATACCACATCACCAAACCAAGATAATAGAACAGAGTATGTTATAAGCTTATGGTGGTGCAGTTTAAAGAATAACAATCTGGGAAGGTCTTAAAGCCTCATTAAACTTCCGAAATGCACACGTTTTGATAATAACAAAAATGATTGTAATTAAATGTGTTTATAGTATTGCTAAAACCATTCATGTAAACCTGTTAGTGACTGTTTTTAAAAAAGCGAGAAAATAAATAACCTCAGTCAAAATATGTATTTCTTAGTCGAGTGGACCGAACTTTTAACTTTTGTTTACGTTTTTGTAATTAAGTAATGACTCGGTTGCTTTCCGACTGTACCTCGGCCAGTGTTCAGAAGTACACAAATGAATACTGCAGTTGTTGTGTGCAGATTAAGACCGTTAGATAAGGGGTTAACAAGATTAGAAAAGTTATGCTTCACTAATATAATGTATCGTTATTGTTTGTTTCGTGTGTGTTTTTTAAACGTATTGATGTCTGCAATAAAACTGTATCGAACGTAGTATGATATTACTTATACGCACTGAAAAACAACGAGTACGGAATACTAGTTTGGTCTCAGTAACTCTTGCTCAGGATCCCCTCTTGCATATACGCGTGATACTATCGCACACACTATTTCGTCACACATCACTTTATCGTAGTCAATATTGAGAGGCTGCCAAGGGTGGTTTGTTTAGTACAGTTATTAAAAAAATAATTTTGTTTTTAATTTTATGCAAACGTGCAATAAATTAGCTTATGGGTTCCAGTTCATTAACACACTGAGGGGAATGAAGGGGATGTTGTCAAAAACTATCTAACCGCAAGCGGTTATTTGAATTATAACTGCATCCCCTACAGCTCCCCATACTACGTTTCTTTCTGAAGTGAATTGATCATATATTACCGACCAACGTGTTTCTGAACAAGCTTCCCGACTCCTGGTTTTATGCCGAAGGTGTTTATTGGAAAGAGACGAAAATTAATTTGTAAACAAAACCTGTTCTTAATTATGTCTGATTATGTTCTTTATATTTATTTTTTTGTTTGCAAAGTTCCTCAGTGATCGAATAAACATGTTTTCTATCATCTGGAAGAGTAAAACTGACTTAATTTAAAACTAAAAAACGATCGTTTCGGAAGTTTAATGAGGTTTTAAAGCTATGTGCCAACTTCCCAAATGAGCTAAAATAAATTAGTATGAAACAATCTAGGAAGCTGGGTAGCATATATTTATTAAATGGAAACCACTATATTTGTAATGATCTTGAATACTCTCCCTAGTGAAAAGTCAGGCATACACATAAACACTTGCATAAGGAAAATTCTACATTTGTGCATTTTGATACAGACTTCTTCCTCAGTTTTCATATACAGAGTTATATTAGGATGCTGAACAGAACAGCCAACCTGTCACTTTTGTATTTCCAATAACTTCGTCAAAATACTTTAGTAGCGTTATCAAAATTTGTATACAACATAAATAGACAATTATGTATTGATTTCATACAGCAATGTTCTTTCTTGTTTCAAGGGAATAAATTACCTTGACAATTTTTATGAAAGTACATAAACTGTCAGGCACATCAAATGTGAGGTGGCGGGTTAGCTGTTCAGTATACGCGTTACTTATATACAAACGCACTTTGAACGTGGGAGGTGTGAATTAAAAAGAAAAATTCCACTTTGACCAGTCTTTGATTCCCAAATTTATTTTCACCTCGCAAGGGCTCCTAGTTTGTGCATTTGTTGTAGACTCTAGGGCAAACAACTTTGACAAAAGCCCTCTGCCTTATGGCTTGAGCAATAAATAGAATATATCAACTAGAAGCATTTTAACTTCTTATTTAACACTTACAATTTTAAGGAATGCTGCGATGATAATGACTAAATTCCATTACAAATGCCTAAATTAATAACATTAAAGCTGAATAAAACGTGAGTGTGTACCTGATAAGAAGTTCTTTGTACTCTGGATCCTGGGATAGATTCAGCAACTCCTGATGTTGTCCTTCACTCTCCTGGTAATTTAAAACAACATACAATTACCTCCAGAACTTACACATATATTACTTCAACATAGTCATTTGAGACAGTAACAGGAGCTTCAAATGTTGTGTTGTCAAGAAATCTTGATAAGAATATATTAATTTACAGAGCCAAAGATAACTTTTAAAGGAGTATTTTACCCCCAAAGAATGAATGGGCGGAGATATCTTTACTACCAGATATTTAAAGATGTTGGTAAATTAAGCATAAGATCAAAGATTCACTGCAATCAATGAAGTGAACAGTTCAAAGTTACAATTGATTTACCGGTAGGTAAAAAATTTTGATAACATTTGCCATCTACAAGATTTAAAGTCACACAAACATATCTTTCAGTATAGAATTAATTTAAAGGAATATATTTACCCCCATTTTTTAAACTAAGGTGTAAATCAAGAGCAGAAAATACTCCTTAAAATCATTTATCTGGACCTCTGTGAATTCAGATTTTCATACAAAAAGAAACTTGTTATAATCTGTAGCTTCACATATTTCTAAATCAAACAAAAAATTAAAAAAAATATATACAAAAATACACATTCATTTGACTTATTAGCATTACCACAAAAATGTTTCAATATTTTTTCAAAATAAAATACAGATGAAATATACTGTTCATTGTTTTCATCCTGAATATTGTTTAATAAAAATAAATAAAAACAAAGACACTTGTCATGTAATGTAATCACACTATTTATAAAGGTAGTTTGCGACATTCCTATCGAATGTTTTTACATCTGACAATAATTATCAAAAATCTGTACACATATACTATGAAGTATCAGTTTTTGTTTTAGCTTTGTTTTTTTTTAATAGTCCAGTAGAACACCCTTCTAGTGGTATGTGATTTTTACCTCCCCCTCCCCCTCTTATAAAATGGCCAATATTAATTGAAAACTGTCTTTACTAACATTTTTGAATTACATATTTTATTTCCTGTAATGAGATTATAACTTTTATACAGATAAAATGCAAATTATTTTACCTTTACATCTAATCATTACAGCGGGGATGATTAAAATGCGGGTTTAAAAACAAAAAATTTTGAACATTCATGCTTGATTGAGCAAAAATGGTCTGGTACAAGTTCTTGAATTTTATGTATGTTCAACTTTATTCATTTCACTACAATATGACTGAATAAAATGAGGGGTTGTTTACGCTAGTTTTTTCATAATTCAAATTCAAATTAAAAATGAAACATTAAAACATGACGTTTGCCTGCTATTTTGGACAATGTCATATTTTACATTGGTATTATATGACTTTCTCTTGACGTCATCTGAAATCACAAGCAAATGTCTAGTTTTTTTAAGTGTTTCATTTTAATTTAAATTCAAATTCATGAAAAATCTTTTTAATCGGTGATAATTTAGTGAAATTAATAAAAGTTAACATTTGAAATTCAAGCACTTGTACCAGAGCTTTTTCATGCAATCAGCCGAGAATATTAAAAAATTGTTGTTTTTAAACCCACGTTTATATAAACCACAGCATAATGATAACATGTAAATGTAATACCAATTGTATTTTATCTGCATGAAAGTTATAATCTTATCACAGGAAATAAAATAAGTAATTGAATAATGTTATTAAGAACAAATTTGAATTAATATTGATTATTTTAAGAGGGAAAAACAGGGAAAATATTCCGAAAAATACAAACCACCAGGGGGCACTGTTAACGAGATACTGCAGTACTATATTAAACAAAAAATAATGCTTAAACGAAAGCCGAGACTTTATGGATCAATTGACAGATTTTTGATAAATTATGCAAGATGTCCAAAAATTTGATAGGAACGCCATGAACTACCTTAAATGTAATCACATTTGCCTCATAACATACTTCTAAATAAAAAACCCAAACAAACAACAGGGTTATTTGACTCAGCATAAATATAAAATGCTTGTTTTTAAAATAATGAATTAAAAAACAAAATCATAGATGAAATATATTGTAAACTGTTTTCATCCTAAATACTGTCTTCATTTACGTGTCAGTAACTTATGAATTCAAAACAGTTCATACATATCAATTAAAACAAATTTGAACTTGAAATTCATTCTACAAGGTCACTATTTTCTACAATTTGTTGTTAACAAGTGAAGATATAATTTTTATCACAGCTATATAAAGTTTGCTACTAGCATAATATGGATCCAGATTAATATTGGTGCAGTCAGCTGGCTATCAGGAAGATATTAATGGTTTATCTACATTTAGAGATAGAAATTGTAATGTGTCACTGTACATTTTCTACAATTATTACATATCACTGTAGATTATATACACCTATGACATGTGACTGTAGATTATATACATCTATGATAAGTCACTGTAGATTATATACATCTATGATGTGTCACTGTAGATTATATACATCTATGACATGCGACTGTAGATTATATACATCTATGACATGTGACTGTAGATGAAATACATCTGACATGTGACTGTAGATTGTATATATCTATGATGTGTGACTGTAGATTATATATATCTATTACATGTGAATGTAGATTATATATATCTTCTATGACATGTGACTGTAGATTATATATATCTATGACATGTGACTGTAGATTATATATATCTATGACAGTTGACTGTAGATTAAATATATATATGACATGTGACTGTAGATTATATACATCTATGACATGTCACTAGATTATATACATCTTTGACATATCACTATAGATTATATACATCTATGACATGTCACTGTATATTATATATATATCTATGATATGTGACTAAAGATTATATACATATATGACATGTCACTAGATTATATACATCTATGACATATCACTGTATATTATATACACCTATGACATGTCACTGTAGATTTATATATATCTATATGTTACTGTAGATTATATACATCTATGACATGTCACTAGATTATATACATATATGACATATCACTGTAGATTATATACATCAATGACATGTCACTGTAGATTATATACATCTATGACATGTCACTGTAGATTATATACATCAATGATGTGTCATTGTAATTATATACAATTATTATATGTCAATGCATATTATCTATAATTTACAATTATGGCATGTCACTGTAGGTAATTTACAATTATTACATGGCACTGTAGGTTACTTACAATCATTACAATCATGTAACTGTAGATGATATACATCTATGATGTTTCAATGTAGATTATATACATTTATGACATGTCACTGTAGATTATATATATCTATGACATGTCACTGTAGATTATATACATATATGATATATGACATGTCACTGTAGATTATATACATCTATGATGTGTCATTGTAATTGTATACAATTATTATATGTCAATGTATATTATCTATAATTTTTAATTATGGCATGTCACTGTAGGTAATTTATAATTATTACATGTCACTGTAGTTAATTTACAATTATTACACATAATTGTAGATTATATACATCTATGATGTTTCACTGTAGATTATATACATCTCTATGACATGTGACTGTAGATTATATACATCTCTATAACATGTGACTGTAGATTATATATATATATGACATGTCACTGTAGGTAATTTACATTTATTACACGTCACTGTAGGTAATTTACAATTATGGCATGTCACTAGAAAATTAACAAAGTTACATCTCACTGTAGGTCATTTACAGTTATTACATGTCACTGTAGGTAATTTATAATGATGGCATGTCACTGTAGGTAATGTACAATAATGGCATATCAGTAGATAATTTACAATGTTACATGTCACTGTAGGTTATTTACAATTATTACACATCACTGTAGGTAATTTACAATTATGGCATGTCCCTGTAGTTAATTTACAATTATGGAAGTCACTGTAGGTAATTTACAATAATGGCATATCACTAGATAATTTACGTTACATGTCACTGTAGGTAATTTACAATTATTACATGTCACTGTATGTAATTTACAATTTTGGCATGTCACTGTATGTAATTCACAGCTATTACATATCCCCTATTGCATGTCAATGTAGGTAATTTACAATTATTACATGTCGACATAGGTAATTTACAATTATTACATGTCAATGTAGGTAATTTACAACTTTACACGACACTGTAGATAAATTACAACTATTAAATGACACTGTAGGTAAGTTACAACTATTACATGACACTATAGGTAACTTACAATTATTACATGTCAATGTTGGTAATTTACAACTTTCACATGTCACTGTAGGTAATTTACAATTATTATATGTCACTGTAGTTAAGTTACAATTATTACATGTCACTGTAGTTAATTTACAATTATGGCATGTCACTGTAGATAATTTACAGTAATGGCATATCACTTGATAACTTACAATGTTACATGTCACTGTAGGCAAGTTACAATTATGGTATATCACTGTAGGTAATTTACAATAATGGCATATTATGTTACATGTCACTGTAGGTAATTTACAATTATTACATCACAGTATGTAATATACCATTATGGAACATCACTTAGGTAATTTACAATTTTGGCATGTCACTGTATGTAATTCACAATTATTACATATCACCTATTACATGTCAATGTAGGTAATTTACAATGATTACATGTCACCATAGGTAATGTACAACTATTACATGTCACTGTCGGTAATTTACAATTATTACATGTCAATGTAGGTAATTTACAATTATTACATGTTACTGTTGGTAATTTACAATTATAACCTGTCTTTGAAGTAATTTATAAGCATACTATTAATTTTTATAGTATAATGATGAGACAAGTGGTCACAAAATACACAACTGGAAAACTGATATAATTATAGCCCTTACCAAAACCTACTTTGAAAGTGCATTGTAAAAATCTAAATAAATATTGCATATATAACCTGAACAGATTAATTATAACCCAGGTCCTTGTTATTACATATGAGGTTTGTTGGAAATATTGAGACACTGCATGTTTTTTCAAAATTTCCATCACAGTTTTTGTTCAAATTTTAGCACAACCATAAAAAAATCTCTCATAATTCATAACAAGAATATAATAATAATTGTTAATCAATTGTATAATAATTGTTGGGGTAGTAGCAAGCAGGGATACCTGGCGCATGTGTTCTTTAACTCAATATAACTGTAAAGTAGCAGGAAGACCGACAATCATCACTGAAACATTGACGTTGGACACTTTAAATGCATGCACCAAATTGTGTGGGTTAGGGCTACAAAACAGTAGCGGGGTTGCAACAGCATACAAAATATTGACAGAAAACTTAAATATAGAACTGATATACTGGTATGCACACTGGGTTCAAATGATGCTCACTGAAAATTATCACGAGAGTTTCAGCATTACAGGCATTTTTTAAATGATGGAGAGCCAATGGCAACAATTTTCATCATCATTACCACTGAAGAGACCGGGATTTATCGCTACAATTCAGAAACCCAACAACAATCGTGGATATGGGCCAATAAAGGATCAGCTCCCCCAAAGAGGGTCAGTGTTTGCAAGTCAGCGGGAAAATATGTGTATCATGTTTATAGATCAGAAGAGGGTCCTCCCATCACACTTTATTCCTGACAGTCAAACCGTGAATTCATCCTACTAATCGAAGGTTCGTTTCAACACGTTTATGTCACATTTTATATAGAATAAATTTGACATTTAAATGTACTGAAAACACATTAATAATATTATATTTAAAATAAATGCATGTATATTTCATTAAATTTATTTACATTAATGAATGCAAATATTCCATATAAATGTAAAGTGAAGTTTTTCCTTGCCCTTGTAATTTACAATGTCTCAATAATTTCTGAACAAGCCTGGTATATACATAAAATTTAACAGATTACCTGTCACGCAAACCCAATGTTATTATACTATAGTACATGCAAAAAAATGCTCTTACACAAGCTTTCTTCCTTTCAATTTTTTTTCAGTACATTATGTAAAAAACATCTGAAACAATGCAAACTCTTCTTTCCATCTTTGATTTTTTAATCAGGAGAAATGCATAATTGCCAGCTTTGACAAGAGACATGACTGTCCATTTAAGATACTGATAAAGCACTGAACTAAGGCTGGGAACCAGACGGATTAAAAGCTGTTTAATTCTATAAAAATCAGCAAATCACTTTTGACTCGTGCAACTATATAGTCATTTAATGCAATTTCACATAAATATTCAAACTCAAAGCATTTTAAGAAGTTACACATAAAAATATACAATAATTACATCTTAATGCAATTAAATAGTTATTTAATGAAATTATATATTACAAATACAGGTGTCAATAATTTCATCTCAATGAAGCTCGACTGATGAAATCAAACATTTAATTTTTTTTCCAGCAATTTGTGTTACACAAGAGAAGTGTTTTACTGATTAGAGCACTACCTACCTTAATCATGCACTCTTTTTGCCATTGTGCACCTTGCACCAAAATGATATCGATATCTTATGATGTGAGCCCCATATGCCAGTGTATGATATATAAGATATATGGGATTATTGTTTTAGACTAGCCTCATGCTCAGACTCACCTTTCTGGACTGCCGTCTCAATCTGCGCCTCATGCGTGTTTCGCGGGACAAGACAATGTCAGACTCTGTTGCTGATTCTGTCTCATTGTCAGAATCATTGGAGAATGAGGCAATATCTGTTTCCCCAGTAACAGACATCAGGTCAAACACGGCCCCAATGAAGTCGCGCTCATCGTCCAGTGGAGAGGGCGAGGGAGATGGCGTTTCGCCATCACCATACTGCGTACACTGAGTTTGCATAGAGACAGTCGACGACAAAGAGGTACCAAAGAAGGAACACAGGGGCATAGAACCTAGGGATTTCGTCCTACGGCGGCTGGCAATTTGAAAGCGGTCAATATGCGTGTTGTAAAAGCTACCACATGTATTGCTGGATAGTAAGGGAGAATTATTGCCTTCATAGAAAGACATGCTTTTTTTGCGGAAAGGTAAATCATGCAACTGTAATCTACTTACACTGATTACATCTTGGGTTAGATCTGCAGAAGCAGGATTATGAACACCACCACCTATTGCATCTTCTTTGTTCCCAGTGTCATCACTAGGAGCCTCCACCTCAGCTACAGTTTCAGGGTCCACTGATGTACCAGAATCTTCTGTGCTTACAGCCTCACTAGCTTTTGCTTCTGATACTTTTGTAACTGAAAATCTGCCTAGTCTTGAACTTGCAGTCTTTGCTTTGACAGAATCTGTCTCACTGTTAACATTCGTTGTTCTATTGCTTTGTTCAATATTGTCTTTGTTCATTTGACTTTGATCAGAACCTACACCATCAACACTATCTTGACTGTTTTCTATTAGTTTAAGAGGATCATTTTCTACTTTACTAACTTGAAATCTTAATCGTTTAGGTTTAAGATCTTGATTATCTGTTGAATTTGGATCTTGCGTCAAGTTCTCTGTTTTACTAGCTTGTAAACTAGGATCATCTATGTCACTAATTTGTCTCTGTACATTAACACTACCACTTTCTGTTGATTCACTGTGTAAGCTTTCAGACGACATTGTCAAATGATTTCTATCTTCACTTAACCGTAAACTAGAATCTACCACAATGTGAGAAAAACTATCATTCAAAACTGAATTAGACTGTGCGGGTGCCATTGATCCTGTTGAAATGGGCCCAGATGCCATGTGTATATCTTTTCTGTTTCCATGAAGTTTCCTAATGAGTTCTTGTTCCAAGTTTGCTATGCTGTAGTTACTACGAGGTAATGGTGACGGTGATTGTATTTCTGAGGCAGAAGATCCAGCTTCATTTACCTCAACACTGTTCTGTTTTCTATTTTGTGGTGGGGTACTTGGTGGAGATTCGGAAGGAGCATATGATTGCTGGGAATCTGATTGTTGATGATGCTGATGTTGTTGCTGGGTACCATGTTGGTGTTGCATGAATGGATACTGGTGGTTTTGCATGACTATATTGGCGGGAACCAACATTGGTGCAATCTGATTATGTTGCTGTACATTCACCATCACATAGGGAACCATCTGATTCGTGTACTGGTTGTACTGTTGGTTCATGAACTGCACTGAAGGGTCTGGTAAAGGATACATCGGAACCATCCCTGGATGGTGATGACCATGTGAGTGCATGAACATGGGCTGTTGCATCATGGGGTAATACTGCATTCCTTGATTATACATTTGTGTCACTGGACCATTCGACTGATCTTGAGACTGAGTAATGGATCCCTGTGTCTGCATGGAGCTTTGTTGATGTACCACTGTTTGAGCAGTAGGAGCCTGCTGAAGATGTGTGCTTGGCATTGGGGGGGTGTTAACATGTGGCTGTGGGGGAGGTGCCTGCTGGCCTTGCTGAATATGTGCTGGTTGATGTTGCTGTTGTGGTTGAGTTTGCTGAGTCTTGGAGAAGCTCGACTGAGAAGTGACTGACTGGAGATGTTGTGGGTGATGCTGCTGCTGCTGTGGCTGTTGCTGTAAATCTACTGATGACTGCTGTGTTTGTGGCTGTTGATTGTGAGAAGGCTGGGTACCATCATGTAGGGTTGGTTTATCAGTGCTGAGCTGCTGCTGTTGAGCTTGTTGATTCTGTGCTGGATACTGAGGGACAAGTGTTTCTTCTGATGGTACAGGACTATGTGTCTCTACAACTGGTGTAACAGCTGGCAGACTGACATTCAAGTCCAACTGTCCAATGTTCCCACCTGTCACTTTTATCAGTTTTTCTTCTAAGTCGCTAATATTTACAGGCACACGACTCTTTCCCACTGAACCACCCTTGCCAACAGATCTCTCAGAGTCTGACATATTGGAAACGTCTACATCTGAATGCTGTTGCGAGAATAAAACATTTGAACTGGACGATGGAACAGCAGTCTGTGTATTTTCTGGAGATACTGCTGGGATATCTGGAAGTGGAGTGCCTTGATGAACATGGTGACTGTCTTCGGTGTCGTCTTCTTGAATCTTATCAGTGATGACAATATGTTCGGGGACACGACTCACTATGAAACTTCGTCTTTTACTCTCTACCACCCTCGTGGATTCTTTGTTCTCTGCAGTATTTTCTCCACTGTTGTGACGAGTCTTGATGGCTATAAGTGGTTTAGTTTCCTCAGCTGGCTGACTACCATCCGAAGCATCAGATTCAAACTGCAGCTTCTGGGAAAACACAGAATATAATGATCAGCTTAGTACGTAATTTTTGTATCAGCTCCTTATACATTCCATTTATTTTTTTTTAAGTAAAAGTTGTACAAGAGTTATGGACCAAGTTCAGTTCACATCTCGACATCTTACATGTAGTTTAATTACAATTTAATAAACAATTACTGATGAACTGGCCTACGTGCAAAAACAATGAAGTAAAATAATGGTCATAATTCAGTTAAAAAACGAAAGTTATAAACCTATTCAGTTCATGGACTGACAGATAAACATCACCAGACTATCGATATGAAACTGTTTTGCATCCTGGTCCAAAATAATCAAACGCTTCAGAACAAACTGATCCAAAGCAAAATGAGTATTATTACCTTAGCAGCATCGCTCGACTCTGGAATTTTTATATTCTTCCTCTGGGAGGTTGGACTAGATGTGGGCGTGTCTATCATGGTCAGGATGACAGACATGGCAGACTTGGGGTCCTCCTTCACCAAGGAGATGGCCTTATAAAGTAAAGCTATAACAGAGCTAGATTGTACCTCCTGCAGAAGGTCTTCAGATACCTGAAATAACAGTTGTTCGCAATTCATTTTAACATCTCAGTTCGAGTAACCAACTTATTCACAGCTTTGAATACATTTAAATAGTTAAGATGCTTATATACTTTGAAAAATGACTGTTACACAATGCCAATTGCAATGGATATCATTTATTGTAGTGATTTTCAGTCTTCCCAAATTCTGATCACACTCTGAAATGATAAAATATAAGTTGAAATGGGCTGAAACTCAAATTTCAATAAACAATATCATTTGTGAACAATTTTAACAGCACTGTCAATTATTTACATAGATATGCACAATCCTCGTCTTTAGAACATTTCAAATGCAAATTTTATTCATAAATTTCCTATTAAGGAAGTAATTTCATAACTAGAAAATGTTTACCTCTCTCCTCCAGAAACAATTGTGAGAATTATCTTAAATGTTATTGTTAATGTTCTATTAAACAATAGGGATGTTTTACGATGTGATTCGACTGCAAGAAAAACTAAAATGGCACCAAAGTTAATGCAAATCAAGGTCTAGCATTAATCATTTGTAGAATATTTTGTCAAAACATCGTTATTGGTTGTGAAAATCTTTCTTTAGAATGATGTTTTAAAGCCATCTTCAACACAGAACAGGTTAGCACAAAAGATAAAGCTACATATATACATATGTATGTGCAATGACTTCACACTGATCATTCCAAGCAAGTTTCCCCAAAATCCAACCACTAGTGATATGTCTCCTTGAGAGAGGGAGATATAATTTCAGCTGAAGTGTACATTCTAGATGAGATGTTTTGTAAACACAGGGTATGGCCTAAATCGAGCATCTATATTTATTTTCATCACCACTAGTACCATTTTTAAACTCCGGCTGACTTGCCCTGGGATTGAACACATCATCCAGTTAACACAGGTAGAATCTCTCTGTCACTAGGCCACCCCTGTCATAAACAAATACAAAACAAGAAATATTCAACACAACTCCAGTAACATCAAAGGCAGTAGAAGTCCTTCTGCAAAACATTCCGAATCAGTCAACTTACTAAACTTTCAGCAATCTCTTCTGGTTTGTCAATTTCCAGAGCAAACTTGAATGTGACAGCATTTCTGTTTGGCAGTTCAAGCAGACATTCCACCTCTTCTTCTTCATAACTAAGTATGGTCAGTGAGGGAGATTTGTCCACAGTCTTGCGACGTTTATTTCGAGGCTTACGCTTTCTAGCATCCTCACGACCAATTGTGCTTTCACTCTCGCTGGAACCAAGGAAAGGTGTCTGTTATGAGTGGTGACAAACAATACAATAGTACAAGATGAAGAAATTCAGTATGATACAATCCTTTCTACATTGTAATGATCATTTGACAGCGACCAACATATTTTTTTATATTAACCTAGTGTAATTTCACTTCTGATTGATTGCTCGGTGTATTCTGTTTAACTCAGCTCTTGCATGTAAAATGCTACTAAAATGACGTCTATTTGTCATGGTAACCATACATCATTTTGAGACGTTACGTCATTTGATGACTGACAGAAACTTATATGGCCGATTAATTCTTGTTCCTTATAGACGATCTTTTAATTAATGTTAAATATACCATTTTCATCAGTTACAAGATCAAAAGAATCTTCATTCGTGCTCATCTATTTTTAATTTATTAAACTCCTTGGCAAAAATGATATGATGCTCAGCAGAGCCTCACATAATATATTTTTGCCAAATTGTTTTACGAATTCAATAATAAATGAGCAATCATGTAAGATCCTCTATGTGATACATGAGTACAATTTTTTATGGCAACCAGTTGTATTGGTGGAGGAAGAACACAGATGCCTTGCATATACATTATCTTCATTAGAACCCCACTGTCCTCTCATGTAAAGTGGTTAGACAGTTTTTTTGTCCATGGATGCTAACTTCTGTACAACTTTGCTGCTCACCTTTCCCTATTGGCTTGTCCATCATCTAACAGCAGGGTGTATGACTGACTGACAGCAAGGGAACCGCTATCAGCCGGAGCACTCACTGGTACCTGGCCTGGGGGCTGCTGCTGGGCAGCTGTCAGGTCAAGATGACTGAGACCAGCACTCTGAAGTTAGACAGATATCCACATGAACTTAAATGAGAACAAAGGCTACATAGACTGTGCTGTTAAGTTAAAATACTGCATACATTGACCACTTCTGCGTCAGTGAAAATAAGCATACCTCACCTCCCTATACGGAGCATTAGTAAATTTTATACTTATAAATATTTATTAGAGTATTACTTGCAAATGAATGTTAGCAAGGATGTCATAAGCTGGATTGATGTGTCATGATGATAGATGATTCGATAATATTCTCGACAAGTTACCAAACATGGAAACAAAATATACATGTATTTATTTATTAGACTAATGTTGACAGAATGAAGAGTTCTAAAATGCATCATTATCCTATATAATATACATATATATATATATATAAGCTATAAGTACATGCTCAGTCAAGTGGTTAGGAGAAAACTGCTGAGTATGTATGTATATATACACACACTATCTGCACATATAATATATGTATCACCCCCATTAGTGTAAAAAAAGTGTCATTTGCCTTTTTACTGTAGCTACACTTGTTACCGTTTTGCACCAATGAGACAACATCTATACAAATGGAGGACAAGTAGAGGAAATGACTTCCCACGAGATTTTCTATCAAGTGGATGCAAATAATTAAGTCAAGTCCACTCAATGTTAATAGAGACATATACAGTACAATCATATAAAATATCAATTTGAATTACAAGCTTATAACAGATCAAAACAAGATTAAGTGTAATCTAAATGAATTCTTTTATAAAACCAAAGATTTTGTTAGTATAAGTGAGAGAAGAAAATTTGCATTAAATCTAATGTTTCAAATCATCCATAGCGCAAGCAATTTAAATATACAATACATCTGCAGTGATGTTAGCTAATTAAAAAATAAAACTGTACATTCAATATCTTACAATAAGCAAAGCATCTCAATGTTTGACATTAAGTAACTTAATTATTCATTCCATAATTAACTATAAAATTGGTGTTAAATACCAGTATCTGGAGGTCATTTGTATACATATAGTATGGAAGATGAGAAAGACTTAAAAGAAAATAATTAAAATTTAATGCAATAATAACATCTCTACTGCAGATGTAAATGTTATTAATTAAAATATAAGATTTTATGTCATTGGTCAGTTGTCAAACCTATGCAAATTAGTTGAATTTTTAAATACATGTAATAGAAAACTCATCACAGTAAAACATCAATATGTCAACTACTGGAAAATGTCAGTGTAAAATATCACCAGACACAAGTTTAGATTCGATCTACAAAGCCACAAAAACAGATAGAAAAGATAAATATATGATTGATTGATAGCCTGCACAATTGATAGACGTCACACAATTTGAAAGAACTACATGTATATTAGACATCCAGGCAAGTGATACGGGCGAATCTACAGCACCAGATTCTACTTATCGACAACACAAGGCAGCAACATCAATTGCCTGCCTGAAACTGCCTGCCTGATGTGTGAAGCATCAATATCATTCTGTTATTTCCCACGATGTTACAAAACTTGTCTGTCCTTAATGGAGATAGTAGCCCATCAGGAAATGTTCGCAAAGTTAGAAATCAATCATAACAATAACAAATAACGTATGGCAGGTCACTCTGTCATCATGATGTCCCTTATCTACAATGATAAAGAAAAAAAACAACCAATTCCAATGGGACTTTTTTATTACTACCATCACCATTGCTTCTACTAATAATGTTGCCCATAAAGCTGCTTATAAGTGACACTCTCCCTAACAATATTGTTACATATGACATTTTTTTCCAGTGATGCTTCATCTTACACTTCTGCAGATAATGATGCTGCATGCACATAGAAGCACACTTTCAGGGTACACATATCATGTCTTGAGTGCAAACCATACCATACATTGACTAGACTGTAAGAACATACATACCAGACTTTGAGGACACATAAACTAGACTTCACGACCAACATACCAGACTTTGAGGATACATAGACTAGACTTGACTGTAAGACCAAACATACCAGACTTTGAGGATACATAAACTAGACTGTAAGACCAAATATACCAGACTTTGAGGATACATAAACTATACTGTAAGACCACACATACCAGGCTTTGAGGATACACTAGACTGTAAGACCAAACATACCAGACTTTGAGGATACATAGACTAGACTGTAAGACCAAACATACCAGACTTTGAAGATAGATAGACTAGACTGTAAGACCAAACATACCAGGCTTTGGGGATACATAGACTAGACTGTAAGACCAAACATACCAGGCTTTGAGGATAGAATAGACTAAGACCAAACATACCAGACTTTGAGGATACATAAACTTGACTGCAAGACCAAACATACCAGGCTTTGAGGAAACATAAACTAGACTGTAAGACCAACATTCGTGGCATTGAGGATACATAAACTAGACTGTAAGACCAACATTTATGGCTTTGAGGATACATAAACTAGACTTAAGATCAACATTCCCGTCTTTGAGTATATATAAACTAGACTTCAAAACCAACATACCAGACTTTGTGGATACATAAACAAGACTTCAAGACCAACATACCAGAGTTTGAGGATACATAAACTAGACTTCAAGACCAACATACCAGACTTTGAGAATACATAAACTAGACTGTAAGACCAACGTTCCAGGCTTTGAGGATACATAAACTAGACTTCAAGACCAACATACCAGACTTTGAGTATTCATAAACTAGACTGTATGACCAAACATACCAGACCTTGAGGATACATAGACAAGACTGTATGACCAACATTCCAGGCTTTGAGAATACATAAACTAGACCAGACTTTGAGGATACATAAACTAGACTGTAAGACCAAACATACCAGGCTTTGAGGATAAAATAAGACTGTAAAACCAAACAATCCAGACTTTGTGGATACATAAACTAGACTTCAAGACCAAAACATCAGAAGACACATACCAGGCTGAGAACCCACATACTAGACTTAAGACAATTAATGTCATAAGAAATAAAAAACTAAAAATCAATGTTGAGAAATAAATAATATACCAAACCAGACAGTCATTGATTAATGTTAATTATTTATTTCACAAAACAAATCCATTAAGGAGCAAGTCTAATAAGTTCAAACAGGCTGTTACATATTGATTTTTATAAAACGCTGACTCTGCACAGAAATGACTCCAGAAATTTTCCTTACTTGTGACAGAGACGTGTCAAGTGCTCTTACATCTTATACAAATTAATGACCAACTTTAACAGTTATATTAAATGAGTTTGCAGGCTAGACATGGTACACTACTTACAACTTAACATTTTACTGCTCTCTCATGTGGTTTCCAAATTCTGAACGGAAATCTTTCCAAGATCATTCACTATAATTTTGTGGCAATTATAGACTCCATTTCAAACTGCCAACAGTGTTTTTTCAGCAACATACTTTGACATCATATAACACCTAAGAAAGAATCTGAGAATTGCTCCTTCCGCTACTAATATAAATTTTCTCACATAAAATGTTTGGAACAAGTTGGGCTTGAACCCACAATCACAAAATTAAGAGGTAGGTAGGTGAACTTAAGACAGCTGCATCTTAGACCATTAGGACCCCCCATCTAAAGATTTAAGACATTCTGCTTATATTACAAAACAAGAAATGTCACTTGTAATGTGCCCCCAAATGGTCTGTGAAAATAACAATATATTTTATAATAGGTAAGGATTTAAATGTACCTTTGAATATCAAGAGTAATGAACTGACGTTTCAGACTTGACACGCAATTTCATACTTTTACATTAAAGTATGATCTTGACTTTTGTGTAAATGTGACCTTGACATCTGATGTAAAGGTCTGGGTATTTCTACAGGTAAATGCAGGTGACACATCACCATTACATGTTGATCACTTGTGTCAAGATATTTTAAGATAAAGTTACAGAGGAGACATGAAATATCAAACTGAAAGTGTGACCTTGCCCTTTGAAGTAAGGTTCTGGGTCTTACATGTGACACTTCATCACATTATGTTGATCATTTGAGCTAAGTGTTTTTAGAATCCATCCATGTGTGAAAAAGTTAAAGACCGGATACGAAATCTCAAACAGACTGAAAATGTTGTCAAACAAAGTGAAAGTGTGACCTTGACCTTTGAAGTGGCAGTCGGGTGTTACGTGGAACACATCGTCATGTTATGGTGATCACTTATAGCAAGCATTCATATAATCCATCTATGCATGACAAAGTTACAGAATGGACACTTAATCTCTCTCAGACTCAGTGTTGTCAAACAAGTGTGACCTTGACATTTGATGTACAGGTGTGGGTCTTTCCCACGTTGGGTTAGGGGACATAAAAAAATAATCTGAAATTTGAATTAGTTCATGGTGTTAAATTGACACAATGTCTCTATGCGAGTACATTGTTTGCGAGTATTACTTTCAATATAAACCTTCACTTGACACACAATTACGGACTTTCATTTGGCAGCTAACATATATCATTCAATATATAAACCATGTAAACCAATTGTTTTAAAGTATTTCCCAAAAGATGGGAGAGCGAGCTGAAGCACACGGTATCCTTCAACATTCTGATAATTTCATTAGTCATTTCCGTTCCATTGTTGTTTCATGTAATTACCACTACCTTGTATCTGCATTTCATCTTTCCAAAAAACCACCTGCTATTTCTAGCCAACAGCATCGGTATTGATTAAAGCCTCAATATTGACTGTGCACAGACAATTCCTGATGGCTTGCTAGAGGCAAATCAATATTAATGTCTATAGATTATGCAAACACATCAGTGACCATGTTCACAACAACTGACACAACAAACGTCACTTCCAATGCTCTTGTCTGTGTTTACCAAGAAGTAAGCAAATGTCAATTTCATGTACATTTTTATCTGTATTTCAGACCAATGTTGTGTCAAATTTTAATGAAATGAAGATTACATGTATTAAACATAGAAGTTGGGTCATAATAAAGATTCTCTACAGCAGAAAATATGTCAAGGTCACACAAAAAAAAAACTACGATGACTGAAATATTTTGAACGACGAAACAAATCCTAGTTTCATGTAATTTTTTACCAAGCATATTACATCAGAATTTCAATAGTATTAAACAGTGATTTACATCAGAATTTCAGTAGTATTAAACAATGATTTACATCAGAATTTCAGTAATTTATAATAATCTAAGTTACAAAGCTTGTTTACAAATGTGAAATATGGTGTAAAAAAAAAGAATGTCACTAAAAAAAGTACTCCTACAGAAGATAAAGGACACAGTGAAGCCAGCTACAGAAGCAAATTTTAGTAGTTGGATATACTAAACTGAAAAAGCTTGATAAACAAACAGAAATTGCTTGATATACCAACAGAAATAGCTTGATATACCAACTGAAACAGCTTGATGTACTAACTGAAATGACGTGATGTACTAACTGGTATAACTTGATATACCAACAGAAATAGCTTGATATACTAACTGAAACAGCTTGATGTACTAACTGAAATGACGTGATGTACTAACTGGTATAACTTGATGTACTAACTGAAATAGCTTGATATACTAACTGAAATAGCTTGATGTACTGAAACAACTTGGTGTATTAACTGAATTAGTTTGAGGTGTTAACTAAAAGAGCTTGATGTACTAACTGAAACAACTTGACAATGTACTTACTAAAATAACTTGATGTACGAATTGAAATAGCTTGATGTTATTAACAGAAATAGCTTGATATACTTTCTGAAATAGGTTGATGTACTAAATGTAATAGCTTGATGTACTAACTGAAAGAGCTTGTACTAAATGAAAAAGCTTGATGTACTAACTGAAACAGCTTGATGTATTAACTTGATATATTAACTGAAATAGCTTGATATATCAACTGAAAGAGCTTGATGTACCAACTGAAAGAGCTTGATGTACTAACTGAAATAGCTTGATAATGCTAACTTACTGAAACACAACCTGTCTAATATAATATTCAAGGTGGAAAATATACAAATGCTTGATTTCAGCAAGAATACAAACAATTAAATATATCATTAGACTATAATATTATCATACCGTGATAAAAAAAAAGATTAAAATATATATATGTGCTGTGATATCATCCATTTTTGTGGGAGGACTATTTTTGTCGATTCTGTGGTGAACCTCGCCAATGATATTAAACCCCAACAAAACAATCGTTGGCAAAATTGTATAACAGCCTTACTGCATAGCATTTACCTGTACCCAAAATGTAGACCTACCTTTCCTGGCTATATGTTATCCAATATTTCAGCTATTATTAAAATATATATATATTAATTTAGTGCATTGGTCAAGATAAACAGTACTATTCCATTTGTTCTCATTACATAAAATATCCGTGTCAAAATCAGAGGCTGTGTGTTTACTCATGTGTTTGTGTTTTCATCACAGTGAAAAGCACTAAAAATTAACAGTTTCCCAGAAAAATAAGTCAATTTCAAAAGTATACAGCACATTTGAAACCATTATTCCATGTAGAGCACAGTTATTATCTGTGTATAGGTGCAGGCAGTGACTTAATACTGGTACAGATCAGTAATTAAAACATGTTAGGCAATAGAAATATTTGGATTCAAATGAGTTAAAATAAAAGATCACACCTTAATAAAAAAACATTTTTTTTTTTTAAAAGTTAGTTTTCAACAAAATCAAGCCCCCATGAATATGTCTTGGAACTAAAAACAATGAAAATTAATCGCAACAAAAATCAATGATTTCACAGTATGTATATATATCTATCTATCTATCTATATATATTAAATGCAAAATGTGTGAGTTTGAAAAATCTCCCCTTATAATGGAAGCTCATAAACAGAAACTGTTTGAAGTCTGTGAACATTATAAAGTATCATGCACCAGTTGGACTCACATGTAGTCGATGACGTGCTTTTCTCCTCTAAAAATGACAAAAATCGTATTAATATATCATAAATATTTTGTTTTAAAGCTTTCTGACAATTGCAGTATTATTTCATCCTTTGTTTTCCTGCTTTCTGACAACTGTAGTGTCTTATTAACTGCTTTCTGACAAGTATAACATCAAACAAGATCCTTTGTTTTGTTTCAATACTTTCTGACAAATGTAGTTCCTTTAAAATACTAGAACTTTTACTTCAATGTTTTCAGACGATTGCAGTAGCATATCTAAACCTTATTTTATGCTTTCTGACAAGTATTGCTGTATCATATCAGAACTTTTCTGTTAATTCTTCCTGAAAAATTTGGCATCGTATTTGAAACTTCCTTTTTAATATTTTCTGACAATTGTAATATCGAAACATAAACCTTGTTTCAATTGCAATGCATTTTATGAGATATTTAATGTGATCTGTTAGATTGTTACTATGGTCATATTATTGTTAATTTGATCTATCACAGAAACGAGTCTGAATGTCTAGTTTAAAGTCTGAATGTCCAGCTGAGTCTGAATGTCCAGCTGAAAGTCTGAATGTCCAGCTGAGTCTAAATGTCCAGTTGAAAGTCTGAATGTCTAGTTTAAAGTCTGAATGTCCAGCTGAGTCTGAATGTCCAGCTGAAAGTCTGAATGTCCAGCTGAGTCTGAATGTCCAGCTGAAAGTCTGAATGTCCAGCTGAAAGTCTGAATGTCCAGCTGAAAGTCTGAATGTCCAGCTGAAAGTCTGAATGTTCAGTTTAAAGTCTGAATGACCAGCTGAAAGTCTGAATGTCTAGCTGAAACGTCATCAAGGAATGTTGGCATGATGTTAATTTTAGAATCAGGATTCTGTTTTGTTTTCACACTCTGATAAAACTATCAATTGTGGTTGTTTTTTTTATTTTCAATTTAAATTTATTATTTTTAGACATTTATCCCTAACACACTTCCTTTAAATATAAGAAAATACATTAATCAAAGAAACTGTTACATTTGGTGAAGGGGCATTGCGGTCTAGAAGTTAACGAAAACAGCTCCTACACAACGTGTATGGAACTTGCGTATACAGATGATACATTATAAAAAAAAAAAAGTGCTGACAGAAACAGAATGTCAAATCTGTGAAATAATTTGTGTACAATGTTTCGTGAATTGATAATATTTAATTTAGATCTCATTTTATACATCTATTACTTGTAATAGTCACTGAAGAATGGGTAGTCAGTTGCTCATATTTGTATAGTTTCTATTTAAAATATGTCCAGTATGTCAAAATTGAGTATCAAAGTGTAATACTTAAGCTATGAATTCTTAAAATTTTAAATTCTTATGTAATGAGGTATATATATATTTACCCATTAATGAACCTGTGACTGTCATGCATGTTGGTATAAACTAGTCCCGAACAGCAAATCTTACACACCATAAAACTGTGTAAACAACATTTTTACAACACATATTTCACTGCTTGACAATCATTGTGACTTGGGCATTATTTAAGTAAACCTCACTGTTATTTTCAGTGGAGTAACCACAAATATAGTGACAAAGGAACATTCACCCAGAACCCTATCGACAGTTAACTTATGCACATTCCTATAATATTCAGAAGTGAAACCTAACTCATTGAACCTCAATAACAAAATGATGTGAACACACTTACCAATCATGACATTTAGTTTTTGTTTTTGTTTCACACCGCAGTGGTCTGTAGCAGCCGTGATACTAGAAGATCATTCGCTTGACACTCAGCATTCAGAGGATCGTTATAGGTCTGGTTTGTCCAATGTCAGTATAATGTGACTGTGTGGGATATCATACCATTTGTCTGTGGCTGGATACTCTAGTGTGATAGCATTCAAAATACTGTCATAAGTAGACACCGTCATGGGTGATATAAGGCAACCAGTTTTACAGGTGGTCAAAGACATCAGCTATATCAACCAGACTCTTCAGTATAACCACTGTTTCTTCTTCAAGTTACTCTCACAAAATTATTTGGATAGAGCTGGACTTTGGCAGTGACTAAATTAAGTTATTTTGAGATGTGAGATTACTTGGGCACAGATGCTCCGACATTAGATTCAACTGTTATACTTATAAGATACAGGATTCAAATTTTTTGTATGATCCAATTTGCACACATAATTGTATAGCACTGTTACTAAACTTATAAAATAGTCATATTAAATCCAGTTGCACGATACATTTACAATGACATGACAGCCAGTACAGTTCATGTCTGCTTGTCTGTAGTTCTGGTCTACTAAGATGTATACAAATGTTGATAAAATGTTGTGTAACAAAGAATGTATTAAATTTTGGGACCAACATTTTAATAAATTCATGTTAAATTCTTAAAAACTTATTAACAAATATTTTATATAAATTCATCTGAAATAGTAGAAAATAATAATTCGTCTTTAAATTCACAAATATATCTGTTGATGATTTTTAAAAATAACTGAAAAGAAACAGCCAGTTGCTTTAAGTACCAAAGATCCCAATTTAACACTGGTCTAAGTTGTAAAATCTTTTTATCTCCTTTATTTTCATGACATCTGGCTGAAATTTTTGTTAAATTAACTTTATATTTATATGTATATATGTAATACAATTTCTGAGAAGTGGCTACTTCGACTTAACTCTAAAATTTCTCTTTTTCTGGTATTGAGCAATACAGGATCTATAAAGCTTATGACTACTTAAAATTCCATCAACGTGTCCACCATCACAGCTAAAGCAGCAATCTATATGGGACAACAGCAGTGACTAAAGTCAATTGTAAAGGGACATGTAGCAATATTGATAAATTTTCACTTTAAATTGTTTCTGAAATTTCATGTCTACACAATGCAAATATGAAGTAAGAATATCTCAGTATAATTGCTGATCCTTTATTTCATTTTCTTGTCTTAGAAAATTGGTATAATCCTTGTAAATGAGGTCATATATGCCAAAACGTGTAACAATACTGTATTTTCAGTTTATATTGGTATTATAGAGAAAAAAAATGCAAAGAAATATAAATCTGTATTTTTTACAAGAATTTATTTACTTATATTTTTGAATCTAGTGTTATTCTACTGGTTTTATAAAACTGTTCTTTATTTCTGAAGTTTCAGACAGTAATACTTGGAGATTATTATCTTACAGCTATACATTCATAGATATGAAGATTGAATCAATACTTGAGTTGACTCCAATAATTGCCATGTGTCTCTTCAATGCAGGCCTTATGGTCTTAGATATAAGTACTGTATTGTATCTTTAACTGATAGCCAATCATGTTTAAGATGTTATTTGAACCCTTTTTGGTTGAAACTAAATAAAGTGAAAAAAAACTACACAGTATGATAGTTACAACTTTTATGATATAGACTATAATATAGACTGTGATATAGACTCTGTTACAGACTGTGATACAGACTGTGATACAAACTGTGATATAGACTTGATACAGACTGTGATACAGACTATGATACAAACTGTGATACAGACTGTGATACAGACTGTGATACAGACTGTGATACAGACTATAATATAGACTCTTTATTTAATTAAATGAAAGCTACACACGGTATAATAAGTAGGGTTCATAAAACAAGTGTTTTACACAGTACAGTAAGTATGGGGTCACCAAACTGCTATAGATGTATGTTCAGTACACTGCCAACCAAGATGAAATATTTGAATTGATCTCTGCAAGCACCTCATCATGCACATTCACTTCGGTATGAGAAACCATTCATGAGCAGGTTGGTTTGAAATTTAGATATTAGAAAGAGTTTATGAAGAGGTAGATTTGACAAAGACCACTACTAAAGCTTTGGTTTCACATTTATAAAATTATGCAAATGCCACTTAATTTTACCAAATAATAAAAGTTAGTTCAAATTGTTTCATTTGCCTAATTATAACTAAAAAGCTTCAGTTACCATATTAGTAAACAAATGTTGATAAATGGAAAGCTGAAAACTGTTAGTACAGGTGCAGGTAAGAAGCTAGAATAAAAAAACGTGACTGAAGAATATTTAAGGACTACGAATTGTCATCACAACAGACAGGTAATAATGTGAACAGACCTTTAGATGCAACTTGCTTTGTGCCGAGGCACTACGCGACAAAGATTTGTGACGTTTAGCAGGGGATGTCTGTTTCTCCACCAGTACCTAAAACAAATATCACACAACTCGGGTGTAGTGGGAAGGTTAAAGTTGTGAGGGCAACACTCCTGATGAAGAAGGTATTCCCCGCTGTGTTGTTGCACCCAATATAAAGATGGATGAGTTAAATACAAAGAGAGGATGCATATTAGGTATGGTATGTGCTGATACTTCTATGTAATCTTTTGTGTAGTCATTAACAGTTTATTAAGATAAAATGAATTATACTGATAAATCATACTGATAAAATGATTCAGAAACTTCAGGCACCTGTTTTTATATATCCCAAAATATCTTTTTTTTTCAGCAAAAAAATCTCAAAAAAACATTTAGGAATTTCTAAAATCGAGGAATTGAAACAGTTAATTTAGCTATGACTCAACATATCTGAAGAGCATTTAATTCAAAGGAATCCAGTCACAAAAAAAAGCATATATGGAAAATAATCAGATGAGAACATTTTTCTTAAAGTTTAACAGGCTTTAAGCAAAAGGTAGAGGTCAATGAGCCAGGAAAGTGCATTGTTGCGACATTATAGATTTTAGTGAAAACTCAGTAAAGTTTGCAGAAAGCTACATAATAGATTACATAGAAAGTTAACATTATCTTTAGACTTCCAAAACATATCTCAAACATATAAAAATACATAAATAAATGAAATGACAACATTTAATGACCTTAAGAAAATGTCTTAAGAAATAGGAACAACAAGTACTAACTATTTATTGCTGGATATTTATATTGTAAAATGCAACAACATAAACTACAATGATCAACTGACCATAAATCGAAATAATGAACAAATTAGCACAAAATGTACTACACAATAAGTGAAAACATATTAAGAAGATATTTTGGAAGTTTAAAAAAAACGTATTGAAGTTTTGTCAAATGAAAGTCAAGAAAATAAAACCACTAAAAATGAGGTATTACCTTGTTACACATGTATGATGTGTGACATTAGTTAAAAATATAATCTAATTCAGAAATGTTACATTGCAAGTAGTGAACATCTAATTCTGAAGTGCATGATCATGAAAACTAATGAATTAATAAATTCTTGTTACAGCAGATAAAAAATGATGTGTAAAATGATATATCAAATATGTTTATTTTTAATTTAATATAAACTATGCAATAATTTCTATAAGCTTTGCAAATTTAAGTGTATTATTTGGAACTACTATTAATTTCTTGTAATAACGGGTTTCATCATTATTAGAATATGAGCCAGTCTAAGAAAAGAATCAAAGGAAATTATCACTAAATTTGCAAACAAAACCATGTTAGCCTTCTTTTACAATTTGTACAAAAATCTACGACTTTTGAAGAATAGTAAATCAGTGCCCCTCAGTTGGAACCATTCACAAATGTTTTATTGGAATTTTATCGAGTATCATGTACCAGCTTGTGATCTAAATGTTCACTATGTGCAAACGACAAGGAATACAACTGATCAAAACCATGACATATTTCATAAATATGTTAAAATGATTCACACTCACATGTCAGTGTTAATAATGGATATTTCAATCTGTCAATCAACTATTTTAAATATCAACTGTTTTTTTGTACATTGTAAAAAGCATATTCCATGCTTAGAAATCCATAGTGACAATCACCAATGCTATCAATAATAAATTACAATACAGAACTATACAGAATGCAAAATTTTATAACCATGTGTATGATTCACAACAAGTATTTGCAGATCTAACTAGTACTGGTTTATATTTATAGTTTACATGCATTCCTTTCACTTATACCTGTGACTGCTGTTGATGCTGTTGCTGCTGCGGTGGTTGTTGTTGTTGTTGTTGTTGTTGAGTCTCAACTGAGGAGGAACTGGAATTAGTGACAACGGTTGAACTTCCCACCTAGAAACATGTGAAATACAATGATTGAAACCTTTTAACCTAAAACATGTGAAATACAATATTGAAACTTTCCAACCTAAAAAATGTGGAGAAATACAATGATTGAACTTCCAACATAGAAAAACATGAAATACAATGGTTGAAACTTTCCAACCTTACAACATGTAGAGAAATATATTGGTTGAACTTCCAACCTTAAAACAAGTGAAAATATGTAATGTTTGAAACCGTCCCACCTAAAACATGTGAAATACAATGGTTGAAACCTTCCAACCTAAAATATGTGAAATACAATGGTTGAAATTTTCCAACCTAAAAACATGTGGAGAAATACAAATTGTCAATGGTTGAACTTCAAACCTTAAAACAAGTGTAGAAATGGAATGTTTGAACCTCCCAACCTCAAACCATGTGCAGAAATGCATTGGTTCAACCCTTTCAACTTCCGACATAAAAACTAGTCGAAACAAATTGAAAAATTGTCTAGTGTTTGTATGGATGTTTCTGTGTTCATAATGTACTTGTACAGGTATGCATTTTGCAACCATCTGTGAGCTAGTTAGAGAGTAATCTTGTCAAAATAAACACTTTTTAACGACAAATACTTAGTCTGACAAACGACTTTATTAAAATTTATAGTGGAACAAAAAATATGGACTGTAATTATTAAATACCTGTATTAATGTTCGCAAAGTCAGGGCAACATGGATTTGAAATCAAATAAAAAAAATGTATATATATCATAAGCTCGAATATTCTAGTCCATCCTTCATTAAATCTAAATGGTGTAAACAACTTACCTGTGGCTGATCTTGCTGCTTTACAGGCAAGGTTCCACCATCACTGATAACTAAAACATGAAATTATATTATATAAATGGCAGTATAAATAAACTTGACCATGTGAACTATCATACTAAAACTTGATCATATAAACTATCAGTATACACATACTTCAATAAATATATCAATGCTTGATTGAGTAGTTAAGCTCCCTTCCACATTGCTAAAGATATACTCTGGAAAAATATCTGCAAATAAGGTACAAAAAGGGAGATAGTTTTATCATTATTTAATACAGTGCTTCGACACATTGACCTTTATCTACATGTATGTTTCAAGTAAAGTCGTTGGATTCCCAATAAGATAAACTCTTGATAAGCAAACATAACCAACAAAAATAAAAGACCTAAAGTTAAAATAATTCTGTCATTATATAAGATAGAGAACTGTATGAATTTTTCACTTTGCACTTCCACATGTCCTTTATAGTTTCCAAGTCCCTTTGGATTCCCTTCCTTAGTTTTGGAGATATGCTCCGGATTAGCAAAAAATGGCTCCTGAGAAGCAAGAATAACAAAAAAATAATGTATAAAAGGGCAGATAATCATGTCAGTATTCAAGATAGAGTTATGGTTCCTTTGCTCTACACTTCCAAATAGAGCCCTCTATCCATATTCCAAGCGTTGTTAGATTCCCTTCAGTATTTTTTAAATTATACACAAACTGACGTAAAAAGCAACAGGTATATGCTCGCCTTTTAAAGAGCATTATAAACTGCTAAAACTACTTGTATTTAGGTTATAATAAGAATGATTTATTTCTTGCCACATTGTGAAATTCTACTTTTGAAGTAGTATTTTCGCATTAATTACATAATTATAATCATATGCAATGTTATTCGAGGTATCTTCTTCAAACAAATACATGTAGCATCGTAATTTTCCCTTCCTTTTTTTTTTTATTATTTTGAAGTATTTCCATCAGTCAGCACATCAGTATACCATACAGGGGCCTCACCTTTATTGCCAATATTTTTTCAATATTAGCAGTAAAACTGCACATTTTTATCAAACAT
This sequence comes from Panopea generosa, assembly GCA_029582155.1. NCBI lineage: Eukaryota > Metazoa > Mollusca > Bivalvia > Adapedonta > Hiatellidae > Panopea > Panopea generosa. The sequence goes on along the minus strand of CM055903.1, from coordinate 48,611,696 downwards.
CATTATATTATGGATATTCTGTTCAATAATTTATATTGCAATTTGTCTCTGTAGTGTAAAATTCTTTAATCCTGTTGACCAAATACTAAATCGCGGCCAACAATAGTCACTCATTGGCCCGTATTGGGTTACGCTAAAACATTAGCAAACAAGAAAATATCGGTGGAACCGATGGATGCTCCCCAAGTGAGTGTTTGCCTCTGTACAGGCTACTTGGTTGAAGATAACCAAACTGTATAGCAGGAACAATATGTGGCTCTGCACTTCACAGAACTAATTTGCAAATCATTTAACCGGAACAAAATGACAATATGCGCAGATCTTAGCTAGTTTTACAGAATTAAAACCAGAGGTTGTAGGGAAATAGCGTCATGACGACAATATGCAAATCTCCACTTAGTAATGATGCATCCTAGCAAGTTTCATAAAATTCCAACGTGAGGTTGTAGAGAAAAAGCATGGACAATAATTTGGTCACAGACTCAATGAAAGGGCAATAACTCCATGAAATAAATCATCGAACCGAAACCCAGACAATATGCTAATCTGCACTTGGTAATGATGCATCCTAGCAAGTTTCATAAAATTCCAACATTGGGTTGTAGAGAAATTGCCCAGACCAGAATTTGGTCACAGACAGAATCAAAGGGCCATAACTCCGTGAAAAATCATCAAACCAGATCACAAAGACAATATGCACATCTGCACTTGGTAATGATGCATCCTAGCAAGTTTCACAAAATTCCAACATGGGATTGTAGAGAAATAGCACGGACAAAAATTTGGTCACAAATAGAATCAAAGGGCCGTAACTCCTTGAAAAATCATCGATCCGGAACAGAAAGACGGTATGCGTATCTGCACTTGATAATGATGCATCGTAGCAAGTTTCATAAAATTCCAACCCCAAGGTTGTAGAGAAAGAGCCCGGACAAGAATTTGGTCACAAATAGAATCAAAGGGCCATAACTCCGTGAAAAATAATCGAACCGGAACACAAAGACAGTATGTGCATCTGCACTTGGTAATGATGCATCCTAGCAAATTTCATAAAATTCCAACTAGAGGTTGTAGCGAAATAGCCCGGACAAGAATTTGGTCACAAACAGAATCAAAGGGCCATAACTCCGTGAAAAATCATCGAACCGGAACACAAAGACAATATGCACATCTGCACTTCGTAATGATGCATCCTAGAAAGTTTAAAAAAAATTTCCAACCAGAAGTTGTATAGAAATAGCCCAGACAAGAATTAGTGACACACGGACAGACGAACGGCCGGCCGCACGCACAAGCGGCGACTATATGCTTCCCCCCTTTGGGGAAGCATAATAAAATGGAAAATGCCAACCTGTTTATTAACAAATTTTCATAAATAAAATAAACTACAAGGACGAAATTATCTTCGAATGACCTTCCTTCTTGTGATTAAATAAACTTTCCATTATTCACTGAACAGAAAGTGATAGGTGATGCAATCTTTAAGATTCATTTACTAATTTGCACTCTGGTATATTAACTTACCTGATATCATTCTACATACCTAGACAAATACATACATGTAGCATTAAAATAGGCTGTATTTTTATCTTACCAGGTTCTTCAGCAATGCCGGCCTGCTTCTGGTCAGGTTGATCAGTTTGCTGTGACTGATACTGGTGGGCTTGCTGGAACCCTGTCTGTTGCTGTTGCTGAGAATGATAACCTGTTTTGGCTTGGGACGGACTCTGCTGGTAACCAGTAGACTGTGGCTGTTGCCCTTGCTGTTGGTATCCAGATGGTTGCTGTTGAACCTGTTGATAAGCCTGCTGACTTTGTGGAACAGTCTGAAAGCCTGGCTGCTGATTTTGGAAACCTTGTTGCTGGTTTCCTTGTTGAGGTTGATATTGCTGTTGACCAGATGTAGGTTGCTGGTAACCAGGTTGCTGAGTTTGCTGGTACCCTTGAGTTTGCTGGTACCCTGGCTGACCTGGCTGTTGTTGGGACTGATAAACTGGTTGTTGAAACTGCTGTACAGGATAACCTGATTGCTTCTGATAAACAACCTGCTGCTGACCACCTGGTTGCTGAGTAAATGTTGCTTGCTGACTGCCCGGCTGTTGAGGGAAAGATTGCTGTTGACCTGATTGCTGAGCGAATGTTGGTTGTTGACTGCCCGGCTGTTGAGGGAAAGTTTGTGGTTGACCTGGCTGCTGAGTGAATGTTGGTTGTTGACTACCCGGTTGTTGGGTGAAGGTTTGTTGCTGACCACTAGACTGTTGAGTGAAAGTTTGTTGTTGACCGCTCGGTTTTTGAGTGAAAGATTGCTGACCACCAGGTGGCTGAGAGAAAGTCTGTTGCTGACCACCCGGCTGTTGAGTGAAAGTTTGTTGCTGACCACCTGGCTGTTGAGTAAAGGTTTGTTGCTGACCACCCGGCTGTTGAGTGAAAGTTTGTTGCTGACCACCCGGTTGTTGAGTGAAAGTCTGTTGACCACCTTGTGGCTGAGTGAAAGTTTGCTGCTGGTCACCTGGCTGCTGAGAGAAAGTTTGCTGACTGCCCGGTTGATTATAAGGCTTTTGCTGAACACCAGGCTGTGAAGGAGGATATGATGACTGTTGTCCACTTGGTTGATTTTTGGGGTAGGATGGTTGTTGTTGAGGTTGTTGCTGACCCGATGGAAATGCTTGCTGTTGTGGGAACGACTGCGCCTGCTGTTGAAACTGTTGCTGCGATTGCGGCTGTCCAGATGATTGTTGACTTTGTTGCTGTAAATAAATGTAGAATATTTTAAACCTTTAATTCAAAGCTAACAAATCAACAGAAACATACAAAATGAATGGCACTTCAATCAATTGCAATTTTTTTTCAGGCACAAAGGAAACGGATAAAGCGTATAAAAACATCACAAGCCAACAAATATATATCCTGTCCATCTGATAGACAGGGTAACACTTAATACCGCATCATCATTCTTTTGAGCATAAAAAAATAAAAAGATAAATAAATACAGACATATGATGCTATACAATTATGAGTATGCAGCATCTTTATTTATACCATTCCCATTGAATCATCCTTTATTTGCTCTTCCTATAATTCACATGACAAATAAACACAGCTGTGATGATTCAATATTTCACCTACTTAACCTTGTATTTCAACATTTTGAGAATGCGATTCAACTCATATAAGTTATATGGCTAAAAAAATGTTGACAAAAAAATAGTATAAGGAAACATTCAACATCCAACATAATACAAATAGGTTAAATTCAGAACACACATTCATAGAACTGCTTTTGTTTTTTTTATTTTTTATTTGTTTTAACACTTTTTTTTCAACAAATGGCAGGTAGTGAAAAATCCAAGATATATACTGGAATCTAACCAGACCCACCATCCTTCTGCAAATAATTGGCAAACTTAAGTGCTCCAGATAAGCACTATTTGGGGCGTATTTAACCATTGAAATTTCTGAATAAAGTATAATAACTAGCGGTAAAATAAGCATTGGATACTGACAATTTCAGTATTGATTTTGGATAGCATTTCAATTATAGACTTTAGGGCCGAAGATATTGGTATATAATACCAACCAGCAATATATAAATAAACAAAAACGTCTAGAACATACAACAATAAGAATCAATGGTTTTAATCCCAGACAAGCAAATAGACCCACAGGGACACTGCTTCAGGAAATGCATGCTACAATTAATAGATTACACTGACTACGGACCACAAGTTCCATATAAATGCTTTATAATAGATCATCAGTTATATAAGAATACTTGTACTGAAGCAGTTATTTAATATCCAGAACCAAAATCAATGAAGATGCAAACACTACCATTGAGAGTATGAGCGAGAATAACAGACTGCAGACCAAAGAGGTAATAAAACATCTCAAAACACAAACCTGTTTATGAGGCAAAGAACAGGTATATTGGATATTGGACTAACTGATATTGATCGAGACAATGAATAGGCATGTTAACTTCAACATACATTTATAAATATATTTCATTTTTAAAAGTGCATTTTTTTGGGGTAATATTTATCATATAAGTGTGTTTTAAGCTGAATTTGCAGTATATTTTAAAAACACAATTTCCTTCCAATATCTGTTTAAACATCATGCACAAGTGATGCCAACAAAATATGAAAACAGCCATATAAACATGTCTAGTTTTAATTTTCTAGTCATTCTCCTTCCAACATTTACAATAAACAAGACAGTGGAATATTGCAAGCAATACATAAGTCCCCTCCCGGTTTACAGATAGGACTTTGTTAATGTACATGTAGTTAGTGTTTTCAAGGACTTCTGTCTGTAAATGGTGACATAAGACTTGCAGTGCCATGAGAAAAATGTGGTAAGTATGGCAACAAAATTGGTTAAATTGACTGTCTATCAATCCAGAAAATCTGGATGTTGCGATAACTCCAAAAATATGCAAGTTAGATTTGTGCAACTTAGCATGTGGATAGACTGAAAAAATAATTAAATGATGTACATGATGTTCTTATTGTTCTCTATCCACGTGCAAAGTTTCACAAATTTAGGTTAGATGATTTCTGTGTCATAGGATCCAGGTTGTATCTGTAATTTTATCAATTTTGTTGCCAAAGCATTGTCAGACTGAAAAAATAAAATGGCCTGCTTTATCTCCTTATTGCCCTATATCCACATGCAGAGTTTCACAAACCTAGCTTTCAAACGTTTTGTCCACTGAAAAATTAATTAATGGATCTTTATGATCTCCTTATTACCCTCTTTCCGCATACAAAGTTTCACAAAAGTAGCTAAGATACTTTTAGTGTCATCACAGGATCCAGGTTGTTACTATAATTTTGTTACCATAGCTACAATAATTTTTGTCTAACTGAAAAAATAAAATGACTGCATTATCTCCAAATTGACCTTTATTCGCATGCAAAGATACTTTTTTCGTAAAAAAAAACTTACTGATTTTATGATTACATCTAAAGATTCTATCCATTACCATTTCTGGAGAAAAAAAAAAAATTTACCAATGATTGCTGTTGTTGAATGTTGGATGAACTGGATTGTACACTGTCACGCTGTTGTTGTTGTTGTTGTTGTTGTTGCTGTGTCTGTTGACTGGCTTGGTTGTGCAACTGGCCCGATTGACCTTTCACCCCCTGCTGTGAAGAGTCACTAGCACTGGAAGTGATACCGTCTCCCTCAACAACCTTGGATTGACTCTCCGCAGTTTTACGTTCTTTTTCTCTCTTTACCTAAAGACAAATAATAAATATTAAATACAGACATGTCTGTACAAATCCCATAGCCTGACGTCCCTGACAATATTGTATGCAGATAAGCAACCTAAATGGAACAGTAGGAATGATCGAATGACTGCGAGTAGATTGAAATTGCTAATTTAAAGCAATATTAGTCAAAAAAATAAAACAAGCTGTTAATTTAATTTTAGAGTCTTATCTAGCCTTGAAACTTACAATATTGCAGACTTAAAAATCCAATGAGGTTTCTGTAAAATATTCACAATAGATTGTCAGTGGTAGTTTTGTTAATTTAATAAATTATTCATTAATCTACTTTAATTTGGAACATACTTAAAATGTATGTAACTGATCTGCTATCAATTTCGAACACGACAATATTGAGAATAAAATAATTTACATCAAGTAAATAGTACATGTAACAAAGTGGGTGTGGTAATTAACTTATAATAAGAAATGTACTCTTTTTGGTTGTGTAGTTTCTGTCTACATATTTCTTTGTCAGTCTAACCTTGTACAGTTGGATTAAGCTACAATTGATATTTGAAAGACGTAGTCCCCAACAACTGATTCTTTCATTTCTTCCTAGAGTCCTCCGTGGCCGAATGGTGTAAGGTGCCATCTCAAGATCACTTACCTCTCACTGCTAAGGTATTAAGTTCGAGTCCCGCTCGCTCCAAAAACTTTATGTGAGAAAGTATGCCAGTTACTTGCAGAAAGACGGTGGTTCTACTGTCTGACTCAGTCTGAGGTCTTCCTCTACCAGTAAAACTGGATATACCATATATAACATGAAATGTGTTGAAAATGGCATAAAGCTCCTTTCAAAAAAAAAAAATCCTTTCTTCCTACTTTCTTTGGAGCAAGAAAAAGACATTTGTTGTTTTCTTTCACCGTGCCTTTGATTATATCACCTTCAATCGTCTTATTAATAGTGAATAGTACCATATAGATTGATTACATCAAGTAGCATCATATGATAATGTAATAGAATTCATACCAAAATTGACAAGTTTCTTTGATGAAATAAAAAATAATGTAGTTTTTCAGCAATTAGGTATACCACTTTAAATGTATTATTCGATTCCCATACACTTATTATACAAACTTATGTGCTATACACTGTATACTGGTGAAGATGCTAAATCAATATTTGAATGAGACACCAGGTTGCCAGTGAGTACAGAGGTGACAGAATGTTGTAGGCATCAACGTTCTCGTATTTTCTAATATCATCTATTGGAGGAAATCCAGTTTTTCATAATTAATTTTATCCAGAAAACAAGCACAGCAACTCTTATTAATATAAACACGACTTCTTATTTTCTAATGAGGTTTGACATTATTTTCATCAAACTGCAGATAACATATGATATTCAGTTTTATTGGAAGAGAATGAATCGGGGTAAAAGTATCATCCTTACGCAATTGGGAAACATTCCCACAAGATTTCAAACCGATTTCAAACACAACCTTGGTGATGAGATGTATCTAATTTCGAGATGGCACCTGAAGACCAGTTGGCTACGTAGGTCCCTTGTAACATATTACAAAATATCTTTAGTCATTTTACCACTGTCATTGTTTTATTTAATACATTCCATGTCCATGGAGATTCAGTATGGTATACATACTTGGAAGTCATATCATTGATTAGCAGTGCAGTTAATGTCTGTAAGTCCCAATCACAGGATTGCAAGCACAAAGTTTACAGCAATCGCCTTTTTCGGCAATTTGGAAAAAAAATATTGCAAATATTAGGCCATTATAAATTAATTGCTAGATTATCATCCAAATTTTTTTTATAAAAAGAAAGGGGAGAATTTTATTTTTTGTTTATTTTATTTTTTTTATAAAAAATAAAAGGGTCAGGTCAGCATGAAAATTAGACAAGATAATTAAGGGGGAAAGGCAGAGATGATAATCTAGCAATTAATTTATTATAGCACTTGGTTGAGATAAGGATATCCTAACCAAAAGTTTTCATATTTTAATTGATTCTTGTTATTGCACATCACAAAGATTTTTATATTTTATACACAAAAAAGTTGATCTAACATCTCCGAATAGTGCGATTTCGATAATGCATGCATTTGACGAGTGAGTGAAATTCATCTCAATTCTTAGAGTAAGGTAAAACAGAAAATATCCTTAACAGTTATGCCATAAAGGTATTTTTTCTACTATTCTCAGATTTCCCACCTAACCAAATTTACATTATTGTGCAAACTACCAACGGGGGCAGTTTAGCATCAATGTTAATAGAGACCATGGTTCGATAAATCTTGTTTTTTGTGGCTGTCACTGGGCTTCCTGGGAAAAATATCTGGTAGCCAAGTAAAAAAATGCTTGGTAGCCCAGCACAAAATTATGCTGTTCGATTAACAAGTGTCCCTTATAAGTGATTAAACTGGAGTCATATTCACATTAATGATTACATATGTTTTTATATTAACATTTGCGACTCCTTTATGGACCTATGTAAAATTATGAACGCATATCTATGAACTTTCATTTTTTGCTTCAGGCATTATTTTGGTTAAAATCAACCTTATTCAAGATTTGCGACTGACTACAACTTAATAAACAGCACAATTATTATTGTTTTTTTTAACTTACATCATGAAGCAACCGGAAGCAAACAAACGGTGTAATCTTTACTGTTCTGTTCATCAACTTTACATCAAGATGCAGATGTACCGAACAACCGTCGCTCATTGCATCCACCCTCGACGCTAAAAATGACTTCCTCGACTTTATAAATACACCTTTGGACGCCTCTAATATAGACACCTTTGGACACCTAATATAGATGCCTTTTGAATTATTGGGTGAATTATGTTTATATTAACTGACAGAGTGGAAAACAGTGCAGGAAGTGTTCAGAATGCTCGTCACAAGCAATCTGAACTCTTCCTGATCTGTTTTCAAAGGCCTTCTGTGATTGGTGCAGGAAAACGCGTTTCTATGGAGTAAAGATTAACTATAGATGTGTGCATTCAGATGTGTACACTGTTCATGTATTTATGAACGTCATACCTGACTGATACGATCTTTGATCTGCTTGCTGACTATACGTACATCCTCTTCCTGGAGAAAACCAGACTTGACCTGAAATGTATTTATTTTGCAAGATGAATCTAAAGTATCAACTAATTTAAATTTTTTGTAAAGCAATTCTGCATAGTTATATAATTTAATAAATAACTTCCTCATCTTATTAAATACAAAACTATAACATTACGTATGTTTTTGTCGCAGGAAGTTTTTCAGATTTAGACCACAAGTATTTCTTGTTATATTCATAACAGAGAGACAGCAGTTGGAGAGACAGCGATATCCCCAGCAGCCGTTTTTGTATGGTCAAGTTGCATGTTCTGAATGTATGGCAACACTGTTGACAATTTTTTGTGTTGCACCGGATGGATGGTTGGATGGACATACAGACGAATGTTCTAGCAAATGAGTAGTTAAGAGGCTTCTATGTGCCTGGCTGATTGTTTGTGTAGCTTTTTATCCACATATTTTTTATGCCTAATTGACATGCCTGGAAGCTGGGTTCTGCGCATCATCTCAATTGGGTGAATATTTGTGCCCAAAGTTAAGTCAACATTACCAGACATGAAATATTTTAATTCTAATTAAAATCATAAATTGACCAAATTACCATTTCTTGAGCGACATTTTCTGGTGCATCTTTTCCCATGTCAAAATCGAACTGAATCGCTTCATTTTCTTTATGCTTGTCTTTTCGTTTCCTGAAGCAGAGTCAGTATTATCATTTACAAGACTATTATGTCATAAATATAGATAAGAATTAGACAGAGATCATGTTCATTTCCCTAGTTCCTCAAAAGCTACAGTTACCTTTTTAAACATATTTGTTTCCTGAATACAGATGCAATATCACAGAACGAAAACAGCAGTAAATGTCAAAACTGTTGGCTAATATCCTAATAGATAAAGTGAGACAGACCAGGGGCTTCCCAGTTCATGAGAAAATGCATGAAAATAAACTTCAATATCACTTGGACCTAAAGAATATAAATCCCAATCATTTGGACAAATCTGAATCTCAATGACCGTTACTATTTCTACAAAACATTAATAGCAAATCCATTTATTCATTAAAATAATTCCGAGAAGCGTGCAAGGAAAAAGTTAAAACAGGCAATGGAAATAAGGGAAGATAACAAAAACGCACTAGTGACACTTTTGCCTGAATTAACTAACAATAATGAATGAATTCAACCCAAGGTAAACAAAAATAACACAATATTTAATATTTTTAATACATACTTGCCCTGCATGCATTTCTCTTTATCAAATTTGCAATATCAGGATGAACTAGAATAGCTTTGAAAAGGCTTGCTACCAACTTTCCCTTATGAAGTTATGACCCTATGATCAAGTCTTTCAACAAATTCTGTACTAATAACAGTTTGAGTGCAAGAAATGTTTGTATTTATAATTGTGGTCAACAAGCATTGTATTCTATAAGAATTCAAGAAAGAATTCAGTGTATTCCCTCTGTAAGATGAAATAAATACCAAGAGTCAACTGTGACATGTTCTTACTTTGGATCTACTACACGTAACCGCAGCTGGACAGTATCGATACTATCTTCTCCTTCTGTAGTCGCCACCTCCACTTTGAGTCCAGTATCCTCCAGAAAAAAGTCATTCTGTAACAGCTCTTTTACTATATACCTATCAAAAACATACAGCACCAAACTCGCTTTATATCACAATGTATTATAAATGACCAAACCAAATGACACCTAATCAGTTTTATTAAAAATCAAGTACCGAACAGAAGTAATAGTTTTACAATCCTTTCCTGTAAAACATACAATTCAAATGTATATATTGATTATGCTTACTATTTCTATGAATGTTTTTTCTGAAACAGATGGCATAATATCAAATTAAAGTTAGATTGAAATATAAAACTGAATAAATATACAATTGTCCTTGACATTGGTATAATAGACCTAATAAATAGACCATGATAGTACACACACAATCTGTCACTCAGCCAATAGGCATGTCAGGATATTGGTATTTTAACTTGTAATAAAAAGGTATTTTGTAATGAACTAACTATATTACCTATGTCCTTTTTTGTTGCATATACAACCTTGTATGATTTCTTTAATTTCGGCATTGTCCACCTTCTCATACGCCTCAGGTAACACACCCTATGATGTAAATAAGTTACATATTATTAACATAGGTTTGCTGAGTAAATGTTCATGTTTAAATGGCAGTTAAAATACTTTTCATATATATGTGATGTTAAGTCAATTCATGAAAGCAGAATTTTTTTTTTTAAAAACTTTTTTTCCAAAGCTGTGTTTAAGACGCGGTTAGTTTATTTGATTATATTGAAAATAACTACAACATTAACACAAAATATATACATCTGGTTAAAATACAAAGAAAATGGACTTAAAGGGACCTACCTTATAATATAAAAAAAATAAAATATCATCTTAATATATGTCAAAGAATTGTCATTAATTCTGTTAATGTGTTTACAATTTTGTAACAAGGTTAATGTCTTGATAAATTGGTTTATTCAGCCAATCTAACAATCCATGTCTTGAGACATTATAATTTAATATTCGTAACTCTGTGTTTGTTAGATTTATGCCAATAAGACTATATGTACGTTGTGAAGACTGGTAAATATAGGCATACATGACAGGCCCAGAAGACAAGTAAATGTAGGTTTATTGATTGATTGAATATAAAGCGTCATTTTTAAGCCATCGAGGGCTAACAGATCATCAGTTAACGACTGTTTCCTGGGATCCTGAAAGGTTAACCAGTACTCGAGCACACCCCATCTCCGCAAGTAACTAATAACTTTCTCACTTATATCAGCGGTGAGAAACGAATGATAATGAGACACATTGTTGTATATCAATCATCACAGAGACCGATTCCGGGCGGGGATTCGAACTAACGATTCCTTGACTGATAGTCAGGCGCTTAACCAACTGAGCTAATTGGGTCTGGCGGTAAATGTAGGTCAAGATGACATATGTAGACACAGACGACAAGTAAATATAGGTCAAAATGACTAGTAATTATTGGCCAAGATGATGCAAATGTAGGCCCAAATGACAAGAAAATGTAGGACTAGATGAAAAGACTTTTATAAACATGGAGAAAAATTTCACACAACTGAAAAACAAATTGCAGACTAACGAAATGCATATTAAAAAAAGTTTAGATAAATTAACAAAGACTTTTTTAAATAAATGTATATATAAATTTTATATGTCAATGTTTTTAAAATCTTAGAAAAATAAGACCATGTAGACTATGATTGTAAATTTAACAAGACCTTGTAAAAATATTAAAAACTGTGTGTAAATAATTGAACAACTGTAACAAAATGAATACAAGATACAAGCTGCATCTAAAGAAGCCTTGTTAAAATTGATGTTAGAATTATATTGAAGTCAAGTGCAATTAAGGTCGCTGTTAATATAACAAAAATGCAGATAAAAGCACCAACCAATACAACCCTGCTGTTTATCATCATAAAAAGTCGGATACAATTCCTATACTTGATATAAGCGTCCTGTATATAACAGATATATCAATTCAATTTAAAACCTAATTCCACCAACACTTCTTTAATAATGATTTGCATGCATAAAACATCACCTTCCAATCATGGTTACTGGTCCAAATTTATAAATATATATTAAAAAAAAAAAGAGAGCACATTTTCCACTCACACATCAGACTCAGTATTTTATTTAAGTATGGATCTGAGCACATGAACATAAACTGAAGCCCGAGATTGCATATAACTCTTCTTTTTTTTGTTGAGTAATTGGGGCCAGCAGACCAATGTTAGAAATCCATTTGAAAAAAATATATATATATGCAAACCATGGCCAAAATCGTTTATCATCTAAAATAAAGTAAACAGTTTTTTGCAAAGATGAATAAATGTTGGGGAATTTCATACATTGATCCATTTAATATTCCAAAATTATGCAAAGCAACTTGCACTACAGAAGCTGTTATAATCTTAAGTGTATGAGCTTCAAAATGTGTATATATATATCCCATGTATACCTTATACCGCGATATACCTATTACCATGAATGCGCGTATAATAACAATATCCCAGACATGCGCAAAGCTCCAACTTCTGTTATCATTGGCATTTGTTTACATTTTGTATCAGCAACTGTTTATTACTCAGCACACTTAAGTATCTTTATTACTGTTTATTATTGATGCCATTATTTACATGAATGACAAAGTTTTAGACTCGCGGTAATAGGTTCGACCAGTATATATATAAATATATTGCAGTACTCTTGTATCATGTCCTTAACACTTACACTGGTTACTTTTTTGTAAATCTGAGCAGCGTTTGTACATTCTTTGTACGGGTATTCGGACGTGGCCATCTCCAACATGCACATGCCAAAGGCGTACACGTCTACGGACTCGTCATAATGCTCCTCATACATTTCTGGGGCCATGAACTCCGGGGTACCTTAAATACAATAAGACGTAGGAGTCTTTGTTCTCGCTCACTGCAAGGGAAAACGGGTAGGGAAACGATCGTTAGTTAATGGCTCTCAAGATGACATCACTCATGCAGGGTCAAAATACGTACACTACACAGACAGCTTGATTCCATAACTATACAAACGCTTTAACTTATTCTTATCTTCAATAATGCAGACTGCAGCAATGTTGATTTTTTACAGAATGAAAGCAAATTGCACCTTATGTAAACTCTCGTGGAACATAATTCACAGATGTGAAACATTATGGAATTTTATCACAACGAAATGGCAAGATTATATAGTTGAGGATAAGTTGGCAAATCATACTTACATTTTCACGCTAGAGAAAATAAATGACAAATAACAAAAGGTAGATTTCACTTTTGATAAGAATGAATTAGGAACATGGCATACTGGTTGAGTAAATGAATATTTAATGGCTTAATTCTTTTAAACGGCAAGTTCTGGATATCAAGACTTTCTGTGATAAATGTACGTATTCTGACACACTACGTGAGAAAAACCTGAAAAGTAAAAGCTGTTTCAATTAAGTGAAATATCAAAAAGATAATAAATTTAACCCTCAAAACACGCAAACATAATTTACCTTTATTTTTTTTCTTACCTTCGATGCAATGCAAAATCAAGGAAATGTATGGTTTTTCATTTCCAATTCTGAATAAACAGGAAAAGAGAAGCAAAACATTACAGACATTGAAACAAGAATTAGACTTAACTATGAAAAGTATTTAATTAGTTATGTTTGATTTTTCCATAGTTAATGAAAATCTGTTTCATTTCCTTTCTGTTAAAATTATGTACAATAAAATAACATGAACACCAAAACTTTAACAGTTTAAAAATGATAATATAAAAAACCAAAAAAAGTTACAAACATGAGGTTTCCAAAAAAAAAAGCTGAAATAAGTATACACACAGTATATCCATACTTTTTATGTATAAATACTAAAATAGCATTGACTTACCTACTTGTATAGATCTCTATATTCTGTTTCAATCCTTGCTAAACAGAACTCAATATTAATAATATATTAGATCATATAAAATTCTATAGAAGTATGGCAGCATATACACAACAAGTAATAAATAATCAAAGAATTTGGTTTGCCTGAAAAAAAAAATGAATTAAAATTTCTCTTACCTATGACACTTTTGGCAAACGATTTGTTCTTTAAAGTGGCAAGTCCCAAGTCGCCAATTTTCACGGAGCCCGTGGTACCCGTGATGAAGATGTTGTCGCATTTCAGATCCCGGTGAATGACAGGGGGAGTACGTGTGTGTAGATAGAGAAGACCCTTTAGGATCTGTTTGCACCAATTCTTTAGCACCTTTAGGTTGATCTTCTTGAATCTCTTGATGTATCTGTAATATAGACAACAAATAAAAGTGAATACAATTCTGTCATAATTCAAGATACAGTTATATTTCTTTTACTCTGCGCTTCCACACATTGCCCTCCATCAATGTTCCAGGTGATGTTTGATTCCCTTCCATATTTTGAAGACATACTTTGGACAAGCAAATATAACCAAAAATAAAGTATAAAGGGGTGATGATTCTGCCATTATTTATGACAAAGTTATGGTTCTGCACTTCCACACATTTCCCTTTCACCATTGTTCCAAGTGTCGTTGGATTCCATTGTGTACCTTTAGAGTTAGTTCTGGATAAGGATTTGGAAAAACAAAGCGAAAGCTACATGCTCACCATTTGGGAGCATAAAAAATATACATGAAACTTATTTTTGATATAATTATGTAATGCCTGTCTTATCATTGACCCAGGTTAGCAGACCACATAAAACACTAATTTTGAGAATGTTTGTACATTGAAACTTCGACAAGACTCTACTAAATTCCTTTTCATTTTATACTTCTAAGTGTCTCCTGACACTTAACCATTAATGCATGTGCTTGTAAACATTGAATTGTCTCTGACCATAATTGGCCGTTAATAAAACATGGTCTGTTTACTACATGTAGTACAGAAAGACAGCCAATTTGTATTAACAACATCCACTGTGTCAATAAGTGACACATAAATATAACATAATGCCCACACTATTTCCTTAAAACCTCGATCATTCATTTATATTGGTAGTCGTCAATTATAAAATATTTGTGTTAAGTTCGTCTTTCCTATATCACTTTAAACATGTAAGATAGTAAAAGCAGATATAATGAAACTAGGGTGCTTCTATTTTTATAATTAGCAACAGACGTTTTTAAGTATGCAAAGGTCATGTCAACACCATGCACACAATGTACAAAACATATCTCCCCTCCTGTTTGCTCGCCATTGAATAAAAAAAAACCTGGATATCTGCCATTTAATTGTGTAATTGGAAACCTTGCAATAAGTTGGTCAGGTTGGTTTATTGCGCCATTGTAAACATTTTACACCAGAATAATCCAGACTTCACTCTCCCTCAATTCTCTCAATCGATTATTGAAGATAATCATATAATGTGTCTGCCCTGATAGTACAGTTATTATGCTGGAGAACTTGACTTGAATGAAAATATTAAAACCATCAATCAAGAGTTGTCACAAGTTGATACCAATCTTGGCTGAACAACTGTGATCATTATTGCAGTACTTGAATACCTGAACAGTCTTAATAATATATATATATATACACATGTGAACTGATATACTATAAATTGTTTCTATGTAGTCTTATGTCAGCACTAAGTGGTAATTTGCATATAAAATCCATTAAAAACACTTTTACTGACATAATCATTATTCTTTGGTGGCAGTGTTTATTTCAACTCGCACTAAATCCAATATAAATCTTGCATTACATTAACAAATGTTTAATTAATGCTTTTATCTGGGTACAAATCCAACTTATTTGCATGTCCTATGGGTAAAAAAAAATTTTTTCACTTTGTTTAATTAATTATTTTAATAGTTGTTTCTTTTTAAAACTAAGTTTTTCTAAGTACTAATGCTGATCTGCAGTTATTGCATTTCTGAGAAAACTCGTTTTAATCGAGACAAACTAATGAGGTACTATATATGGCTTTATGGGGGAAAGTACCATCTTATTCCAGCGACAATTAACGTACTGAATATAATGACAGTAACCTGACCTGGATTTTTGTTATATTTACATTATATACAGTCAGATATTAATATAATCTGATATCAATATAAATCTAAGTGTAAAGGTCATTATTCTGTCTGTATTTCAAGTCTGCGTCTCATCAAGATAAAGAAACAATAACTGTCGGCACCATTATAAGCAAACAAAGACGTGCTGCTGTTTTATGTCCATAAGTTTTATCGATACCTATTACAAAGCACTATACTATTAGTTAAGGTAGTAACTTTCAGGTATGCTTGTATTCTAAGAATGTTGTGATAGTATGTATACTATGTACTTAACGGAAGTGATTTCAACTTTAGGTCATATATATGTATATTTTGCATCAAACTGTCAAATAAGAATCTATACAAAGTGAAACTGCAATAACTCAACTTTGACTAGGACCATCAAAAACACTCCAGTTTCGTGATGTTTTTTCAAATTATTGCGCGAAAACTAAATACTTATATTTGTGAAAATTACCTTGCTTATATCATTCTTTAATACTACATTTTAGACTGTTTCCAGTAAAACTACATTATAGTTTTGCTGATATTTTATTGACATTGATAATACAAAAGATAAATAAACAGTCAAAATTAAGTTAAGTAAAATTTTAAACAACAGAAACCTGATTCAAAAGTTCATGAACATATCATTCAATACAGTGGACAAAAATCATGGCTTAAAATAGTGACCATGACCGGACATAGCTGGAATTTGGATTTTGTATATCGTCTTGAGGAGGTAAACATATGACCCGAAGTTTCATAAATTGTTCAAGCCCGGGTTTAGATATCATTAATTTACATGAATTAGTGGCTTAATAAGGGTTGAAAGCACCCAACCTTGAACTGTGTCCTTCGACTTAAACCAGCATGGTCAGAATGTGGGTTCTTCAGATTAACAAAACCTTCCTTTATTCTTTTTGTGTAAAATCAAGGCCATCCTTGCAACAATTAGTACAATTATTACAATAAAGACAAAATGGGATTTTATAAGCTGGTAATTTAAGTACATGAATGTAGCTACAGGTGCCCATATCTCTTATACATGATTTACAGTCCCTTCCTATAGAATGTTTGTGCAACTGCAAGGTGGGGATTATTCTTACAACAATGAATTAATGACAGTACAATAACTTTTAGGGTTTTATATCAGATCAGAACAGATAAGACACAAAGCAGAGTTTATAGACTTGTACAATACAATATCTCATCAACTATATATAGAGCTAATTGCAAATAATATTTTACCGGTCAGACATGTATACATGAAAATGTAAATAAACATAGGAACATAAAGCGCACACGCATTCTGACATTAATACATCACAAAAAATCACAAGAGACTCTCAAGAGCCGGTCAATGCTCACCTAGTGTATGAATCTGTTGTTTTTTTTTAAGATTTGCACTCAATATCGATTTTGTGTTTATTAATTAAATTTGTAGCAAAGTACTTTACAAGAGTGTTAATGATGAGTGTAAAATGAACACGTCATACCAATCATCACTCTTCACTAGCAATTTTAGGAAAAACGGACTTGTCAACCTCTCCTTTGGATTGTTTTTAAAGGAGCCAACTTTTCGCAATTAATTAGCTGTATGTGAAAATGGCCAGAGGCTCAGGAATATGTTATGCTTCCCTCAGCCTGTATACATTTGAATGTGGGAACTATTTT
Source organism: Panopea generosa (assembly GCA_029582155.1). Lineage (NCBI taxonomy): Eukaryota > Metazoa > Mollusca > Bivalvia > Adapedonta > Hiatellidae > Panopea > Panopea generosa. Next base: position 48,594,105 of record CM055903.1, on the reverse strand, counting down.
TCCAACAATTAGTGTACATAAGGACAAACATATCTTAAAGGATTTGGTATCACACCTTACTGTATTGTGAAAGTTGTCGCTTTTTTTTGTCTATTTTAATACTCCATTGTGAATAGCCGAGGTTTTAAGGATTGTCAATATTGCACTGCTTGTAACCAGGACTGTACATTTAGGTCTCACATGAGTATGATATATGTTTTAGAGTGAAAAGATTATGTCATAAACATGCGCGTGTAGTGAAACCGAAAGTAATAATAGGTAAGCTGAATAATTTAATGTAATAACAGTCAGAAACTCAAATGAATACCTGTAATCTGATGCTAAATCAATATACCTGTGATCAGGAATACATTTGGCAAAGGTTAAACTACTAAAAATATTGTATTGTTGATATGTCCATCGAAATATATCAAAACATTTTGTTCTATATATACCAAACAAGTCATTTGGCAAATACCTTACATAAAATTTTGTGTTCTATATTTAGTAAATACATACATGTACATGCTAACTAACAAAGGTGCAGAATGTAAGGAATATAATTATGATATAAATAGCCTCTGTATCACAGAAGATACTATATAACATAATTATGCCAAAATTAAAATTTCGTTGTTTGTCGTCTCATTTACATAACCACTTCTCTTTTTTTCCTCTTTAGTGTTTGCAGACAGTATTCGTTTGTAATTTAACAAGGTAATTGCACGTATGTAAGTGACATTAACTGATTTTTTTTAATGAAAATATTTTTTAATAAAGAAAAAAACAACGTACTTAACTACCAGTTTTTGAAACAAGGACCGGGAGAGATGAATAAGCATTATTTTGATGTTAGCATTATTTGATGAGAATGTTCATCCCGACATTCTCATTATTCTTATATCTTATATTACATCTGTCGAGCCAATATTGGGTCATTTATTTTATTTCCATCAAATAAATCATTGTCTGCTGATCAGAAAAAAAGAACTTCAGCTTTTGAGATATTCTTTATATCTAATAAAACAATAAAGGTATGAGAAGTAAAATTCCGATATGATGTGTAATGCTGCGGTGACAGCTGTACTTCAGGTTCTAGTTTATATAGTTCAATAATGGCTAAGCATAGAACTGTAGTCGGTCAGTTTCAACACAAGCAGGCATGCTGTTGGTAAGAGATATGATAATTGAGTTTTACTGATAACTCCTGCCTATCTGGAATTTCACATACAACAGTGTAGCTTCAGATAAAATGGTTAGGTCTGTTTAGTGCAGATTACACACATTTTCTCACAAACAGTAAAATTCTGAACACTAGCTATTTTCATTAGCCTTCTTTATCTGACAGGGAATTGCTCCAGTTTTATCATGCTGAATCATGATTCATTCAGGAATCTGCCTCCCATATTGAAATTTGAGGACTTTTTTATGGACATTTAAACACACCATTTTTTTACAGCTCCGATATAATCTGTGAATATTAAAACCATTTACAAATTAATCTATAACATTCTTGACACCAAGAGCTGCTTGGTGTTGAACAAGGAAGAAAATTTCATTTAAAATTACCGAATTAATGACTGTCAACGGTGGCCTTTTTGCATTCATGGGTTTTCTTTCCTTAGCTGGTACTCATTAGAGTCAACAACAAATAATAAACAATGTTTAATGACATCAATTTATTAATCCCTTGACTCTGTAGCAGCAAACAAAGTTCACTCAACTTCTAACAAATCAAAAAATCAAAAATAATTCAAAACCATAACTAGCACACTATGCAATCGTCCTATCATTGTCAAGTGATCCCTTGATCTCTACTGTCCAGGTTCAATGGCTTAGTAAATACCCCCACCCCCACCTACCATCAAACTATAAGGACTCTCTTTATACCAACAACAACAACAACTGTATCAGAAGGAGTGCTCACTTGAGAGTGATTATATCCAAGGTGCTGTCAAGTTTACCTTGTAATGGTTTTACCACTGCAGTAATAATCAGCTACAAACATTCCTCAACAGTTGAACAAGAACTATTCCATAAATCTGTGTGGAGAAGTCGGCTCAGTCTGTAATCAATCATGACTTACAATTTATTTAAATCTAACAGGCAAGCTATTTTAAACCAATTTATTTATCAACTCTTGATTGCAAAGTACCCTCCTCCACCCCACCGAGTCATTCTCCCATTCTCCTGTGAAGAACCTATGATTGAACCTTCCACCTCTGACGGCAGCATTCAACACTTTACTCATTTAACTACTGACCCACTTATTGCTGCTCTTTTTGTTTTAAAATAGTAATCCAGTAATAATTGTTTTTATGCTGATCTGCTTTAACCCACTTTTCACGGGAATTTACATACCATTATATGTGTGTAAAGGGAGAAAGAATGCGTGGAATTTTAAATCATTTGCTTACTTACTATCCTGCAGGGCCTGCAGTGTTTCATAGTATTTTTTAAATACAAGATTTAAAACACTGGCATAATCATACAAAATTATCACAACCGGTTTCTTTTTTGTTGTTACTGTTCCTGGTTTACACAGTTTTTGTCTATGTAGATCTAGCTATATAATACTAAGCTCTACATCAATTGAACAGTTCTGGTAACAAATCTTGCACAATGTCACCCTGTCATCCTTAATGGAACCAGTTCAGAGCATCTAGAGATAAAAATTCTTTATTCAAGGACATCACAAAAATTGTCATGGTGACCTGTAGAGAAGTTCCGATGATCAATTATAATTATAATCAATGATAGATTTTTTTTAAGTTTGAAAAAGCGTCATTTAGAATTTCTACAATCATAAGTTTTAAATTAGTTTTTGTAATAAATTTGGGGAATATTTCAAACCTCACAATATCAAATGGATTTTATCATTAATTAATAATCAGTGGTTATTTTCAAGAGCGTATTCAATCATCGCTAGTAGTTTTATTTTCAATTCCCAACACTGGTGGTGGGGGATCGGACTGGCAACACTCCAATCCCTGATCTGATGCCCCATCCCCACGTACATCTAGATAACTTGTATCTTAATCCCCATGCATCTCTTAGGTAGAAGCACTATAATGTTTGTCATGATGGAGTGGTCAAGCTTGTCCAAAGCATGATAGGCAAAGATGAGGCTCGACTCAACTGAATACATCTTTAATTTCATGTTTAACTTAAACACAAGATAAATAAACCTGAGGGCATACAATTAATCTCATTAAATAATCAACTGCAAAATCAAACAAAGCTTTTAATATGTGCATGTGTGCACACCAGTAGTTTTCATACATCATCATCCACACCAGTCCTTCTCTCACTCAGTTTTTTTTACCTCATTTTTTAACTGCTAAATGATGAAATAATGTGATGCGGCAATTCAGTACCACACTGGGAGATGAGTAATTGTAGTTGTAACACATCATAACTATATCTCAATATGACAATTAACTGTTTTCTATGTGCCAGCATGACGGATGTTAAAATGTCCGCATCTGTGTCATGAGCCGACACAGACCTTAGTCAACAGTCATCATCTGCTGGAAATAATAATTAATGCCATGAATTTTATTAATCAGGATAATGGTTAAGTGACAACTGATGGAAACTATAGTAACCATTTTTTGGTAAGTTGGGCATTTAGGCTGTACATATGGCAAAAGAAGTCTGAGCAAAAATTGATCAATAATACATTGGACCAGAAAGCGATTCACAGCTTACTTCTTTAACCAAGCTAAAATAAAGTAGTATTAAAGAAGAATATCCTTAGAGTTTACTTACAAACCTATAACCCTGTTCTAGCCTGTTGGTATGTAACAATAACATTGAATGAATGTTGGTTAAAACTAGGGTAGTAAACTTTACAGCAGGGATAAAAATTACGGTGGTTATGAGCCATTATAATCATAAAGAGCAAGTATTCATAGCTTCCAAATTACATTCCATATAAACACTGGAGAGCAATGTATCTGACATTATCACTTTGATCCATTGGCATATACAAACTATGCAATGATATGCATATCTGCTGCCAAGAAAAGCAAAACACAGGAGCGGATGGGGATATGTAGCCAAGAAGAAGAATAAACAATATGTAATGTAAATGACCATGCAGCAAGTTGGCCCTCAAATATTTTTTTTCAATATTCAAAGAAGACATAGAAGAGGCTGTCAAGGAGACTTAAGTACAGATGAGTCAAGTTGGTTGTCAAAGCTAGTGAAGTACAGACTCAGATTGTAAAGGAGATTAGAGTAAAGATGAAGCAAAAGTGGTCAGTCTTCAAGGAGGTTAAGAACAGACACATATTGTAAAGGAGGTTGAAGTAGAGATGACGCAGAAGTGGTCAGTTTTCAAGGCAGTGAAGTACAGACACAGATTGTAGAAGAGGTTGGAGTAGAGATGAAGCAAAATTGGTCAGTCTTCAAGGAGATGAAGAACAGAAACAGATTGTAAAGAAGGTTTGAGTACAGAATGTAAAGAGCGATTGGAGTAGAGATGAAGCAAAAGTGGTCAGTTTTCAAGGATAAAAGTACAGAAACAGATGAGGAAAACTGGTTTTCAAGTGAGTGAAGAAAAATCGTTTTGTCAAGGAGACTTAAGCAACACAATACAAATGAAGAAACCTTGTTATCAAATAGAGGTGCAGGCAAGGAAAGTTGGTTGTCAGACAGATCTATAAATAGCAGTTATATAATGTAAATGTGACAATGAGTAATGATGAAGTATCAAGTAAAAACACAAGGTGTTCACATAAAAGTGTGACATTATAGAAATCACAGTAAACCAGTACATCAGTACATCCAATACATCAGGGCATAATTGAGATGATCTGTCATTGCTGTAAAACCTTACTATTTCCATTCATGACCAAATGACTATATTATGATATAGCTCATGAATGTACAACTTGGTGCAAATTACATCAGGATCTGGTGTGTAACCAACATGGTGTTCAATAAACAGATGGCAGAATTGTATTACTAACTTTATAATTTCATCAATAACAGACCCTCCCGCTGCTACGGTAAGATCTGCTTGGGTAAAGGAACGAACACCTGTAAGACTTCTGTGCATCATCACTGACAGCACCAGGGATTCAAATAACAAAATAACCACCTTTGACCTTTATCTTCAACATTTATCATATATTCCAATATATATTACTTGTGAATCAAGATTTACAAGTAAAACAACATTATAGATGAATGTTTTATTTCACTATCCCTAAAATGAATGTGGTCAGCAGCTGTTCAATTATGCTCCTATCTCAGACAATGATACTGTAGTTTCTCAATGATCTCCAAACACTTCTGGCACTTGTACAAGTTTGAGTTCATTTTTTCATGGTTCAGTGGTGATTTTCAAGTACAGGATTTAGTTTAACCACAAATATGTGCAGATTGCTTGACACAGTTGGGTTGAGATAATGAGATGATATTGTTATAATATGAATGATTGCCCTCAATAAGTTTTTATTTATAATGTAAGAGTTTTTATCCAGTATACTGTACTCCATATATACAAAAATCAAAGACTCCTTCGCCATGACTATGGGCAACATCCTTGAGCAAGACACTTTATCTCATTTATGCTTAATACTACCAACCAGAAAGACTTTGAGCCTGATTTGCCGCAAGTTGTGAGAAATTGTTTCACAATCAATGTAAAACAATTAAGTTAACAAATATACAAGACTGGTAGCCAGTAAATACTACACCTTGAAATATAAGTTTAAGAATCTAAACTATATGTTAGATCAATCAAAGTGGATATGAAAGGAAAATGTATGTCAGGTACACTTAAATGATGTGTGCTGTTACCTACATTTTCGCACATTCAGAATAACTGAAATAAAATGTAGGTGTTACTCATGCCATGGTCATTGAAACTGCTCCAAATGACTGACTGACAGCCCTAAGGAACAATTTTTAAACCCAATAGCTTATAAGAAACTTGACTATACATGTGAAAGCCTGAGATCATCATGACATGGGCAGTGCTAATATCTTAACAAAACAGTGTAAATCAGGTTTCTGTTTTTCTTTGAAACCAATTTTTTTAGAAAATGTTTGACCATTCTAACTCTTAACTTGATACATAATTATTATGACATATTTAGCACATTCCATTAATAGCAATATATTTACACACTAGTAATGAATACAATAAAGTCCTGGCATCCAGACAGTCATAGTAACACAGGTTGCCTGCTGGAAATTGGGTCATCATGCAGAAATATGTACATATCAGTATACTGTATCACACAATTATATCACAATATCACAACATCACATCACTGGGAAGCACGATTTTAATTAAAGTGAACTGATCTGAAAAACAACAAAACTTTAATGCACCAAATTAAAAATACTCTTTTTATCTGCCCTTTTCATACCAACTGCAAAAATATATATCTACACTCAAGGCCACACTTAAAAATATCTCTGTTTCCCCTTGCCCGACCCTAGATTTTAGAACTGGGTAGGTAGGTAGGCTTTTTTTTTTTTTTTTTGAAATCCATAAAAAACATACATGTATTGATAAACAGAGAAACTCAACATCTTATTACCTGATATGGCTATTCCAATACAACAACATAATTCATATTACATGTATTTAATGTGCTCAATACTAACTGCATTGCTTGTAAAAGTGTAGGATTGAAAACTAAGAAAAACTGTAAAAATGAATAGTATTTGTATAACATTTATATATAATAAACTGTACTGTGTTTATTTTGATTGACAAATGAAACTGTATACAATATCACTAGTATTAGTAAATTGGACAGCAGTAACTTAAACTGTTTGCATTTAAAAATGCCTACAGAACTATATCAAAAAATGAAACTGTATATAGAATAATAAGTATTAATCCGTTGGCATTATTTAATATAGTTTATTGGCATTTTTAAATGCAACAGTTTTAGTAACTGCAGTCAAATTTTCTAGTATTAGTCATTCTATATAATAATACAGTTTCTGAACATTGTTTATCAAAATAAACTACCAGAAGTAGTACTAACTTGCCCTGATCAAAGATTCACTTGCCCAGATTTTTATTACCAATATGCAAGAAGATTGTGTCATTCCAATGTTAAATCCCACATTGGCGGTGGCTGATTTTCTTCCTGGTTTGCCTGTTTCGATTTCTTCGTAGAGTTTAAACTTGTCTGATCGATATTGACAGGCATCTCGACAAGAAATTGCATGATAAAGTTATCGTTGATGATCGTTAAATGTTAAATTTACAAATTATATTTACAGCAATGAAATATAGAAAGAATTAATACCGTAACGACTTTGGATCATTACCTTTTTTACAGTTTTCAGATTGTTTATTTTTCGATATCGGCCAAAAGGTTTACTCGTCCGACGGACTAGTTACTGGCAAAATTCACTCGTCCGCAGACAAAAACCAGTCGTTAGGACGAGTGCTTTTGCCGGCCCCTGGTCACAGAAGAAAATTTACATACATGCAGTTCCAATTATTGTAAATCTACGAAATATTTATTAAAATACCAGAACTTAACGCTGTGTGTACCGTGGTCGTAGATATCCGACCAATCATAGCCGTTATTAAAAATAGATTAATTTATGCTCAAAGCTAACCCCCAATCACATTAGAGGAATAAAAATAGATAACTGAATATGCATGAGAGGTTTTCCGAAGTCGCAATATCGGGCATGGGGTAAACACAGCGGGGGTCAATTGTTTCTACTGATTAGTTATGGTCTATAAGCAACAGTTTCACATGTGTTGTATAGAATAGAGATATTTGCAGACCTGTGTATTGTGAAAACTTGCTTGTCCGATTTTTAAGACAAGCCCAGAGCGGCCGAAAATTAAAAAAAAAAAAACTCAGAAATTTTACCGAATAAAATTTTTTCAGTCGGTGCTTTTTTCGTGGGTCGGTCGCGCAAGGGGAAACAAACACTATTTTTATTTAGGCCCAAGATACTGTTGGGTTTGTTTGGGGTTTTTTTTCAGATAAATTTGGAGAAAACTATTTTTTTAATTATCTATAATATCAAACAATAATATCATATACTTTACGTGTACATTGTGTTAACATTTATTGTATTCTTTGAATATATACTAATAATTATTATTTCATCTAAATGGAAATATTGATATGTTTTCTCCCCACTACCTACCCAGGGATGAAAGAGAGCAATCATTTATTTCAAAGTTGGCCTAGAACAAAAGTAGGCCTGCAAAACATGCTTTCAGGAAGAAGTTGGTGTCCACGAGAGGTATAAAGCAGGAAGCAGTTTGTGCATAACAGTGGATTTAACACCATCATGAGGTGAATGAAAGAATAAATGAATGAATGGGGTTTTATGTTTAAACTTATTTATTTACCTCTATTGCGAAAAAAGTTCTTTCAACTTAGGCAAATCACTCTCGAAGTCTTCCTGGTTAGAATCAGTACTAAATAGGTAAAAAGCATATGTGGAAAAAATGTTTTGCTCAAAAACACCACACATAGCCTTGTCGGAGGATCAAACTCATGACCCTTTGATCATGTGTTCAGTGCTCTACCACTAGACCATGTGCTCCACCCGATTACAGCCAGTGTCATAATATTGAGTCGAGACTGGTGATGAAAATGAGAAAAAATGAAAATAATGAACATGAAGATGATATTAGATACGAAAGCACTAAATTCAAATCCCAATCTTGACATGATATTGCAACAACCATACCTCATTTACATATAAAAACCTGGTGCATGGATGCAATAATTTTGTGCTACATTCTCCCAACCTGTGGAAAATCTATCTGTGCATGGGCATAAACAATCACAGAAACAATACTCCAGATCAATATGGACACCATAATTATAGCAAAAAGGAATGTCCAAATTGGAAAGAGTCATTCACTCAATACTCACAAGACATGATAGTAGAAGTGCACAATCTTGATGATATTAGATATGAAAGCACTAAATTCAAATCCCAATCTTGACATGATATTGCAACAACCATACCTCATTTACATATAAAAACCTGGTGCATGGATGCCGTAATTTTGTGCTACATTCTCCCAACCTGTGGAAAATCTATCTATGCATGGGCATAAACAATCACAGAAACAATACTCCAGATCAATATGGACACCATAATTATAGCAAAAAGGAATGTCCAAATTGGAAAGAGTCATTCACTCAATACTCACAAGACATGATAGCAGAAGTGCACAATCATACAAAATCTCTTGTAATAATTTATGAATCAGGGAAATAACCCGGGAATATCTTATTTGCATATACCTAGAAAATATAAACCAGGAAATTATATGAACACCTGTTGATCAATACAAATACAAAATAACAGACAAAACAATCCAAAAATATGTAAGTGATCCTTGAGGAGTTGGTACAGTTAATCTACTCCCACCAGCATTAGAATGTTACATCAAAAGAAATACAACTATCACATACCTTCTGCTTGTGTCTCATAACAAATCAATCAATGGTACAAGTAGTATTACTGTACTAATACCAACATAAGACTGTTACTAGGACAGAGATCTTTCTTTAGTTGCTGTTTTTTTTTTCTTGTTATTAATCATTCTTAACTATTTTTCTAAACATCTGGGATTGGTTTAACAGTGTACTATTACTGTTTTCAGCACAATGTCATGGCAATGTGCAGTTCTAGAACTTGTGTCTTGCATATGGTCAGTTGTGGGTTTGATTCAAGGCCTGGTCGTACATACCACAAGAAATTTTCATAGCATCTTATAAAGCTACAGCATAGAAGGAAGAAAGAAAGAAATAAAAGTGTTTGAGCAGAAATTATATCATTTCACCTTGAATGAGAACTGGCAAATGGGAGAAATAGATATATATATATATATATATATATATATTCAATTTTTACTGCCAATGTCAATATATGTAATTAGTTGTTGTATGGTGTTTAAAGTCGCTTTCAACAATTTTTCAGTCATATCGCGATGGTGTCTACTTGAGACAGTATTCTAAGCGCTGTCACACTGGAGTATCATGCTGCAGACACATGGTACGATACCCCACCCAGTCACATTATAATGACCCCGGGCCGACCAGACCTCGAACTCTCCTCTAAATGCTGAGCATCAAGCGAGGAAGCTTCTAGTACCATTTTTAAAGTCTTTGGTATGACCCGGCTGGGGAATGAACCCACAACCTTCCGCATGCGAGGCGGACGCTCTACCACTAGACCATGCCGTGGTCATATGTAATTAAAACCTCAAACTCAGTAAGTACTCAATTTACTAGAAAATTGTTTTGAAGATTTCTCCTCAGTTGACAGATCTTTGGATGTGCATCATGTCTTTTACCGATGTAACACATGCAACAGCTTTATGTTACATTATGCCAGCTCATTGATTTTCTACAAGCCGCAGAACAGCAGACAAGCAGCCAAATGTAAAGTATGCAAGCAATTTAAAAACACCAGTTTATTGGAAGTTATTTCTGCTTTGCTCAAGTATGATCTTAACACAATCATGTGGGTTGGGTTTTTTTTCAACCATAACACCACCGTTATCCCCCTTGCCATTTTTGTTATTGGTTAAGTATATTATACATAATATTCTATCAGGAGCGGTTCTAGTAAATTTAAAGGCAGTATATATATATATATATATATATATATATATATATATATATATATATATATATATATATAAGGCCACCATTAATAAATTGCTTGTTTGCCACTTCTGACTCATTCCATTTAGGGGTGGGTAGCTAAGTAGGTTGATTCTTTTTTTTTGTAATCAATCAGAGAATCTTTTTAAGGACATGACTGTAAGGACTGAAAATAAATTTAAAAAAAAAAAACTCAAAAAATAAAAAAAATTTGACACCCAAAAATATTTTCCTGACTGGCGGGATTGTTTTGGACAGCCGGAAGTGGCAAACAAACAATTTTTTAATTTAGGCTTAATATATGTATTTCTCTGATTTTTACAATATTTTAGAAGTAGCAAACAACAAACTTTTTCAAATATATAATGCTTAGGTTTACTCACCGGGGATTAATTGCAAACTTATTGAAATAAAGATATCTATTAAAACATGCCAAAATAATACTGTTGCAGAGAGACAGGCAATATATACGTATAAGCACATCTCATAATATTCAGCTTCCCACCATAAATTAAACTATATTTTTTTTTAAACAATTCCGCTGCGTCAAAAGTGGATCAACATTGTATTTCATACTTGAACAACCAAAGCCAACAAATCCGACCAAAACCTGTAGAATCTGGTTAGTCAATTGACCATGACCTCTAAAGGTAACTTATATAAAAACACAGCAATTATTTAGTATATACAGGTACACAAACTGTGATACACACCTCCTGAGATGACACTCAGATACAAGTAGCAAGAATGACTGTTTATTACACAATGATTGTTTGCACAGTATCTTAGATGTTCAAACTGTGGCATTCACATGCCCTTGTTCTAACAGAGCTGACCAGTGTTGTTATCAATGAACAACTATCACAAGAGTTTTAGGCCTGTCAATGAAAAATTTTCAATGGAGTGATTCACAAACAAGTTTGTTTTTTTTTCGAATTAGATCACTGGAGTGTTTAACAAGTTATCTGACATATCTTTGTAGTTACTGAAGAATGTGAAATTTCATTCAGGTTGTCTTACAGACTTCCATGACATATAAGAAAAAGTTTCCATGTATACGTTTTCTGTAATCATCAGTCTTTTTTTTGTTTTTGGCTTTCTTTAACTGGAATTTATTCCTTGTAATTTTCCTTTGCCAGGTACCACTCTGTGTAAACACACTGTCAGTCATGGAACTGTGCAAATGTGCACTGTCAAGTCAAAACACTGTGTAGATGTGCATTGCCAGTAATGACACTGTGGAGATCTGTGCATTGCCAGTAATAGCACTGTGTAGATGTACATTGCCAGTAATGACACTGTGGATATGTGCATTGCCAGTAATATAATTGTGGAGATGTGCACTGCCAGTAATAACACTGTGTAGATGTGCACTGTCAGTATGGAACTGTGTATATTAACATTGCCAGTAAAGACACTGTGTAGATGTGCATTGTCAGTAATGACACTGTGTAGATGTGCATTGTCAGTAATATCACTGTGTAGATGTGCATTATCAGTCATGGCACTGTGTAGATGTGCATAGCCAGTCATTACACTGTGTAAATGTGCACTGTCAGTCATGGCACTGTGTACATGAACACTGTCAGTTATGGCACTGTGTAGATATGCATTGTCAGGCATGGCACTGTGTAGATGTGCATTGCCAGTAATGACATTGTCAATTATGACTGTACATTGTAATGACACTGTGTAAATGTGCATTGTCAGTCATCACAAATTGTGAAGATGTGCTATGTCAGAAATTGCATTGTGTAGATATGCATTGTCAGGCATGGCACTGTGTAAATGTACATTGCCAGTCATAACACTGTGTAGATGTGCAATGTCAGTAATGACACTGTGTAGATATGCATTTTCAGGCATGACACTGTGTAAATGTGCACTGTCACTCATTACACTGTATAGATGTGCATTGTCACTTTGTTTTGACACTGTGTATAATATGTACATTGTCAGTTATGACACTGCGCTGAGGTACATTGCCAATTACCCTACCGAAAGCAGCTGATTAGCATTTTCGCACAAGTTTTTTGACTGGGTGAGGGACTCAACCCTACAATCTCAGGTAACCATGACCCCTCAGCTGAACTTTACTTATATGTAATTATCAACATACATTAATTGAAACCAGTTATCTTTTGGAAAAGAGGCTAATAGTGCAGGTAAATGAAAATTTACAATAATCACACACAAGTGTGTACATACACTTAAAAGAGGGAGCACTTGTGATCTGGGACAGTGAAGATGAATAAGATAGGTGAAGATATCACCACCATTACAATCAGATAAACCCAGTCATACTGACAGGTACAGATCATATCATCATAACATGTAAAACAATATTACATGTCAGATGATCCAGATATGAGGCCAAAGTTCATATTTCACAAAAAGTAGATTGGCTACTAGTATGTAGCAACCATCCCTATATGAATGACATAAACATAACAATCTTTTATATGACGAAAAACATTACACTAATTATCATGATGATTCCATGCTAAGAACAAACTGTTATACTTTTTAGATATAATAATAATAATAATAGTTTATATAAAGTGAGTACTTCACAGTGACCCTGGGCACCAAGCGAACCTTAGATTTCAAAATCTTTATTTGCGCTGCATCTAAAGTAGCATTCTGACCACTGTCCTTTACAACTTAGCAGACCTGGAAGTGTAGTGTTGTCCAATCACGTTCCTAAAAACTAATTTCCAGCCCTTATTAGAATACTAGTTATAAAATAGGGACAATTTCCGGTGTCAAATTTATACCATCAAGCCCAAACCATAATTAATTGGATTACTTCAACCTCAATTATGGTCAAACACTCCTGCATCTTGAGTTCAAAACCTACATTGATACTAAGTGTTAATTTGACCAACTCTGACAGTTAAGCATATCATATCCCCTGGAGTGTCAACTTGCACTCAACTAGGGTTAAATTTTTCAATTACATTAATGAAAAAAGTTTGAATCATGTTATAAAGGCAAAGACTCCAGAAATGCTTTCTAATTTGATAAAATAAAAATGCTGCTTTCTGTAATAATATTTATTTTTTTCGGTAAAATATATAGAGAAAACATGGTAAGCAGGTGGGTAATATGTTTTTTTCAAACCATCATTTATTTTCAAATTGCTTTGAAATAAAGATGACAATGAAATCAAATTTTTCCCATTTTCCCATATCAAATCCATCTTTACATTATTTATATATGCATTACCATAACTATGAAGACACTGACTTCAAAATATTTAGTTTCATATTCATGAAATTCTTTGCTTATTTTATCAAAACTAGAGAAGTTTGAAAAACTCCTAAAATACAAACTGAAATATTCTATGAATCTTTCCCATCATACTGATAAAAGCACATGAAAATAAAATATCTATAGCGCTTTTTGTACAATATATTTAAATAATAAAATAAGGTTTAATGCCATTTTCAATACATCACAGACTATTGTTGGCATATCCATACTGGTAGAAGACCTCAGAATGAACCTCAGTTGAACCACCATAAATGGAGTACCCTTTAATTTCTTAACCGCTTAAAAGTGTTACAGCACTTTTCAAACTATAAAAGCAATGAAGGGTCTGCAAGTGTATTGAGGTGGTTTCATTTCATTATTACACCATGCATATTATATAATTTTCAGAATTGAATGTGAGATGTATAAATTTATTTAAATTACCATGTGTCCCTTTAACATAACCTGCTAATATTTAAATTTCAAATAATTAAACAAATAAAACATCTGCTTTCACTTCAAAATGAGACAAAGTGAAGAGAACTGAGACATGAACTACAAATACAAAGTGAATCATTGTGTATTCCTTCCCCATCTTTCTCCATCACCGTGTTACTGAGACAAGAACAGTTCTACAAATACAAAGTGAATTATTGTGTATTCCTTCCCCATCTTTCTCCATCACCATGTTACTGAGACAAAAACTACTAATACAAAGTGAATCATTGTGTATTCGTTCCCCATCTTCACAGTTACTGAGACAAGAACTACAAATACAAAGTGAATTATTATGTATTTGTTCCCCATCTTTCTCCATCACCATATTACTGAGACAAGAACTACGAATACAAAGTAACTTATTATGTATTCGTTCCCCCATCTTTCTCCATCACCATATTACTGAGACAAGAACTACAAATACAAAGTGACTTATTATGTATTCGTTCCCCCATCTTTCTCAATCACCATATTACTGAGACAAGAACTACAAATACAAAGTGACTTATTGTGTATTCGTTCCCCATCTTTCCCCAGCACCATGTTACTGAGACAAGAACTACTAATACAAAGTGAATTATTGTGTATTCGTTTCCCATCTTTCCCCAGCACCATGTTAGTCTACAACTCACTGTCATTCATTTGACATTTCTCCAAAACTTACTGATTTACTGAGAAATAACAATTTTAAATGCTGCTTGCTGCTCGGAACAGATTGTACACATAGATCAGCATATTTGCTATGTGCAGAAAAGATGGGATAATCAATACTTTTATACCATTGCAGCTGGAGAAGTACAGGGAAGTTGACATGGAGCTATCATAGATAAATTAAAATGGCAACCAGATCCAATAAAACTGAATATACTAGTATATATTATACTAAAATTAATATTGACTTAGTACTAACTGATTTATTCACTTGATCGCAATGTAAGCTCAGTGCTAAATGAATCAAACCATTTCTTATATAAGTATCATATGAGGATGTCTTGCTGAAGAATATTTCACACCAGACTGTGAAGGGAGATAAAAACCAGCAATCCTCCGATCCCAGATCAGGAGTTCTACTAGCAGGCCATGTGCCCCAATTAACAACCAGAACTACATTTTAAACAGCCAATAAAAACAAATGTCACATTAACATCATTTGGAACCTTTTAAAGGTCATTTGTAGCCTAGGATTTGAAATTTGTTATCAAATCCTTCCCAAATACTTTTTTTCCTATGCTTAAAATTGAATAAACGTTAAGGTTACTTTCTGAATTCTCATTCCTCCTAGACATGCTTACTCATCATGGCCAAGGGTATGAGTAGAATTTTCCAGTCCATGACATGTATCAGTAAAATATCATCCTGCAGTCATATTAATGACTGGCATTACCCTCAGACACAAGCAACCTTCTGTAGGAGTCAAGTCGAGTCAGCATTATTAATATACATTAGACTTATAATCTATCAAACATGACTCCAGACTCACTGCACAAACTACATAGTTTCAACAGAAAGTCTGATAATATCAGAGTGTGGTGTCTCAAAACATTCCTCACCCCAACGCACATGTATACATTCATTACTCAGCTGATGTATGTCTGCCTCACATAATTTATCATACCTGAATATTTAACAAACAAAACTATCACAATCTGTAACAGTGGCCTTTGTTTCATCCAAATTTTTTTTAAAAAAGGAACCTCTTCATCAAATATTCAATGGACTAAGCTATCAAGCAGATCTTATTTTATTCCTCGACTTCTGTTTATCAGAAACACCAACCTCAGCCTAGTTCTTCTTTCTTTATTAGAATACTTTTTCACAAAATGTTTTCTAAATAAATTTAAATTGAAGTTGTTTTGGTGAAAATGGTAATGCTGATAGTTGCTCCATCTGCCTGTTATTTAAGTGCCTATAGCATGCCATTTACTTGTCCATCCATTCATCTCGCCCCACTGGTGACAAAGAGTTAAAACATGCTTATATACTCTACCAGTCAGGCCAAGTAACCAGGGATCATTCTGGGATTCAATGGGCAATCAGACGGGGGTATGGGGGCCGCCTAGGTCAAAGGGCAGTGCTTAACAAAAATTAATTAAATTTCTGAAATTACATAATCATTTTTCAAATTGAATATAATTTTCTCAAAGTTTATTTTCTTTCCATTACCTTTTAAATGTCCGTTAAAGAAACATAAACGCCACCGGGAATACTGCCGTAAAACTTGAACCGGCCGATGTTTAAACTGGTATTAAGATGTCGCGTATGCGCTTCTCTATACCTTATAGAAAACAAAATAAAAAGTTTTTCAAATAGGCCAAGAGTACCGGTAGGTCATCCGTACACATTTTTTTTGAAAGTTTTATGATTCCACATTTCATCTTTATATACAAACAACTTAAAACTGGGTATATATCAGTGCTATTGTTGTAGCGTACGTTTGTTTTCACAGATGTTGTCTTAACTATAATATTGCTTCGCGGAAACTTATGATTTTGACCACAAACGCGCAGAAATATGCAATGTGTCTGCTTAGGATCATGATTGAATGCAAAATGCGAAAAACACCGAGGTACCAATTGCATTGATAACTGACGAAAAAAAACACTGAGGATTACCAATTTAACTAAAAGATGTAATAAGCCGACAAGAAACTTTGAAAGGTATGGGCCATACTGAAATTGAATGCGCCAATTCAGTGCACACCAAACTTTTAAGTACGCCATCTGGAATTTTAATGGGTGTATGTAAAGTAAAAAACATTTTTCCTTGCTAAAAATTGCATGTGGGGAAAAAATGCGAAATTTGATCCCTGTACCCCACCCACTTTTCTGTGTAAGAGAGTAACTTGTCCAATATATATTCGCCCCTCCCCCTGCAGTGTTACTGAAGCATATTAACAGCAGCTGTAGACACATCTCCAGACATTTACACCTCCCCAGCAGTTATACAAAATGATGAGTCATTTCACAACTATGACATTTTCCTTGCATGTAAGATACAGAACTCCTACATGTATTCAAATTCAGCACAGTCTTATTTACACTTTATATATTTGATTTAATTTGCTTCCTTATTACTAGCATGCTAGTTACAATTTGTTGTTTTATTCACACTTTTTCGAATTAATAAACTAAATTATAACAGCGAACAAAATTAACATTAACAAACACAATTAATGACTGATGATGCATACAGCTATTTGTTACTGTTCCAATGCTCATTATTTTGTCAGATATAATGGAGTATGCCTTCTTACGGTATTGATTATTAAAAAAACATTGAGTAATGCAAGTATGCAAATAGCCTGCCAGAGAATCAAGATGGATCTGAAACAGGAGCACATTACACACATAACACAACTCACAGGAATGGATTTTTATTAAACTCATTTCCTCTACTGGCCAATGGGAAACATTTAACATCATATTTTTATGATGGCCGTTCAATAGCCTTCCACAAACTGAAATATGTTTATTGTCCTAAAGTGATTAATTTTTATTTTTTTTACTTTATAAAGTATGGATGTTTCACCAAAACAATTACAGTGGGATCAAAAGACAATGAAAGAGAATTGAATAAGAAGTAATAAATCTAAGCTTTTGGTGGGCAGATGAGCAATGAAAAACTCCATGCAATCTCAATGTTGGTGAATGCAGACAAGGGTCATCGGTCATGGAACATTGATCCACTATCTTGCTATCATAATTATATCAGCACATGACACTGATGTAGTGTACTTGCTCAACATATTGTCATTATTCAATTTTGTGGGAAAGTTTTGTGATCAGCTAGGACTTTTGTTCTATGCTCAACACAAGATTTTATGCTCATTTCAAAAACAAATGGACTCGTAATAACAAAATAATTGTAAATACCTGTAGTTCTCTTCCTGAAATCTGCATTAACACTTTCAAAGTTGAGGCTGAGTCATGGGTTTGGTCCTTTATTTGTGTTTTATATGAATTCTGGGTACGAATTTGGAGTAGAACATGAAAAAAGTTTTATAACCTTGGGGACCCACTTCTGACTCCATTTCACAAGACTAACTTTGCGGATCATTTTGTAAATTTTTCCTACCATCTGAATTATTAGTACTGTAGACATATCTTCAACATGCAGACAACTTGCTATTGTGAAATCAGCCAATCAAATAGTGTCACAGGGCAAAGAAGCAGTACAAGGCAGATAGATGGCAATATTCCAAAAAATGGTTCCAAGTTTCTATCAGCCTTTAACATCATGTTACATTACCATGACATTACCTTCAATGTGCTTGATACAAGTTGTTTCATTATTTCGTTATGGTTTCAGGAGTCTCCAAGATTTAATATGTGAACTAAAAGAGCTAAAACTTCAGTTAATATTGTATAAATCTGTTGAGTCAGCTCTGTCTCGACTCAATCTGGGTTGCATGTTTGAATCCTGCCTGGCAACAGTCTCTGTGATGATTTAAGCTATGAACTTTGCTCTATGGCCAAAAATCTCCCACCTCTGAATATGTGAGAAAGTAGTCAGTGACATAAGGTGCGTCTAGTACAGGTCAATCTCCTGGAGGATCGAAGGAATGATGACTATGTTGGGAAAAAAAGTGCAAAAAAACTATACAAAGTTCAACAAACATTTGGTAAATATTTTAAAGTGACAAAATGGTGACTCACGTTTTTAATGTACCAGACGTCATCAGTTCTGTAACCAGTATGATCACTTTCCGCCCTCTCAAGTTCAATTGTTCAAAGGAATCGTAGAATCTGACAATGTTTGGATGCTGCAGCTCTTTCAACATCTCCGCTTCCTCTCGGAACCGTTGACGCTCACTTTTATTCCATTTCTTGTCCTGTAATGAATGTCGCATTGAAATTGATGATTAAAACAATAAATAAATTGTATGTTTGTATGTTTTATCATAAAAAAAACACACAAAAAAATCTTTTTAAAAAACCTCAGCCATAACTGTAATTAGAAAAACTACTCTTTCGCAATTTTGTCAACACTGTTTCATAAATTTCAAACAAAAGGTTTTAGCGATATAGCGTGGACAAGAATTTGGTAATGGACAGAATCAAAGGGCCACAACTCTGAAAAATCATTGAACCAAAACAAGAAGATAATATGCACATCTCCACTAATGGAAGCACTTGATGCATCCGAGCAAGTTTCATAAAATTCCAGTTAATGGTTGGAGAAAAAAAGCCCTGCATATGGCTTCCGTGTTTGGCGTGTGACAGCATTTATTGAAGCACTCGGGATTATTACAAACTGTTAATTGTCAATGCTGGCATGAATCAATCCCTTAAACTATCCTTTAAACCACCATGAGGTAATGGTTATAACAGTTTGTATATCAAGGCTTAGAATTGGTGATTAGAAGATGGGCAATCATCAAATCAAAATATGGCGACGATCTATTGTTTGGTTGTCATTTGATCATTCGCGCAGATTTGCAAGTTTAATATCACGACCCCCCCCCCCCCCCCCCCCCACTGAAAAAATGGGAGCCGAGCTAAAACCGCTTTATATCAGACCGTGTTATAACAGGGCCGCAGTGTATATACTACATATACATATGACAGGTTAATAAGACAGGATGACAGGCTACTGGAGTTAAATAATAGCCTAGCGTTATCTTGATGTATAGTGGACAGTACCGTTTTATGGGTGGGATTTTAAGGTCCGTAATTAAATACTGACCAATTGAAAAGTAACAATGAGTTGACCAATGATAGGAAAGTTGGATATTCAGGGAGAGAAAGATTTTTAGAGAGATAAGTCATTGAGTTAAAACATAGATGCGAACCTGGTAACATGTCAGTTTAGAATAGGTTTAATTTAAACGAGCGAAAGTGAGTTTAAAATGTTAGCTTTGTGACTTTGAACTTATGCAAACTATATAAATATGTGATTAAAATTTCTTATACAAACAACAGTGCTGAGTTGGTTATGCCACAAACTTGGGGATGGACCGACAGCCGCATGGAAAAAACGGCAACTATGTGCTTTCCGGAAAATTTCTGACTACTCATATGACATTGTAACACCTATGTTTCTTTGTTCTCATAAGATAAGTAAGACAAAAACTGTTTGTTTCCTGTTGCTCGACACAGATTGGATAGGCAAATCTTGGAAGGGTTTGTTTTTTGTGTTTTTTTTAAAGAAATTTTAAGAAGGGGGGAAATACTTTCAAGTTTAACGACCAGACAAGACAAGAATAAGAAGAAGTGAAAAATATACGGAATATCCATTTTTATGTCAGTGATGCAGGCAAACAGAGAAGATCTAGCATACTAGACTGTGTAACTTCTTGAAATAAAGTATTTATAAGTATTATTGATGCATACAATGTATTCATCATTTTGTTCATTGACTGTTAAAAAAAATGTGAGAAACAACAATAAAAGCATTCCAGTACAATTAACCAGGATAGACTGTTTCTATACATGAATATCCCTAATTAAAAGCTGACACTGAATTTACACCACAGTCTGACATATTTAAAACTGTGAGAGTGTGAGCTTAATATCTGGAGGCAAAGTAAGACAATTACAGTATAATAATACAACCAGGTGTTACACTGTAACATTATTGTTTTAATTATAATTCAGACAATAAATCTGACATATTTCTGAAATATTTTATGGTCTGCGCAGAGGAATGGGAAGTCACCTTATTATGAGTATCTGACCCATAAATTAGGTAACAAGCGTTATTCAATTGTAGTTCTTAACATTCATGTCTAGTCATATATAATATTGTATAATTGAATTCAGTCACTGGAAAGTCTGTCTGAATGAGTAGGTGATGATCGTTTATGGCAGACCTAGGTAAAGCAACTTTTCAGACTTATAACATGTTATAAAAGGATAATGATGTCTCTCAAGCCAGACAGGCAGTTACTGTTGTACTTCTTTTTTTATTTATCTCAAATCCTAATCTGCTATCACGAGGATTGTCCTCTCTATTCAAAATTGCATAAACTCAATCCATTTTATGAATGAATGGGCAGGCTTACTGCGCCTCATGTGACTAGTTGGAAGATAAATTTATGACTAGTAACGCACTCTACTACATCTAGGAAGGTTTTATTTAAATACGATAACTGAGGACATTAAATAATTGCTTACGTAAAAGCAGGTATACTTAACGGTGATCAAACAAACTGGTATTGACATAAAATCATTATGTAGATATGGAGTAGATAATGGGAATACAGGTCAGCATTATTAACTGCGTTATAAATTTTAACTGAATACCTATCCTAGATTTTGAACATGGACTTTCCAATATACATATATACGTGTCTTGAAAGCGTGACCGTCTCATAAACCTAATAAGGGCAATATAATTACAACCTCACAAAATCACATAATTTCACTTCAAATGGGACCATCAGTATGTTGAAGCAAAACTAAACTATAACCACTTGAAGATCATGAGAAATTGATATTTAAAACCCACAAAACTTGAAATGCTCAATTTAATACAAGACGGACCAAGGCTTTAAATATGTTTAGCAAACATTACACAACTGGAGTATACAAGCCTCAGATCATCTTGTAATGGAGGCAGTACAGGACTGTATATTGAAATGGAAAACCTGGGTTTATGGTTACCTGACCAACCCTTACAATAGACTCCTGATCCCAACTACCAGTATTTGTTTTTTTAAGTATGAAAAACTGCGAAACAAATATGCTTAAATGTGCCAAGAAAATTATATTTGTATTGATCCTTATTGATTTCCTATTATAATTAGTTTATTTTTATAGAAAAGAAAAAGTTATAATCAATTTGCATATATTAATTCATAATTATGACATTTTATCCATGACATAAAAAAAGGAGGGGGTGGGGATAGAAAAGAAACAAGAGTTGTCAGAAGACCAACAAAGCTCGCCTCTGGGATTCTAAGTCCAAAAAGGGCCATAACTGTGCCAAAATGCAATCCAGAGTTATGGTTCTTGTCTCTGTGTGTTCCATTGATGATGGTGAACACACATGCAAAGTTTCATTCACATCCAATGAGTGGTTGCATAGATATCTTAAACTTAAACTCAAAAGTTTAACCTGGGTGTCTACAGATGACGCCGCCTCTGACGTCATGGCAATAGCTTGTCTTGGACTTCGTCCCGGTGAAATAATAATTGTCTACCTACCCCATTTTTGGGGGTCAATTAACCCAAAACACAGGTATTTTTTGTGGCCTTATCCAGTTGTAGGAGAGAACATGTTCATGTGAGTTAATTGTAAGAAGCAGAACACATGCATATGCCCTACTTGTAAGGGAGGCAGAACAATACATGTACATAATATGTGGCCTACTTGTAAGAGAGGCAGATTTATAATGCCTGCATGACAAACACTAAGCCGCTGACAGGGATCAAACTACAATTTAGAAATTATGTTACACTCAATCAGAATCTACAGGGAGAATAATAAAAACATAACTTTCCTGACTATGTCAACCACCAAAGACTTGTGATCAATGTCTAACATAAAAGCAGATGATCTGCTTGAGAGTAATATAAGTAAAGTTGAAATTGTTTTGTCTTGAATAATGGATCAAATCCAATTGTCACTAATGACCATCCTGGATACTGTACATAATTTACAGGTGACCTCGTCAACAACATAGGCTGGCTTAAGGTGATAATGAATAATTGAAATGAATGTCTTTAAATTTGCCATTATGTGTAACACATAATGGCAATTTCATTGATTTTTCCATATCCTGACAAAGCGTATCAATAAATACATGTATGTTACTTCATTACAGAACTTACAAATCCATCAACAATCATAACAAAGATTTTTAGCAGGTTGAAGAATGAATTAAAATGTTAGTTACAGGATATTCTTATCAGAGACAGACATTCTCTGGGTGAAACTCAATCCATGCTAAACATAACTGGCTGCATTCACGTGAGAGGTTCTGCTAAACAATTACTTGATGTCATTAGTAAACAGAATATTGTGTCTTTAGAGACTGCTACTGAAGTTGTACTACATCTACCAGGGAACTGGATTAAATTAAATCATTTCTTCCATTTCAATGTAACTATTTAGATTATAGTAGAATGAAATGGGAAGAGTGATTATCACTGTTTCCATGTAATGTTTAGAATATAGTAGAATGACATTGGAAGAGATAACCATTTCTTCCATGTGAATGTTTTGTTTAGAATATAGTAGAATGACATTGGAAGAGATAACCATTTCTTCCATGTGAGTGTTTTGTTTAGAATATAGTAGAATGACATTGGAAGAGATAACCATTTCTTCCATGTGAGTGTTTTGTTTAGAATATAGTAGAATGACATTGGAAGAGATAACCATTTCTTCCATGTGAGTGTTTGTTTAGAATATAGTAGAATGACATTGGAAGAGATAAGGGTAGTTCTCAGTTATTCAGCAATTCAGTACCATGGAACTTTGATTATAATTTGTAATAAAAATAAAGCTTATTTGACATGTTTGTTGTGTTAATACTTTTAGATATGATCTGAATGAATAGTAAAGATAGTTTTATGGAGACATGGTCAGAAAGAAAAAAATTACAACATTTTTAAATTGAAAAATGCCAGTTTTGACAGGGTCCATTTTGGGACATTTTACCATCAGTATATACAATAAAGTTGTATTGTTACTTTCCGATGGATTATAAAGTCATTATTTATGGTAACTGTAAAACCATAAATAAAATTAAAATATAAGCATCTCTAAAAGACTAAAATGCCGATAAAAAGTTGATTTTAATAGAAATTAAATTCTGCGTATGGACGTTACGGTGTCGGTCAATTTTTGTATGAAACTCTGGCATCTATTTTTAGACAATACAAGCATGGACAACATCATTTGCATGTGGGGGTGTTAGGTTGTTTGTTTAAAGTTACCTTGTAAAGTAGAGTGATATACAGGATTTCACAATAAAAAAATATCACCAAACTTTCCTCAATGTATAAATGTCGGTCAATTTGTAACGTCCAAAACGAATCGTCGTAAATTATCAATTTTACGATCGTATCATATCTAACACCCCTCAATGGATAAATAAACGTGTCCAAAACGCGTCATCAGTTTGTGTGTACACAACTCTACCACCAGCAGGGAGAATATAGAGGTAAGTGTTGTCGGTCAATCAAAAAGTCAGAGTAACATCCAGAACATTTCATCACTTTATTGATAAAACATTAAAAGGGAATCAATGTACTATTGTGATGATTGCAAACAATAAAAAATGGATGTTAATCGAAAGAAAAGACGGAAATTGCCGTATTGACGCAGCTAGCGGTGCGTGTTATGTCTGTAAATCAAATGAGTATATGAACGTTATACCTTGACATTTTATCGTGTTTTGGATGTTACTATTTGACATGGTCAACTTGTCTAAACCAAATGTCCTACGCTTTAATGTAATTAATAACCATTATGTATTACCCAGTATTTGATATCATACCATTTTCTCTGTAAATGAACGCAACAATTCTAGTTTGTCTATTCTGTCACCAAATATCTCCTCGTCGTGTTTTGGACGTTACGTTTGCGGACGTTAGGTAATGTTGTGGATGTGACATTGACATTTGTTTCTACTTGAATGTGTAACATCCAAAACTGATTTTATATTATCTCTAATTGAAATAATATGAGAGACAAGAAGATTAACAATTAATTATCCTTTTTTGGTAGAAATTGAGTTGACCTAAGTATGAGTTTGCCAGTACTCCCGATAAATAAGAAATATTATCAATTCATGGATGTTTTCTTTGTTATGGATGTTACATTTGACACAAGAATTTTGGAACAAACAATTATGTGTTAAAGTCTGAAACATAAATTACTAATTAATTGATCTAAGTTTACAAAATATCCTTTAGAATGTTATTCTCATGTTAACAGTTTAATTTTTAAAAATTTAATTGTAAATAATAATGCTTAGTACCAGTATTAATGATATAAAATATATATATATATTAAAAATAATAACTACAAACGATACTAATTTTGTTCTCTTAATTACTTTAAGAAAATCTCATGCCCATAATTATGTTGCTTTATCATTTAATTTAAATAAATACAGACAAAAAATAACTACAAATTTATTAAGAAACATTTTTTTATGTCCAGGTTGATCAATGGCCATGGGTTTGTTAATTAAAACCATTTCCTCGAGTGTGGAGATCTTTGGCAGCTCTAGGAGACCAGGCACAGTGATCTTTGAGGATATTGCGAGTGTTATCTCCTCTCCAGATTTGGCTATGAGTGGACTTAGGAGATTCTTCTATGTATTCAAAGGTAAGAACAGTGCCAATACAATTTAATATCAGTTTAGATAAAATAAAAGTAAATTGCCTTCTTACTCTCTCCCAGTAGGATTAATATACTAATTATTTACTTTTATAGCGCTATAACTTTGTTATATGTGTACAAATAAACTTTTTGACTGTATAAAATACTTAATAATAATATAAAAACTTTCATTTGTGTATTTTCAGACCTTTGAGATGTCTCAGGAAGTAGTGAAGATGCCATTTTAATAGCAACAAAAGATTCTTTAGAGATCAAAAGAAGAAAAAACGTTGAAATATTATTCACTGACATATATGGATATAGTTGATTATTCTTCCAATAAATTTTAAATGCCATTTGTCAGAAGAGACTTGTATACTTTGTCAATACCTTTTCTAGTTGGGGGTCTCATTTATATACTATAGATATACTAAGTGCTGCTAGTCTAGTTCACAAAGTTTTGGAAAGCACTGTAATAATACAGTGAGCAGATAGACGCTTTAAGTGATTTCCTATACTAGTTGGTTGGTGGGGCTCATAAACTTTATTTATAGTATATACTACTAGCAGCCAAGTACACAGATGTTGGGAAATCCTTCTTATAATACAGTTAGCACATGTAGATAAATACTAGAAGTAAGACAACATAATTTATTTATTTCAATATTACTAATATAACCCTTTAATATTACTAGTAGTTGTTCAGTAGTTAGCAGTGAAACGAGTTCAAACCACTAAAGTACAAGTTTAAATATGTATACTAGGATAAAATGTTATAACACATGGCCAAGTGTGATGAGATGTACACTATCAACAACAATATAACAACAATTATAAAACAATACAGAAGTAATCTTGTAATTTGTGTATGTTGTGGACGTTATTTTTAAGTTGTGGACGTTACATATTTGCATATTTGTCAATTGTCAAAGAGTAACCTCCATATGAATTGTGACAAACTATTCTGATATATGTATGTCAGTTTGAAGTTAATATGAAAAATCACAAGGATATGTTCTCTAATTGAAAGTTTTGAGTACTATTTCAGTTTGTTCGGATATAGATAGCAACACGCTGAACTTTTATCATATAAATTTTGAGTAACATCCACAACTACAAAATATATATAATTACTTTCGTTCTGGTTATATTTGATTTTTTCTATAATTATTATTTCATAGGTATTCTCCAGTCTTATCTAATAATCATAAGTTATTGTATTGAAATCACCCATTAAATGCATAAACTATTGTCAATAAATAAAATGTAACGTCCAAAACCTTGAGGTTACCATACATAAATTTTAATTTACATGATTTTCTTGTCACAAACTATCTTTTTATTATTAAAATCATACAGAGGAATGTTTAAACTACATTTTAACACCAAAATATTTACTCTAAGTTATAATTTCATAAATCCATCATTGTGTCTGGAAATTTGCTGAATAACTGAGAACTACCCATAACCATTTCTTCCATGTGACTGTTTTGTTTAGAATATAGTAGAATGACATTGGAAGAGATAACCATTTCTTCCATGTGAATGTTTTGTTTAGAATATAGAAGAATGAAATTAGGAGTGATTATCATTTCTTCCACATGAATGTTTTATTTAGATTAAAGTTATTAGAAGGAAATTGGAACAGTGATTATCACTTCTTTAATTCCAATATTTTGTTTAGATTATATAAATAGAATAATGAAGAGTAAGCAACAGCAAAATGTAATCCTAAAATTTCCATGATGCCCAAACATTGGATAGTATAGTCGACTGTCATAAATTTACAGTATTTGTTTCAAGGAAAATGGCATGATATTTATAATGTAATAACAAGGCAACAGGTGACCAGCATATGTATGTAATTTATAGAAAATGTTTTTATAATTAGCGCAATGAAATGCATTTATCAGAAAAAGTCCAATGATTGAATTATTTTTTTGAAATCTTTTATGTGCACAATGCCATGTAAATAGATGAAATTACATGGGAAACTATGAATACAGTGGTGAACCCATGTGAATTAATGGTATGGAGTGGTGTTCAACAAACTGAGGAAAACATATTCGCTTTAGTTAACATTTTTGCAGATCTATAACTTTTTAATATTTCATGATAACATATATAAATGCCATATCTGTATAGAATTAACCATTGAGTGCTATCAAGTGGTCATGTAAAAACTTGTATTTTTTGCACCACTCCATACCATAAGGTCACATTGAGAAAATATTCAAATGTCAGCACGAAAAAAGAACACAATCCTGAATGACATAGTAAGTTTGTTTTTTTTGGAAAGAGGGAAGAGTAAAACAGCTAAATCAGATGAAGTGCCGACATAGTTTTAAAGAGATATGTCATTAACAGGTCCAACAGATCACACGTGTAAGAGACGACAAGTAATGAGGACAAAGTAATTCATAGTTGTTTACCAAGCTTAAAGTAGGTAGCACAAAAATAACATACATCATACTTGTAACTGAACCCTAATCAAATTTGGTTTTAAGGGGATTAAACAGAGATGTGCAATACTGGACTAAAGCAAGATGTGTAATAATAGACGTAAAGATGGGTAATAATGGACATTATAAAGAATATGTGTATTAAATATGTTTCGCCACTTATTGTGTTGGTTTTGGGTACAAAGTTTTGAGTTCAATTCTATCAGTGAACAAATCAATTGCTAATGTCTTTTGTCTAAAAACATAGAAAACTCACCAAAAAAAAAAACCCCAACAGATTGGACTGCAAGGCTTTACAAAAGCATCAAAACATAAATGAATTTCTAAACATCCAACGACATGAGAAAATGACTTTAGGATGACTTTTGTAAATGAAAATATAAAAATAGAAAGCACAGATTGAAAGACACCACCTAACCTTTCATCTGATATAACATCCACAACTGCCTATATGCTTTATGTTTATGTATTGGTCAAGGTAAACATCAGGGGCTAAAAACAGTTCAAGTCAGAGGTCCGAAACCTTTTCGCTGTCAAGACGTTTGCAATTTTACTTGAGCTTACTACATTGTACCTTTCAAAAAGAAAAAAATCATTGTAGAATGTATCTCAGAGATAAGCATGTAACTAATGCCAAAGAAGTTCCTAATATTTTATCATGCATATTTTTATTTGAAGTTAAAAGAGTGCAAATGATCAATATTGAAACCATATAAGAAAAGGAACAAAAAAGATGGGAAATATGATAAATTAACATGCTCATAGTTTCCTAAAACAAGTGGTGATGGTTATTTACAACAAAGCTACCAGCAAAATAAGTTACTGCTGTCAAAAATATCTTCAAATGGTTGACAAAACTTAGGTATGTTGTGTAGGGGCACATCAAACTTTAAAAACGAACCTTTAAAGAACCATGATGGAAGTAAGGAACACAGTACATTTGAGGGAAAAAATTTCTTGTTAAATGTTTTATGCAGTAAAATTATTGCAGACAAAAGTATGCTGGGAGGTCTCGGACTGCTGGTACTATCCACTATTTTAAGCCCCTGTAAATGCATACACAAACACACACACGTGTACTTACAACTGAAAAGTCTGCCCTTTCCTATGAAAGCAAACAACAAATGGTCACATATTGTACAATCTTGTGAATTCTATGCTTATCATAATATGTATATACTGTAACCAAAAACCTTCAAAATAAATCTTAAAAATTTGTTGACCATAAGAGTAGATCATGTGGCACTATAGAAACTACTGGACCATAATTATGTTTTAAAATGGCTACTTAAGTATTACCATGATAGGAGCTGAAACTGAACTTTATGTTCCGCACTTCAATCAATCACTTATTATAATCAAGAGCAGCAAGAACTTGTAGTCAAAGTGTCATACTATATAACATACTTAAAATTTAAGATATGAACACTGCGCACATAAATTCTGAATGACCTAGTTCAATTAAAATTACACGGGTCTGACAGCTAAAGCAAGGATGCCAGACCCCAAACTAGCACTATTTTAACCCCTGGACACTGTTTTAAAATTGAATTGTTGACAGACCGATGGACATGATAATACCACCAAAGATCTGAAATTGCAAATTTATGCAATTAAGTATAAAAAAAAAACTACTTAAATATATAATAAAGATAACAAAACTAAATCCAAGAAATGGTCCAACTTTACTGACAGATATATTTGTCATTTGTATCAAATGCAGCTGAAGGTGAAATGTTGTTAGAGGTGGAGTATGTCCAAACGTCACTTTGCTATTAAAACTGATGTATACATAAATTCAGATCTATTCAACATACATACATGTGAATTTTTATCACTTTATGTCATGTCATGTGACAGTCTATCTGCACTTTTCAAAACGCTGCCTGACTGTCTCATGACAATGATTAGCTCAACAAACTCCGCCTATAACAACATTTAACCCATGTATGACAGGAGTGCTGGGTGAACCTGCATTCCCAAACTTCTACATGCCTTGAACACAGTGGTACAATATGCACTAGATATTGCTCTAAAATGATAAAAAAAAATGGAATAAATTAATTTTGATCAACAAGGCTTGATGAAACCCATTTATCTGTTGTTTGCTATGACTACAGTACACAAATTAATGTGTAAATGCTCCCAACCATGAGGAATGAATAAAATCAGAAAAAAATCATGATTGAATGTCAACCTTATCACTTGATAAAATGGGTAATATCATTATGTGCACATTTCACCCAATGTCCACATAGTTTCTTAGCATTTTTGAAAATTCAGACATGTATCACTTTTTCACTAAACACACAAAACAAGTTTCAGCATTAAATATATTGAAATGGATGAGAAATTGGTGTAAATATATCTTAAAGGCAGGTATATTGAAAATGTTGTCACAAATGGTATACTGTTCTGTGTATTGCATTTTTGTGTACTTGATGGTAAAAAGTTTCATTTGTAAGCTATTGTTATCGTTCTACTGAAGTTACCATGCTCTAAATACAAAAGTTTTATGAGAAGATCTTACCAAAGTACTTCGTAATGAAGAATACATTTCCTTACATATATCTTACTTTTATATATCAGATACAACAAGTGGACATCTGCATAAATCTAAAAAAGCACACAATGTCGTCTTGAACAAGAAAAAATATATTTACTCAATTTACTGTAACACATTACCCAATATGATAGTTGTAACTGCACAATATGTATGCACATTCATTAAATACTTTCAAGATCTGAAGGACCGCGGTGTGGTCTAGTGGTAGAGTGTCCGCCTCGCATGTGGAAGGTCGTGGGTTCAATCCCCGGCCGGATAATACCAAAGACTTTAAAAATGGTACTAGAAGCTTCCTCGCTTGACTTTCAGCATTTAGAGGAGAGTTCTAGGTCTGGTCGGCCCGGTGTCAGTATGTGACTGGGTGGGGTATCATACCATGTGTCTGCGGCATGATACTCCAGTGTGACAGCTCTTAGAATACTGTCTCAAGTAGACAACGTCGCGATATGACTGAAAAATTGTTGAAAGCAACGCTAAACACCATACAATATTCAAGATCTGACCAGACAACTGATGAAAAATACACACACAGGATTGGAAAAACAGAAGCTAGCCAAGAGTTGGTTACAGAAGCAAGTGAAATAAAGGCGCTCTCCCTATTCACTGGCAAGTTCTAGTGTAAGGAATGTCAAGAAAGCTATAGACTTGTTTCTGAACAAAATGGCAACTTTTTACAACATTCATACCAACTATTGACTAATTTATTCATTTTTACATTGTAAGTAAAATCCCAAATGTGAAGTGTGAAAGTTAACAAAACTTACTTGGTGGAAAACAGATCAGTAAGATCACAACTACTTAAAAACTTGGTATTGTTATTTAGGGATGATGAAAAGCACGTTTTTCTCCAACTGAACCCCAAAAATTTCCCAAATGTATAGTTTTAATTGTCCGACAGAGGAGAACTTTGTTAAATTTAAAAACATTGGATGGAGAATGGCAAAATATCCACTGGACATGATAATGAAATATTAGAACATGATCTTAACAGTATTTATATTTGCTTTATTTCCAAGTTTGCCAAAAGCTTTAAAAAGAATCCTATTGTCCCTCAATTGTACTCAATTCCCACTCTCGAAGGCTTGGGCCTCTTCCAAATTTCTAAGAAAAAAGCTTTGTTTAAATTCATATAAATATTCAAAAGAGGATAATATACAACACTGAATGAAATGCACATTTTGTTTAATTGGTAATAGTTTGAACCTCTGGGTGTCTAAGGCCAAAAAGGTCCATAAATGTGCCAAAATGCAATCCAGAGTTATAGTTCTTATCTCTGTGTGTTCCACTGATGGTGGTAAACACACATGCAAAGTTTCATTCATATCCAATGAGTGGTTGCATAGATATCTGAAACTTGTACGCAAAAGTTTAACCTGGGTGTCTGCAGACGACAACGCCGGTCATGACAATAGCTCTCCTTGGACTTTGTCCTGGCGAGCTAAAAACAGTGATGCGGACATGTAAAATGTTTTAAACATAAGGTTTAATTTCAACATTTTGATTTCCCCTATTTTCATCATTATTTGCCCCTATTTAAGGGACCTGCCCCCCATTACACAAAAGTCAAACAAAACACTGTACCTAGACATGTTACAATAATTGTGAAAAGGTAAACAATATACATGGTTATTTTCACTCGTAACAAAAAATATTTTTCCTGAATTACCTGCAACTCACACCATGCAACAGCTACACCAGTGTCTGTGTCTAGACCTTT
Source organism: Panopea generosa (assembly GCA_029582155.1). Taxonomy (NCBI): domain Eukaryota; kingdom Metazoa; phylum Mollusca; class Bivalvia; order Adapedonta; family Hiatellidae; genus Panopea; species Panopea generosa. Next base: position 48,561,717 of record CM055903.1, on the reverse strand, counting down.
ATAAACAGTTTTGAATGATCCCCTTCCAATCTCAATGTCAAATTTGAAGAATCTACCATTTTCGGATTGAGCTACGGCTTTTTCTTCAACTTCATCTTTCTTTTCTTCTTCACCATCCTTCTTTATTTCAGTAGCAGTTTTGTCGCTTGTACCACTTGATGTCCCAAGTCCTGAATCTACAATTTTTTCATCTTTTTTATCACAATTTTTTTCAAGTTTTACTACAGGTTCTTTGGAAACCAAATCATTTTTTTCATCCGAGTCAGATGTCTTACATTTAACCTCGGAAGTAGCAATAACGGAACTCTCTGGACCACCTATTTCAACAACTGTAGTTGTATCATCTATAGTAACTGATTTTTTCAATTTATTTCTATTTCTCTCTATTGTTTCTTTATTATCTACATTATTTGTATCACAAATGCTTTTTTCTATATTACACTCTTCCTTATTTGCACCAGCCTGTTTTTGAGCAGCTTCTGTAGAACTTTCACCATTCATATTTTCAGGAGGCTCAGTTGGTTCAGACCCAATTGATTGAGTTGCACTTTTAGTCCTTGCTTTGCTATCTTGCTTAATATCATGAAAACTACTTTTAGCATCTGTTTCTGCTGTATCAGAATCATCCTCAACAGGATCTGTAGGAAGACTAAACGATCTAATTCTCTTGTGCGTCTCGATTGCACGTTCATTTTTTTCACCAATATGTGAACTTGAACCTGATGGTATCTTACTTGGAATCATATGGACTTGCTTCTTGGATGTACTTGCAAGTTTATCTTTTTCAGATTGTGCTTCCATTTTCCCAGTTACATCTTCAGAAATGCACCGCCTGTCACGGCCAGTCTGAACCCTCCTGAACCTAGAGTTTGTCAAATTTGTTCTCAACACACTATGATTTTCTGGCGATTGTCTATCACTTCTTGTATTAAATTGGTATGAACGATGTGACAGCTTCTGTCCCATCTCACCTGGGGTTCGTCTTAACGCTTTCACTTTGTTAGTTTTATGTTGTTGCTTTGGGGAACCTTGAGATTCCTCCTTTCTGTTGCTTTTCGGGATTTCTCCATTAACAGAAGTCGGAATGGATGAGTGCCTACTCATACTTGTATCCGCTCCCCAGACGCGAATTTAGTAAACTAAAATTACCAACACTGTTAATACTCCCAAAAATACAATGTTTGGAAGACACTTGTAGTATTTTCTACCCAAGAAAAAACATTTTCATTTTATTTGATACTTTTTTATCAGCCCTACATTTGTCACTGGTACAACCAATGAATCCGTGGACATGGTTAGCATGACCGATGGCAATTTTGTTTTCCATTGTTTATATTATAAGTTCTAATATATTATATAAGTATAGATTAAAAAGTCGCTAAGCTCAATAGTTGTCAGTAGATTAAAATACTAAAACGCACGACAGAGAAACATTAAAAAACATTCAACATATTTCGACCAGACATTGCACGTCTCGTGCACTTCTATCAAATCAATTAAGTTCAAAACAGACCTTCTCACCGCAATAACTGCAAAAACAAGGTTCAATAACTGAAGCACATATATAAATCCAATGGCAACAAAATATATATTCCTAGTCTAATTATGTTCAACACTGAATTTCGTGAAATTCGGTCATCACCATCTTCTTTTTATTTTCCACTTCCGGGCAAAATAAATGTCAAAAATTGTTGCTTTTAAGGTGACACTGAACTTCATTCATGTATTCAGAAAATTAATTATCATCATATACACATATACGAGACAACAAGAATAAATCCTTTCCAAATAACGGTTTCTGTTTACGTTTCTAACCCAGTCCTTCGACAATCAATGGCGACTCGAATTCTCATTGAGCGTTAAAGAAAATAGTTCCTAAAACGTCTGCGCGCATTAATTTTGACAATTAAACTAATATTTTCATAAACAGTAAAAAAGCAATAACAAGCAATATGATGTAAAATAATCAATCGGTCTTGATTATTTTTATTAAAAAATGATTTACTAACACAATAGGATCTATACATATTTTTCAACTAAAATATGTTTAAGACCTAGATAGAAGAGATGTAAATCGCCGGAACTAGTTGTGACTCATACGGTCTCACACAAGTTTTTTTTAAGACAGTGTTCCATATGTCGGTCCCGTCCGCTTGTTATCATTGGAACAAAAACAGTTTCGACTTCATGTCTTCTCAAATTGATGTCTTCATAATGTCAGAATACTCCGTGAAGCAGATATAACGTTAACAATACCCGTAGCATTTCTTCCATAAATAGACACTGTCAGCGACTCAATTACAATTGATTATATGTCTCTGACTAGAATACATAATTTATCAAAGGCTTATATAGAGATCTATATATAAGTTCTTGAATCTATTTGTACTTTGTATGTAATAAACAGAGACAAAGTGATAACAAATAAAATAAAGCAGTAATGAAACAAAATTGATATATATCTAATATTAATTAAAATTTAAACAAAACTAATTAATTCACTGTTAGTAGTGTAACCGATTAGTTTAAACTTATTTATTTTACTTCGATTGTGAAACAAGTTCTTATAACTTAGGCAAATCATGCCCGAAGTCTTCCAGATTAGAACCAGTACTAAGCATATGCGGAAAAGTGTCTTGCTCAAGGACACCACATATAGCCGTGGCGAAGGATCGAACCCACGACCCTCCGATCATGGGTTCGGTGCTCTACCACTGGACCATATAACCGATTAATAAATATAATGGCACATATAACATATACAAACAAATAATGTGATTAAATAGATAGAATTTGATACATATTCCTGAAGTTAACCATATGCAATTAGTCACGAAGCCAACTTTATATACTGTGAGGACTTAATCCAATAAGACATTTAGCATCTATATACATGCATATGTAGTATATCTGGTTCAACTTAAACTGGAATATAAAATATGCTCCCACCACCGGGAGGAGGCACTCCCTATAGCTTGGTTAGTACATATGTGCCGCCGTTTTGTCCCCTCTTTTTGGACATGTGATGTACGTAGAGTTCTGACTCCTAATTCTTTTGCATAATGCGATGTAGAGCTTTTACCCTCCTTTCTACACACAAAATGTAAACTTTGACTCCTTGTTCAATCCTTAATAAAACTGTTGAAATATATAGCTGCGTAAATGTTTTTTTTACTGCAATACATTTTCTTCAAATGCAAAAAAATAAATATTTAGTTCATTAGACACATGTTTATAATGTTTAATGAAATCTAAGAGCTTTTGCCATTGTTTAGACAAAGTTTAATTTAGATTAAATCTAGAGTTTTGACCCCTATATTTAATTTGTTTGAATGTAGAGTTTCAACCCCTATAACTGGTTTGAATGTAGAGCTTTGGCCTCCAAATTTAGGCTGCAATGTAGAGTTCGTGCCTATGTTTTGAAGTGCACAAGGCACATATGTATCCATTTTCAGGTCAAGTGCCTCCCCCGAACACCACCTTCTCTCTCCCTACCAAAATACATTGTCTAATGAATCTATATATTTATTGAATATACATGTATATCTGATCAGTGACTTAATCACTGAGATCGGCAGGCTAATATATATTCGATATACGGCTGAAGTTTCTGGTGACACATTTAGTAATTCTTTAATAACCCGCGGAAACTTTGTCTTATGTTGAAACACTGTTAACAGTGAAAAAATTATCATCAACATCTAAGTGCCTTACTTTAAAAAAGCGTTAAAAAAGAGTAAATTATCAAACAAATCTAAATATTTAACTTTGAAACAGCGCAAAAAGTTAGAAAATTATAACAAAAAAATCTTATAATAAGCGTTAACTTTCTCCATTTTCTTAAATTAAGAATGTTCTTTTGATGCCAATTTAGCACAACAATACATGTTGGATGCTTCCGGAGAGGTTGTGTTTGCAAAATTTTGAAAACACCAACTGCACCCGAAATAAGTCCATGCAGTTACTTATCTTTGTTTTTACGTTTCTCATCTGATTCAGTCCAAATTGGAATACAGTGCAAAAATGTGTCGAGTCTACCATCAAAGTGCCATTGTGGTCCTTTGTGATGTTAGCATGACATACAGAGGCAAACAAACAATCGAAACCTTAATCATCATAGAAATTAATTGCACTAATAACTTATTAATAATCGAGTCCACTATCACATGCTATATCAGTATTAAGTTATTTAGATATATCACTTTATATTGTAACCTGCACAGTTAAATTTAATTTATCACATGTTTAAATGAATATCACATACCTAAATGGTACATAATAATAATATATATATATCTATGGTTTGCATTGTAGCTAGGCGCACTCGCCGTAGTCTGGTGTGTACATTTATGTCTTGGTTATTCACAAATAATTATCTCCATATATATATCATGCATTGTGAATGAGCATCTGAAAAGATCCCAAAACATATATACTTTAAAGAGATTGTTGGGAACAATTTTAATTCTTTTTCCTGCAGTTTATACTGGAATGAAACATATCTTCTTAGGAAGTGCCGGCGTGAAGCGGGTATGCGCATTGTGTCACCCCGGTACATACACACGCATGCGCGCATGCACGTACACTAACATACACATTCCTTATTTGAATATACATTTACTGTCTGGTTTAGACATGACAGGCTACAATTCACATGTAATGGAAATATTTGAGCTAATGTTTGTCTATAAAATAGTCAACATATGTATAAAAGAAACACGAACGCACGTACACACACGCATAGACTCAAACGTAATTAAATATCATAATATATTCGGTCTTTATCAAGCTCATAATATTTTTGTCTTTTTTGTTATACAGAACTCAATATCGCGAGGGGAAGTAATCTGTGATGCCTTACCCGTCGTGGACAGACGTCTACTATTTATTCTTGTTTGCGTGCCGTGTTTTCAATACTATTGGATTTCATAATGTGAACAGTCACCCCATACTTAAATCCAGTGCTGTTGTTATTTCTGTTCCTTTGGCATCGTGAAGTTCATATACTATTGATCGAAAATAGAAAACCGACTCAGATGGTGAGGGAACAGACTCAATAAAATCGAGTCTTCTATTCTTGGTTGTACTCTGGGATTCTGAGAAATGCTTTGATATTGATATTCAAGATATACTTCAGATATACTTGAAATATCCTTTCACTTCTTCACATGCCACACTACCTATACAAATAATAAAATTATTCTATGTAAAATAATAAACTTTTTTATGGACAATATATTGTGCAAATGCTTCATTTCGAATCCACACTTTCAGTTTAAGCCAGAAACAAATAATCTGTAACAGTCTCAAAATATTGCTTATATTGTACTATTACGACCACTACTACTGCTACTGCTACTGCTACTACTGGTGCTGCTACTGCTGCTACTGCTACAACTGTTACAACTGCTGCTGCTGCTATTGCTACTGCTGCTATTACTACTACTACTGCTGCTTCTACTACGACTACGACTACTACTACGACTACGATTACTACTACGACTACGACTACGACTACGACTACAACTAAGACTACGACTACGACTACGACTAAGACTACTACTACTTCTACTACTACGACTACTACAACTACTACTACTACTACTACTACTACTACTACTACTACTACTTCTACTACTACTACTACTACTACTACTACTACTACTATTACTACTACTACTACTACTACTACTACTTCTACTACTACTACTACTACTACTACTACTACTACTACTACTACTACTACTACTACTACTACTACTACTTCTACTACTACTACTACTACTACCACCAATATTACTACTGCTTTTAACTGCTAATTCTGCTGTTACTGTATCTACGACCGTCATAACATTATTTTCTTTAATATGATAAGGGACATAACTGTTATACACATGTTTTAGCACCGTTTTATTGAGTGAGAACATACATTTTAAGTCAAGGTAATTGGCAACAACGAAAGCCAAAACAATATATAAATCACTACTGCCTTTAGTTGTGAGGCTTTACCCACATGATTTTTATATGACAGATAAGAGTTTCACTTAGTAATGATTTATATAGGTTTCGTTTACTAACCGCATGATAACAGGAATCGCGTGAACTATAAGACCCTACTCTAACGTTATATGGGAACCCAACGATACGAGAATCATCAAATGGTGATACTCATATGTTAACAGTTTATGATATGTTAATAGTTATATGATGGTTCTATATGATTGATGTTCCTGCTGCTGCTGCTGCTACTACTACTACTACTACTTCTGCTGCTGCTGCTAAAAGATGTGTTTATTCACCAAGTAAGTCGTTAAATACAAATGAAGTTATAAATGGGTCATGTGATACGTTCGTTTATGTAATCAAGTGTCTCTATCAATTGTCAGAAGAATCATTTACATCGAAACAAAAATTACATGTTTTATTGCGAAAAATATTTGAATAAAAAACTTTTTAATTTAGATTCCAGTTGTCTCACTTTACGTCCCATAGTAAGTATATGAGGGTGCGATTTATCTTTAAAAAAAAAACGTTAAGCATATGTATAATTAATTAAATGTTATTAAGTCTAAAGTAAAACATAATAAAGACACATGTATATAAAAAAAAAAAACTGCTTGTGTCGTAAGACGATGACGACGACGATGATGATGAAGATGATAATGGTATGATGGACTGGTTATTTTAAGCGCAACTAAGCACGCCAATAGTTTGTCATTATTTTATTCAAGATAAACATTTTTTATGATTTGTTTTCATTATTTATTAGATCACTTAATATACAATTAATAACGGAGTTATATAGCAATTTTGATTACTTTTCACTCAAACCTATTTATTATATATATATATATACCCCCATGGAGCAAATATGAAATCAAAATAACCCAGTTTGTGTCTGTATAACAAAGGGGAATAACTCTGGTAAATGGTTGAAGAAAATCCCCCAAATGTATCATTCTGTGACAGGATGTACTGACTAAAGCTTAATGGCATCCTTGTTATCAGTATGATAAAAACAAATCCTGGAACATAGTAATTTGTAACTTTTAATAAAATATTGTAACGTTTCGTAAATAAATTGTTTGAAGTTTCCGACAGTAATACTTGGAGAGTAGCATCTTCATTTTTGGTAAATATTGATTTGAATCGTAAACATGAGTATATAAGCATTGTCGTGTCTTCTTTTAATGACAAAAAACGAAGTTAGAAAATGGCTTAGATATGTGTTATTACGTTGGTGTCTTTCTTTTTCAAGTTTTAAACACCACATAACAGCTATTTTCATGAATATTTTGTCATATCATTTAGGCAATACTCCAGCTATGTGGCTTGTCAAAGTTTCCCTGTTATCAATAGCGGATGGATCAATACATATTTATATCATTAATAAATCTCTAATGAAATTTGAAGATTTTTTTTATATCCTTTTCTCCTTCCTAATTTGTAATTTAAAACAATTGATCTGACTGGTTAATTTCAATAAAAATACAATATTAGTAGTATATTCAGTTTCAATAGGAATGTCCGTATTGATGTGGTTATAGAAGATATTATTTCCTCGTCATAGGTCAATTGGGGTCAAGGACATACCCCAGTTAACCGTACAAAATTCCGCATAAATTTATGCATTAGTCACAAATGACCACGAGCAACATAATAACAATAATACAAACATGTGTGTGTTCAATGGCACGCGAATCTGTAAAATACCACAAACATTCCGTTTTGAAGCGTGCACGCTTCTGTATATATAACAGGACAGTCTGGCGGGGATACGTTTATTTACGTCGTCTTGTTGTATGACGTGATGACAAAGGAAGAGCAAGATTGCGGACGAAAGTTTAAGCTCCCCACAGGCAGTTTTGCCAATGACCGCCCCACCGCGGTTACTCATGTAGTCACGACTTATGTATGCGTGTACAATGTACTTATAATGATTATTCTGTGTATTGCTTACGTTTGTTCTGTTATGACGGCTTTGTCCTTCGAATACCACGTCTACGGTTGGACATGTAGTTACTCAGTTTATACCATAATGTTAATGATAACACATTACTTTGTTTGGTACTTTATATTTTGAAACACTTTTTTTCCTGCATTAATAAACGTTAAGTTAAGGAATATTAAAAACATTACAAGTATACCAACATCACTTCATTAAACTCATAAAAGATTAGAATATTATAAACGGTGGAAGTGGAATAATCAGATGAAAACGACATATTTCACCCATTAAAACATTATACACGATATTTGCACGCGCTCAGTAATTAATGATCAGTGTATTTTATTTTATTGATGTTTAACGTTGTTAATAATCATATGTCAGCCATATTGCTGCATAAGAGATACTCTTGATCATCTCGGACGCTTGCTTTTGTAAGAGCCAATCTTGTTGATACTTTGTGAAGAAACAACACATGAATCAGGAATTAAGATTTAACACAAAAGTTAAACAGACAAATTAAAAAAAATAGTTATTTGTCAAATACCCTCCCCCACCAAAAAAACAACAACACACACAACAAAAAAAACACAAAAATCAACAAACAACAAAAACACAAAAGACACCCCCCCACACCCCCACCACCCCCAAGCAAAAAACGAATACATAAATAAACATCGAATCGATAGTTTGCTAAAATGCTATGGAAATCGAAGAGTTGGTCCATTTGTTTGAAATGACCAATCACACATTTTATCAGAATCCCGTTAAACTATTTTTCTTCAATAATGGAACTTTCAAATTTAAAAGACAAACATCGAAGATGATCAAGACTACATTGGACCGTATCTTACACCTCAGACAGAGTTAAGTATGACAAGCAACGAAAATTTGAGCGTTACAGGAAGAAGTTGTTTAACTATAGTAGAACTGTTTTGTTTTAAATCTTTGTTTTAAACCGCCCAGTGATCAAAACCAGAACTTTGGGCACGCGTAGATGACAGGGCCAGCGCTATGGTATTTTTAAAGATAAAGCGCAGAAATGTCATACTTGATCACTTTTAAATATTAATTGTTTTCATTTCCATTATTTCTTTTTAAGTTGTGTTTTATTCCACTTATAAACGCACTACATTTTAAACATGTCATCCAGTTTTGTTAATGGAGGAATACCTCCGAATAAATCTGAGCAAACATTCGCATAACGTTTAATTTTGACCGAGCCCACGACAGTTAACGTTAAAATTAGGTCAACACAACCTGAAACCAGTACCATTGCTCGCGTTTAGGTCAACACAACCTGAAACCAGTACCATTGCTCGCGTTTGTCGCGCCAATTAAACATGGCTGCACTGTAAATCCTCGTGATCGTCGGTTGATGAAATAATGGTCTTTAGTTTCTTCTGCGGTAATGGCGGAGGTCTATCACATGCTTCATCAACGTCTTTTGTTATCTGCAAGACAATTGAACATTCCGTATTATAACAGGTTAAAAACTTATCTTTATTCCGCACGCACGCACGCACGCACGCACGCACGCACACACGCATGCATGTGTATTTCACGTATTATGCTATATACGTATTGCTTATCTTTATATTATTGTGTTTGCTTTGTCCTTTGAATCCTAGTCTGCTTTTCGACATATATTTTTCACACATACGAAAAAAAACCATCCCACTAAAGCTTATGGGAAATGCGAAGGATTTTTGATATGTAATTGTGTATTAGACTACATAACGCGATAATCACTTCGAAGCATACGTCGATAATGACACGCATGCGTAGCTCTATTCATTACTCTTACAATGGTATAAACATGGATCTGTAGTTCAACACAGTTATTAACTAATTGTAATTTGACTATCTTCAACACAGCCAGTAGTTGGCCTCTGTTATAAAAATGGTTGGAAAACGAAGAGCATATATCAAAGTTTGTCCAAAGCAGATTTTTACTGAATTGGGGCAAGTTTATGGGCTATGGGCCTTCCAAGGTATCGTAAGAGACAGTTCGTAGCTGGAAAACGACTTTTGATACTGGTGTAGAGTCTGTTAAAGATGCTGAAAAATCTGGACCGTTGACTGCAACAGGTCAGAACAATATCTCAAAAGTTAGAGAAATTATTGAAAACGATGGCATTAGCGATATTGTCAAAACCGTCGAGAGCACATTTCATCCTGTTGTTCCAAATAGATTCCCCATATTTCGACGGATTATTAAAAAAATGTAATGTGTTAAAATAACCAGGCCATTGCTCAAGATGTTTCCAAATTTAAACTTAATACGGTATTACAGCGACTGTGTCACCAACGACTCCCAATGACAGAATTTCGACATGTCTGTCTACTATATGATAATGCACCGGCAGATGCGTCTGAAATTGTAAATCAATTTTTGAAATCAGAACCGCATCCATCCTACTCCCCGGGCCTAACTCCCTGCGACTCTTTTCTTAAAACTTATTGTCTGGTCGTCTGTACCATGAAAGACAAGCTCTTGGCTCAGCTTTCTAGTCAGTGCTTCGAGGGTATCATAGCAAAATCCGTCTATCGTGACGCATTTTACAAGTTGATTCACGGTTGAATTTTTATTTCCAACCGCTGGGAATACTTTGAAGGGATGTAAAGTTCGTTTAATAACTCGGATCTTTGTATGGCAAAACACATTACAAAACACCCCTTGTTCATGTAAATGTTATAAAAGTAGTTCTAGGACAGGACGAGAAAAGTATGCAACCAGTCCGGGATCAGACCTTTCTCTTACAGGGCAAATGTTCTACCAACTGAGCTAGCTGGACTGCTTACATACGTTTCTGTCCTATTACGTACACACTGTGACATATGCCCTCAAAAATTTGGAATTTGTCCACACATTTCCATAGAGAAATAAGTTTTATTTTACCTGTTCCCTTTCTTCAACGACCGTCTCAATTATGCCCGATAACTTGTCAGTTGGTCGTCGTCCTTGAAACAAACTTTTACATCTGGTTTCATTGTCATCTTCAGAAAGAATCTCGCTAGAGCATCGACCGTCTGAAATCCGTGCTTCGGAATTGGAAGAACTTCTGGGTGAATAGCAGGATGATGATGACCCCCTATCATTCACGAGCGGCAAAATGCGGGTACAAGTATGCCTGAGTCGACCATCACGTTGAACTTGCATCGCAATATATTTTGCTATATGTTTGTAGTAATCATTTCGTATTAATGCTTCATACAGGGCGGCAAACGCATCGTCGGTTTTCTTACGCTGCCTGTTGTTTAATGCATCGATAAGACGTTCCCAGAGATCATTTTGTGCTCCCGTAGGCTTGTAACAATGTATAACCTCATTGTACAAACCGTCTTCTATTACAGGAATTTTCCAAAGTCTGTCAATGATATATTTGATATTTACTCGCGATTGTAATTTACAAATATCACACGTTGTCGGTGCTTGTACATTGTCGCGTATGTTTTGTTCAAACCTGCTGGTAATACTTTCGGCTACACTTTGATTATGTTTCTCTATATGTGTAAGGAACTTTTCTAGAATGGAAAGATCCCTTCCTTTGATCAAACTCAGTAATTGGCGGATTTGATCTTTCCTGTCCGATATTCTTCTTATATTGCTGCATTCGTCTTCTGTCAGAACACCGTCTTTTGTAAGCATATCAGGTAACTCACTCTCTTGGAAGACGACTCCGTCAACTATTTCTATAACGTGTGTTTGTAAAGCTCTCGCTAAACATTCCCGTTTGTCTGTCTTGCGGGTGGCCATACCTGTAAGGAATAGTTTCCTCGATTACTTTGGCATGCAAAGTGTTCGTATCTTTTCTTCTCTTTACACAATGCATCTTTGCCCATATCAGAGGTAAATGCATCACAATTTATTTTTGATTTTGTTTAACGATATTTGATTTCAACACATCACAGATTGTAAATAATATCTAGTTTTATAGGTGAAGGAATGCCACAAAATGGAACTGAGTAGAACCACCATCTATCCACAATAAGCTGACAAACCTGTTTATAGACAGTTGTTTTTGAGCGGATGGAGACTCGAACTAACCACCTCGGCCTCAGCGATGAGAGGTAAGTGTCGTTTAACTGAAGCGCCTCACTGACCCACTCGGTCACGGACCGACTCTACATGTTCAACCGGAAAACTTTTATTGAGAAAGCAATAAATTGTTAAAGAAATTAACAATTCTTTTATCATTCAGAAAACGTTAATTTAAATTGAAAAGTCTGCATTTCTTCCTGTAATACAAGATAATATTAAACCGTGAAGTAATTCATGATCCCATATAATATATTTTTATTGGTTAAGTCGCCCGAACCATATATAAGAAATTGACTCTGGGTGCTGCCATATTGAAACGTCACGATCACGTGTTAAAACACGGCATTCACCACATGGAGGTCGCCATTGTTTTTTTTCTAAACAGTGCATTATGGGAATGTACAAACTGGTATTGATATTAACATGTTCCGGCTGTTCCGACCACTTTCCGGCTAAATGGAAATTTTAAATACGGTGTGTGTAATAATTGAATGTGACGTTTTAATGCACTAATTGAGATCACTATGAATTGTTCTATGCATATTTAATTAGGGAATAATGAAAATGTCTTAAATCAAGGAATTATCTAAAATCTTGCTTAAATGAGGTCTTGAAGCTTATCTTTTTTGATAATTTATCGCCGTTTCTGACAGATTCCTACCGGGTTAATGTTAATAATTTTCAAATAACCATGAATGTACTCAATTATTATAATATGCTGAATCCATAACAATGGAAAAATAAAAAAAAATAAACAGCTACAGTTGTCTATTTTACTCGATACAATAGAAATATAAAGATAGTTTACCGGTGTGACATATTTTCAGCACGTCGTAAGAATCAGATATATCGCCGAACATGCAAAGTTTTTGAAAAACAGTAATTTTTAACTGTTGTTTTTCAATAATAATAATATATCCACAAATAAATTCAAAACATGTATTCGAATTATTTAAAATATATTATGATCACAGTTGAAAATTGTATAGAACATAGCAGTAAGTACGTTAGACAATATATAAAGTACGTTTCTTTTCAAATATGCAAATGGCAATACATAATGATTGCGATCAGTACATTAAAACATCAAAGTTAATGTCAGACACACCTGCATCCGAGAATTCGCTTTGTCAGCCGGAACCTTGTCGGGATTTGGTATCACCAATGTATTCAGTACCCTGTACAAGGAACCAAACTTACACATTCATTCACTTTAATTGCCACATCATTTATAAGACCTAACCATTGGATGCTTTTTAAAACTTGTCATTCTTTGTCCTATGAACCCATACCCATGGACGGTCTATTTTGTAGCTTTGGACATAATTTTTTATAAAATATACAGTGTTCGAGATTTGCGATTATTATAGACTAAGTCATTAATGGCCCTCATCGTTATTATAAAGCAACGTGTAGTGTAAAAGAGGAGTGCATTTAGCCATTCTGTTCTTCAACTCTAAGACATCAAGACATATTTAGTATTAGATACCTCTGTATCGGTGTTGGATACTTATGCAACAGAGCATGGTGGTGTTAACTGAGAGTACTAATGACATAAATATTATAAAAAATTGAACATTCACGAGATACGAACTAAGTTGTAACGAACAAAGTAAACGTGATACCCAAACATACATGCAATAACATTCATTCCTCAAAAATACTCGTTTATACCAGGACATAATTTCATCAGAGTTTTAAAATAATATACAGACTAAACTGTTCAACTAAAAAAGATTGACGATGCTGTAACAAAATCTATGTTGAAATCACATTTTTTATTCTAGAAAATCGCTTTTACACAGTAATTAAATATGGGCGATTGTTAATTTTTGTTTGATTTTTAGACTAAAACAATAATCAAATTTAGGTCAAATTGATACGACAATGGGATAAGTTATAAATGTGTTTTTTTCAGAACACCGCTTTTGTTGATACGACAATGGGATAAGATATGATTATTTTACACCGCTTTTGTTGATACGACAATGGGATAAGTTATAAATGTTTGTTTTTTCAGTAGACCGCCTTTGTTGATACGACAATGGGATAAGTTATAAATGTTTGATTTTTTTCAGTACACCGCTTTTGTAGATACGACAGTGGGATAAGTTATAAATGTTTGTTTTTTCAGTAGACCGCCTTTGTTGATACGACAATGGGATAAGTTATAAATGTTTATTTTTTCAGTACACCGCCTTTTTCGGTAAGACAATGGGATAAGTTATAAATGTTTGTTTTTTTCGGTAGACTGCCTTTGTTGATACGACAATGGGATAAGTTATAAATGTTTATTTTTTCAGTACACCGCCTTTTTCGATAAGACAATGGGATAAGTTATAAATGTGTTTTTTTTCGGGAGACCGCCTTTGTTGATACGACAATGGGATAAGTTATAAATGTTATGTTTTCGATTCACCATCTTTATTTTACACAAATCGAATAAGTTATTGATTCATGCTAATATTTTGTAATACAAGACCTTTATTGTCACAAAATCAAATATGTTCTTAGAATGCTAATACTTTTTGCAGTGAAAGGCCATTATTGTTATATGATTGTATAAGATAAAGTACCCTTATTATTGATAAAAAATAACTGATAATTACCAAGTACATTATGTTTCTTAACAACAAACATCTGAATATTCGATATTTAGAAATATTCATATTTGTCAACATTTAGTTAAAACCAAAAATTATTTAATGGTTCAAATAGTTAAAAATACAAGTGTTTAAGGTGCCACCGATATTGGATCGTTATACTAATATATAGAAATGAGTATTTGTGATTGTTACAACAGCGTGCACATAACACATATAAACATTTATAATTATAAGTACAGCATATGTCACGATAAACGTTTAACTGAAGTAAACAATTCTTAAATACACAAATTTATCACTCAAGAAGCTATATGAATAAGTATATTCACTGACCTGTTGGTAATCTTATGCCAACAATACCATGTCTATGTGATTTTGGCGACTTTGGCACCACGTGTCTCTGATTTACCTTCCCTCGTGGTTGAGGAACTGGCCTTTTTAGGTTATCTTCGCCAGCGCCATCGATATCAGTGCCACCGACGCCAGTATTACGTTTGATTTCCTGACTTTTTATAGAGGGGATACAATCATCATCCCCTCTGTTGTACGTCGGATTGAACCAAATACCTTTTAACTTGGTGTTCTCATCAATGCCTGTTATAACCGTATTATTGTCAGTTACGATAGCATCCTTATTTGATAAATGTGCTTCAGATGAATGGACATGTTTGTCTTGAGGAACGTTTACATAATTTGCGTCACCAGTGTCATTTTGAGGTTCGTCTTGTCGATACTCATCCTTTGATTCGTCACTCAAGCGCTTGCATAAAACGCACTGGATCTGGACGTGAGACCCCATCTCTTTCTGAATGATATCTTTCAAAAGTGGTAGAATCCCATCGAATTGTTTTCTTATCTCAAGTCTCACTGATTTCAATATTTCTTCCCCCAAGTTAGCTTGAGAAGCTGCCTGAAATACGTATAATATATATGTTTGTATTGGCTTGTATTTGATATTATTTACGTCAAGCCTAAGTCGATAATCCAATCAGCGATCGATATAGTTTTCAAATTCTCCTAAGACAAGCGTGCGGTCTCTTAGTAAACAAACACTTCATTTTATTACATTGTATTTACTTGGACACAAAACGTCACGTGGCCAGTAGGCGGAGCGATAGTCGCTGTCGCGTTAATCAATTGTACAACACACTTCTTTCTCACAAAGAAGGACTTGTCATAAATGATATCATTCATTCAATGGTTCGGTCGGTGGTTGGTCGGTCCGTCCGTCCGTTCATTCATCATTTGTTCGTTCGTTGGTTCATGTATCATTCATTCATTCATTCATTCATTCATTCATTCATTCATAAAGAAATAAACACCAGTAGACATATAATACATACCGAACCTTCTTCCAACTTGTTCACATTTCCAGGACACGGAGGTGGCAATGATGACCTGTTATCAGGTTGTTTTGCTATGGCTTCTCTAGGAGGACTGGGCTCTGGTAAATCAAGTCCTTGATGTTGAATGTGGACGAAATTCAAAGGCTGAGAGATAATTGCTCTGTCTTTTATTTTCATTTTGCTTTTCTTGTGGCTCGGTTTGCTACTCATTTTTACCTGGAAAAGTTAGAAGACTACAAGATAATCTGAATATACTTTCATATGTGTGGCGAAAGGTGAGAAATACTTTGTTTTGGTTAGCTATGAACACATTGTATAGCGTGTTACACACAGCATAATTAACTTAATGCGGCGGGTAGAGCATCGAACCGAGGATAGGATGATCGAGGGTTCAATTTCCGACCAAGGTCATGTGTGGTGTCCTTGAGCAAGACATTTATTCTGTATATGCTAAGTACTGGTTTCACCCAAGGCAGGGAGACTTCGAGCATGATTTGTCTAAGTTGTCATCACTTGTTTCATAATTGCAGTATAACAAATAAGTTTAAACTATTGTGGCGAGTTGTACACATAAATATCAACGCGTTGTATAGTCAGTTACACACATATACTATCTTTATTTTCCCGAATAAGAAATTACAACATGGCGACATGCAATTTATACAATTATGCGACAAAGAAATCCCAACTGCAAGAATATTATCATATATTTATAGGTTATAATGACAGCATTCATATTCATGCTTAAATAGTCGAGACTATATCAAATAACTATAGTTGTATAAACTTTTAAGTATGCGACTAACACTTACAATGCGTTACAATGCGCTGTTATATTTGCTATCGGTATATCGGTATATCGCATTATGACAATATTTGCATTATAATATGAATTATTTAATATTGTAAATTCACTACAGGTCGCACGACTCCCAACCGACTCTCACCGAAACAAAAAAAAAAGAAAAAAATAATCAAACAACAAATATAAACAGCAATTATTTGTGCATGTCTTAATAAATTACTTGTTTGGCTAACGTACATTACAACACATATTCTGTCCATGTCCACTGAGCATTAGAACATATAAGCCCAATAAATACATCATACATAGTGATTAAAACTTTCTGTCCATATTGGCGACGCAGGTGACTGGATCTAGACCAAAGGTAAGCCTTATTTTTGTCATCAACACCTGACGCGATGTATTCATTTCTACACAATCTATTAAAATTATCTGCCAAAAAAACATTACCAATGTGTGTTTTGCATTGCATACAAATTTCAATAACACGTGTTAAATGGACAATACGTTTTACAATAGTTTTACCAAAAAATGATTGTTTGGAATATTAAAAATCTGCCAATATAGTTTTATTTCTCACTTTTTCTTCCCTGCTAATTAAGATGGAAAATAACTATTAATTAACAAAGTAATTCCCAAGGTAACATTTCAGGTGATAATATCATGGAAGAATCCCATGGTGCACCATAAAAAGGCTTCTCAAACTCATAATATTGAATTCAAACATAAAAAATCCACAGAAGGCGATCAAAGCTCAAGAAAATATTTGCCATTCAAAATTATTTATCAAATTAACATCTTAAGTTACTGGTCATGCTGTTGTAAAGGAATAATTGGCAAGGAAAATGTAATAATTCGACAAAACACAAAATGTAAAATTTAAAAAATATGATAATTTACCTACCTACCCTAAAAGAAAATGATGGAAAGATAAAGGACAAAAAGACATTATCTTAATTTAAGCCTATTGATAACCGTAACATTTGTTCACTATTTATGGTAGATGGCTGCTTAGCTCTCTTGGTTTCCTGGTTTTCTGTCTTTCTCATCCTTTCAATATATGAGTTATTTGTTGATAAAGCTTAATACATTCCTTAAGTTGTGCGAGATATTTGTTAATTAAGCTTAACAATTACCTCAAACTATGAGATAGATTTGTTGATAAAGTTTAACAATCACCTCAAACTATGAGAAATATTTGTTGATTAAGCTTAACAATCACCTCAAACTATGAGAGATATTTGTTGATAAAGCTTAACAATCACCTCAAACTATGTGAGACATTTGTTGATAAAGCTTAACAATCACCTCAAACTATGAAATAGATTTGTTGATAAAGTTTAACAATCACCTCAAACTATATGAGACATTTGTTGATAAAGCTTAACAATCACCTCAAACTATGTGAGACATTTGTTGATCGAGCTTAACAATCACCTCAAACTATGAGATAGATTTGTTGATAAAGCTTAACAATCACCTCAAACTATGAGAGATATTTGTTGATTAAGCTTAACAATTACCTCAAACTATGAGAGATATTTGTTGATTAAGCTTAACAATTACCTCAAACTATGAGAGAGATTTGTTGATAAAGCTTAATAATCACCTCAAACTATGTGAGACATTTGTTGATAAAGCTAAACAATCACCTCAAACTATGAGATAGATTTGTTGATAAAGCTTAACAATCACCTCAAACTATGAGATTGATTTGTTGATAAAGTTTAACAATTACCTCAAACTATGAGAGATATTTGTTGATTAAGCTTAACAATTACCTCAAACTATGAGAGATATTTGTTGATCAAGCTTAACAATTACCTCAAACTATGAGATAGATTTGTTGATAAAGCTTAACAATCACCTCAAACTATGAGATAGATTTGTTGATTAAGCTTAATAATCACCTCAAACTATGAGAGATATTTGTTGATTAAGCTTAACAATTACCTCAAACTATGAGATAGATTTGTTGATTAAGCTTAACAATTACCTCAAACTATGAGAGATATTTGTTGATAAAGCTTAACAATCACCTCAAACTATGTGAGACATTTGTTGATAAAGCTTAACAATCACCTCAAACTATGAGAGAGATTTGTTGATCAAGCTTAACAATCACCTCAAACTATGAGATAGATATTTGTTGATTAAGCTTAACAATTACCTCAAACTATGAGATATATTTGTTGATAAAGCTTAACAATCACCTCAAACTATGGGAGACATTTGTTGATAAAACTTAACAATCACCTCAAACTATGAGATAGATTTGTTGATAAAGCTTAACAATCACCTCAAACTATGCGAGATATTTGTTGATTAAGTTTAACAATCACCTCAAACTATGTGAGACATTTGTTGATTAAGCTTAACAATTACCTCAAACTATGAGAGAGATTTGTTGATCAAGCTTAACAATTACCTCAAACTATGTGATATATTTGTTGATTAAGCTTAACAATTACCTCAAACTATGAGAGATATTTGTTGATAAAGCTTAACAATCACCTCAAACTATGTGAGATATTTGTTAAGCTTAACAATTACCTCAAACTATGAGAGAGATTTGTTGATCAAGCTTAACAATTACCTCAAACTATGAGATATATTTGTTGATAAAGCTTAACAATCACCTCAAATATGAGAGATATTTGTTGATAAAGCTTAACAATCACCTCGAACTATGAGATAGATTTGTTGATTAAGCTTAACAATCACCTCAAACTATGAGAGATATTTGTTGATTAAGCTTAACAATCACCTTAAACTATGAGAGATATATGTTGATTAAGCTTAACAATCACCTCAAACTATGTGAAACATTTGTTGATAAAGCTTAACAATCACCTCAAACTATGTGAGATATTTGTTGATTAAGCTTAACAATCACCTCAAACTATGAGAGATATTTGTTGATTAAGCTTAACAATCACCTCAAACTATGTGAAACATTTGTTGATAAAGCTTAACAATCACCTCAAACTATGTGAGACATTTGTTGATAAAGCTTAACAATCACCTCAAACTATGTGAGACATTTGTTGATAAAGCTTAACAATCACCTCAAACTATGTGAGACATTTGTTGATAAAGCTTAACAATCACCTCAAACTATGTGAGACATTTGTTGATAAAGCTTGACAATTCCTTTAATTTGTGCGAGGCGTTTGTCAATACAGCCTAACAGTTCTTGTGATACACTGTTGTAATGTCATTGAACACATCTTATGTTGTTGTTGTGTCATACTATATACTACATGTGTAGAAGCGTGACCTCTAAAGTGTCTGGTATCTACACTACATCTATTAAATTACTGCTGAAGACAAGTCATTTACATGTAAGGTGAAGTTCATTCCAATACGTTATATATTTATATATACACGAGTAAAAAAAGAACTACAATGGCTCTTTGTGTATGTGATGATACATGTATATTACATATATTACTCGCAAGTTCCAGTATAAAGCTAAAACAATTCACAATTATGACATATTTTGTACAATCTATTCCCTCAATATTTTACTAGATAACCTTCATCCCAATCTATTCCCTCAATATTTTACTAGATAACTTTCACCCCAATCCTCTAAGTGAGGCACACATGAGACGACCTTAAACAAATTATAAATCAGCTCGCACTCCATTCTGTCGTCAGGTTTCAGATATCCTACTTTTAAAAAAAAAAGCAACAACACGCAAACACACACATACCCCCCCCCCCCCATATCATATGCTACCTGTTATGATACAAATCTGTATTGACATGATAGTTTATTCTTAAGGTTTAAGAAATGTTTTACCTGTGCCGATATCCTTTAATTATCAAGCAACAATGTATGTGTAGTAAAACACGCGTCGTGTATACTCAAGATGAGATATGATTAATAAATAAATAAAGTTTCAGTAAATTATTGTAAAGATTTACACTTATTCCATCTAAGTAACTCCGTGACTAATAAGACTCCAATTTATATATATATATATATATATATATATACATACATACATACATACATGTGTGTATTAAAATACCCTTCCTGAATTTGCAATCCACGAGTTTCAGGTAGTTGTTTGGCGGGTACTATTTCGGTAGTGTTACCTGACTTAAACATTTGACACATATTACATCCTGCTATTAAACATTGTCTTCAATTGAAATAACAACAAAAACGTGTGTTACACTTCAGTGATTGTGTGTGTTATACAAGATTACGAATGCCAGATAAGAAGCTTTGAAAATATCATAACGAAACCAAAATAAATTGAATCAAATACTCGTCCAATTATAGCCTAAATGTGCAATGTGGCGTCTTAGATCATATACACATAACACCGTGTTGTACTAACATCACGACATTTTTTTTGTAGGAAAGACTGCCGTTTTATGAATACATGCATTGTAAATAAACTGTGTGACAGTCGCAGTCGCATATCTGAAATAAAATTTAGACCAGTCACATATTATCTCAGTCAGTAGAGCTCGAGGAGACTTCTAGTCTCGGGGCTGCTGGTTCGATTCAACGGGCTGGCAAACTAAAAATCTAACGTCGTTCGGATGGGACTTCCAAACCGAGGGCGTTCTTCGTTAATTAATATGAAACAATGACAAAGCTGTTTAATATACTTAAAACATTATTTCTAGACTAACTACGAAGACAGACCTACCTCTGCACAATCCACAATTTCACTGTTTCAGACGGAGATATCCGGAAATAATTTAGTCCTTACAGATCCGCCTGACGTGGTCAGTGTATATAACGCTGATAACGACACTGGATTTCATTAATACAACCAGTATAATATTAATCAATACCTGTGTTTTAACGAAATAAGTTCATACAAAAATCAAGGTAATCTGATTGGATAAGAGTTTGGGCTGAACACTAATTTTAGAGCTACCACTATCACTTCCACTACCACTTCCACTACCACTGCCACCACCACTGTCACTACGACCACCACTACCGCAACCATAACTGTCACTACGACGACCACCACCACTGTCACTACGACCACCACTGTCACTACGACTACCACTACCACTACCACTGTCACCACCACTGTCACTACGACCACAACTACCAACAACACTGTCACTACGACCACCACTGTCACCCCCACTGTCACTACGACCACCACTACGACCACCATTGCCACTACGACCACCACTGCCACCCCACTGTCACTACAACGATGACCACCACTTCGACCATCTCTGTCAAGACGACCACCATTGCCACCACCACTGTCACTACGACAACCACTACCACCATCACTGCCACTACGACCACGACTGCCACAACCACTGTCACTACCACCACCACTACCACCACCATTGTCACTACGACCAACACTGCCACCTCCACTGTCACTACGAACACCACTACCGCCACCACTGTCACTACGACCACCTCTGCCCCCCACTGTCACTACAACCATCACTACCGCCACCACTGTCACTACGAATACCACTGTCACTACGACTACCACTGCCACTAAGACCCCCACTACGACAACCTCTGTCACGATGACCACCACTGCCACCACCACTGTCACTACGACCACCACTACGACCACCACTGCCACTACGACCACAACTGCCACAACCACTGTCACTACGACCACCACTGCCACCACCAATGTTACTACGACGTCCACTACCACTGTCACTACGACCACCACTGCCACCACCACTGTCACTACGACCACCACTACGACCACCATTGCCACTACGACCACCACTGCCACCCCCACTGTCACTACAACGACCACTACCACCACCACTGTCACTACGACCACCACTGCCACCTCCACTGTCATTACGACCACCACTTCCGCAACCACTGTCACTACGACCACCACTACCACCACTGCTGCCTTAACTACGACCACGACTGCCACAACCACTGTCCCTACGACCACCACTACCACTATCACTTAAACTACCACTGCCACCACCACTGTCACTACGACCACCACTGTCACTACGACCACCACTACTACTGTCACTACGACCACCACTGCCACTACCACTGTCACTACGACCACTGTCACTACGACCACCACTACCACTCTAACTACGATCACCATTGCCACCACCACTGTCATTACGACCACCACTACCACCACCACTGTCACTACGACCACCACTACCACCACCATTGTCACTACGACCAACACTGCCACCCGCACTGTCACTACGACCACCACTACCACCACCACTGTCACTACGACCACCACTACGACCAACACTGTCACTACGACCACTGCCACCACCACTGTCACTACGACACACTGCCACCACCACTGCCACTATAACCACCACTACCACTACATTACTATAGCAGGGTAGACGTTGCAATATTGTATAACTCTTTTTTCTTGTTCAAACTTAACATTTGTGTTCTTATTAAACATCTTTAATATTCATGTTCTATGTTTTTCATTTTTAGTTGTTAATTGCTTTTTGTTCGTATTGTGTCTTTTTGAGAACAAGAACGAAACAATCGGAGTATATCGACTTTCAGTTGCATTGTTAAAATGAGGAACATAAATATATATCGTCTGCATGCACAGCTTTTACATTCTTATTGCGTAATATGATGAAATCAGAAACCTCGTTACAAGCTTATCATGTGACGTCTCCTTTTTTAAAAATGAATATCAAAATTGCCAGTGTTTTTCTAGTCGTGTTGTTCAACTTCTATTTGTGTTTGATGTTTTTTTTTTATATTTATGTTCATTATTTTGCATTCTTGTTGTAAAGTTGTTTAGTATATTTGATGTTTTATTTTAATTATTAACTACTACTACTACTACTACTACTACTACTACTACTACTACTACTACTACTACCAGTACTACTACTACTACTACTACTACTACCACTACGACTACCACTACTACTACCACTACTACTAATACAACGTCTCGGGAGACGTAAAATAAAACATCTCTCAAAGGTTCCATAGAGACTAACAATGTGTCGCACTACCTTTTATCCTACTGTCCTACTATCGTCATTCTATTCTACCATCACCTTAATTTTATCCTACTATACTATTGTACTATCCTTGCTATTCACTTATCCTAACATCGCCATCCTATTATCCTACTATAATATTGTCCTATCATCTCTATCCACTTATCCTACCATCGCCATCCTATTATCCTACTATAATATTGCCCTATCATCTCTATCCTCTTATCCTACCATCGCCATCCTATTATCCTACTATACTATTGTCCTATCATCTCTATCCACTTATCCTACCATCGCCATCCTATTATCCTACTATGCTATTGTCCTATCATCTCTATCCACGTATCCTACCATTGCCATCCTATTATCCTTCTGTACTATTGTCCTATCATCTCTATCCACTTATCCTACTATCGCCATCCTATTATCCTACTATACTATTGTCCTTTCCTTGCTATCCACTTATCCTACCATAGCCATTCTATTATCTTACTATAATATTGTCCTATCATCTGTATCCACGTATCCTACCATCGTCATCCTGTTATCCTACTATAATATTGTCTTATCATCGCTATCAACTTATCCGACCAACGCCATCCTATTATCCTACTGTACTATTGTTCTATCATCTCTATCTTGTTATCCTACCATCGCCATCTTATTATCCTACTATACTGTTGTCCTAATCTTGCTATCCACTTATCCTACCATCGCCATCTTATTATCCTACTGTAATAGTGTCCTATCATCTCTATCCACTTATCCTACCAACGCCATCCTATTATCCTACTGTTCGTCGGTAATTAGGACAGTAGGATAATGGGTTGGCGATGCTAGGATAGTAATCGGTAATTAGGACAGTAGGATAATGGGTTGGCGATGCTAGGATAGTAGTCGGTAATAAGGACAGTAGGATAATGAGTTGGCGATGCTAGGATAGTAGTCGGTAATTCGGATAGTAGGATAATTGGGTGGCGATGCTAGGATAGTAGCCGGTAATTAAGACAGTAGGATAATGGGTTGGCGATGCTAGGATAGTAGTCGGTAATATGGACAGTAGGATAATGAGTTAGCGATACTAGGATAGTTGTCGGTTGTTAGGACAGTAGGATAATGGGTTGGCGATGCTAGGATAGTAGTCGATAATAAGGACAGTAGGATAATGGGTTGGCGATGCTAGGATAGTATTCGGAAATTAGGACAGTAAGATAATGAGTTGGCGATGCTAGGATGATAGAAGTCGGTAATAAGGACAGTATGATAATCAGTTGGCGATGCTAGGATAGTAGTCGGTAATTATTACAGTAGTATAATGGGTTGGCGATACTAGGTTAGTAGTCGGTAATTAGGACAGAAGGAAAATGGGTTAGCGATGCTAGGATGATAGTAGTCGGTAATTATTATAGTAGTATAATGGGTTGGCGATACTAGGATGATAGTAGTCGGTAATTAGGACAGTAAGATAATGGGTGCGCGATGCTAGGATGATAGTAGTCGGTAATCATTACAGTAGTATAATGGGTTGGCGATACTAGGATAGTAGTCGGTAATTAGGACAGTAGGATAATGGGGATGGCGATACTAAGATAGTAGTCGGTAATAAGGACAGTAGTATAATGGGTTGGCGATGCTAGGATAGTTGTCGGTAATTAGGACAGTAGGATAATGGGTTGGCGATGCTAGGATAGTAGTCGGTAATTAGGACAGTAGTATTATGGGTTGGCGATGCTATGATAGTAGTCGGTAATAAGGACAGTCAGATAATGAGTTGGCGATGCTAGGAAAGTAGTCGGTAATTAGGACAGTAGGATAATGGGTTGGCGATGCTAGGACAGTAGTCGGTAAGTAGGACAGTAGGATAAAGGGTTGGCGATGCTAGGATAGTAGTCGGTTATTAGGAGAGTAGGATAATGGGTAGGCGATACTAGGGTAGCAGTGGGTAATTAAGACAGTGGGATAATGGGTTGGCGATACTAGGATAGTAGTCGGTTATTAGGACAGTAGGATAATGGGTTGGCGATGCTAGGATAGTAGTCGGTAATAAGGACAGTAGGATAATGGGTTGGCGATGCTAGGATAGTAGTCGGTAATTCGGATAATAGGATAATTGGGTGGCGATGCTAGGATAGTAGCCGGAAATTCAGATAGAAGGATAATGGGTTGGCGATGCTAGGATAGTAGTCGGTAATTAGGACAGTAGGATAATGGGTTGGCGATGCTATGATAGTAGTCGGTAATTAGGATAGTAGGATAATTGGGTGGCGATACTAGGATAGTAGTCGGTAATTAGGACAGTAGGATAATGGGTTGGCGATGCTAGGATAGTAATCGGTAATTAGGACAGTAGGATAATGGGTTGGCGATGCTAGGATAGTAGTCGGTAATAAGGACAGTAGGATAATGGGTTGGCGATGCTAGGATAGTAGTCGGTAATTCGGATAATAGGATAATTGGGTGGCGATGCTAGGATAGTAGCCGGAAATTCAGATAGAAGGATAATGGGTTGGCGATGCTAGGATAGTAGTCGGTAATAAGGACAGTAGGATAATGAGTTGGCGATGCTAGGATAGTAGTCGGTTGTTAGGACAGTAGGATAATGGGTTGGCGATGCTAGGATAGTAGTCGGTAATAAGGACAGTAGGATAATGGGTTGGCGATTCTAGGATAGTAGTCGGTAATTATGACAGTAGGATAATGGGTTGGCGATAATAGGATAGTAGTCGGTAATTAGGACAGAAGTATAATGGGTTGGCGATGCTATGATAGTAGTCGGTAATAAAGACAGTAGGATAATGAGTTGGCGATGCTAGGATAGTAGTAAGTAATTAGGATAATAGGATAATTGGGTGGCGATGCTAGGATAGTAGCCGGAAATTCAGATAGAAGGATAATGGGTTGGCGATGCTAGGATAGTAGTCGGTAATAAGGACAGTAGGATAATTGGTTGGCGATGCTAGGATAGTAGTCGTTTGTTAGGACAGTAGGATAATGGGTTGACGATGCTAGGATAGTAGTCGGTTGTTAGGACAGTAGGATAATGGGTTGGCGATGCTAGGATAGTAGTCGGTAATAAGGACAGTAGGATAATGAGTTGGCGATGCTAGGATAGTAATCGACTGTTAGGATAGTAGGATAATTGGTTGGCGATGCTAGGATAGTAGTCGTTTGTTAGGACAGTAGGATAATGGGTTGGCGATGCTAGGATAGTAGACGGTAATAAGGAAAGTAGGATAATGGGTTGGCGATGCTGGGATAGTAGCCGGTAATTAGGACAGTAGGATAATGGGTTGGCGATGCTAGGATAGTAGTCGGTTATAAGGACAGTAAGATAATGAGTTGGCGATGCTAGGATAGTAGTCGGTTGTTAGGACAGTAGGATAATGGGTTGGCGATGCTAGGATAGTAGTCGGTAATAAGGACAGTAGGATAATGGGTTGGCGATGCTAGGATAGTAGTCGGTAATAACGACAGTAGGATAATGGGTTGGTGATGCTAGGATAGTAGTCGGTAATAAGGACAGTAGGATAATGAGTTGGCGATGCTAGGATAGTAATCGGTAATTAGGACAGTAGGATAATGGGTTGGCGATGCTAGGATAGTAGTCGGTAATAACGACAGTAGGATAATGGGTTGGTGATGCTAGGATAATAGTCGGTAATAAGGACAGTAGGATAATGAGTTGGCGATGCTAGGATAGTAGTCGGTAATAAGGACAGTAGGATAATGGGCTGGCGATGCTAGGATAGTAGTCGGTAATTAGGATAGTAGGATAATTGTGTGGCGAAGCTAGGATAGTAGCCGGTAATTAAGACAGTAGGATAATGGGTTGGCGATGCTAGGATAGTAGTCTGTAATTAGGACAGTAGGATAATGGGTTGGCGATGCTAGGATAGTAGTCGGTAATTAGGACAGTAGCAAAATGGGTTGGCGATGCTAGGATAGTAGTCGGTAATTAGGACAGTAGGATAATGGGTTGGCGATGCTATGATAGTAGTCGGTAATTAGGATAGTAGGATAATTGGGTGGCGATACTAGGAAAGTTGTCGGTAATTAGGACAGTAGGATAATGGGTTGGCGATGCTAGGATAGCAGTCGGTAATAAGGACAGTAGGATAATGGTTTGGCGATGCTAGGATAGTAGTCGGTAATTAGGACAGTAGGATAATGGGTTGGCGATGCTAGGATGATAGTAGTCGGTTATTAGGACAGTAGGATAATAGGTTGGCGATTCTAGGGTAGCAGTCGGTAATTAGGACTGTGGGATAATGGGTTGGCGATACTAGGATAGTAGTCTGTTATTAGGACAGTAAGATAATGAGTTGGCGATACTAGGATAGTAGTCAGTAATTAGGACAGTGAGATAATGGGTTAGCGATGCTAGGATAGTAATCGGTAATTAGGACAGTAGGATAATGGGTTGGGGATGCTAGGATAGTAGTCGGTAATAAGGACAGTAGGATAATGAGTTGGCGATGCTAGGATAGTAGTCGGTAATTCGGATAGTAGGATAATTTGGTGGCGATGCTAGGATAATAGCCGGTAATTAACACAGTAGGATTATGGGTTGGCGATGCTAGGATAGTACTCGGTAATAAGGACAGTAGGATAATGAGTTGGCGATGCTCGGATAGTAGTCGGTTATTAGGACAGTAGGGTAATGGGTTGGCGATGCTAGGATAGTAGTCGGTAATTAGGACAGTAGGATAATGGGTTGGCGATGCTAGGATAGTAGTCGGTAATAAGGACAGTAAGATAATGAGTTGGCGATGCTAGGATAATAGTCGGTAATTAGGACAGAAGGATAATGGGTTGGCGATACTAGGATAGTAGTCGGTAATTAGGACATTAGGATAATGGGTTGGCGATGCTAGGATAGTAGTCGGTAATAAGGACAGTAGGATAATGAGTTGGCGATGCTAGGATAGTAGTCGGTAATTAGGATAATAGGATAATGGGTTGGCGATGCTAGGATAGTAGTCGGTTGTTAGGACAGTAGGATAATGGGTTGGCGATGCTAGGATAGTAGTCGGTAATAAGGACAGTAGGATAAAGAGTGGGCGATGCTAGGATAGTAGTCGGTTGTTAGGATGGTACGATAATGGGTTGGCGATGCTAGGATAGTAGTCGGTTGTTAGGACAGTATGATAATGGGTTGGCAATGCTAGGATAGTAGTCGGTAATAAGGACAGTAGGATAATGGGTTGGCAATGCTAGGATAGTAGCCGGTAATTAGGACAGTAGGATAATGAGTAAGCGATGCAAGGATTGTAGTCGGTAATTAGGACAGTAGGATAATGAGTTGGCGATACTAGGATAGTAGTCGGTCATTAGGACAGTAGGATAATGGGGTGACGATGCTATGATAGTAGTCGGTCATTAGGACAGTAGGATAATGGGTTGGCGATGCTAGGAAAGTAGTTAGGTAATAAGGACAGTAGGATAATGGGTTGGCGATGCTAGGATAGTAGTCGGTAATTAAGACAGTAGGATAATGGATTGACGATGCTAGGAAAGTAGTCGGTGATTAGGAAAGTAGGATAATGGGTTGGCGATGCTAGGATAGTAGTCAGTAATAAGGACAGTAGGATAATGGTTTTGCGATGCTAGGATAGTAGTCGGTAATTAGGACAGTAGGATAATGGGTTGGCGATGCTAGGACAATAGTAGTCGGTAACTAGGACAGTAGGATAATGGGTTGGCGATGCTAGGATAGTAGTCGGTTATTAGGACAGTAGGATAATGGGTTGGCGATACTAGGGTAGCAGTCGGTTATTAGGACAGTGGGATAATGGGTTGGCGATACTAGGATAGTACTCGGTAATTAGGACAGTAGGATAATGAGTTGGCGATGCTAGGATAGTAGTCGGTAATTAGGACAGTAGGATAATGTGTTGGCGATGCTAGGATAGTAATCGGTAATTAGGACAGTAAGATAATGGGTTGGCGATGCTAGGATAGTAGTCGGTAATATGGACAGTAGGATAATGAGTTGGCGATGCTAGGATAGTAGTCGGTAATTAGGATAGTAGAATAATGGGTTGGCGATGCTAGGATAGTAGTCGGTAATAAGGACAGTAGGATAATGAGTTGGCGATGCTAGGATAGTAGTCGGTTGTTAGGACACTAGAATAATGGGTTGGCGATGCTAGGATAGTATTCTGTAATAAGGACAGTAGGATAATGGGTTGGCGATGCTAGGAAAGTAGTCGGTAATAAGGACAGTAGGATAATGGGTTGGCGATGCTAGGATAGTAGTCGGTAATTAAGACAGTAGGATAATGGATTGACGATGCTAGGAAAGTAGTCGGTAATTAGGAAAGTAGGATAATGGGTTAGCGATGCTAGGATAGTAGTCAGTAATAAGGACAGTAGGATAATGGTTTCGCGATGCTAGGATAGTAGTCGGTAATTAGGACAGTAGGATAATGGGTTGGCGATGCTAGGATGAAAGTAGTCGGTAACTAGGACAGTAGGATAATGGGTTGGCGATGCTAGGATAGTAGTAGGTTATTAGGACAGTAGGATAATGGGTTGGCGATACTAGGGTAGCAGTCGGTTATTAGGACAGTGGGATAATGGGTTGGCGATACTAGGATAGTACTCGGTAATTAGGACAGTAGGATAATGAGTTGGCGATGCTAGGATAGTAGTCGGTAATTAGGACAGTAGGATAATGTGTTGGCGATGCTAGGATAGTAATCGGTAATTAGGACAGTAAGATAATGGGTTGGCGATGCTAGGATAGTAGTCGGTAATATGGACAGTAGGATAATGAGTTGGCGATGCTAGGATAGTAGTCGGTAATTAGGATAGTAGAATAATGGGTTGGCGATGCTAGGATAGTAGTCGGTAATAAGGACAGTAGGATAATGAGTTGGCGATGCTAGGCTAGTAGTCGGTTGTTAGGACAGTAGGATAATGGGTTGGCGATGCTAGGATAGTAGTCGGTAATAAGGACAGTAGAATAATGGGTTGGCGATGCTAGGATAGTAGTCGGTAATTAGGACAGCAGGATAATGGGTTGGCGATACTAGGATAGTAGTCGGTAATTAGGACAGTAGGATAATGGGTTGGCGATGCTAGGATAGTAGTCGGTAATAAGGACAGTAGGATAATGGTTTGGCGATGCTAGGATAGTAGTCGGTAATTAGGGTAAGAGGATAATGGGTTGGCGATGCTAGGATAGTAGTCGGTTGTTAGGACAGTAGGATAATGGGTTGGCGATGCTAGGATAGTAGTCGGTAATATGGACAGTAGGATAATGAGTTGGCGATGCTAGGATAGTAGTCGGTAATTAGGATAGTAGAATAATGGGTTGGTCATGCTAGGATAGTAGTCGGTAATAAGGACAGCAGGATAATGAGTTGGCGACGCTAGGATAGTAGTCGGTTGTTAGGACAGTATGATAATGGGTTGGCGATGCTAGGATAGTAGTCGGTATTAAGACAGTAGGATAATGGATTGACAATGCTAGGAAAGTAGTCGGTAATTAGGAAAGTAGGATAATGGGTTAGCGATGCTAGGATAGTAGTCAGTAATAAGGACAGTAGGATAATGGTTTCGCGATGCTAGGATAGTAGTCGGTAATTAGGACAGTAGGATAATGGGTTGGCGATGCTAGGATGATAGTAGTCGGTAACTAGGACAGTAAGATAATGGGTTGGCGATGCTAGGATAGTAGTCGGTAATAACGACAGTAGGATAATGAGTTGGCGATGCTAGGATAGTAGTCGGTAATTAGGATAATAGGATAATGGGTTGGCGATACTAGGGTAGCAGTCGGTTATTAGGACAGTGGGATAATGAGTTGGCGATACTAGGATAATACTCGGTAATTAGGACAGTAGGATAATGAGTTGGCGATGCTAGGATAGTAGTCGGTAATTAGGACAGTAGGATAATGTGTTGGCGATGCTAGGATAGTAATCGGTAATTAGGACAGTAAGATAATGGGTTGGCGATACTAGGATAGTAGTCGGTAATATGGACAGTAGGATAATGAGTTGGCGATGCTAGGATAGTAGTCGGTAATTAGGATAGTAGAATAATGGGTTGGCGATGCTAGGATAGTAGTCGGTAATAAGGACAGTAGGATAATGAGTTGGCGATGCTAGGCTAGTAGTCGGTTGTTAGGACAGTAGTATAATGGGTTGGTGATGCTAGGATAGTAGTCGGTAATAAGGACAGTAGGATAATGAGTTGGCGATGCTAGGATAGTAGTCGGTAATTAGGACAGTAGGATAATGGGTTGGCGATGCTAGGATAGTAGTCGGTAATAAGGACAGTAGGATAATGGGTTGGCGATGCTAGGATAGTATTCGGTTGTTAGGACAGTAGGATAATGGGTTGGCGATGCTAGGATAGTAGTCGGTAATAAGGACAGTAGGATAATGATTTGGCGATGCTAGGATAGTAGTCGGTTGTTACGATAGTAGGATAATGGGTTGGCGACGCTAGGATAGTAGTCGGTTGTTAGGACAGTAGGATAATGGTTTGGCAATGCTAGGATAGTAGTCGGTAATAAGGACAGAAGGATAATGGGTTGGCGCTGCTAGGATAGTAGCCGGTAATTAGGACAGTAGGATAATGAGTTAGCGTTGCCTGGATAGTAGTCGGTAATTAAGACAGTAGGATAATGAGTTGGCGATACTAGGATAGTAGTCGGTAATTAGGACAGTAGGATAATGTGGTGACGATGCTAGGATAGTAGGCGGTAATTAGGACAGTTGGATAATGGGTTGGCCATGCTAGGATAGTAGTCGGTAATTAGGACAGTAGAATAATGGGTTGGCGATGCTAGGATAGTAGTCGGTAATAAGGACAGTAGGATAATGAGTTGGCGATGCTAAGATAGTAGTCGGTAATGTGGACAGTAGGATAATGGGTTGGCGATGCTAGGATAGTAGTCGGTAATTAGGACAGTAGGATAATGTGTTGGCGATGCTAGGATAGTAATCGGTAATTAGGACAGTAAGATAATGGGTTGGCGATGCTAGGATAGTAGTCGGTAATATGGACAGTAGGATAATGAGTTGGCGATGCTAGGATAGTAGTCGGTAATTAGGATAGTAGAATAATGGGTTGGCGATGCTAGGATAGTAGTCGGTAATAAGGACAGTAGGATAATGAGTTGGCGATGCTAGGCTAGTAGTCGGTTGTTAGGACAGTAGTATAATGGGTTGGTGATGCTAGGATAGTAGTCGGTAATAAGGACAGTAGGATAATGAGTTGGCGATGCTAGGATAGTAGTCGGTAATTAGGACAGTAGGATAATGGGTTGGCGATGCTAGGATAGTAGTCGGTAATAAGGACAGTAGGATAATGGGTTGGCGATGCTAGGATAGTAGTCGGTTGTTAGGACAGTAGGATAATGGGTTGGCGATGCTAGGATAGAAGTCGGTAATAAGGACAGTAGGATAATGATTTGGCGATGCTAGGATAGTAGTCGGTTGTTACGATAGTAGGATAATGGGTTGGCGACGCTAGGATAGTAGTCGGTTGTTAGGACAGTAGGATAATGGGTTGGCGATGCTAGGATAGTAGTCGGTAATAAGGACAGAAGGATAATGGGTTGGCGCTGCTAGGATAGTAGCCGGTAATTAGGACAGTAGGATAATGAGTTAGCGTTGCCTGGATAGTAGTCGGTAATTAAGACAGTAGGATAATGAGTTGGCGATACTAGGATAGTAGTCGGTAATTAGGACAGTAGGATAATGTGGTGACGATGCTAGGATAGTAGGCGGTAATTAGGACAGTTGGATAATGGGTTGGCGATGCTAGGATAGTAGTCGGTAATTAGGACAGTAGAATAATGGGTTGGCGATGCTAGGATAGTAGTCGGTAATAAGGACAGTAGGATAATGAGTTGGCGATGCTAGGATAGTAGTCGGTAATGTGGACAGTAGGATAATGGGTTGGCGATGCTAGGATAGTAGTCGGTAATAAGGACAGTAGGATAATGAGTTGGCGATACTAGGATAGTAGTCGGTAATTAGCACATTAGGATAATGGGGTGGCGATGCTAGGATAGTAGTCGGTAATTAGGACAGTAGGATAATGGGTTGGCGATGCTAGGATAGTAGTCTGTAATTAGGACAGTAGGATAATGGGTTGGCGATGCTAGGAAAGTAGTCAGTAATAAGTACATTAAGATAATGAGTTGGCGATGCTAGGATAGTAGTCGGTAATAACGACAGTTTGATAATGGGTTGGCGATGCTAAGATAGTAGTCGGTTGTTAGGACAGTAGGATAATGGGTTGGCGATGCTAGGATAGTAGTCGGTAATTATTACAGTAGTATAATGGGCTGGCGATGCTAGGATAGTAGTCGGTAATAAGGACAGTAGGATTATGAGTTGGCGATGCTAGGATAGTAGTCGGTTGTTAGAGCAGTAGGATAATAGGTTGGCGATGCTAGGATAGTAGTCGATAATTAGGACAGTAGGATAATGGGTTGGCGATGCATGGATAGTTGTCGGTTATTAGGACAGTAGGAAAATGGGTTGGCGATGCTAGGATAGTAGTCGGTAATTAGGACAGTAGGATAATGGGTTGGCGATGCTAGGATAGTAGTCGGTAATAAGGACAGTAGGATAATGAGTTGGCGATGCTAGGATAGTAGTCGGTTGTTAGGACAGTAGGATAATGGGTTGGCGATGCTAGGATAGTAGTCGGTAATAAGGACTGTAGGATGATGGGTTGGCGATGCTATGATAGTAGTCGGTAATAAGGACAGTAGGATAATGAGTTGGCGATGCTAGGGTAGTAGTCGGTTATTATAACAGTGGGATAATGTGTTGGCGATACTAGGATAGTAGTCGGTAATTAGAACAGTAAGATAATGAGTTAGCGATGCTAGGGTGATAGTAGTCGGTAATTAGGACAGTAAGATAATGGGTTGGCGATGCTAGGCGAGTAGTCGGTAATTAGGACAGTAGAATAATGGGTTGGTGATGCTAGGATAGTAGTTGGTAATAAAGACAATAGAATAATGGATTGGTGATGCTAGGATGATAGTAGTCGGTAATTATGACAGTAGGATAATGGGTTGGCGATGCTAGGATAGTAGTCGGTAATTAGGACAGTTGGATAATTGTTTGGCGATACTAGGATAGAAGTCGGTAATTAGGACAGTGAGATAATGGATTGGCGATACTAGGATAGTAGTCGGTAATAAGGACAGTAGGATAATGGTTTGACGATGCTAGGATAGTAGTCGGTAATTAAGACAGTAGGATAATGTGTTGGCGATGCTAGGATAGTAGTCGGTAATTAGGACAGTGGGATAATGGGTTGGCGATACTAGGATAGTAGTCGGTAATTAGGACAGACGGATAATGGGTTGGCGATGCTAGGATAGTAGTCGGTAATTAGGACAGTAGGATAATGGGTTGGCGATGCTAGGATAGTAGTCGGTATTTAGGGCAGTAGGATAATGAGTTGGCGATGCTAGGATGATAGTAGTCGGTAATTAAGACATTAAGATAATGGGTTGGCGATGCTAGGATAGTAGTCGGTAATTAGGACAGTAGGATAATGGTTTGGCGATGCTAGGATGATAGAAGTCGGTAATTATGACAGTAAGATAATGGATTGGCGATGCTAGGATAGTAGTCGGTAATAAGGACAGTAGGATAATGGGTTGGCGATACTAGGATAGTATTCGGTAATTAAGACAGAAGCATAATGGGTTGGCAATGCTAGGATAGAAGTCGGTAATTAGGACAGTATAATAATGGGTTGGTGATGCTAGGATGATAGTAGTCGGTAATTAGGACAGTAGGATAATGGGTTGGCGATGCTAGGATAGTAGTCGGTAATTAGGGCAGTTGGATAATTGTTTGGCGATACTAGGATAGAAGTCGGTAATTAGGACAGTGGGATAATGGATTGGCGATACTAGGATAGTAGTCGGTTATAAGGACAGTAGGATAATGAGTTGGCGATGCTAGGATAGTAGTCGGTTATTATGACAGTGGGATAATGGGTTGTCGATACTAGGATAGTAGTCGGTAATTAGGACAGACGGATAATGGGTTGGCGATGCTAGGATAGTAATCGGTAATTAGGACAGTAGGATAATGGGTTGGCGATACTAGGATAGTAGTCGGTAATTAAGACAGAAGCATAATGGGTTGGCGATGCTAGGATAGAAGTTGGTAATTAGGACAGTAGGATAATGGGTTGGCGATGCTAGGATGATAGTAGTTGGTATTTAGGACAGTAGGATAATGGGGTGGCGATGCTAGGATAGTAGTCGGTAAATAGGACAGTAGGATAATGGGTTGGCGATACTATGATAGTAGTCGGTAATTAAGACAGTAGGATAATGGGTTGGCGATGCTAGGATAGTAGTCTGTTGTTAGGACAGGAGGATAGAAGGTTGGCGATGCTAGGATAGTAGTCGGTAATTAGGACAGTAGGATAATGGGTTGGCGATGCTAGGATAGTAGTCGGTAATAAGGACAGCAGGATAATGAGTTGGCGATGCTAGGATAGTAATCGGTAATTAGGACAGTAGGACAATGGGTTGGCGATACTAGGATAGTAGTCGGTAATTAGAACAGTAGGATAATGGGTTGGCGATGCTAGGATAGTAGTTGGTAATAAGGACAGTAGGATAATGGGTTGGCGATGCTAGGATGATAGCAGTCGGTAATTAGGACAGAAGGATAATGTGTTGGCGATGCTAGGATAGTAGTCGGTAATTAGGACAGTAAGATAATGAGTTGGCGATGCTAGGATAGTAGTCGGTTATTAGGATAGTAGGATAATGAGGGTGGCGATACTAGGATAGTAGACGGTAATTAGGACAGTAGGATAATGGTATGGCGATACTGGGATAGAAGTCGGTAATTAGGACAGTAGGATAATTGGTTAGCGATGCTAGCATAGTAGTCGATAATTAGGACAGTAGGATAATGGGTTTGCGATGCTAGGATAGTAGTCGGTTGTTAAGACAGTAGGATAATGGGTTGGCGATACTAAAATAGTAGTCGGTAATTAGGACAGTAGGATAATGGGTTGCTGATGCTAGGATAGTAGTCGATTATCAAGATAATATGATAATGAAGGTGGCGATGCTAGGATAGTAGGCGGTTGTTAGGATAGTAAGATAATGGGTGGCGATACTAGGATAGTAGTCGGCAATTTGGACAGTAGGATAATGGGGTAATGGTGTGGCAATACTAGGATAGCAGTCGGTAATTAGGACATTAGGATAATGGGATAGCGATACTAGGATAGCAGTCGGTAATTAGGACAGTAGGATAATATGGTGGCGATACTAGGATAGTAGTCGGTTATTAAGATAGTAGGATAATGGTGGTGGCGATACTAGGATAGTATGAACTACATTTTGACATCTTACTGTTGAATCGTCGGCATATTATATATTGTAATTTTACTATCCTACTATCTTACTATCGCCACCATATTATCATACTATCCTTTTGTCCTATTTTATATGATAGTTTATTTTTTATTTCCAATATCCAATAGCCACGCAGGCACATCTGGTACATGATGTATGCACACATATATGGCAGACAGTGGTTTATAAATGATAATAAACAGTTACAATGTTATTTTCATGGTATAAATCATATCGAATAAGTTTAGATTCAAGCAAGTGTGAGAACGTAATTGCATAACCGTAATGATATTCATATCAGAAAGCAAATATAATGCTATATGTATGCATAAAACAGTTTTTTAATTAATCATGTATTTTCACCTTTTAGATATAAACTATTAGTTAAATATATTTTTCTCATTAGCGCACAAGTCATTAAACATTTTTACCATATTCACATACAAAATTAATTCAATATATCAAAGATATATACATAGAAAGAAAAAAAGTCATATATGTGTATTCAAGAAACAGATATGCAGTGTAAATGTATTTTTGTTGTTGATTTTTAGAAAACAAATATAAAACATAATAAAGTGAAGCTATAACTGTTTTGATTATGAGTATGCATGTGTAAACACTATTTTCAAGCAATCAAGCAAATAGTTACAGTTAAACAAGGTCCTTTACAATTGTAATGTTTCGATTCGTTAAAAAAAGTGTAGGCTCTACTATTTATGAAAACAAAAATTGAAATCTTACATTATTGCAAAATCTTGTTATCACAAATAAGATACAACATCTTTACAATACACACGTAGAACAATAGCAACAATACTCAAGTACTGTATCCACGAAATTAGAAATGAAGCAATCCTGGAGGGCATTTTTTGTCATACATTATTAATCTGTGAAAACAAATTATAGTTATATTAATACATGTACTATTTATAACTGAACTGTAAGTGGAATGTTAAGGTTCCATAACAAATATTTTTTCAATGTTATTTTCTGTAATACATCGTTCTGTATCATACACAATTTTAATATAGTGTTTCAATGATATAAAACAGGAATATTGTTGTTGTTTTTTTGACAGTACAATGCATATGAAATGTTAAGCAACATACAGTTGCCTATTTAGAACAGTTTCTAATTTTGACTATGTCTGATGATGACCAATCAATCAATAAATGTATGTTTGAAAGCTTCTTTTTCACTCTGATAAAAGGAGCATACATCTGATTCTTTAATCTTCATTATTTTAAGCTATGAGTTTGTTCCAAGAATTATGTGATTATTTCTAAACTGCAGCCATTGTAAATTTGTGTCTTTAGTGACGTTGAATGGGAGAGCTTAAATATTTAAATAATTCTCCCATTTTGTTTTAGAAATTGGAATGTAGTCTTTATTTATGAAATGTTGAAATGTTGATAAACTGTTCAACACTCCTTTTTATCTTTCAGGATTGTTGACATTGTAAATAATATTAAAGGGTTAAGACATATGCACGATAAATGTTCAATAGATAGTTTATCTAAACTGTGTATGACTGATGCTACGTGTCCTTCAAATTCAAAGTAAGCGAAAAAATGCCATTCGTGTTCGTTATGTCGTTTATAAAATATATTCCTTGTGTAAACCAATTTAAGAAAATACTAGATCTTTTGCCTCTTTTAGACATGGATGCACTGTTAACCTTCTATCGTCTGTTGATGGAATGATGGTCTTTACGTTCTTCTTCAGGCAGTCATCTGCAATACTATTATTCATTTAGTATTATAACAAGAACCATTAATGGTCCAAAGGTTACAAAACTGGGATGCTCAAGTTCGTACTCAAACACAATTTTCAGGATTCATATATAAATTGAAGCACAAATCCATCACTCGGCCTCATATTTGAAAATATTAATGCTGATTTGAGATCACTTGTTACAGGTATTTACATTACTTCGTTGTAATGAGTCGATTCGTTTTCAGAGTTGAGAATGAACGCTTGAGTTGAGCATAGAAGAATGTTTTTATAACTTCGGACTCTGACTTAACGGTTTACGTCTCTCACCACAGAATTATGTCTCTTTTCAGTGACGGTAGGACAATGACATCTTATTTGGTTAGGAATATTTTCTATGGTTGATAGACTTTTTGCCAGATGCAGATGAGTAGAGCAAAGGATAGCATATCATATATAAAAACCTCTTACATGCTCATATATTGTTGAAATTAAACGATTATATCAGTTTTTTGTCAACGAATTTTATAAGTTTAATAATAAATGTCTGTCACGTTTTCCTTAACACATTAATAGAACATATTTCTATTTAATATGGAGTCAGTCTAATATTACCTGTTCAACAACCGTCTTTCTGTTGTCTCCCTTTGTTCAAACTCTCATATTTTGTTTCATGGTCCTCTGCAGAAAGCAACTCCCCAGATGATCGAGATTCAGAAATGCAGCGCTCGGAATAATCACAAGAACTTCTGGGTGAAATGGAGGACGCTGAAGAAACTCTATCGTTTGATATAGGTGAAAGCTTCATACATGTATGCTTAAGTTGACCATCACCCTGAACCTGCATCTCAACAGCTCTTGCTATATGGTTGTAGTGACCATGCTTTACCAATGCTTCATTCAAGACGGCAAATGTACCTCTCTTTTCTGTTTCATTTTTACCATTTAAAGCATCGATAAGACATTCCCAGAGTTCTTTTTGTGCTCCCGTAGGTTTGTGGCAATATATAACCTCATTGTACAAACCGTCTTCTATTACAGGAATAGTCCAAAGTCTGTCAATGATATATTTGATATTTACTCGCGATTGTAATTTACAAATAACACACGTTGTGGGTGCTTGTACATTATCGCGTATGTTTTTTTCAAATCTGCTTTTAATACTTTCGCCTACACTTTGATTATGTTTCTCTATACGTGTAAGGAACTTTTTCAGAACGGGAAGATCCCTTCCTTTGATCAAACTCAGTAATTGGCGGATTTGATCTTTCCTGTCCGATATTCTTCTTATATTGCTACATTCGTCTTCTGTCAGAACACCGTCTTTTGTAAGCATATCCGGTAACTCACTCTCTTGGAAGACGACTCCGTCAACTATTTCAATAACGTGTGTTTGAAAAGCTCTCGCTAAACACTCCCGTTCGTCTGTCTTCCGCTTGGCTGTACCTGTAAATGATAGTTTATTTGAGTATTACAGTTTGCAAGCAGGTTTTTATTTTCATTTGTGCTTTTTGTGACTAATGGCATAGTTATCATATGAAATAATTTATATCAACAGACTGATTTTATTACTATGTACTAGTACACGGTTTTCAGAAATACCTCGAATAGCTAAATGAATGTTTGGTTTAATTAAAATATGGTTTATGATATCGTTTGTATTTCGCAGTAGAATTATCAAAGTAAAACGTATGATTTGGTTTCAATATCCATATCACTATTCAGATAAAAGGAAACAATTTGACATTTTCAACCGTTACATTTATTTAATCTCCTCAATTACGTTGTAACAATGATTGAGTTGTTCAAAGTTCTGATAGCTTCACACTCCGTTAGTGAAATAAGGCTGTAACTAGAGGTACAAGTATACTTAGACAAGCTACAAAGAGGTGGAGAAATAGGGCTGTAACTAGAGGTACACGTATACCGAGACAAGCTACACATGAATCGAGAAATAGGGCTGTAACTAGAGGTACAAGTATACCGAGACAAGCTACACAGGAATCGAGAAATAAGGCTGTAACTAGAGGTACAAGTATATGGAGACTAGCAACAAAGAGGTGGAGAAATAGGGCTGTAACTAGAGGTACAAGTATACCGAGACAAGCTACAAAGAGGTCGAGAAACGGGGCTGTTACTAGAAGTACAAGGATACCGAGAAAAGCTACAAAGGGGTCGAGAAACGGGGCTGTAACCAGAGGTACACGTGTACCGAGACAAGCTACAAAGCAGTCGTGACATAGGAGTGTAACTAGAAGTACTAGTACAAGTATACCGAGACAAGCTACAAAGCGGCCGTGACATAAGAGTGTAACTAGAGGTACAGGTACAAGTATACCAAGACAAACTACAAAGCGGTCGAGACATAGGAGTGTAACATGAGGTACAAGTATACCGAGACAAGCTACAAAGCGGTCGAGACATAGGACTGTAACTAGAGATACAAATATATTTAGACAGGCTACAAAGAGGTCGAGAAACATGGCTGTAACTAGAGGTACAAGTATACCGAGACACGCTACAAAGGGGCCGAGAAACAGGGCTGTAACTAGAGGTACAAGTATACCGAGACAAGCTACAAAGGGGCCGAGAAACAGGGCTGTAACTAGAGGTACAAGTATACCAAGACAAGCTACAAAGGGGCCGAGAAACAGGGCTGTAACTAGAGGTACAAGTTTACCGAAACAAGCTACAAAGGGGTCGAGAAATAGGGCTTTAACTAAAGGTACAAGTATGCCGAGACCAGCTACAAAGGAGTCGAGAAATAGTGCTATAACTAGAGGTACAAGTATACCGAGACAAGCTACAAAGGGGCCGAGAAACAGGGCTGTAACTAGAGGTAAAAGTATACCGAGACAAGCTACAAAGGGGTCGAGAAATAGGGCTTTAACTAAAGGTACAAGTGTATCGAGAAAGCTACAAAGGGGTCGATCAATAGGGCTTTTACTAGAGGTACAACTATACATAGACAAGCTACAAAGGGGTCGGGAAATGGGGCTGTAACTAGAATTACAAGTATACCGAGACAAGCTACACAGGGGTCGGGAAATAAGGCTGTAATTAGAGGTACAAGTATACCGAGACAAACTACAAAGGGGTCGAGAAGTAAGGCTGTAACTAGAAGTACAAGTATGCCGAGACCAGCTACAAAGGAGTCGAGAAATAGTGCTATAACTATAGGTACAAGTATACCGAGACAAGCTACAAAGGGGCCGAGAAACAGGGCTGTAACTAGAGGTACAAGTATACCGAGCCAAGCTACAAAGGTGTCGAGAAATAGGGCTGTAACTAGAGGTACAAGTATACTGAGACAAGCTACAAAGGGGTCGAAAAATAGGGCTGTAATTAGAGGTACAAGTATACCGATACAAGCTACAGAGGGGTCGAGAAAAAGGGCTGTAACTAGAAGTAAAAGTATAACGAGACAAGCTACAAAGGGGTCGAG
Organism: Panopea generosa; assembly: GCA_029582155.1. NCBI lineage: Eukaryota > Metazoa > Mollusca > Bivalvia > Adapedonta > Hiatellidae > Panopea > Panopea generosa. Next base: position 48,519,441 of record CM055903.1, on the reverse strand, counting down.
AAATAGGGCTGTAACTAGAGGTACAAATATACCGAGAAAAGTTACAGAGGGGTTGAGAAAAAGGGCTGTAAGTAAAGGTATAAGTATACCGAGACAAGCTACAGAGGGGTCAAGAAAAAGGGCTGTAACTAGAGGTACAAGTATAACGAGACAATCTACAAAGGGGTCGAGAAATAGGGCTGTAACTAGAGGTACAAATATACCGAGACAAGCTAGAAAGGGGTCGATAAATAAGGTTTAAGCTAGAGGTACAAGGCTTTAGCAAAAGGTACAAGTATACCAAGATAGCTATAAAAGGGTCGATAAATAGGGCTTGAACAAAAGGTACAAGTATACCGAGATAAGCTACAAACGGGTCGGGAAACGGGGCTGTAACCAGAGTTACAAGTATACCAAGACAGCTACACAGGGGCCGAGAAATAGGGCTGTAACAAGAGGTACAAGGATACCGAGACAAGCTACAAAGGAGTCGAGAAATAGTGCTGTAACTAGAGGTACAAGTATACCGAGACAAGCTACACAGGAATCGAGAAATAGGGCTGTAACTAGAGGTACAAGTATATGGAGACTACCAACGAAAGAATCGATAGTTAAGGCTGTAACTGGAGGTACACATATACCGAAACAAGCTACAAAAGGGTCGAGAAATAGGGTTGTAACTAGTGGTACAAGTATACCGAGACAAACAACAAAGGGGTCGCGAAACAAGGTTGTTACTAGAGGTACAAGTATACCGAAACAAACTACAAAGGGGTCGAGAAATAAGGCTTAAGCAAGAGGTACAAGGCTTTAGCTAGTGGTACAATTATACCAAGAAAGCTACAAAAGGGTCGAGAAACGGGGCTGTAACTAAAGGTACAAGTATACCTAGACAAGCTACAAAGCTGTCGAGAAACGGGCTGTTACTAGAAGTACAAGGATACCGAGAAAAGCTACAAAGGGGTCAAGAAACGGGGCTGTAACCAGAGGTACACGTGTACCGAGACAAACTTCAAAGGGGTCGATAAATGGGGCTGTATTTAGAGGAACAAGTAAACCAAGACAAGCTACAAAAGGGTCGAGAAATAGGGCGGTAACTAGAGGTACAAGTATACCGAGACAAGCTACAAAGGGGTCGAGAAATAGGGCTGTAACTAGAGGTACAAGGATACCGAGACAAGCTACAAAGGGGTCGAGAAATAGGGCTGTAACTAGAGGTACAAGTATACCGAGACAGGCTACAAAGTGGTCGAGAAATAGGGCTGTAACTAGAGGAACAAGTATACCGAGACAATCTAGAAAGGATTGAGAAATAAGGTTTAAGCTAGAGGTACAAGTAGACCGAGATAGCTATAAAAGGGTCGATAAATAGGGCTGTAACAAGAGGTACATGTATACCGAGACAAGCTGCATTAGGGTTGAGAATTAGAGCTGTAACTAGAGATACAAGGATACCGAGACAAGCTACAAAGGGGTCAATAAATAGGGCTGTAACTAGATGTACAAGGAAAGGGGTCGAGAAATAAGGTTTAAGCTAGAGGTACAAGGCTTTAGCAAGAGGTCCTATTGGCAATTATGGGAAACCAAGAACTATTCGGTTGATTTATAATAGAATAAAAAATGGAGAAAGGATTCTCAGCAAAAGTAGACCAAGATAGCTTTAAAAGGGTCGATAAATAGGGCTGTAACTAGATGTACAAGTATACCGAGACAAGCTACAAAGGGGTCGAGAAATAGGGCTGTAACTAGAGGAACATGTAAACCGAGACAAGCTAGAAAGGGTCGAGAAATAAGGTTTAAGCTAGAGGTACAAGTAGACCAAGATAGCTATAAAAGGGTCGATAAATAGGGCTGTAACAAGAGGTACAAATATACCGAGACAAGCTACAAAGGGGTCGAGAAATAGGGCTGTAACTAGAGATACAAGGATACCGAGACGAGCTACAAAGGGGTCGATAAATAGGGCTGTAACTAGATGTACAAGGAAAGGGGTCGAGAAATAAGGTTTAAGCTAGATGTACAAGGCTTTAGCAAGAGGTCCTTTTGGCAATTATGGGAAACCAAGAACTATTCGGTTTATTTATAATAGAATAAATAATGGAAAAAGGATTCTCAGCAAAAGTAGATCAAGATAGCTTTAAAAGGGTCGATAAATAGGGCTGTAACTAGAGGTACAAGTATAACGAGACAAGCTACAAAGGGGTCGAGAAATAGGGCTGTAACTAGTGGTACTAGGATACCGAGACAAGCTATAAAGGGGTCGATAAATAGGGCTGTAACTAGATATACAAGGATACCGAGACAAGCTACAAAGGGGTCGAGAAATAGGCCTGTAACTAGAGGTACAAGGGTACCGGGACAAGCTACAAAGTTGTCGAGATTATTCTCCCCTCCCTTCTTCCCAGACCGTAAATACTAAATAGGATAAGAAGCTTGCGTCTCCAGACTAAATGTTGATAATATAGCACGCGTTAATATTTATTATTTAGAAAATTAACCATTCAAAATTCACAGGCAACTTCTTACTTGTACAAAAATATAAGTATGTTAAATTTATAATTTATTTTATGATGTTTAGATCATAGACAATTATTTTGTGTCTTGTTTAACATTGCAGTATGAGAGAAAATTTCAAGTATTTTTACTTTTTCACATTTTGTAATCAATACTACCTTTACAACTATGAAAACACATTGCTGGGAATAGTCTCTTTTTGTGGAGATTCTGCAAAGTAATATTGTTTATATGTGAAAAGAAAGCGATAATTAAGTGAAAACGTGATTTCGCGAGATTTTGCGTGAGTACAAAACGTAAATGGGTTGCGTTTCTTTCTCTCTGTAAGTCCTTGGATTTATACACGATATAATTTATATTGTGCATTTAGACATAATATATCCCAGTACCTTTACCCTAGCCGCCAGTTTCTACAGTATGAATTAAATAGAATGTTTAGGTAGCAGTCGACAGAAAACAAATGTTGATGCATTTCATAACTATAACATATTATGTAAACCATATGCCACCTGTTTGGATTTAGTACAAAGGGAAACAACTCGTTTAGTCATATGTGTACTCGGCCTGTATAACTAAATATTATGCATAGCATTATTATACATTCCCATTCACCTGCTGCTTTTCATCAATATCACAAGCTATGCCCAACTGTATTATATTTAGAATTCGTTAACTACAAACTCCAATACGCAAACAAACATTTATAATAAAGTTTTGTGGTATCTACCGAGTTCATTATCTACAAGTGAACTTTACTGTCACGGAGTGTACTATCAGAAAACATTCATTGAACAAACTATCACTTGATAGTAACGGGTTTACATTTACACATGTAGTAAACTGCTGACGTTGAAAGACCGTGACTTACATATAAGTCAAAGTTCAACTTGTGTGTAAGATCTATATGCAAAACTAACAACTATGGAGGTATCGGGCAGCAAGTATGTGATACAAGAGGTTGGGGAGGAAATGTGTGTATGTCAGCCAAGTTTGGAAAACGGCAGAGAGTCACCGGCTTATGGCTGTTGTACGAATTGTCAGGAATATTTATGAGAGGTATGTTATAATACTCGTTTACGACCGAGAATAACTTTTGGACAATTCAGAAATGCCAATAATAATAAAGAAAATCAAATTATGTGATGAATGTACTGAAATATGTAGAGAACATAGAGGCGGAATAATTCAATGTTACTGTAGACAACACGACCAACTGGGTAGTGGACCCGGTGTAACAGCCAGCCACCGAAGATGTGACGAGACAATACAGTTTATACCGCATGTTTCCACGGAAACGTCTAAATCGGAACAATGTCGTGATATTCAAGGCAAGATTGAGAGTATGAACGATGAAGCTCTTGTAATTAAGGAAGAGGTTAAAGTAAATACTGCTTCTATTGCTGAAGATTCGGACAATGAGACAAATGCTTTGACAACGTTTAGAAATGAGTTTAAAACTTCCTTTGATTAGTTAGAGAACAATATTCGGAAACGAAGTGATGAAAAAAGAACAGAAAAACTAAAAAGAGTGATGCCAGTATCGGATAAATGTGACAACCTTGAAAAACACGTAGAGTCGTCGTTAACCTTGAGTACCAATAACATCGTAAGGACTGAAAGAGACAATAAATTATTCACGACTTTAAATCATACAGAAATGAAGTTGTTACTTCATGATGAGGATCCCGAGCAAGTCCGAGAAAATGTTAAACATGAAATGTTTGAATTCATACCAAAAGAGATGGCAGTGAATACGATGAAAACATTATCTTCGGTGGATCAAATGGCCAACAAACAGGATTTCAAGCAGAACATTTCAGAAGAGAATGAGAATTCAGTCACATCATCATACTGTTTTCCAACTTCACAGATATACTTCCAAATCCGACAATACATCTTCAATATCTTGTCCTGACTCGACGCAAGTTTCAACGACTGCCACAGATACCCATGCACAACCGTCATCCACATCAATACTACAATTTGTCGGCAATTCTGAAGATAATTCTTTAGATAAACATAGCAAAAACGTTGCTTCGTCAACAGACAATACTTGCTCTTGCTCATTACAAAAACGAGCGTCCAGTGATGAAGCTAGACAACCTCCTACAGCAGCAAAAATAGTAGACGATCCAGTCTGTCTTAATATTTCCCACCCGGCAGACGAGATAGAATGTTATATTGCTGACATGACAGTTCTTTCTGATGGTAGATTGGTGGTGGCTGATCACAATAATGAGTGTATAAAAATATTTGATGAGAAGTATAGAATAGTGTCCCGTGTCCCGCTAGCATTCTCTCCTAAGTGTTTAGCAAAGATCGGCGATGGACAAATTGCTGTCACTATTCCCGATATGTATAAGATCCAGTTCATGTCAGTATATGGTGATCTTGGGCGTCATATCATAACTACCGACTTGCGTTATAATCTTATCCACATTCCAGACAAACTGATAGTTTCGGTAGGTAAACAAGTTCAAATATAAGACATTGATGGGGCGATCATTAAGCGTCTATATAACGTATTTTGTGAATACTTAGCCATACGTCTAGACCACACCATCCTCTATTTTTCAGGAGGTCCGGGTCATAATACTATATCCAGTATAACGTTACAAGACGTGAAACTGACCACTTATGCACTGATGCATATGACAACTTACGATACTGTAGAGCACTTACTGTGGATGGGAATGGGAGTGTGTATGTGTGTGGGTGGGAGTCCAACAATATACACCAGTTAACACGTGACTGTACAAAAATACAGGTCCTATATCAGGGAAATGTGTCAAATCCACCAACTATTGCCTACAGTGATAAAGAGAATAAACTCTATGTAGACAATGCCAATGGTTTAGAAATCAAAGTGTTTCAGCTCCAGTAACAGCCATGTCGTATATGCACATTTAAATACATATGCATACGTAACAATAATGGCGTGTATATGCCGATTAGTGTGATTACATAGTATGAGGCATGTATTTATGCAGTCTACATCTGAAACTAAATGTCATTGTTTAATTTCTATTAGTAATTATGTAATAATAAACTAATAAAAGTTTAGATGTTTTGTATAAAAATATAGGTAGCTGTCAGGGGCAGATCCAGGCTTTCAGTTTAGAGGGTGCGTACTTAGGATGCGCAACACAAAATCTGAACGGGCACACGTTTTTCACTTGAATTATAGTGAATTTTAATAAATTATGTGAATTTAGGGGGGAGGGGGGGGGGGGGAGAGGGTGCATATGCCGTTTTTTTTAAGAATAAATCCGCCGTTGGATGTAGTAATAATGAAGTGTGCACGAATGAATGAAACAATGTATGAATTAATTGGATGTTTATGACATACTAATACATATTATACACATATTCTACTCAATGTGTTCAGGAAATTTGTTGCCAGATCCTTTGGCCTATTAGTGTATATGATTTATATGCACAATGTATAATGTTATATAATTATGTTAAAGTACATTAAATATGTTTAAACAAAACAAACTATATTTTTATTATACACTGTTTACCTCCTGTTTGATCTATATGCCTATACTGTACACTAGTTACCTCTTTTTATATATGCACGTGGACTATACACTGTTTGCCTTTTGTTTGATAGCTATGCCTGAACTATACACTGTTTACATTTATATCTCTTTGCCTTTGCTATACACTGTTAACATATTTATCTCTATGCCTGTACTAAACACTGTTCACATTTTCATCTCTATGCCTGTACTATACACTCTTTACATTTTTATCTCTATGCCTGTACTATACAAGGTTTGGCTTTTTTTAAATCTCTTTGCCTGTACTTTACAGTTTACATTCTTTTTGAACTCTATAGCTGTTCTATACACTGTTTACCTTCTTTTATATATATGCCTGAAATCTACACTGTTTACCTTCTTTTTATCTCTATGTCTGTACTATACACTCTTTACCTTCTTTTTATCTCTGTGCCTGTACTATACACTGTTAACCTTCTTTTATATATATGCCTGAAATATACACTGTTTACCTTCTTTTTATCTCTATGTCTGTACTATACACTATTACCTTCTTTTTATCTCTGTGCCTGTACTATACACTGTTTACCTTCTTTTTTTATCTCTATGCCTGTACCATACACTGTTTACATTCTTTTATATATATGCCTGAAATATACACTGTTTACCTTCTTTTTATCTCTATGCCTGTACTATACACCGTTTACCTTCTTTTATATATATGCCTGAAATATACTCTGTTTACCTTCTTTTTATCTCTATGTCTGTACTATACACCGTTTACCTTCTTTTATATATATGCCTGAAATATACACTGTTTACCTTCTTTTTATCTCTATGTCTGTACTATACACTGTTTACCTTCTTTTTATCTCTGTGCCTGTACTATACACTGTTTACCTTCTTTTTATCTCTGTGCCTGTACTATACACTGTTTGCCTTCTTTTTATCCCTATGCCTGTACCATACACTGTTTACATTCTTTTAGATATATGCCTGAAATATACACTGTTTCCCTTCTTTTTATCTCTATGCCTGTACTATACACCGTTTACCTTCTTTTATATATATGCCTGAAATATACACTGTTTACCTTCTTTTTATCTCTGTGCCTGTACTATACACTGTTTACCTTCTTTTTATCTCTATGCCTGTACAATACACTGTTTATCTTCTTTTTATCTCTATGCGTGAACCATGCACTGTTTACCTTCTTTTATATATATGCTTGAAATATACACTGTTTACATTCTCTTTATCTCTATGCCTGTACTTTACACAGTTTCCCTTCTTTTTATCTCTATGCCTGTACTATACACTGTTTACCTTCTTTTTATCCCTATGCCTGTACTTTACACTGTTTCCCTTCTTTTTATCTCTATGTCTGTACTATACACTGTTTACCTTCTTTTTATCTCTATGCCTGTATTATACACTGTTTACCTTCTTTTTATCTCTATTCCTGTACTATACACGGTTTAACCTCTTTTTATCTCTATGCCTAATAGATTCATTTTGAACTATATAGTTGTACTATACACTGTTTACTTTTTATATCTATGCCTGTACTACACTGTTACTGCACAGTTAACATGTAAGTAGTTAATTACTGTACCATAAGTTACTGCACGGTTAGTTACTACACCATTAGTTACTGCACGGTAAGTTATTGCACCATTAATTACTGTACGGTTAGTTACTGTTCCATTAGTTACTACATGCTTAATTACTGCACAATAAGTTACGGCACAGTTAATATGAATGTAGTAAGTTACTGCATTGTTATTTATTGTGCAATTAACTGTTGCAAGATTAACTACTGAAAAGTTAGTTACTGAACGGTTAGTTACTGCACAGCTTGTTATTGTATAGTTGGTTACTGCGCAGTTACTTTACGTTAAGTTACCGCACGGTTGGTTACTGCACAGTTAACATACATGTAGTTGGTTACTGCATTGTGAGATACTGTGTTATCAGCTGCTACATGATTAACTACTGCACAGTTAGTTATTATAGAGTTTGTTACTAAACAGTTACTGCATGTAGTTTGTTACTGCTTTGTTTGTTACTGCACAGTTAGTTACTGCATTAAGTGACTTCGCACTTAGTCACCGCACAGTTAATTATTGCACAGTTAGTTACTGCATTGTTAGTTACTGCATTTTAGTTACTGTGCAATTATAGCTGTCACATGATTAACTACTGCAAACTTGGTTATTGCACGGTTAGTTATTGCACAGTTAAATACTGACTAAGTTATTTATCGTAGCATAATACGATTAAACTTCCATCTTCATCAGTTTAACATTTTATAAATTTATAATATACATCAGCATTACAGGAGACGCAAACTTAAAATTTGCGCTCATGGTTTTACCAAATTCCCTCCTCATTTCAATATTCCCTGATCATTCTTTTTTCTTTAACACAAACATAGAAGCGGTGTGTGTATTAGGTATATAACAGAAATAATTAAAATGCTGCGTGCCCGCTTCTTTACTTACCTCTTAGTGATCTTGGGTGTGGAATAGACGAATGTGGCTCAAATGAAATGTTTTCTTTCCGCACTCGTGGACGAGGTACTGGCTTTTTCCGGGAATCTTGCACAAGGAAGCCAATTTCCTGCATTTCTGTAGGGAGAATAACATCTGTATCTGCCTCGTTGTTGGTCGGATTAGATATTACACATTTTAAATGGGTTTCATCGCTTGTTGTACCTGTGTCGTTGACATCAACTGGCAGACTTCTATCCTTATTCTGCATGCATTTTTCAGAAAAAATGCCAGGTTTGTCGTTATTGATGTTTACATACTCTACTTTGTCAGTATCATGTGTCAGTTCTTCTTGTTGTTTACCACTTAGATGCTTACATACGGGACACGGAGTCTGTATGTGAGATATGATCTCTTTCTGCATTTTATCTGTCAAATCTCGAAGAATCTCATCACAGTGATTTTTGATCTCATGTCTCACAGATTTTACAATTTCGTCCATCATGTCAGCTTGGAAATGTGACTGAAATACAAAGATATATATATATATATATTTATATTTACACGTAATTTGCTGTTGTTGATACCACTCCAGTTATACCAGACACTTTATTTATGTAACAGAAGAACAATGGCGTCAGAACAGTGTATATCCACTGTTTCGTAACGCAAGTTAATGATTAATGTTCATCACATGAATAGATAGACACATAGAGCATACCGTGATTTTTTCCGAGTTCATATTTCCACGACATGGAGGCGGTAACGATGGCTTGTTTTCAGAAGTAATAAGTTCGCCATGAGGACTGGACTTCGGAAGATCAGCTCCTTTGTGTTCAACGTGGACGAAGTTCGACGGCTGAGAGATAGATGCCTTGTCTATAGTTTTCAAATGACTTTTCATGTTGCTCGGTTTGCTACTCATCTTTATCTGGAATACGCAGACCATCACATGGGTAAACAGTGTCCAGGCAAACAAAAAATACAGTTGACATTATAAGTAATAACTAATACCAAGATTTTCACCCAGTCTTTTCAACAGGATCAAGTCAACGAGTTGTCCTAAAGTCTATATAATGTAAAGCGTATTGATAACCTTAAAACACCATTATCGAAACATTTATAGTTAGTATATAATGAATAAATGATTGTGTAGATGATTCATTGTTTGTTTGGGTATCTTGCGTTCAGCGTTAGCAACATTTAGGACATACGTTTTAACGACCATACGAGTATTAGGTGCGAATGCTGAAAGCAAAAACACACTACCATATATGTAAAAGTAACCTTAGCGGCTATTGTGTCGTTACCATATTTACAAAACCAACAATATAATAAAAAAAATATGTAAAAAAAAGTCTTTATGACTATACATGTTGCTAATATGTTACATAAAATATCGCAAAAAATGTACAGTAACGACTTAATATTGTGTGGATATCTTTCAAACAAGCTCACTAATATTTCGTAAAATTTGCATAAACGACTATAAATACTGCAGGCATCTTACGTAAAATAGCACACAGTAGATCTATATTGAGTTACACACAACATAATCTACGCATTGTAAAGCAAGTTACACGAGACATTATCAACATAGTATGTCAAACCACATACAGTAATTTCAACATATTATATAACAAGTGACAAAACTGCTGCGTATATCGACCCATTATATAACACTGCATACTATTTACACCCAGTACGAAGCTCTTTTAGTGAACATAAATAAAATGTATTTATATATCTTTTTACTATTTTGCAAATGCTTTGATCCCCATCCAATAAATTTTGAAGAGAAAATATTTATTAAAAAAACACAAAAAAAAAACAACATAATGCAGACACATGACACGTGACATGATACAATACAAAGTACGCGATATCTTATAGTCCAGGTAGTTGACGTCAGACATGACCAACCGGTTCTCTACTGTCTTCATTTTCTTTCATATCGTAATTTAATGAAAAGAAAGCAATAACACGATCCCCATTCTGTTTGATACAATTCTGATAAGAAACGTATCCGGCTATCAACTCAGGGGTCGTGAGTCGTGAATATCCACCAGTCTCTGGGATGTTTGGCCATACAAGTTGTTCTATGACCATGTATTTTCCACCTGAATTTATTGGGAATCAGTCAGTGACTTGAAGATGTATGGTGCGTAAAGTACTGATTACCAGCTTGACGGATCCAAGAGGATACGATCGCCGTAATGCAACTATAAAATATTATTGGAAAATAAAGTGCAACAGCTCCATACAAAATTTTAATAAACAAACATTTTTGATTATGTTATATTTTCCTTCATCATTGAATGAAAATCGTCAGGTCCTATTCGTGATACAAATTTATGTCGATTTGTCAGTTTATTCTTCAATGTAACTGTATTGTTTGTTGTCTTAGCATCGCTTTTAACCATTTTATCAACACATCATGAAACAGTAGTCCGATCGCTGCCACAATCGAGTATCATGTCGCGAATTGATAGTTTGATATCCCATCCAGTCATATTATACTGACACAGGGCCAGCTAGTTCTTAATGCTGAGCACCGAAGGAAGGCGCTTCTTGTATCAAGTCTCTGATATGGCCCAACCGAAGATTTATAAACGCATATGCTATCTCACTTAGCTATCGCCTCTTAAATGTAAATACCACGATATTAGTTATCGTCTCTTTAATGTAAATACCACGTTATTAGCTATCGTCTCTTAATTGTAAATACCATATTATAAGTTATCGTCTCTTAAATGTAAATACCACGTTATAAGTTATCGTCTCTTAATTGTAAATACCATATTATAAGTTATCGTCTCTTAAATGTAAATACCACGATATAAGCTATCGTCTCTTAAATGTAAATACCACGTTATATGTTATCGTCTCTTAAATGTAAATACCACGTTATAAGCTATCGTCTCTCAATTGTAAATACCATATTATAAGTTATCGTCTCTTAAATGTAAATACCACATTATAAGCTTTCCTCTCTTAAATGTAAATACCACGTTATAAGCTATTGTCTCTTAATTGTAAATACCACGTTATAAGTTATCGCTTCTTAAATGTAAATATCATGTTATAAGTTATCGTCTTAAAATATAAATAACACGTTATAGATTATCGTCTCTTAAATGTAAATACCACTTATAAGTTAGCGTCTCTTAAATGTAAATAGTACGTTATAAGTGTTACCTGTGGAAGACGTAAAACTATCCTTTAAAGTTGATTGTTGTAATTAAACACACTTTGTTGAAGTTTTACAATGAAAGGCTTACAATTGTTTAATCCAAATAAGAATGTTAACTTCATATTATGAATAGTTTATGTTAGAATGACAGAAAAAGTTTATTTATATCGGTGATGTTATCTCATTAATTTTCAACAGGTTTACTTCCTGTTTTATTTATCTTTACACAAAATATACAATATTGTTGATACAAAATGAAAAGGGACGAAAACATAGCTTATTAATTTCTTCTTAATTTGATGAAATACAGCGGTACATACACTGGCAACTAAATACGTTTACAAAATGAAATAAAAAGTCCTTGAATGAAAAAAAAACATCAAACAAAACACCAGGTTAGGGTACACTTACAATGCACCAGGTTAGGATACATATATAATACACCAGGTTAGTGTACACTAACACTACACCAGGTAAGGGTACACATACAATACACCTGATTAGGGTACACTTACACTACACCTGGTTAGGGTACACATAAAATACACCAGGTTAGGGTACTCATACAATACACCAGGTTAGAGAACACTTACAATACACCAGGTTAGGGTACACTTACACTAGACCTGGTTAGAGTACCCTTACAATACACCTGGTTAGAGTACACTTACAATTCACCAGGTTAGGGTACACTTACACTATACCAGGTTAGGATACACTTACACTACACCTGGTTAGGGTACACTTACAATATACCTGGTTAGGGTACACTTACACTACACCAGGTAAGGGTACACTTACACTACACCTGGTTAGGGTACACTGACGCTACACCTGGTTAGGGTACACTTACACTACACCAGGTAAGGGTACACTTACACTACACCTGGTTAGGGTACACTTACAATACACCAGGTTAGGGTACAATAACAATACACCAGGTTAGTGTACACTTACACTACACCTGTTTAGGGTACACTTAAACTTCACCAGGGTAGGGTACACTTACACTACACCTGGTTAGAGTACACTTACAATATACCAGGTTAGGGTACACTGACACTACACCTGTTTAGGGTACACCTACACCACACCAGGTTAGGGTACTCTTACACTACACCTGGTTAGAGTACACTTACAATACACCAGTTATGTACACTTACAATACATCTAATTAGGGTACAGTTACACTACACATTGTTAGGGTACACTTACAATTCACCAGGTTAGGATACACTTACACTAACCCTGGTTAGGGTACACTTACAATACACCTGGTTAGTGTACATTTACACTGCACCAGGTTAGGGTACACTTACACTACACTTGGTTAGGGTTCACTTACAATTCACCAGGTAAGGGTACACTTACACTACACCTGGTTCGGGTACACTTACACTACACCTGTTTAGGGTACACTTACACTACACCAGGTTAGGGTACACTTACACTACACTTGGTTAGGGTTCACTTACAATTCACCAGGTAAGGGTACACTTACACTACACCTGGTATGGGTACACTTACACTACACCTGGTTAGGGTACACTTACACTACACCAGGTAAGGGTACACTTACACTACACCTGATTAGGGTACACTTACAATATAGGTACACTTACAATACACCTAATTAGGGTACACTTACAATACACCTAGTTAGGGTACACTTACACTACATCAGGTTAGGGTACACTTTAAAGTACACTTACAATTCACCAGGTTAGAGTACACTTACACTACACCAGGTTAAGGTACACTTTAGAGTACACTTACAATTCACCAGGTTAGGGTACACTTACAATACACCAGGTTAGGGTACACTTACGCTACGCCTGGTAAGAGTACCCTTACAATACACCTGGTTAGAGTACACTTATCATTCACCATGTTAGGATACACTTACACTATACCATGTAAGGGTACACTTAAGAGTACACTTACAATTCACCGGGTTAGGTCACACTTACACTACATCAGGTTAGGAATCACTTTAGAGTACACTTACAATACACCAGGTTAGGGTACACTTACACTACACCAGGTTAGGGTACACTGGCACTACACCAGATTAGGGTACACTTTAGAGTACACTTACACTACACCAGGTTAGGGTACACTTACAATTCACCAGGTTAGGGAACACTTACACTACACCAGGTTAGGGTACACTTACACTACACCTGGTTAGGGTACACTTGCAATACACCAGGTTAGGGTACACTTACGCTACACCTGGTTAGAGTACCCTTACAATACACCTGGTTAGAGTACACTTACAATTCACCAGGTTAAGGTACACTTACACTACAACAGGTTAGGGTACACTTACACTTCACCTTGTTAGGGTACACTTACACTTAACCTGGTAAGAGTACAATAACAATACACCAGATTAGGGTACACTTACAATACACCAGGTTTGGGTACACTTACACTACACCTGGTATGGGTACACTTACACTACACCAGGTTAGGGTACACTTACACTACACCTGGTTAGAGTACACTTACAATACATTAGGTTAGGGTACACTTACACTACACCTAATTAGGGTACACTTACACTACACCAGGTTAGGGTACACTTTAGAGTACACTTACAATTCACCAGGTTATGGTACACTTACAATTCACCAGGTTAGGGTACACTTACAATTCACCAGGTTAGGGTACACTTACAATACACCAGGTTAGGGTTCACTTACACTACACCTAGTTAGGGTACACTTACAATACACCTGGTAAGGGTACACTTACACTACACCAAGTTAGGGTACACTTTAGAGTACACTTACAATTCACCAGGTTAGGGTACACTTTCAATACACCAGGTTAGGGTACACTTACACTACACCAGGTTAGGGTACACTTTAGAGTACACTTACAATTCACCAGGTTAGGGTACACTTACAATTCACCAGGTAAGGGTACACTTACAATACACCAGGTTAGGGTTCACATACACTACACCTAGTTAGGGTACACTTATAATATACCAGGTTGGGATACATATACAATACACAATGTCAGGATACATATACTATACACAATGTTAGGATACATATACAATACACTTGGTTAAGGTACACTTACAATACACCAGGTTATGATACACTTACACTACACCTGGTTAGAGTACCCTTACAATACACCTGGTTAGAGTACATTTACAATTCACCAGGTTAGGGTACACTTACAATACACCAGTTTAGGGTACACTTACGCTACACCTGGTTAGGGTACACTTACAACACACCAGGTTGGGATACATATACAATACACAATGTCAGGATACATATACTATATACAATGTCAGGATACATATACAATACATCTGGTTAGGGTACACTTACAATACACCAGGTTGTGATACACTTACAATACACCAGGTTAGGATACACTTACAATACACCCGGTTATTATACACTTACAATACACCAGGTTATGATACACTTACAATACACCAGGTTATGATATACTTACAATACACTATGTCAGGATACATATACATACACCAGGTTAGGCAAGTTCATAATAAATAAATTGCTTGATGATCATTCGCGCCCGACCCCTTATTTTCATGCCGCCCCGACCCTTTTTATTTTCATAACAAAAACAAATTAAAAAAACAACAACAAAAAACACCAAAATTTTAAAGATGAAAATAAAAAATAAAAATGAAATTCCTCCCGCCCTCCCCGTTTTTAAAAAAAAAAATTGGATGATAATCTAGCAATTTATAATGGCCTTATGGCGGCTAATACCCTCCATATAAGGCAAGGCAAGCAGTATTAATGTACAATGTACATTGTTGATTATACAATCTGCCTTGAAGTATATTTTTAGGAATGATATGAACGTATTTCTGTATTTCAAATGGGGAAAATATGCAAGTAATTTCTATTTTCGTTTTGTTGCGTTTGTTTAAATACTACGTGTCATTTAACTATTTGGAAAGATATTTTAAAAAAATCACAAAATATGTACTTTCTGTTTACAGTTATATTATTTGGTAGTTTCGTTTTGAATTGGGATCCCAACTGGGAATACCAGGAGATATAAATATCAAGCGTAATCTAGCAACAACAGACATCACAACACAGTGATTTGATAGAGTTTCATATTTGCCGTCGATATTACAATGGTAGGTAGTTTTTAATTAATTTGGTTAAAGTTATTTCTTTTGTTGTTTTGAATGAGAAGATATTTGCCTTTATAGGTGTTTCAGTGGTACGTTGTCAAGTGGTAGTAAATAACAGCGTTGTCATTAGTTGTCATAGCAACTTTGCTACATGCGAGATTAACTTAACGTCCATTCATTTTGTACTGAAATGCTTCAAGTTGAAACTCGTTACGTAAGTTTAACACACTAATTTCTGTTACATGTTACTGCATGTATTATTGTCATGCTGACACGCAGTATATTGTACATGCATCCTGTCCTGTTGTAGTGTACATGTTTCCTAACGTACTGTGTTGTATATGTACCCGAATGTTATGTTTTGTCAATATGACATTTCATATCTGGAAATGCACACTAAATTGGTGTATTGCACAATGACCCGTAAAGTTGATTGTTGTAATTAAACACACTTTGTTGAAGTTTTACAATGAAAGGTTTACAATTGTTTAATCCAAATAAGAATGTTAACTTCATATTATGATAGTTTATGTTAGAATGACAGTAAAAGTTTATTTATATCGGTGATGTTATCTCATTAATTTTCAACAGGTTTACTTCTTGTTTGATTTATCTTTACACAAAATTTACAATATTGTTGATACAAAATGAAAAGGGACGAAAACATAGCTTATTAATTTCTTCTTAATTTGATGAAATACAGCGGTACATACACTGGCAACTAAATACGTTCACAAAATGAAATAAAAAGTCCTTGAATGAAAAAACAACATCAAACAATACACCAGGTTAGGGTACACTTACAATGCACCAGGTTAGGATACATATATAATACACCAGGTTAGGGTACACTAACACTACACCAGGTAAGGGTACACATACAATACACCTGATTAGGGTACACTTACACTACACCTGGTTAGGGTACACATAAAATACACCAGGTTAGGGTACTCATACAATACACCAGGTTAGAGTACACTTACAATACACCAGGTTAGGGTACACTTACACTACACCTGGTTAGAGTACCCTTACAATACACCTGGTTAGAGTACACTTACAATTCACCAGGTTAGGGAACACTTACACTACACCAGGTTAGGGTACACTTACACTACACCTGGTTAGGGTACACTTACAATATACCTGGTAAGGGTACACTTATACTACACCAGGTAAGGGTACACTTACACTACACCTGGTTAGGGTACACTGACACTACACCTGGTTAAGGTACACTTACACTACACCAGGTAAGGGTACACTTACACTACACCTGGTTAGGGTACACTTACAATACACCAGGTTAGGGTACAATAACAATACACCAGGTTAGTGTACACTTACACTACACCTGTTTAGGGTACACTTAAACTTCACCAGGGTAGGGTACACTTACACTACACCTGGTTAGAGTACCCTTACAATACACCTGGTTAGAGTACACTTACAATTCACCAGGTTAGGGTACACTTACAATACACCAGTATAGGGTACACTTACGCTACACCTGGTTAGGGTACACTTACAACACACCAGGTTGGGATACATATACAATACACTTGGTTAAGGTACATATACTATATACAATGTCAGGATACATATACAAAACACCTGGTTAGGGTACACTTACAATACACTAGGTTATGATACACTTACAATACACCAGGTTAGGATACACTTACAATACACCCGGTTATGATACACTTACAATACACCAGGTTATGATACACTTACAATACACCAGGTTAGGATACACTTACAATACACCAGGTTAGGATACATATACAATACACCTGTTTAGGGTACACTTACAATTCACCAGGTTATGATATACTTACAATACACCATGTCAGGATACATATACATACACCAGGTTAGGCAAGTTCATAATAAATAAATTGCTTGATGATCATTCGCGCCCGCCCCCTAATTTTCATGCCGCCCCGACTTTTTTTATTTTCATAACAAAAACAAATTAAAAAAACAACAACAAAAAACACCAAAATTTTAAAGATGAAAATAAAAAATAAAAATGAAATTCCTCCCGCCCTCCCCGTTTTTTAAAAAAATTGGATGATAATCTAGCAATTTATAATGGCCTTATGGCTGCTAATACCCTCCATATAAGGCAAGGCAAGCAGTATTAATGTACAATGTACATTGTTGATTATACAATCTGCCTTGAGGTATATTTTTAGGAATGATATGAACGTATTTCTGTATTTCAAATGGGGAAAATATGCAAGTAATTTCTACTTTCGTTTTGTTGCGTTTGTTTAAATACTACGTGTCGTTTAACTATTTGGAAAGATATTTTAAAAAAAAATCACAAAATATGTACTTTCTGTTTACAGTTATATTATTTGGTAGTTTCGTTTTGAATTGGGATCCCAACTGGGAATACCAGGAGATATAAATATCAAGCGTAATCTAGCAACAACAAACATCACAACACAGTGATTTGATAGAGTTTCATATTTGCCGTCGATATTACAATGGTAGGTAGTTTTTAATTAATTTGGTTAAAGTTATTTCTTTTGTTGTTTTGAATGAGAAGATATTTGCCTTCATAGGTGTTTCAATGGTACGTTGTCAAGTGGTAGTAAATAATAGCGTTGTCATTAGTTGTCATAGCAACTTTGCTACATGCGAGATTAACTTAACGTCCATTCATTTTGTACTGAAATGCTTCAAGTTGAAACTCGTTACGTAAGTTTAACACACTAATTTCTGTTACATGTTACTGCATGTATTATTGTCATGCTGACACGCGGTATATTGTACATGCATCCTGTCCTGTTGTAGTGTACATGTTTCCTAACGTACTGTGTTGTATATGTACCCGAATGTTATGTTTTGTCAATATGACATTTCATATCTGGAAATGCACACTAAATTGGTGTATTGCACAATGACCCGTAAGGTTCATATTTCATAATAAGCTCAAAGCGTATATGAACCGCTCTCGAGTCAGCTTTCTGGGTAGAACCAGTACTGACTGTTGACTTTGAGAGGCATCGGGTCGAGCTTGGGATCGAACCCACAACCTCTGACGCGAGCGTTAAATACTATATCCACTACACTACCGCCCGTTCGAATTAACAATGACAATACTATAAGCTTTTCTGTTGAAATATAAGACTGTGGTCATGGATAGGATAGAAATTAAAAGATTTAATTAAAAAGGTAACATTGTGTCAGTACATATGTCTACAATGCAAATAATACACCCTCGCGCATAATAGAAGTAAATGATGAGGTTCTTTTTAAGTACACATGTCATAAAAGCGACACAGGAGGCCTCTTTAGTGGATAGAGTGCTGTCCGCTCATGGCAGGGGTTGCCGATTTGACTATTTGTATTGATACTACTATGCAATGTTTGCTTAATTGTAAATAATACCATACAATATAATGTTCTATTCTGTTCTGTGATGATGATTTAAAATGTATATGTAGACGCATGACTGTGGTTTCCCGTGATTGAACATATATTTAAGCAGGTGTAACATTAAAGTTTGACCCCGTTGGAAAAATGACCAATGTTGAAAATTGACCCTGGTCACATTTCAATATTAAGTTCTGATCAAAACAGTTGTTGAAAACTGATCAGTGTTAAATTTTGATCAGACATGGGGTCCTTTTTTTAACGGTTTGTTAAATATAAGCAAAAAATCACATGCGTGATATCATATGTTGCAACAATTGAACATAAACTCTGGTAAGCTTTTCAATCGACATTAAATACACAACATCCATCTACTATCCATTTAGGACACACAAAAATGCCAACTTCAGTAACTCTTTAAGTATATAAACTTAAAACAGTACATATAAGGCCACTAACTTAAGTAATTGAACAAAAACATGTCTGTATCTGACAATTCCTTATAACCGGATTCTTTATAACCTTATTTTTATGCAGAATGGCAAATATCGGGGATTTGACTTTGTTGATTTTGTTTTCTGTGTTTGTAATAAACAAAAATGGGCCTCTGAAGTAACAGAAAGGTATATGCATATATTAAACCAACTCTATCAACTACTTGTACTATTTCATCAAAAGGGTATCAAGCTGTGATAAACTGTGCATGCTGGTACAAGATTATTTCAACTAAAGATCCATTTTCATGAACTGGTACCGACATATTGCCCACTGGTGGGAGTAAGTGGTGGCTTCTATTGTGTACATATGTATACACTGAATAGCTTAGAATGCAGGAGGATATCCAGCATTGATAAACTGTATGTGTTGGTACAAGATTATAGATCCATTAACAAGAACTGGTATATTACCATATGATTTGAAGGTAATGCATAATTGTATCGCATATGTAAAATATTGATAAACTCATCTTGAAACAGAATATCATCTCAGCTATAGATTACACAATGTTTTAAATTCTTGTTGGAATTATTTCAGGTAATGTTTAATTTGTATATTTGAATTGCTTGATCAAATTATATTATTTTAGTCATGCAATTGCAGTATTTAAGGTTATTATACGTACATAATTTGCCTTAAGTATTGGTATTGGCACACCTATTGGGGTTATTTGTCAGCAATGGTTAATGAATTTATAAAGCAATTTTAAAGTTTGAAAGACAAATGTAACAAATGACAAATGTTGGATTAAATAATATTAAGGCAACACAAGCCATTCGATTCACTTTGTTGTGTTAAAAAATCATAACTGTTGATAATGAAAATAAATACTGTTGGTGAATTATTTTGCTTATTTATTTTCAACAACCAAGCAATAATTATAGCTTAATTTTACCACCCCTGAGTTTTAATTGTCTTCCATCCTGAAAAAGCTGTTGTTTTAGAACAGCATCGAATTAGTCGAGAGCGCTGTCCTTCCGACAACTTTTGTTATATATACATGTATCGTATACCAACATTTTCCGGTTATAATTCACTTTTTATATCGACGAGAACATCCAAATTTATAATAGTAGTTTTCAAAGTTGAAATGTGATCCGGCCGACTATTCGGTCAGTTTCCAATTGTTGGTGATCAGATTTTAACGAGGGTCAATTTTTCACGTGTGGGTGGGTCATTAAATAACGGTCGGAGTCAGTTTTCAATGTTAAAAATAGATCACTCATCCGTTGAAAAGTGACCCATGGGGTCAACATTTAATGTAACACCGTCCGCACGGCCTAACTGTCATTCAAGGGATCGTAAGTTTGAATCCTAACCCAGCCACAGCAGTGATTAATTGATTGATCATTTGATTTGTTATATATGAAATTTGTCCTGCGGCCAGGAATCTCCCACCTCTGAATATGTGAAGAAGTAGTCAATGGCTGGCAGAGACAAGACCGGTGGAACCCGGGAATTATGATTAAGTGCACTGAGCACCTCTGAATATGTGAGGAAGTAGTCAATGGCTGGCAGAGACAAGACCGGTGGAACCCGGGAATTATGATTAAGTGCACTGAGCACTTCTGAATATGTGAGGAAGTAGTCAATGGCTGGCAGAGACAAGACAGGTGGAACCCGGGAATTATGATTAAGTGCACTGAGCACCTCTGAATAAGTGAGGAAGTAGTCAATGGCTGGCAGAGACAAGACCGGTGGAACCCGGGAATTATGATTAAGTGCACTGAGCACCTCTGAATAAGTGAGGAAGTAGTCAATGGCTGGCAGAGACAAGACCGGTGGAACCCGGGAATTATGATTAAGTGCACTGAGCACCTCTGAATAAGTGAGGAAGTAGTCAATGCCTGCAGAGACAAGACCGGTGGAACCCGGGAATTATGATTAAGTGCACTGAGCACCTCTGAATAAGTGAGGAAGTAGTCAATGGCTGACAGAGACAAGACCGGTGGAACCCGGGAATTATGATTAAGTGCACTGAGCACTTCTGAATATGTGAGGAAGTAGTCAATGGCTGGCAGAGACAAGACCGGTGGAACCCGGGAATTATGATTAAGTGCACTGAGCACTTCTGAATATGTGAGGAAGTAGTCAATGGCTGACAGAGACAAGACCGGTGGAACCCGGGAATTATGATTAAGTGCACTGAGCACCTCTGAATATGTGAGGAAGTAGTCAATGGCTGACAGAGACAAGACCGGTGGAACCCGGGAATTATGATTAAGTGCACTGAGCACCTCTGAATATGTGAAGAAGTAGTCAATGGCTGGCAGAGACAAGACCAGTAGAACCCGGGAATTATAATTAAGTGTACTGAGCACTTCTGAATATGTGAGGAAGTAGTCAATGACTGGCAGAGACAAGACCGGTGGAACCCGGGAATAATGATTAAGTGCACAGAGCCCCTCTGAATATATGAGGAAGTAGTCAATGGCTGGCAGAGACAAGACCAGTAGAACCCGGGAATTATGATTAAGTGCACTGAGCACCTCTGAATATGTGAAGAAGTAGTCAATGGCTGGCAGAGACAAGACCGGTGGAACCCGGGAATTATGATTAAGTGCACTGAGCACCTCTGAATATGTGAGGAAGTAGTCGATGGCTGGCAGAGACAAGACCGGTGGAACCCGGGAATTATGATTAAGTGCACTGAGCACCTCTGAATATGTGAGGAAGTAGTCGATGGCTGGCAGAGACAAGACCGGTGGAACCCGGGAATTATGATTAAGTGCACTGAGCACCTCTGAATATGTGAAGAAGTAGTCAATGGCTGGCAGAGACAAGACCGGTGGAACCCGGGAATTATGATTAAGTGCACTGAGCACCTCTGAATATGTGAGGAAGTAGTCGATGGCTGGCAGAGACAAGACCGGTGGAACCCGGGAATTATGATTAAGTGCACTGAGCACCTCTGAATATGTGAGGAAGTAGTCGATGGCTGGCAGAGACAAGACCGGTGGAACCCGGGAATTATGATTAAGTGCACTGAGCACCTCTGAATATGTGAGGAAGTAGTCAATGGCTGACAGAGACAAGACCGGTGGAACCCGGGAATTATGATTAAGTGCACTGAGCACTTCTGAATATGTGAGGAAGTAGTCAATGACTGGCAGAGACAAGACCGGTGGAACCCGGGAATAATGATTAAGTGCACAGAGCCCCTCTGAATATATGAGGAAGTAGTCAATGGCTGGCAGAGACAAGACCAGTAGAACCCGGGAATTATGATTAAGTGTACTGAGCACTTCTGAATATGTGAGGAAGTAGTCAATGGCTGGCAGAGACAAGACCGGTGGAACCCGGGAATTATGATTAAGTGCACTGAGCACCTCTGAATATGTGAGGAAGTAGTCGATGGCTGGCAGAGACAAGACCGGTGGAACCCGGGAATTATGATTAAGTGCACTGAGCACCTCTGAATATGTGAGGAAGTAGTCGATGGCTGGCAGAGACAAGACCGGTGGAACCCGGGAATTATGATTAAGTGCACTGAGCACCTCTGAATATGTGAGGAAGTAGTCGATGGCTGGCAGAGACAAGACCGGTGGAACCCGGGAATTATGATTAAGTGCACTAAGCACCTCTGAATATGTGAGGAAGTAGTCGATGGCTGGCAGAGACAAGACCGGTGGAACCCGGGAATTATGATTAAGTGCACTGACCACCGTTGATTAACTATAATACTGTTGAAGAAATTCGGCCAACACACAAACATACAAAACAAATATTTAAACCTATTTATTTAAAACATTCAAGTTAGCTAAACTCTGCATTTGTCAGATATTGTGTTCACCTATGCCTTTTTTTTGTCCTAGTTGTAGGAAATTTTTTTTCGCTATTGAAAATAATCTCAAGTCTTTATAAATTGGAAATAACCGAACTTTTTTACTTTCGTTTTCACACACACACACACACACACACACACACACACACACACACACACACTATAAATTATACACATAACTACAAAAGAAAAAAGAAAGAAAAAAACCCATAAAATATGGGTTCCCACAGTTTTACAATACTTTCAAAATATCTAGTTCGTCTGCTGTCGTTTTCGCTGTTGTAAAACTAATTAATAGAACCCCAGCCGCACTCGTTATATCGCCCAAATACGGTAGATATTGGTCTAGCATGATCTAGGGCAGGTATAAACTACTATAGTAAATAATGCACATTTAATATTTCATATGTTCAAGTCAGGCATGGGTGGCGATAAATTGCATTACGTTGAGAATTTCATTCACCCCAAGTTCTTGCAAAATACATTAATAATTAAAATGGACTAACGTAGAATTACTTTAAAGCTAAGTACAGTATATATCTGCATTTTGTTTACGTAATGCGTCATATTCATGTTAACATTTTTTGATATCAATATTATTTTTCTTTAGTTTTATTAGCGGAGGAATACATTATAGCCATTCAGCATATTTGATACATCGCCATTTCGTAAGTAAATGTTCAAAGTGACGCATAATTATGGACCTAGCTGAGCTCGAACCCGCGACAGCTGCGATAAAGGACATTAGGTTAGGTGAAAGCCGCATCTAGGACATTGCTCTGTACTCTGACATATTGATGACGCTTTGGTTTCCACGTGATGTAATTTTGCATTATTTTAGATGAAGTGCCTTCTGTTGTTTACGTGCTTGGTTGCACTTGTGTTGCGATCTGTGACAGGAAATGAACACTGTGATGCCGGAAGTGGATGCCTTGGGGTAGGAATATTTTCCAAATTGCTTTCTCTATGTACATCTCATATTAACCAACGCGTTCACATAGTGATACTTTGTAAATATTGCGCGAGATTTTAACGTGATCATGTTTGGGTTATAACATCATTTACAATGCAATCGTATATTTAAACCTCGTACCCAGTCGTAAATGTCAGGTTTTAAATATTAATTTGCCGACTGTAACAAACAATTAAATACCTTTCTGAGCATACATACAAACCAGTTTCAAGTCACCGGATTCATTGCAAACTTCTGTTCACTTCGAGGTTCTCACATGGATTTTACGCAGTGCAATGACCTTTAATATTATAAATTATATAGTTATTATAGTTACATGTATATAAACAAAGACGACACCGGTGATACTGATGATACAATATTGATTATTGAGATAACTGTTTGTTGAAACTACTCTGCTATGAGATTACTACGTATACTACTATGTATGTGCATGATCCATAAAAAACAAAACAAAGCTTAGTACAAGTAAAAAGACACTCATATGCAAATAATTTAAAGTAGGTAATGCATTACTAGTGATATACCAGAAATAATAACCTTTATACATTGATTACTGACTGAATTTTTTCCAATTTATAAAATAAAGAAACTTATAGATTATTTATTTATTTTCCAATTTGAAACAGGAAGTCAAAATAATTTCATCCCGACTCAAAGACCTTTCAGAGCAACTGACCAGTGACCAAGATATCCAATCCAAAATTAACAGTTTGGCTACAAAAGGAGATGAAATTTCAACACAATTTACACATGCAATTTCAAAAGAAGGTAGTGAAATACTTAAACAAAAAAAAAGGCTGATGGCAGCAGTTTCAGCACGCGGCGTAAATGTGATTGACATGCGCGATGCGTTAGAAGCAGGTCGTACAGCTTTTGCCTCAGTTGGAAATAAAGTCCGGGGAACGCAGACTGATGTACATAGCATCATCGAAACTACACGGGGAAGAAGAGAAGAACATGAACGCACATATGCCAAAAAGAAAGGATCACTATATATAATTCAAGATGAAATCAATGGTTACGACGAAAGAATCCAAACATTGGAAAGTGATGCGAGAGATTTGGATTCGGATGCTGCAGTTCTAGATAGACGTGCGAATGAAATTCAAAATGCTGCTAAAAAGAAAAAGAAGAAGGGTATATTTAAGGCTGTCCTCGGGGCTGTTCTGGCTCCATTTACTGGTAATCTTGATTAAAAATATCACAATTTATTTTCTTCTGTTTTAATATCATGTATAAGTAAGCATTATAAAGGGATGGATGGCCTAATAAATGTAAGCAACATTTATTCCATTTACTGTCCAATATATATATATATATATATATTGTATTACTGTCACATACTTAACCGGTCGATGAACGGGAAACATATTCACAAACAAGCTTTCTTCTTAATCCATTACATAATTTTTATACATGTGATATTTTTAATGTTATTGTTTATTATAATACTTGTAAATATAAAAAAAAAGATGTTTGAACTAAGTATGATTACGAACATGGGACTCTTTATATTAGACTATTTCTTGAACACGTCAAATTTGACTAAAATAACAAGTAGAGTGATACAGACTCTGATGGGCCTCTTGGAGTTATGTATCCACTCCGCTATCTCTCTTATAAGTATGACCAATGGTACTTATATAGCTGGTCGCCTAATACAACAACTGAGTTGAGTATACCGTCTCACATACTTGTATACATTTAATCATATCTATCGCATATAAAGTTGTTATCGCAAATCAAATGTAACCTTCAATGATATCTCTACTGCACGTTTTTTTATAATATCTCACTTATACATTTCTTATATTTCACCCACCTATTTCTTAACGTATAATGCTCTTACACATTTCTTATAATATATCAATTATTGTATATATTTCTTATTTATTATATCTCACCTATATATTTCTTATCAGAAATATTTCTCTTACAAAATTATTTCTCTGCTGTATATTTTCTTATAACATCCTACCTACATTGTTGTAATGCCTATCCTGTACTTTCTTTTAAATATATCCCATGTACAATAATACATCGATTAGGTGGCCTCAGTTTGGCAATAGGCGGCGCTAGTGCAGGAATAAACCTCAATAACGCACACGATTGCTCCAGAAAAGCTCGCGAAGCTCGGGAGACTGCATCAGCCAAACGACAGCAGGCGAACACTTTACGAGATCAGGGGAAAGGATCGGGTAGCCAAAATGCCTCGCTGCTTTCAGAGCTTGAAGGTATCCACAAACACACAGGTGAGATACATTTTGTTCTTCTGCCCTAACAGGCGTTTCTTAAACGGATATGTTGGAAACTTATACAATTTAGAAGATGTTGGTAGTTTGTAATTAAAAATACACGCTAGATTTTGTTAGAAGAATTGACGAAACAATTACTATTTGGATGTGGATTGGACAAAATACGAATTGTACTTAATAGTCTTTATTATTGAAAAGATAAAGGTTGTATCTTAAAAGATTAATAGTGAAAATGGCTCAAACGCATTTCACGACTTCCTATGTCGGCCACATTTAGGAAATGTCAATATTAAAGGATGCTCTAGACTACACTCACTTATGTGAGTGGAAACTTATTGGAAAGTGATTTAACACATTACTCAGATACTTTCAAGGAATACCAACTGAGGTCCATTTAAATCTATATAAGGAATACTGAAATGTGATAATAAGTATGGATTTGCGGTTCCTTATGAATGTGGGGCCTGTGTCTAAACTTTTAAGAACTGGCAACACTGCAAACATGTTAAAAGTAGGGGAAAGAATATGTAATTGACAAATATTTTATGTTAAAAAGTCGTTACATTTGCTGTTTTCTGCAAGTAAACAAATAATTAATTTGTTAAATTAGAGTCAATAGTATTTAAGATGCTTGACATTTTCATTCTCAGATTCAAAATATTGATAAATATATGTTCAGCTCTGGAACACTGTCTTATTTTAAACATTTCAGTGCAGCTAGAAGATGCTTCATTGGCATTAGATGGTGTTACTAAATCGCTTCTGTCGTTTTTACCAAAACTTGATGAAGTTATGAACGCTTTGGTGGTATGTTTGCTTGACGTTTCTTTATTAATCATAATTTCTGTTGCATAAATGATAAGAAGCGGGATGAGGAGATTTAAGTAAGAATTGAATTGAAAGAGTATTTTTTTCCCTTCCATATAAGATAATTTGAAAATGTATGAACTGTTCGATAATTATATCACGACTTTCCGATCCTTTGATTCAATTTGTCTTGAGGACGCTTTAAGAATGAAGCAAACCATTGCTTTTTTGTTCTTTATTCTATAGCAAATAAAACAGTTTGCAATATTGTCATTCATTGAAGGACCAAAATAAAAGAAGTGAAACTTACATTTTATTGTTTGCCAACCTCTGCTCTACTAAAATATGATGAGAAAAGTAGGGGTCATGTGTCAACCAGGATTTTTTTTCTGTTTAGTGTGTAACACTGTTGACAAAGACATACCCCAATTTCCCAATTTTTCAATTCTCAATTCAAACATGACAATACTTTCAAAATACATACATAGATAATGTCATTCAAAAAAATTCAGCATTCCAATAAGGAAAATGCATTTTTGGCCGGTGCGTAAGCACTGGTTATAGCAGTTATTTGGAATTACCCGTCGCTTTTACTAAAATCTAACAACTCAGCTGAGAGGAATTCAATCTACTCAGCCGATAAAAAAGTAGTTCTATCGAATATGTTTGAAAATTGAATTGAATGTTAGTGTATTTAGCTATAAATCAATTGAATCATAGATTAAAAGATAAACCTCGTCAATTAATCTTTATATGCTCACAGCAATAATTTTAAAAAACATTTTTTTTTGCAAATATGTGGGTTATTTGGTCTATCTCAGTCCTGATATCTCCAGAATCAGGTCTATGAACACCCAATGAAAAGGCAGGGAAGTCCATGCCTGTCCCATAGCTATTCAACGCTTACCAAAATGTGACGTCATTCAACTGACCAATCAAAGTGCTCAAATCCATTCCTAGTTTGCGGACCCGATAGGGAGAGCTGGGTCCTCTCTACAGACTAATTATTTGGTGTGTAATGTAGTTATACGTTTGTATAACTACGACGTGACTGATGCTAAAGACACCATTTTTCCTGATACTGATAAGTGGTCATAAACTCATCACATTGAGGACAATCGGCAAAAATGAAGGTTTTTTCAGTCTTATTATTACTGCATACCTTACAGTTCTTCTTATTATAGGAAGCACTCAGAAACAAATTGTGAGCATAATTATAGACGCCTATGGGTCCTTTATAAAAATTGTGAATTTCATGCCCCTGGGTCTCACGGTTTGGCCCTGGGGTGGGGCCTACTTTATTAAATCTATATAAGAGAAAATGACAAAAAACGTTGTTTCTTAAGACTGAACAGAATTATGTGAATGTTTTTGGTGTGATTTGTTGTTGCTGACATGACAGTTAATACTTATGACGATTTCATGGTCCCGACCCCCATGAGGTCTTATGGGCGGGGCCAAAACAATCAAATTCAAGGTAAACTTTAAAAATTCTTCTAATTATAGGAAGCAATGGGAAACAATTGGTGAGCATGATTAATGCCGCCTATGGGTCATTTATAAATATTGCGAATGGCATGCCCTTGGGTCTCACAGTTTGACACTGGGGGTGGGGCCTACTTGACTAAATCTATATAAGAGAAAATGACAAAAACTGTTATTTTTAATGACTGAATAGACTTATTTGTCCCGAAGGACAGAAGTTGGAAAACAGATTCATATAGCTTTATGTCATAAAGGATAATCAGGTGACCGTTGAGGCCCATGGGCCTCTTGTTAGCTCTACTGGCCAGAGGTCAGAAGGCCTTATGCGATGCGATATCCGTCGTCTGTCGTCAATTTGCAGCACTTTGACTGAAACCACTAGCCTAGTTAAACTCAAACTTAACATGAATAGGAGTTTATATAGAATATTTTTTTTATTATTATTATTTAAAATTCAAGATGACCACCGTAACTAAAATAGTATAAAACTTAAAAAATCTTTTTCTCGTGAACGGCCAAACAGATTGTGAAAATATTTATGTAGTAATGGTCAACGACTATAGTTCCATTAGATTTGTTTAAATGGTGTCCCTAGGGTTAAAAATGACCCCGCCCCGAGGGCTCAATTAAGGGACACGTGATTATAATACACATTAATAAAAAAAATTAAAATGGAACTGATATTGCCTTTATTTTCACAGAAGCATTGTTTGGGCGAGGAGATTCAAATTTGTTAAAATGGCTGGATTCCACTATCTGACAGGGTCAGGAGGGGCCCCAAAAGGGTAAAAAAATGGAATTTCAAAAATCTTTCTCTTAAGAATCAGTCAGTCAAATTTGTTCATATTTGGCATAAATTATCACTGTGATTAGGGGTTTGAACCAATATCAGAATCAAGGAGCTAGTATTCATAGGGGCTCTGTGAGGGGACTTGAAGTTTTACATAGGGATACAATGGGAAAATCGAAAATTCTCATTTTTTCAACCATTTGTACAAAATTATTATTCAGTTTGAGTTCTGAAGCATCATCTAGTCATAGCAAATAAGATTTGATTCAATACGCAGGATTAAATTTCCATAAGAGGCGAGGTGGGGTCACAAAAGGCTTAAATTTGAAATTTTTCAACAATCTTCTCTACAACCGGTCAGTCGAATTAATTCATATTTGATATAAATTATCCCTATGAATAGGGGTTTGAAGTTTGTACAAATCAAGGGGATAGTATGTATAGTGGCCCTGTTAAAGGACTTTGAGTTTTACATAGGAAGTCTATGGGAAAACGGAAAATTCACTTTTTTCATCCATTTGTGCAGAATTATTATTCAGTTTATGTTCTGAAGCTTCTTCTAGTTATAGCAAATAATATGTGGTTCAATAAGCAGGATTTAATTTCTATAAGGGGCGAGGTGAGGTCTCAAAAAGGGTTAAAATTGAATATTTTCAAAAATCTTCTTCTCAACAACTGGTCGGTTAAATCAGCTTATATGTAATATAAAATTATCCCTATGGGTAGGGGATCTGAAGTTTGTACATATCAAGGAGCTGGAATGGATAGAGGCTTTGTATGGGGACTTTGAATTTTTCATAGGAGTTGAATGGGAGAACAGAAAATTCTCATTTTCTCCAGCATATTTGCAAACAATTTTGAATTTGAGATTTAAACCATTGTGTAGAATTAGCAAATAATTTTTGTTACATAAAGAGGATTGAAATTCCAAAAGGAGCCGGGAAGGGACCCAAAAAGAGTTGATTTTGTGAAATTTCAAAAACTGAGTAGTCGAATTTGTAACATAAAATAACAACCACTTTTTACCAGTAGAGTGTCCACAGACCCTCTTGGGCCTCTTGTTTTTTATTAAATTTCAAAAATCTCCGACGACAATACATGGTCAAGATAGTTGGGTTGTAGCATCATCTCATGATAAATTATGTCCTCTGTGGTCAGTTTTTGAGTCGCCAGAGAAACTGATATTTAAATGCATTGTGACAAAACTTTCACAATCTGAAATGATGTCATTACTGCAGATTGAAGTACATTGTAGTTAGACAAAAATAGTGTTTGTGCCTAGAAAACAAATTGTTCAACCATTTGTTGTTGCTGTATTGTGAGAAATAAATTCAATAATTGGGTAAAAAAGGGAAACATTAAAAACACTTTTCCTTATTATAATTTCTTCGTGAATCTCAATAAATATTTCCCTATAAAAACATGCACCGGCCACCAGTACTTTGAGTACTTTGATTAAATAGCAAGATACAAGGATTATTAATAACTCCCATTATGCGTCTACCCCACGGAAGTATTTCCTGTTTCCAACGGTGGTACTATGTCTTTATAATATATAATATCCACAGAAGGTTCCCTAACACCCTGCGGTATTCTATTTTCATCACCGAATGTTCTCCGTAATTTCAAGGAAGCAGGCCCAAGTTTCATTAAACATCTCAACTTGAGATTTCTCTAGATTCAAATTTTAAAAATGCCATAACTTAATTTACATTTGTTATCCTTTCCTAATGAGAAAAGATTTGTTATGATTTTGATTATATGGTATCATTTAATGTGTTATGCGATCAAATTATCATTAGAAAAATAATTGAGATAATTAGGTTAAAGAAAATCTCAGCTTGAGATATTTAGTGAAACCGGTCAATAGCTCAGGTTTCACAAACATATACTTTAACACTTATAAAAGCAACCAGGGATCATGATTTTAGACTGGTTCCAGTAAAACTGCACATCATATATATTGAAAAAAAAATATCAAAACTTAGTTATTTTTTTAAATATTTAAGTAAAATGTTGGTGAAACAGAACAATGAACTGATCAGAATGCCCAGTCAAAGTACGAGACGATTTACTTGGTCGCTACACATCACGTAAAATGATGCTGTGGTAGTAAATACAACATGTATCCCAGGATCCCTTGAACGTAACCAACAAAATGGCCGACTCAGTTATTTAATCTGTTTATGAAACATTCTACAACTATTCTATTTTATAACGTAATATGCAGTTTAGGCCTAAATAATATTTGCCTGTCATAATATAATATATTGAGTTATATATTTCCATATTTTAAGAACATGGATACAGCACTGATGGATACGATGGCACAGGATGAATCATACAAGATAATACAGAATGCGTTCGCATCGAAACCTGAAAAGCTCGGAGCAGTGTCTCAAAAGTATTTGGAACAGTTAAAGGTAAAAGTAAAACATAACATAATATGGTATATGGTACACGCATAATAAGACCTTTTTGTCAGTTTCGGATATATAACGGTGGTCCATTAACACTATAGGAGATATCTCAAAGACCTCTTGGTCAGTATCGGATATCTAAGGGAGGCCTCTTTAACAATAATGGAGATAACCCAAAGACGTCTTTGTCAGTATCGGATATATAAGGGAGGCCTCTTAAACACTAATGGAGATATCCCAAAGACCTCTTTGTCAGTATCGGATATCTAAGGGAGGCCTTTTAACACTATAGGAGATATCCCAAAGACCTCTTTGTCAATATCGGATATATAAGGGAGGCCTCTTAAACACTAATGGAGATATCCCAAAGACGTCTTTGTCAGTATCGGATATCTAAGGGAGACCTCTTAAACACTAATGGAGATATCCCAAAGACCTCTTTGTCAGTATCGGATATCTAAGGAAGGCCCCTTTAACACTAATGGAGATATCCCAAAGACCTCTTTGTCAATATCAGATATCTAAGGGATGACTCTTTAACACTATAGGATATATCTGAAATACCTCTTTGTCAGTATCAGAGATATAAGGGAGGCCTATTTAACACTATAGGAGATATCCCAAAGACCTCTTTGACGGGTATCGGATATCTAAGGGATGACCCTTTAACACTACAGGAGATATCTGAAAGACCTCTTTGTCAGTATCGGAGATAAAAGGTAGGCCTCTTCAACACTATAGGAGATATCCTAAAGACCTCTTTGTCAGTATCGGATATATAAGGGAAGCCTCTTTAACACTAAAGGAGATATCTGAAATACCACTTTGTCAGTATCGGATTTATAAGCGAAGCCTCTTTAAAACTATAGGAGATATCTCAAAGACGTCTTTGTCAGTATCGGATATATAGGTGAGACATCTTAAATTGTATCTGAGATTAAAGGGATGACTCTTTAAAACTATAGGAGATATCTGAAAGACCTCTTTGTCAGTATCGGATATATAACGGAGGTCCCTTAACACTATAGGAGATATCTCAAAGACGTCTTTTTCAGTATCGGATATCTAAGGGAGGCCTCTTTAACACTATAGGAGATATCTCAAAGACCTCTTTGTCAGTATCGGATATAAATGAGACGTCTTTAACACTCTAGAAGATATCTAAAATACCTCTTTCACAGTATCGGATATATAGGTGAGAAGTCTTTATTAGAATCGGAGATATGAGGAAAGAGGAGATAACTCAAATACTTCTTTGACGGATCGGATATATAAGGATGACTCTTTAAAACCATAGGAGATATCTCAAAGATTTCTTTGACAGTATCAGATATATAACGGAGGTCCCTTAACACTATAGGAGATATCTCAAAGACCTCTTTGTCAGTATCGGATATATAACGGAGGTCCCTTAACACTATAGGAGATATCTCAAAGACGTCTTTGTCAGTATCGGATATATAACGGAGGTCCCTTAACACTATAGGAGATATCTCAAATACCTCTTTGTCAATATTGGAGATATAAGGGAAGCCTCTTTAGCCCTATAGGAGATATCTTAAAGGCCTCTTTGTCAGTATCTGGTATAAAACGGAGGTCCCTTAACACTATAGGAGATATATCAAAGACCTCTTTGACAGTATCGGATATATAACGGAGGTCCCTTAACACTATAGGAGATATCTCAAAGACCTCTTTGTCAGTATCGGATATATAACGGAGGTCCCTTAACAATATAGGAGATATCTCAAAGACGTCTTTGTCAGTATCGGAGATATAACGGAAGTCCCTTAACACTATAGGAGATATCTCAAAGACCTCTTTGTCGGTATCGGATATATAACGGAGGTCCCTTAACACTATAGGAGATATCTCAAAGACGTTTTTGTCAGTATCGGATATATAACGGAGGTCCCTTAACACTATAGGAGATATCTCAAAGACCTCTTTGTCAGTATCGGAAATATAACGGAGGTCCCTTAACACTATAGGAGATATCTCAAAGACGTCTTTGTCAGTATCGGATATATAACGGAGATCCCTTAACACTATAGGAGATATCTCAAAGACGTCTTTGTCAGTATCGGAGATATAACGGAAGTCCCTTAACACTATAGGAGATATCTCAAAGACCTCTTTGTCGGTATCAGATATATAACGGAGGTCCCTTAACACTATAGGAGATATCTCAAAGACCTCTTTGTCAGTATCGGATATATAACGGAGATCCCTTAACACTATAGGAGATATCTCAAAGACGTCTTTGTCAGTATCGGAGATATAAGGGAAGCCTCTTTAAAACTATAAGAGATATCTCAAAGACGTCTTTGTCAGTATCGGATATCTAAGGGAGGCCTCTTTAATACTATAGGAGATATCTGAAAAACTTCTTTGTCAGTATCGGATATCTATATGAGACGTCTTTAATAGTATCTGAGATAAAAGGGATGACTCTTTAACACTATAGGAGATATCTCAAATACCTCTTTGACAGTATCGGATATATAGGTTAGACTTCATTATTACTATAGCAGATATCTCAAAGACCTATTTATCAGTACCGGATACATAGATGAGATTTCTTTAATAGCGACGTTGACATAAGGGAGGTCTTTATGACATTATAAGAGATACAGGTGAGACTTCTTTAATAGTAGCGGAAATATAAGGGAGGCCATTATAACGTTATAGGAGATATAGGTGAGACTACTTTAACATTATAGGAGATATAGATGTTACCTCTTTAACATTATCGAGGGTATGGGTGATACCTCTTTAACATTATCGAGGATATGGGTGATACCTCTTTAATATTATCGAGGATAAGGGTGATCTTTGAAATTATCGAGGGTATGGGTGATACCTCTTTTACATTATCTAGGATATGGACGATACCTCTTTGACATTATCGAGGATATGGTCGATACATCTTTGACATTATTGAGGATATGGGTGATACCTCTTTAAAATTATCGAGGATATGGGTGATAGCACTTTAACATTATCGAGGATATGGGTGATACCTCTTTGACATAATCGAGGATATGGGTGATACCTCTTTAACATTATCGAGGATATGGGTGATACATCTTTGACATTATCGACAATATGGTCGATACCTCTTAAACATTATCGAGGATATGGGTGATACCTTTTTGACATTATCGAGGGTATGGGTGATACCTCTTTGACATTATCGAGGGTATGGGTGATACCTAGTTAACATTATCGAGGATATGAGTGATACCTTTTTGACATAATCGAGGATATTGATGATACCTCTTTAACATTATCGAGGATATGGGTGATACCTCTTTGACATTATTGAGGATATGAGTGATACCTCTTTAAAATTATTGAGGATATGGGTGATACCTCT
The DNA here is from genome assembly GCA_029582155.1 of Panopea generosa. Classification (NCBI taxonomy): domain Eukaryota; kingdom Metazoa; phylum Mollusca; class Bivalvia; order Adapedonta; family Hiatellidae; genus Panopea; species Panopea generosa. The sequence continues at coordinate 48,483,826 of CM055903.1, read as the reverse complement.
TTAACATTATTGAGGATATGGGTGATACCTCTTTAACATTATCGAGGATATGGGTAGACCTCTCTAACATTATCGAGGATATGGGTGATATATGACTTTATCGAGGGTATGGGTGATACCTCCTTAACATTATCGAGGATATCGGTGATACCTCCTTAACATTATCGAGGATATGGGTGATACCTCTTCAACATTATCGAGGATATGGGTGATATTTCTTTGAAATTATCGAGGGTATGGGTGATACCTCTTTTACATTATCGAGGATATGGATGATACCTCTTTGACATTATCGAGGGTATGGGTGATACATCTTTCACATTATCGAAGATATGGGCGATATCTCGATGACATTATCGAGGGTTAGGGTGATACATCTTTGACATTATCGAGGATATGGGTGATCTCTCTTTGACGTTATCGAGGATATGTTGATACATCTTTGACATTATCGAAGATATAGGTTAATACCTCTTTAACATTATCGAGGATATGGGTGATACCTCTTTGACATTATCGAGGATATAGGTTAATACCTCTTTAACATTATCGAGGATATGGGTGATACCTCTTTGACATTATCGAGGATATGGGTGATACCTCTTTAACATTATCGAGGATATGGGTATACCTCTTTAACTTTATCGAGGATATGGGTGATCTTTGACATTATCGAGGGTATGGGTGATACCTTCATAACATTATCGAGGATATTGGTGATACCTCCTTAACATTATCGAGGTTATGGGTGATACCTCTTTAACATTATCGAGGATATAGGTGATACTTCTTTGAAATTATCGAGGGTATGGGTGATACCTATTTTACATTATCGAGGATATGGGTGATACCTCTTTAACATTATCGAGGATATGGGTGATACCTCTTTGACATTATTGAGGATATGGGTGATACCTCTTTAAAATTATCGAGGATATGGGTGATACCTCTTTGACATAATCGAGGATATGGGTGATACCTCTTTAACATTATCGAGGATATGGGTGATACCTCTTTGACATTATCGAGAATATGGTCGATACCTCTTTAACATTATCGAGGATATGAGTGATACCTTTTTGACATTATCGAGGATATGGGTGATACCTTTTTGACATAATCGAGGATATTGATGATACCTCTTTGACATTATCGAGGATATGGGTGATACCTCTTTGACATTATTGAGGATATGAGTGATACCTCTTTAAAATTATCGAGGATATGGGTGATACCTCTTTAACATTATCGAGGATATGGGTGATCTTTGACATTATCGAGGGTATGGGTGATACCTCCTTAACAATATCGAGGATATTGGTGATACCTCTTTAACATTATCGAGGATATGGGTGATACCTCTTCAACATTTTCGAGGATATGGGAGATATTTCTTTGGAATTATCGAGGATATGGGTGATACCTTTTTGACATTATCGAGGGTATGGGTGATACCTTTTTAATATCATCGAGGGTATGGGTGATACCTCTTTTACATTATCGAGGATATGGGTGATACCTCTTTTACATTATCGAGGATATGGATGATACTTCTTTGACATTATAGAAGATATGGGTGATACCTCTTTAACATTATCGAGGATATGGGTGATACCTCTTTAAAATTATCGAGGATATGAGTGATATCTCTTAAACATTATCGAGAAAATAAGTGATACCTTTTTGACATTTTCGAGGGTATGGGTGATACCTCTTTGACATTATCGAGGGTATGGGTGATACCTCTTTAACATTATCGAGGATATGGGTGATACCTTTTTGACATAATCGAGGATATTGATGATACCTCTTTGACATTATCGAGGATATGGGTTATACCTCTTTGACATTATTGAGGATATGAGTGATTCCTCTTGAAAATTATCGAGGATATGGATGATACCTCTTTAACATTATCGAGGATATGGGTGATACCTCTTTGACATTATTGAGGATATGAGTGATTCCTCTTGAAAATTATCGAGGATATGGATGATACCTCTTTAACATTATCGAGGATATGGGTGATACCTCTTTGACATTATTGAGGATATAGATGATACCTCTTTGACATTATCGAGGATATGGGTTATACCTCTTTGACATTATTGAGGATATGGTCGATACCTCTTTGACATAATCAAGGATATGGGTGATACCTCTTTGACATTATTGAGGATATAGATGATACCTCTTTGACATTATCGAGGAAATGGGTTATACCTCTTTAACATTATCGAGGATATGGGTGATACCTTTTTGACATAATCGAGGATATTGATGATACCTCTTTGACATTATCAAGGATATGGGTTATACCTCTTTAACATTATCGAGGATATGGGTGATACCTCTTTGACATTAACGAGAATATGGTCGATACCTCTTTAACATTATCGAGGATATGGGTGATACCTCTTTGACATAATCGAGGATATGGGTGATACCTCTTTAACATTATCGAGGATATGGGTGATACCTCTTTGACTTTATCGAGAATATGGTCGATACCTCTTTAACATTATCGAGGATATGGGTGATACCTCTTTGACATAATTGAGGATATGGGTGATACCTCTTTGACATTATCGAGGATATGGGTGAAACCTCTTTGACATTATTGAGGATATGGGTGATACCGTTTTGACATTATCGAGGGTATGGGTGATACCTCTTTTACATTATCGAGGATATGGTCGATACCTCTTTAACATTATCGAAGATATGGATGATACCTCTTTGACATTATCGAGAATATGGTCGATACCTCTTTTACATTATCGAGGATATGGGTGATACCTTTTTGATTTTGACATTATCGAGGGTATGGGTGATACCTTTTTAATATCATCGAGGGTATGGGTGATACCTCTTTTACATTATCGAGGATATGGTCGATACCTCTTTAACATTATCGAGGATATGGATGATACCTCTTTGACATAATCGAGAATATGGTCGATACCTCTTTAACATTATCGAGGATATGGGTGATACCTTTTTGATATTATCGAGGGTATGGGTGATACCTTTTTAATAATATCGAGGGTATGGGTGATACCTCTTTTACATTATCGAGGATATTGTCGATACATCTTTAACATTATCGAGGATATGGGTGATACTTTTTTGATATTATCGATGATAGGGTCGATACCTCTTGAACATTATCAAGGATATGGTCGATACCTCTTGAACACTTTCGAGGATATAAATTGATACTTCTTTGACATTATCGAGAATATGGGTGATACCTCTTTAATATTATCGAGGATATGGTCGATACCTTTTTAACATTATCGAAGATATGGGTGATAGCTCTTTAACATTATGGAGGGTATGGGTGATACTTCTTTAACATTTTTGAGGATATGGTCGATACCTCTTCAACATTATCGAGGATATGGGTGATACCTTTTTGACATTATCGAGGATATGGGTGATACCTTTTTGACATAATCGAGGATATTGATGATACTTCTTTGAGATTATCGAAGATATGGGTGATACCTCTTTGACATTATTGAGGATATGAGTGATACCTTTTTAAAATTATCGAGGATATGGGTGATACCTCTTTAACATTATCGAAGATATGGGTATACCTCTTTAACATTATCGAGGATATGGGTGATCTTTGACATTATCGAGGGTATGGGTGATACCTCCTTAACATTATCGAGGATATTGGTGATACCTCCTGAACATTATCGAGGATATGGGTGATACTTCTTTGAAATTATCGAGGGTATGGGTGATACCTCTTTTACATTATCGAGGATATGGATGATACCTCTTTGACATTATCGAGGATATGGGTGATAACTCTTTGACATAATTGAGGATATGGGTGATACCTCTTTAAAATTATCGAGGATATGGGTGATACCTCTTTGATATTATCGAGAATATGGTCGATACCTCTTAAACATTATCGAGGATATGGGTGATACCTTTTTAACATTATCGAGGATATGGGTGATACCTTTTTGACATAATCGAGGATATTGATGATACCTCTTTGACATTATCGAGGATATGGGTGATACCTCTTTGACATTATTGAGGATATGAGTGATTCCTCTTGAAAATTATCGAGGATATGGGTGATACCTCTTTAACATTATCGAGGAAATGGGTGATACTTCTTTGACATTATTGAGGATATGGGTGATACCTCTTTAAAATTATCGAGGATATGGGTGATACCTCTTTGACATAATCGAGGATATGGGTGATACCTCTTTAACATTATCGAGGATATGGGTGATACCTCTTTGACATTATCGAGAATATGGTCGATACCTCTTTAACATTATCGAGGATATGGGTGATACCTCTTTGACATAATTGAGGATATGGGTGATACCTCTTTGACATCATCAAGGATATGGGTAAAACCTCTTTGACATTATTGAGGATATGGGTGATACCTTTTTGACATTATCGAGGGTATGGGTGATACCTCTTTTACATTATCGAGGATATGGTCGATACCTCTTTAACATTATCGAAGATATGGATGATACCTCTTTGACATTATCGAGAATATGGTCGATACCTCTTTTACATTATCGAGGATATGGGTGATACCTTTTTGACATTATCGAGGGTATGGGTGATACCTTTTTAATATCATCGAGGGTATGGGTGATACCTCTTTTACATTATCGAGGATATGGTCGATACCTCTATAACATTATCGAGGATATGGATGATACCTCTTTGACATAATCGAGAATATAGTCGATACATCTTTAGCATTATCGAGGATATGGGTGATACCTTTTTGATATTATCGAGGGTATGGGTGATACCTTTTTAATAATATCGAGGGTATGGGTGATACCTCTTTTACATTATCGAGGATATTGTCGATACATCTTTAACATTATCGAGGATATGGGTGATACTTTTTTGATATTATCGATGATAGGGTCGATACCTCTTGAACATTATCAAGGATATGGTCGATACCTCTTTAACACTTTCGAGGATATAAATTGATACTTCTTTGACATTATCGAGGATATGGGTGATACCTCTTTAATATTATCGAGGATATGGTCGATACCTTTTGAACATTATCGAAGATATGGGTGATAGCTCTTTATTATTATGGAGGGTATGGGTGATACTTCTTTAACATTATTGAGGATATGGTCGATACCTCTTCAACATTATCGAGGATATGGGTGATACCTTTTTGACATTATCGAGGATATGGGTGATACCTTTTTGACATAATCGAGGATATTGATGATACCTCTTTAAAATTAAAGAGGATATGGGTGATACCTCTTTAACCTTATCGAAGATATCGGTATACCTCTTTAACATTATCGAGGATATGGGTGATCTTTGACATTATCGAGGTATTGGTGATACCTCCTTAACATTATCGAGGATATTGGTGATACCTCCTGAACATTATCGAGGATATGGGTGATACTTCTTTGAAATTATCGAGGGTATGGGTGATACCTCTTTTACATTATCGAGGATATGGATGATACCTCTTTGACATTATCGAGGATATGGGTGATAACTCTTTGACATAATTGAGGATATGGGTGATACCTCTTTAAAATAATCGAGGATATGGGTGATACCTCATTGACATTATCGAGAATATGGTCGATACCTCTTAAACATTATCGAGGATATGGGTTATACCTTTTTGACATTATCGAGGGTATGGGTGATACCTCTTTGACATTATCGAGGATATGGGTGATACCTCTTTAACATTATCGAGGATATGGGTGATACCTTTTTGACATAATCGAGGATATTGATGATACCTCTTTGACATTATCAAGGATATGGGTTATACCTCTTTGACATTATTGAGGATATGAGTGATACCTCTTTAAAATTGTCGAGGCTATGGGTGATACTTCTTTAACATTATCGAAGATATGGGTGATACCTCTTTGACATAATCGAGGATATGGGTGATACCTCTTTGACAATATCGAGGATATTGGTGAAACCTCTTTGACATTATTGAGGATATGGGTGATACCTCTTTAAAATTATCGATGATATGGATGATACCTCTTTAACATTATCAAGGATACAGTCGATACCTCTTTAACATTATCGAGGATATGGGTGATACCTTTTTGACATTATCAAGGGTATGGGTGATACCTTTTTAATATTATCGAGGGTATAGGTGATACCTCTTTTACATTATCGAGGATATGGTCGATACCTCTTTAACATTATCGAGGATATGGATGATACCTCTTTGACATTATCGAGAATATGGTCGATACCTCTTTAACATTATCAAGGATATGGGTGATACCTTTTTGACATTATCGAGGGTATGGGTGATACCTTTTTAATATTATCGAGGGTATGGGTGATACCTCTTTTACATTATCGAGGATATGGTCGATACCTCTTTAACATTATCGAGGATATGGGAGATACCCTTTTGACATTATCGATGATAGGGTCGATACCTCTTTAACAGTATCGAGGATAGGGTCGATACCTCTTTAACACTATCGAGGATATGGTTGATACCTCTTTGACATTATCGAGGATATGGGTGATACCTCTTTGACATAATCGAGGATATGGGTGATACCTCTTTAACATTATCGAGGATATGGGTGATACCTCTTTGACATTATCGACAATATGGTCGATACCTCTTTAACATTATCGAGGATATGGGTGATACCTCATTGACATAATTGAGGATATGGGTGATACCTCTTTGACATTATCGAGGATATGGGTAAAACCTCTTTGACATTATTGAGGATATGGGTGATACCTTTTTGACATTATCGAGGGTATGGGTGATACCTCTTTTACATTATCGAGGATATGGTCGATACCTCTTTAACATTATCGAAGATATGGATGATACCTCTTTGACATTATCGAGAATATGGTCGATACCTCTTTTACATTATCGAGGATATGGGTGATACCTTTTTGACATTATCGAGGGTATGGGTGATACCTTTTTAATATCATCGAGGGTATGGGTGATACCTCTTTTACATTATCGAGGATATGGTCGATACCTCTTTAACATTATCGAGGATATGGATGATACCTCTTTGACATTATCGAGAATATGGTCGATACCTCTTTTACATTATCGAGGATATGGGTGATACCTTTTTGACATTATCGAGGGTATGGGTGATACCTTTTTAATATCATCGAGGGTATGGGTGATACCTCGTTTACATTATCGAGGATATGGTCGATACCTCTTTAACATTATCGAGGATATGGATGATACCTCTTTGACATAATCGAGAATATGGTCGATACCTCTTTAACATTATCGAGGATATGGGTGATACCTTTTTGATATTATCGAGGGTATGGGTGATACCTTTTTAATAATATCGAGGGTATGGGTCATACCTCTTTTACATTATCGAGGATATTGTCGATACATCTTTAACATTATCGAGGATATGGGTGATACTTTTTTGATATTATCGATGATAGGGTCGATACCTTTTTAACATTATCGAAGATATGGGTGATAGCTCTTTATTATTATGGAGGGTATGGGTGATACTTCTTTAACATTATTGAGGATATGGTCGATACCTCTTCAACATTATCGAGGATATGGGTGATACCTTTTTGACATTATCGAGGATATGGGTGATACCTTTTTGACATAATCGAGGATATTGATGATACCTCTTTGACATTATCGAGGATATGGGTGATACCTCTTTGACATTATTGAGGATATGAGTGATACCTCTTTAAAATTAACGAGGATATGGGTGATACCTCTTTAACATTATCGAAGATATGGGTATACCTCTTTAACATTATCGAGGATATGCGTGATCTTTGACATTATCGAGGATATGGGTGATACCTCCTTAACATTATCGAGGATATTGGTGATACCTCCTGAACATTATCGAGGATATGGGTGATACTTCTTTGAAATTATCGAGGGTATGGGTGATACCTCTTTTACATTATCGAGGATATGGATGATACCTCTTTGACATAATCGAGGATATGGGTGATAACTCTTTGACATAATTGAGGATATGGGTGATACCTCTTTAAAATTATCGAGGATATGGGTGATATCTCATTGACATTATCGAGAATATGGTCGATACCTCTTAAACATTATCGAGGATATGGGTGATACGTTTTTGACATTATCGAGGGTATGGGTGATACCTCTTTGACATTATCGAGGATATGGGTGATACCTCTTTAACATTATCGAGGATATGGGTGATACCTTTTTGACATAATCGAGGATATTGATGATACCTCTTTGACATTATCGAGGATATGGGTTATACCTCTTTGACATTATTGAGGATATGAGTGATACCTCTTTAAAATTGTCGAGGCTATGGGTGATACTTCTTTAACATTATCGAAGATATGGGTGATACCTCTTTGACATAATCGAGGATATGGATGATACCTCTTTGACAATATCGAGGATATTGGTGAAACCTCTTTGACATTATTGAGGATATGGGTGATACCTCTTTAAAATTATCGATGATATGGGTGATACCTCTTTAACATTATCATGGATACAGTCGATACCTCTTTAACATTATCGAGGATATGGGTGATACCTTTTTGACATTATCAAGGGTATGGGTGATACCTTTTTAATATTATCGAGGGTATGGGTGATACCTCTTTTACATTATCGAGGATATGGTCGATACCTCTTTAACATTATCGAGGATATGGATGATACCTCTTTGACATTATCGAGAATATGGTCGATACCTCTTTAACATTATCGAGGATATGGGTGATACCTTTTTGACATTATCGAGGGTATGGGTGATACCTTTTTAATATTATCGAGGGTATGGGTGATACCTCTTTTACATTATCGAGGATATGGTCGATACCTCTTTAACATTATCGAGGATATGGGAGATACCCTTTTGACGTTATCGATGATAGGGTCGATACCTCTTTAACATTATCGAGGATAGGGTCGATACCTCTTTAACACTATCGAGGATATGGTTGATACCTCTTTGACATTATCGAGGATATGGGTGATACCTCTTTAATATTATCGAGGGTATGGTTGATACCTTTTTAACATTATCGAGGATATGGGTGAAGCTCTTTAACATTATCGAGGGTATGGGTGATTCTTCTTTAACATTATCGAGGATATGGTCGATACCTCTTTAACATTATCGAGGATATGGTCGATACCTCTTTAACATTATTGAGGATATGGTCGATACCTCTTTAACATTATCGAGTATATGGTCGATATATCTTGAACATTATCGAGGATATGGGTGATACCTTTTTAACATTATCGATGATATAGGTTATACAATTGTACTTCTTTAACATTTTCAAGGATATAGGTGATACAATTGTATCGCTTTAACATTATCAATGATATAGGTGATACAATTTTATCTCTTTAACATTTTCAAGGATATAGGTGATACAATTGTATCTCCTTAACATTATCGAGGATATAGGTGATACAATTGTACCTCTTTAACATTATTAATGATATAGTTGATACAATTGTATCGCTTTAACATTATCGAGGAAGAAGGTGAGACAATTGTATCTCTTTAACATTATCAATGATAAAGGTGATACAATTGTATCTCTTTAACATTATCAAAGATATAGGTGATACAATTGTATCTCTTTAACATTATCGATTATATAGGTGATACAATTGTACCCCTTTAACATTATTAATGATATAGGTGATCCAATTGTATCTCTTTAACATTATCGAGGATGAAGGTGAGACAATTGTACCTCTTTAACATTATTGAAGATATAGGTGATACAATTGTATCTCTTTAACATTATCAAGGATGAAGGTGAGACAATGGTATCTCTTTAGTATGACCAAGGATATATGTGAACACTATCGGAGGTATAGGTAAACCCTTTTAGCATTTGTGTAATTTACAGAAGATAACTACTGATTATATAATAGATACATGATACATTATTTTTGTATTTTCAGAACAAGTGGTTAAACCTTGAAACAGTTCTTACTACGTACGGAGCACATGCTTGAAACCCCATCTTTCATTGTCAAGGGACACATGATAAAACTTGTTTTATTCTATTCTATTCAAATATCATGGAAATCTTTACACATGTGAACGTGTGACCATGTGAAAGAATTTATATTGCTAGTTGGATCTTGATCATAGTATCAAGAAGTTGTTAACAGTTTTTGTTATAAAACTAACGATGGAACGCTATTTTTGAAAATAAGAGTAAAGCAACCTTTAAAAATAAAAACTTGTGAATAAAAAAGAAACAATATAATAATTACTGAAAGTAAAATATAAATCAATATATTGTTTAACTATATTTTTTTGTTATAGATGCTCGCACGTCTGTGAAATAGGAAAGCTTAGAGTATTGCCTCCTCGGTTTTTAAAGGTCTGCATATAATAAACTTGAGCATTCTTAGCTCACCTGAGCCGAAGGCTCACAGGTGATCTTTTGTGATCGCCAGGTGTCCGTCGTCCGTCGTCTGTCGTCCGTCGTCCGTCGTCCGTAGTTAACTTTTAGCTTCTAACAACTTCTCCTCTGAAACCACTGGGCAAATTTTAGATATAACTTCACAGAAATGTTCCTTGGGTGACCCTCTACCATGTTTGTTCAAGCCATCGTGATTCGTGAAAAAAACATGGCTGCCAGGGGCCGGGGCAAGTTTAATTAGTAAAAACTTTAAAAATCTTCTGGTCAGAAACTACTAGCTCGATTTTAAAATAATTTCACAGAAATGTTCCTTGGGTAACCCTCTATCAAGTTTGTTCAAGCCATCTTGATTTGTCTAAAAGCATGGCTGCCAGGGGGCGAGGCAAGTTTAATTAGTAAAACATTAAGAAATCTTCTTGTTAGAACTACTGGCTCGATTTTTAAAATAATTTCATAGAAATGTTCCTTGGGTAACCTTCTACCAAGTTTGTTCAAGCCATCTTGATTCGTCAAAAAACATGGCTACCAGGGAGCGGGGCAAGTTTCACAGAAATGTTTCTTGGAGGACCCTTCACCAAGTTAATTCAAACCGTAGTGATTTGTCAAAAAAACATGGCGGCCAGGGGGTGGGATTAGTTTACTATATAAGCTGTAGTGAACACTTAAAAAATCTTCTTGTCAGAAACCACTTGATCGATTTTAAAACAATTTCGCAGAAATGTTCCTTGGGTGACCCATTACCAAGTTTGTTCAAGCCTTTGTGATTTGTTAAAAAACATAACCGCAACAGTGAGGTGCTAGTTTACTATATAGGCAGCTATAGTAAAAACTTTGAAAGCCTTTTTGTCAGAATCTACTGACCTGATTTCGATGTAATTTCACTGACATTTACCATGGGTGAACCTCTACCAAGTTTGAACTCTTCTACGCATCTGTTACATCTTCAAAACAAATCAAAATTCTAACTACTCGCCCATCTCGTTTTTTCTGGAATTTTGAGTGTACATGTATTATATAATCTATTTAAGTTGGGTGACTCACGGTAGTCAGGTGAGCGATATAGGGCCATCTTGGCCCTTTTGTTTTAATGTTATATCTATGAAGACAATTTTAAAAAATAAAGTTATGTGGAAATGTATGTCTATTTCAGAAATAGCGTTAATTGCAATGTTCGTTTAGCTTAGAAACAAAATATTTAAGTTAAGACAATTTAGTATGCTCCTGAAATCAAATACAAAATGTACAGAATGTATAAGCGTGCAGGTCTCACTACACATTTGAATTGTGTTCTGTGTTCTACATAAAATAAGGTCTAGGATTTCTACGGTAATAGAATAAATATCCACATAGAATCTTTTTTGAAATATTTTTGTATCATAGCAGGAATGTGTCCGCACATTAAATGCACAATAACTGGTAGGTTGACCAGCTTGTTATTTTTAAAAGACATTGCAGTGACACCCTATTTAAATTGTCCTCAAATTTTCATAAATACTTCAATCTTTTAAGTCCTATAACAGTCCCTATTAACTACAATGATGTCTTATTGCAATATTTGCCATGCCAGCTTTTGCTTTACCTGTCTTCAGCAAGCAATCACCGACCATATGGACCATTCGGAAACTAGTTTAAACCGAAATGCATAGGACTTTTTCTAAATACAAGAATCTTGCTACCGTAACAAAAAGGTGGAATGACACCTTTTTATATAAAAAAAAAACATGTCCTCAAATTCTCATAAATACATGCATCTGTTTAGTCCTATAATAGTCCATTTTAACTACAATGATGTCGTATTGCAATATTTGCCATGCCAGTTGTTGCTTTACTCATCTGCAGCAAGAAATCACAGACCATATGGACCATTTGGAAAATATTTTAAACCGAATTGCATAGGACTTTTTCTAAATATAAGAATCTTGCTACCGTAACAAAAAGGTGAAATGACACCTTTTTTATAAAACAAACATGTCCTCAAATTCTCATAAATACATACATCTGTATAGTCCTATAACAGTCCCTTTTAACTACAACGATGTCTTATTGCAATATTTGCCATGCCAGCTTTTGCTTTACTTATCTGTAGCAAGAAATCACAGACCATATGGACCATTTGGAAAAAATTTTAAACCGAATTGCATAGGACTTTTTCTAAATACAAGAATCTTGCTACCGTAACAAAAAGGTGGAATGGCACCTTTTTATATAAAAAAAATGTCTTCAAATTCTCATAAATACATGCATCTGTTTAGTCCTATAACAGACCCTTTTTAACTACAATGATGTCTTATTGCAATATACGCTATGGTAGCTTTTGCTTTACCCATCTGCAGCAAACAATCACGACCATATCGACCATTTGGAAAATATTTTAAACCGAATTGCATAGGACTTTTTCTAAATACAAGAATCTTGCTACCGTGGCAAAAAGAGGCACAACAATGTAGAGAGACCTGTAATTAATTACTACATGATTAAACCTTTCTTCCATCCCTTTGTCGTTATACATTCCTTGGATCATATCTATCTCAATTACCCTATGTTGAAAAATGTACCTAACTAGGAATTCAATTTCATTCACGTGTATGTGTTTATGTACGTTCGTGCGTTTCAGCTTGCATGTGCACGTGTAAGTTTGTGCGCGTGTTGAATTAAAATTATTGTAAAGCAAATACTGAATAACATAGTATTGAAATTTATTTTATTGATATTTTTATTTTGAATTGATATTAACATTATTTTTTTAACTTTTAGAAATCTGATTTTGATGTTTTGTATATATTTTTTATCCATTCACGGTTGGCCGTTGTGTTTTGAATATTAAATAGAATATTAAAATGATAAGTATAAGGAAACATAGATGATCTGGATTTCTTGTCGAGAAGTCTGTTTTATGAAACGCATGTCAGTGAAACCAATGCTGATAAACAAAGCAACGACTTCGTTGATGTTTTAAAATGTTGGGTTG